>CAWUFW010009272.1:0-600000 GCA_963921515.1 Calotriton arnoldi
ACACACACGCATCCACATGCACTGCGCAGTCCTCAGTTCCCTCTCCCTCCAAAGCACCCTCCCTTGCCTCACCTGCAACCCCAAAGTCACAGCAGCTCTTCCTCTGTGACCTCGGCCTCTTCCCCACCGATGAAGCTGCTCCAGCATCCCGGGGGAAGAGGAAGCCCACCCACACGGAGCAGAGTGCCCCTCGCCCCTGGACACCCTCCCCCAGGCGCAGACGGACTGAGGCCCCCACCCGCAAGTCCCCCGGAGTCCTAAGAGCAAGACCCCGCCACCGCTCTGCAGCTCAGGCACAAGGTCTCCGTCCTCCATCCCTCAGGCCCCCACTGCACAGGTGCCCCCACCACACCCTGCCCCAGGTTCCCCCACCCACAGATATACCATCCCCAAGAGGATCAGGCCTTCTCCCCTGCCACTTGCTCTCCCAGCACCACACCCCCGCTGCGCTTGTCTGTGCCACTGATGTGGTGAGGGTGTCCTCCCCCTCTGTCCAACCCACCTTGCCTGTTCCCCATTCTCCTCCCCTGGAGGTAGGCACTGCAGTGGAGTCCACTACTGCCCTGTCTGACTTGGGCACTGCAGTGGCGGACCTGTCCACTCCATCTGCAGGGTCCACTGCAGTTGTGCCGGCACCCACGACATCTGAGTCATGCCCCCAGTTGTGCCGGCACACACCATGTCAGACACCTCCACTGCAGTTGTCAGTGGCTCTCCAGCACCCACCACCCCTTCCCTGACTCCCCTGGTGAGCCCTGATCCTGTCCCTGCAGTGCCTGGCCTGCCCCCGGTTGCCCCTCCTAGTGGATTGTCCCTGGTTTTGTGCAGGCATGCGTAGGGTGACATCTGCCAGTGTCACCCTGTTTGAACTTTGACAATGGATTGGCCATTGGCCTTTGCTCTATTTTTTCTGGACGTCGTTTTCATTCAACACATATGCTGAATAAAGCAACTTTCTTTTCTCTAGTGCTCATGCTTCAGATGTACATGTTGTTGGTGCTGCTAACCATGCCCTTGCTGCAGTGATGGTGATATCTGGTCTCATGATTATGAAGTGTTACTGTGCAGGAACCCATGTGGTCCAGGGGGAATGTGTCCTATCATGTGGTGTATCCATGTCATCCATAGCAGCATCTGAGGGTGTCATGTGTTCAGTATTTGGCAATGGGATTTCCTACTTACATTAGCAATTTCATATCTGTGGCTTCCACCCCTGCACATCTGTTGTGCCTGCCATCGTTGCATTTGTCTACTTCCCTGACCGTGTTGCCATCTCCACTGGACATGCAGGTTTGGGCATCAATGGGGAAGGACTCATCCGTGTAGTCAGTGCAACATTGCTATACAAGTGTGTTGGATCTGTGCTGATGATTCCGTTGGCACATCCATGACCAGGCTGATGTGATGGGAGCCCTCATTTGGTGCTAATTGTTGATTGTGTGACCAAGTGCTCAGCTGACATGATGGGGCCCTACTGAGGCAACATATGGCACAGCTTTCCTCACACAGGAGTGGAGTCCCCTCATGGCAGTGTGTACACGTGTGACATTGCCTGCGCCCAAGGTGTGTGTTGTATGTGCATGTCTGTGTGTTCACTTCCATTTATCTGCGCATGCTGTGATCCCTAGTGTTGTACCTGTTTGTGATGCTTGCTGACTTGAGCTATGTTCCCCAAAGTCTTCTCCCTGTGTTCTCTGTGATGTGGGTGCATGGCACATTACTGGTCATCAGGGTGTCACCCATAGGTGTGTTTGCTGTCAGGGCTGAGTTTGTGTGCAGACGCAGATGGGTCACAGTCAGGTTTCCCCTTGGCACTTGTTGTTTGCCCCTGTCATGTGATTTTCAGTTCGTGTTATCTTTCAGTGATTGTGACACGTTGTGTGTGTGACTGCTGGCACTCCTCAGGGTCCGGGCTGCAATGTTGGTTGTTGTCTATGTGTGTTCTTTGTGGGTGACCTTGGCTTCTTCATTGGTGTGTGACTGTGGCTGGGATCCCATTGGTTGGTGTGGTATCGCCGTCATGTCCATGTACAGCGTAGTGTGCAGTGTGTCAGACATTCAGGAGTCTTGTTGAGTGGCCATGTGTGATGTGTTTCTGCACCTTGGTTCCCACCCACCACCCTGGAATAGTCATGGGTGCATGTGCAATGTCACCAGTGCATGTGTACTTCACTGCTGCACATTGTTGGAGGTCGAGGGGTGTGGTCTTGAGTGTGTGCAGATGGGAGTCGTTGCCCAGCTAGTCCCCTGCCTCCATGTTGGCCTTGGCTTACTGGCCATGCTGATTGATTTGTGCTTGTGTAGGTGTGATGGTAGTTTGTTGCTCAGGACACCTGACTGTGGTTCACAGTGTGAACGACATTTAGCTTTGTCATCACAGTGGGATTTTTATTCAGCCCAGGGTCACCACATTGTGGGGGCCCTGGGGGTGGTGCTGTGGTGTGTCTGTGTCTTGCTGTGTCAGTTGTTGTTCCTACGTGCCTGTGTGACATGTGTGTTTTGTGCTCCCTCTCATCTGACAATGCCTGCTTGCCCACATAGGGGATTTGGATCCATGAGTTACCTTAGTGTGGCAGTGTATGCACATCTGTATGATTGGTATTCAGCTCTCCTCATGTGTTGTGTGGTTGCCTGGGGACACTGGCACCCCCACCCCTCACCTGCTGTGTATGATGACAGTATTGGTCTGCCTGTTTGTGTTTGTGCATCTGCACCACTGCATTGGCATATCTTGGGTGTGCCATTGGCTGTATGTTGTTTGGTGTGTTTCCCCTGCTGTCCCTGGGACTCCTAGGTCATCGGTCAGCACAGTGATCATGGTTTGTGTGTCCCATTGCTGCCATGGTATGGTATCTGTTCACCTCACATCTGCTGTCTCCACAGGATATCTGCATTTGTGTGCCCATTGGTGCAAATATGTGGTTCTGCATTCTGATGGTCACTTCTGTCATTGTGTCATTGATGAATGTTGACGGTGTCAGCCCCCATGGGTGTTGTTTGTCTGCACATGGCCAAAGGAATGTCTCATTTGCACTGCAGTATTTGGCTCACCCAATTTATGTTGCAATGGGACACATACACTACTTTGCCACAGATGAGTTTTTGGTTCTGTGACCAGGAATGATCCATGCAGTTTGGCAGTTGCAGCTCTTTCTTTGTCAACACTTACCTTTTGGTCACTGTGATGATGGGGGTGTAGACCCCATTGCCACAATGGTCAAAATGTGCTTCAGCTATGGACCCCACACTTGCCTTTTGGTCACTGTGATGATGGGGGTTTAGACCCCATTGCCACAATGGTCAAAATGTGCTTCAGCTGTGGACCCCACACTTGCCTTTTGGTCACTGTGATGATGGGGGTTTAGACCCCATTGCCACAATGGTCAAAATGTGCTTCGGCTATGGACCCCACACTTACCTTTTGGTCACTGTGATGATGGGGGTTTAGACCCCATTGCCACAATGGTCAAAATGTGCTTCGGCTATGGACCCCACACTTACCTTTTGGTCACTGTGATGATGGGGGTTTAGGCCCCATTGCCACAATGGTCATGGGCTGCTTGCATTGTGGGTGCCACACACATATATGTGTGGCACATGTGCTAGGGGGTCACATTGTATGTTCAAAGTCATGTTCGGTGTTGTAGGCATTTGACACAGCCTACACACGCTTGTCATGGTGGTGGGGGGATGTCTTTATCTTGCATTCCCTAGGTTGTGGTGTGCTTGTTGTGTCATGCATTGTCCATCCTATGAGTGGGGGTGGTAGTAGTGGTAGGCATCAAGCCCCCCTGTTAGCCAGAAACCGGTCCCAGGATGCTTGTTTCCGGTCCAGGGAAGACATGGCTTGGCAGTTCGGGCTGGACTGTTCCCATGAGGCACAGGGTCAGACTGATTTGCATATGGCCATGTCTGAACTGGGGTGGCGGAGTGAGCTAAAGAATGATGATGGATTAAACCCAGATCAGTTGACTGGGGGTGAGTGCTTGCAATGTTCAACACTCCGTCCATCATCCCCTTTGGTTTTAGTAGTGGTAGGCATCCTGCCCCCCCTGGCTAAGGGTGGTAGTAGTGGTAGGCATCCTGCCCCCCCTGGCTAAGGGTGGTAGTAGTGGTAGGCATCCAGCCCCCCCTGGCTAAGGGTGGTAGTAGTGGTAGGCATCAAGCCCCCCCTGGCTAAGGGTGGTAGTAGTGGTAGGCATCCAGCCCCCCTGGCTAAGGATGGTAGTAGTGGTAGGCATCCTGCCCCCTGGCTAAGGGTGGTAGTAGTGGTAGGCATCAAGCCCCCTGGCTAAGGGTGGTAGTAGTGGTAGGCATCCTGCCCCCTGGCTAAGGGTGGTAGTAGTGGTAGGCATCCAGCCCCCTGGCTAAGGGTGGTAGTAGTGGTAGGCATCCAGCCCCCCTGGCTAAGGGTGGTAGTAGTGGTAGGCATCCAGCCCCCTGGCTAAGGGTGGTAGTAGTGGTAGGCATCAAGCCCCCTGGCTAAGGGTGGTAGTAGTGGTAGGCATCCTGCCCCCCTGGCTAAGGGTGGTAGTAGTGGTAGGCATCAAGCCCCCCCTGGCTAAGGGTGGTAGTAGTGGTAGGGTAGGCATCCTGCCCCCTGGCTAAGGGTGGTAGTAGTGGTAGGCATCCTGCCCCCCTGGCTAAGGGTGGTAGTAGTGGTAGGCATCAAGCCCCCCTGGCTAAGGGTGGTAGTAGTGGTAGGCATCCTGCCCCCTGGCTAAGGGTGGTAGTAGTGGTAGGCATCAAGCCCCCTGGCTAAGGGTGGTAGTAGTGGTAGGCATCAAGCCCCCTGGCTAAGGGTGGTAGTAGTGGTAGGCATCCTGCCCCCTGGCTAAGGGTGGTAGTAGTGGTAGGCATCCTGCCCCCTGGCTAAGGGTGGTAGTAGTGGTAGGCATCAAGCCCCCTGGCTAAGGGTGGTAGTAGTGGTAGGCATCCTGCCCCCTGGCTAAGGGTGGTAGTAGTGGTAGGCATCAAGCCCCCTGGCTAAGGGTGGTAGTAGTGGTAGGCATCAAGCCCCCCTGGCTAAGGGTGGTAGTAGTGGTAGGCATCCTGCCCCCTGGCTAAGGGTGGTAGTAGTGGTAGGCATCCAGCCCCCCTGGCTAAGGGTGGTAGTAGTGGTAGGCATCCAGCCCCCCTGGCTAAGGGTGGTAGTAGTGGTAGGCATCAAGCCCCCTGGCTAAGGGTGGTAGTAGTGGTAGGCATCCAGCCCCCCTGGCTAAGGGTGGTAGTAGTGGTAGGCATCAAGCCCCCTGGCTAAGGGTGGTAGTAGTGGTAGGCATCCAGCCCCCCTGGGTGAGGGTGGTAGTAGTGGTAGGCATCCAGCCCCCTGGGTGAGGGTGGTAGTGGTGGTAGGCATCCAGCCCCCTGGGTAGGGGTGGTGGTGCGCATTCAGGCCCCTGTGTGCATATGTGGCATTGGTGATGGCCATCCCGCCCCTATGGTGCTGCTGTTGCTGGTGTAAGTATATTCAGCATCCCCGTGTGTGTGTGTGATGTGTCGTGTACGTGTTGTATGTGTTTTGTGGTTGGTGTCTGGCTTACCTTCTGCGCCGTACGCGTCCGTGCCTGTTCCGGTAGTAGATGTAGAATATTGGTATGATCGGGACGAAGGGATTCATGGTTGGTTCGTGTCGTTCGTCCTTCTCGTTGCTTCGCGTCGTCCTCGTCACTTCGCCTCGTCCTCGTCGGTGCCGTGTTCGTCTCGTAGCCGTGGATCGTGTTGTGGCGCGAATCGGAGCTTATGTGCGCCTCTCCCGGATGCTTTGACGTGCCGTGCGTAGCGACGGGTTCGGCGCGTACGGGAAGCGCATCGTACTTGTCCGGCCGGACGGGGCTGCATTTTTCCTTCCGTGCGACTCGATTCGGCGTTTCCGGATTCGCCTCGGTCGGAGAACAGGACCTGGTTTGGGTGAGTACGGCTCGGCCGGATTTTTTGCTGTTGTGCGCATCGTACTTGCTTGTTCGGTGTACTGTACGGATCGGTCGGGAAACAGGCTTTCGCATGGCTTTTTTCCCGACCGAATGGTGTTGGGTACGCCTCCGACCGAGATCGGAATCGGCCCCTTAGTTACTGCATCAGGAAAGTATGCAGAAAAAGAGTAGAGTAGACAACATTTGTCATTTGAATAACATAGGTGTATACTTACTAAAATTCTATGGTATTCTTTTAACATGAATTAGAAATGTGTAAGTGATAACTCACGTGTGTGGAGGTATTTTTTAAATAATTTCTGTAGATAATGATATATGTGGAGAATTAACAGAACTAAAAGCAAATTAGATGACATTATGAACGATTATTGAAGAATGCTTATTACTATATATGATCATGTTACAATGTGCATTCACCGAGAAGAAATTGTGTTGCACGTAAATGCTAATTCTGATTTCACTGAAACTTTCACAGAATAATCTTTACATATGTACTAATGTAATATGCCTAAAACAAAATTTATTTTTAAGATTTTGAGAGAAAGTTACATGTTGATACTTACGAAATGCAGTTTTATGTTATAGTTACACATGTCATTTACAATGGACTAACTTACTTTAAGCACATAATTTCATTGTAAATCATATCTAAATGTCATAATTAATAATGAAATGTATATTTGAATGCTTGAATTATGATTATGTTAGCCTAAATTCAAATAGGCCTGTTTGCTTATTCATGTAAAATGTTTCCTTTCCTTCTTGCTTGACTCTGTCTCTATGGGAGAATATCTCATTATTACAAATATATTGCTACAGTATCCTGTTTTAGAAGTTCTCATTGACCTACAAGAACCATTTGATACATAAATTGTTACACCAGGAACATCTGCCTGGGAAACTGCCCTTTTTAACTTGTTCATGTGCTTTGTTAAAGGATCTTTGTTTGAAGGTCCACCTCTACCGATTGACCTGATCATTTATGTAACCTGAAATCAGGGGCGCAACTAGACCCGAACTTCGGGGGGGCTAAGACTCCCAGCCAGGGCTGGCCCTAACACTTGTCGCTCACGGCGCAACAGTCTTTTCTGGTGCCCCCTCTCCCATTTCCTCTTTCTCCATGAATTCCCTCACTACCACTCACCAACAATGCACCTCATCTCTCTATAGCCCCTTTCTGACCAACATTTCACTTTTTTTATAGGGCTACCCATAGTTTACTCACACTCAGTTCTGTGATCTGCATAGTCAACGTTCTTTGTAGCAGGCACATTAGCAGGCACATTAGCCCTCTGCACTGTGTGGGTGACAGGAGTGCCCATGGGAGCGATGCAACAGTGTGAGAGTAGGTTGAGAGGAGTAACTGCAGGGTGAGTGAGGTGCTCGTATGAATTTGGATGCGGATGTAAGTGTAGAGTGAGACAAATGAATGCATGGCTAGTGATGGGCTTGTTTGAGTGAGATTGCAGAGTTAGCAGTGAGGGGGACAGATGAGTGAAGTGTCACATGAGCAGGGTGAGTAGTGTGCTCATGTGGTTGCAGGGTGAGGTACAGGGTGAACAGGGTAAGAGCATTGTTAGTTCAGAGTGATCACTGTGAGTGCAGAGTGAGCGGTGTGCTCATGTGACTGCAGGGTAAGTGGAGGGAGAACGGTGTGAGTTCATGGCGAGTGGCATAAGTGCAGTGTGGTCACTGTGAATGCAGAGTGAGCAGGTGGTGTGAGTGCATGGTGATCAGTGTGAGTACATTGTGATCGCTGCGAGTGCAGGGTGAGCGTAAAAGCGAAGGGCAAGAATGAGGAGTGAGTTGTCTGATTGCAGGGTGCATTCCCAGACATTTGAAGTAACTCATCATGTTATTGACGGCTAACGTAGGGTTTCAGATATAAGAAACTATTGCTATTATGGCATTATTCAGGGTCCAGGGATCGAGGGTGGAGGAAATAAATATTGTGCTCATCCTGCAACAAACTTCCAGTCTTGTGATTAGGTTTGCCAGCTCATTATATTGATGTCCCAGACGGTACAAAAATAAGCAGTCACCTAAAACCTATTTTTAGCATTTATCTGTGCATAATTGGAACTGCAAATATAAATAGAAATTTTTTTAATTGTGTTCTAGGGCTGCCTAAATGATCCATGACTGATAATTAAAGGGAACAAAGATTGAAAAGTCAAATTACAAATGAATACATACTATTTTATTTATAACCCTATTTAGTGTCAAGAGAAGGCCTTTGCAGGCTCTTTAAACAACAAATGGCTGGATTTTTTCTTTTGTAACCCTACTTTATATTCCTTTTTCATAAAATGCATTCTCACACTAAGGCAGTAAAAAGTTAAATCCAAATGTAAGGAATAGGCAGAATGGGGGCCCAGGGGATACTGGAACCAGAAAAAAAACTAAGCCTGGGTAACCAGTTGACAAACGTATGTAAATATGCAAAGGGTCTTTAAAGACCTGTGAACAACTCAGACGTGCCAGAGCCTAGCCCACAACATCTGCTCGAGCTGCAGTAGCCCGGGCTGAGACACACGATGGGGGGGTGGGAGGGGGGCTGAAGCCATTTCAGACCAATGGGCGTAGCGCGCCTTCCTGAAGCGCCTATATTCCCGAAAAATGTGTCTTCTTTATCTCTCATGACAAGCATCGTATATGAACTGACCAATGGACTGAGTGGTCTGATCTGATGAGGTAACCTAGAAGGTGCAACACTGGAACTATGATAATATAATACCCATTGGATTGATGATTGGAGCACATTCATGCTCACATTCTCTTTGCCACTTTTTCCTCGCGGATTGCTTCCTATCGGACTGAGAGACAACTATAGGACTGGCAGACTCTCCTGGCTGGTACGTATGCTGTGTGCGCTATTTACGGACTTCTTTCCCCCTCTTTGAGCTGGCATGATTCATGTCCTTTCCTGAACTATCCTTCTAGAACTTTGGTAATTGATAGCCCAAAAAGATAATTTTAATGATTCTGTGCTCTTAACTTTTGATGCCTGATATTTGTTTATTTACTTTCTGAAATACTGATAAAATCTAACCATTTATAAATCCTGGTTCTGTCTCTCAATGACTAGTCTCCAAATTATTGATTGTGCATTTCTATAGTTTAAAAGAGGGATGGGAATTCTAGCAGCGAGGTCTAGCTTTGACTGAGTTGCTTGCTTGTATGATCCTAGCTCGTCTACATTCCTTCAGGAGATTTGGTTTAGCAGTTATAATTCTGTACCTGTATAGTCTATTATTGAGAGTCATACATGAATCTAATTACTAGCTTATAAGTCAGTGAATTGTGAACAGGGTTTTTGTTATCACAGAACCTGACAATATGCTTAACTGAGGCTTTCAGATGGCAAAATCCTTTTGCGAATCAGGCCCATAAAGCTAGGTGCACTTTTATTTACATTTTCATAGCAAAAGCATGCTTGAGAGTGAGAAATCTAATACAATACACTGAGATACTGTAAACTCTTGCATGTAATTTCTTTATAAATAGTAGATGGCAATAGATGTATATAGTCACAGAGCCTTAGTCACAAAAGGGAATGGTAAATCTGCAGCAATAATAGTACTTGTGCAACAGGTGCAAATTTATGATTTTTCCTTACTCAGATAGCTCAGAAGTAATATGCCTGGAAACCTGTGCCAGGCACTACTAACATTCATAAAGTCCGTTTTTTTTCACAATTCCTTCCAATGTCTCCTGTACAATCCAATAGTTCACAGCACATGTTTCAGGAAAGTAGGGCAATCCTTCCCATCACGTTTTGTGAAAAACTCCAATTTACACGATTGAAGGCTCTCTCTGCATCCACGGACACGAGTGAACCTGAAATTCAATTTTAGGTTACATGGTTTATGCCATATAGCACTCATTGTCTCATAGTGAAAGTTCTGACAATATTGAATACCACCAATCTTATCCAGTCCACCAATGCTAGGCCCTGTTCCAACCTCCGCTGAACACAGCCGAAAAATCTTGATTTTCTTTGGAAAGTGAATAAAACCACAATGTCTTGCACCGGGATTGTGTTGCAAAAGTAACACTAAAGCTACCCAGTGTTAGTGAAAATAGGCTCATGTTTGAATTCTGCACAGCATTGTGCCAAAGAATATTAAGTTAGCCCTTTAAAATATACCAGCACAGTTTAACAGTAAGACACAGACATGACAAACAGCATATTTTATTAAATATATTTTACCCAAGAAAGTTGGTTCTAACAAGAACCTTTTTGAGATTTTAAAACATGTTTTATTTTTTCTAGAGATTTAGTTTTTGGGGAGGTGAACTAAAAACATAAATCAATAATTAAAACAGGTTGTCTGAACTTGGATCCCAAAATTCTTTCTTGCAGTCCAGTTGGTGGGCAACCACCAGCTTGTCCTGAGCTGAAGAACTTTGCTCCCAAAGAGAAATGACTTTAGAGCATTTGGGGCAGTACTTCCAATAAAAAATACAGAGGATTGAGACCCCGCTATGTTGCCAGGACTTCTGATGTAGTCTCCGGGTTCCACGGATGGACCTGTACCTGAACTTGAAGCCTTCTCTTCCTCTTGATGTCTTCTTTTGGCAGCATTTAGTTGGTGAGTGTGCCAGGTGTTCAGGTGTTCGATCATATCTGATTTGCCAAAAGAGTAATTCTTCCCAGTATCCCTATTAAAATCTTGGTGGCACAGGTTAAATGTGACCACCTTTGAAGAGACTTTCTTCTCCCCAATCGGAATTGAGAAGGATTGCTAGGTGATAGACTTTGGAATGCTCCTCAGCTGCTTCTCCTGCTCCAGAGGCTCTTCCTGTGGTGTCTCATCTCCTCAAGATACCATATTTATTTTCCGAATACATCCAAAAAAGGGAACACTTCCCGAAAAATGGTCTGACCTCAACACAGAATATTGACACACCTAAGTGGAAATCCCTGGCGAGGTTAATGGGTGAAAACTAGTTCACCATGCATCAATATCAATCAGTGATTACAAGCAATCGGATGTGCTTTTACTGTGAGTCACAAGTACAGTGGTACTGTATTTAGGTATCTCTGTAGCATGACTCCTAAAAATGTAGATATTTTAATAAAAACTAGAAGAGGTCTTGGTTATTTGTGACTGTTGAGAAACCCCTAGGCTGAAACGTATAATAAAATGACCCCTGCATAATAAACAGAACTTATGGGTCCCTTGGTATTCTAGTGGAACCCGAAAAAGGAAGTAAAGACCCTGTGGGAGTGACAAAGCACTCTGTCATTGGCTCTATGGATCCCCAAGGAGTACAGCAGTACCTATGGGACATAAAAAAATAATAATGAAAGTAGCCATCTGATTGGCCACTCAGGGAACTGTAGTCAAAAGTAAGCTCACAGTGATTAGAAAAAGTCTCAATTGATTTTAGCAGAGTAGTGTTTAGGAGAGGCAGTTTAATACTCCATTATGGCCTCAAAAAGGACACCAGGAAACACCAAACAAATCATCTACCAGGCCTGCATCAGAAGACAATGATGTAACAGTTATTCCAGTGACATCTACAGTAGCACAACAACCAAGGCTTGAGAAAGAATTAGTGGTGTGAACGTTTTCCAAAATACAGGCTGGCCAAAACAAAATGCACAGGAGGTTACATGCACTTTGTGCAACCAGGTATTTCATAGGTATGAAGCTGGTCAGTATTCTATGGAGCAAGTGAGTTGTAGAAGCATCAGAGGGCTATGCATCCCAACAGCATAGCTTCTCCTGAGATGGAGAGGAGCCATGTAATAGAAGGGCACCAGACTGTGCCAGAGAAAGTGCTTGTTCAACCTTGAGAAGAAGATGAAACAGCATTCTCTACATATTGCAGCCACTGCCTAAAAGATGTGGCATCTTTAGAAACAAATTAAAGAATATTTTCCAGTGCTATGGAAGATCAGGTCAACAAAGACAACAAAGACTTAAAAAATGGTGTTTAAAAGCTGTTTAAAAAGTTTTTTTTTTTTTAAATTAGATCATAAACTGTAAAAGTGTGGAAAAACTCATATCAAAACACAAAATAGTGTAAAAGACAACATATATACACAAAAAAAGTATCCAGAAGTAAAACTCTGCATCTAATCTCCCCTGCACACAACTGGAGGTTGTGTATAGAGCAGGTCAGGTTGGATGTTTTCAGAGAGTTGGGTACAACATCTTGTCAGAAGCCAGGCCTGCTCAACAGCCTACTGCATATGGGCATATGTCTTATGCAGTGGAGTTGTCCATCAGAAAAGGAGTTACACATGCTACACATAAAATATGCAAAACAAACAGAAATTCATTGAAAGTAAACAAAGGCAAAAGTGACATTATAGTTAGATCTAGAAATAAGACCTTTGCTTCCATTAAAAGAACCCTTGAAATTCACTGAAAAAACAAAGGTTAAAGTGATGTTGCGCTTAAGTGACAAAGCCACACAAATAAATTCCAAACACCAAAAAACACTGGAATGCACCACTTATAGTTCAGTAAGCTAAGTTGTACCCCGTCATGCCCGTTTATTACCTTACATATTAACAATAAATACTTACCTTCATGATATTCTGGTTGTCGATATTTTTGTCCCAATATTTTTGTATGTCAATTATTTTTGTACTCGCTATTCTGACATACTACCTACTCTTAAACATTTGAATACTCCAACCGTCCTCGTTCTTCAGAAGCCCATTTGGAATGTATGCTGACAAATCTTTTACAGATTGAAGCCCCACCACATAGCACCTCCATATCACAGAAAAACTGCCCTGGTAGTCATCCTCTCAAACCTAAAAACAATGCCTCTTGGTCCATCTTCCAGACATTTGATGAAACTGACAGCTTAAAGCTACGAACTTCCATAAAATACTCAAACCTGTTCAATGACCCTCTTCCATCTAAATTCCTCAATGAGACAATACACCTCCTGCTACCTTTATGGACCAGAATCATCAATGACTCTCTTACAGAAGGCTCCATTCCTAACTGCCTCAGTCAGTCAAATATACTTTTATTTGATTTCATTAAAAAATCATAAAAGGGTGGAAAAACCACCATAGATAAAACGTTCATAAAATATACATTTTTGATTTTGAAAATAGGGAAAAGACATAGAAAAATTTGTCAAATAGCAAAAAGCGATGATTAAAAAAGTATTTAAAACTGCCTAAAAGTGGTCAAGTCACCCTTATCTTAAAAAAGCTCAACTCAGACCTTTCTGATCCCAACAACTACCTCCCTATCTCCAGCATCCCAACTTTAGCGCAGTTCCTGGAAAAATGTGTTCATCAGCAACTCAGCAATCACCTTGGTCAATAACTATTCCTCGACCATTGCCAATCTGGCTTCAGACCGAGTCACAGTACTGAAACTGCCATGGGCCACATTTTCGATGACACTTTGGGCTGACTCGATCAAAACGAGTACTGCTTACCTATCCTACTTGACCTATCAGCGGCGTTTGACAAGGTCAAACACGAGATTCTCATGAACCTCTCAGAAAACAGAATGGGTCTCGCTGGTACTGTCTTAAAGTGGTTCACTTCATTCCTACAGAACAGATCTCAAAGAGTTGTGATCAATCCCGCCCTCTCCGACCTGATGCCAGTCACGATTGGCATTCCTCAAGGCTCTGCGCTTTCCCCCACCCTGTTCAAATTGTACATGGAACCCCTGACCGAAATCCTCAAACACTCTAACATCTCATACCATACGTATGTTGATGATACACAACTTTAAATGAAAATTACCTCACCTCAAGACATTAGCATCCTCAATAACCCCTTGACTAAAACTCAACACTAGCTTACTCTCACCCACCTAAAACTGAAACTGAATTCCTATTAATCTCTCCACCCACTCCACCTCTAGCATCAAGGACCGGCTCCCACTCCTTACAGCCTTGAACTGTACCCCTCATATCATTGAATCAGCAAAACCTCTAGGAGTAATTCGAGACAACAACCTTTACATACAGAACCACATCAGCGCCTCCACTAGAGGGGCTAATCACCAACTTCACGCATTAAAGAAACTGAAATCCTTCCTGCCCAGGGCAGATCTCAAAATAGCAGTTCAAGCACTTGTGATCTCCAAACTTGACTATGGAAATGCTACCCTCGTGAGCCAACCGTAAATAAAACTTGCACCCCTGAGGGCTACCCTAAATGCAGCTGTGCAGCTCATCGCAGACATTTTAAAAAAGTGATCGTATCACCCCTATCCTACATTCATTGAGCTGGCTACATTCTGAGGCTAGGATTCTTCTAAAAATTGCCTGCATGACGCATAAAGCCATCCACCATAATACTTCTTGCTACCTCGCCCAGAAAGTGGTTCTCTCTGGTGGGATTAGATCTTCTCGTAGCACAAGCTCCCTACTACTGAAGCTCCAATAATTCAACAAAAGGAAAATCTACAAGCAAACTTTCTCCGGAATTGCCCCTAAAATCTGGAACTCTCTTCCCCGGAGATCAGGACCAAACCTTCGATAACCCTCTTCAGAAAAGAAGTGAAAAGTGTATTACTGTATACCTCCCTTGTATGATTTTCTTCATTTATTTTTATGACACAAGCGTTTTCTTTTTTGTTCCTGCTGATATTCTGCTCACCTCAACTGATGGGCATACTGGATTCCAAGCCTAGCTACCGATTTAGACCTACTTCTTGATAACACCCTGTGTCTCTTTGCATTATCTGTGCACATTTTATGTTATTTCCATTGTACGCTCTGTTATCACCCTGTTACTATATGTTTTACAATATGTACATTCACTGAAATTTTCCATTATACAGCTCTCTGCTAGCAGAAATGTTCGTTTGTGCTATATAAAACTTCATAAATAAAAATAAATAAAAATAAGATCCTGATAAACTTCCTTGGCCACTCAAAAATCATAGGGCAGGGTTTAGAGTTCGGCAGACATTGTACTCAACCATGACCGAGTACCCTGTCTGACAAACTCTCAGTCCACCCTACTTTGAGTCAGTCAGACTACCAGGTTTACTCCATCAGCGTAAATCTTCCTCCGACAGCCCAAGGGAGTATGGGCCATCTGAGGTGAGTCATCTGACTGTCCACCCTATTTAGAGTGTGAGGTTAGATGGCTTTTTTTACTGTCCATCACTGCCAGGAATATTGTTGCGGTGAGGGATGGTAAAAATAAAAAAAATGACCCTCATTGAGGCTATTAGTTTACTTTGTTTTCCAAAACCAAACTCTGGCTTTGGGAGTTTGTTTGTGGAAAAGAATTATTTTTTTAAAGTTTGTGTAATTTTCCCTCACCATGGCAGATGCACAACAAAATTTTAAATGGCTTTGCATGAACCACCATCACAGTGGTTCATAAAAACCCACAGAGTTCACAGCGGGGCTAGCGGTGAACTCCAAATCTGGCGGGTGGAGTAAAGGCAGGGTTGCGGATGTAAAGTACTCGGCTACCCTGACTACCTTTACTCCATCCCCAAATTCTAAATCTGCCCCATGGTGTAGGTTACCAGGTGATGTGATGCCATATATTGATGGTTGCAGCACAATTTGCTCTATCTAAATGTGGATAAAAATGATACCCTGCTCCTGGGCTGCACAGCTGCCAGAGCTCATCCCTTCCCCTGATCTGCTGGCCCCTGGATAATTCCAACTTCCTTGGTGTCTTTCAGGAATCTAGTTGTAGTGATCAGTAGTAACCTCTGCTTCAAATTCCATATCAATTCTGTGCCACATGTACTCGATCCTTCCAGGTTAATATCTACAAGGCAGATCACCTACTAGATCATTAATTCAGGATATATTTGTTTCTTATCCACAATTCTGCATGAAACTCCAAGAAAACTCCTGGACAGACCTGCAGAATATCAGAACACATTTATCTACAACAGAAAAAAATCTAAATTGTTCTCCTTTGTGCAAGGATCTACATTGCCTACCAATTGGGGGTCAAGTTCGGTTTAGAGTTAGAGGGTTCATCTCCCTCCCCTCTCTCAGAGCTAATCCAGTTCATTGCACTCATTAGATGTTTATAATGCAGATAACTTCCTGTTTCTCTTTCGAAAGTGGAAGATGCTCCTCTGTTGAAGTTTTGTTAAATGATAGTGCTGGTAAAATTAGTTCAGCCTCGAAACAGCTTGTTCAGTGATTGCTATGTTTTACAAATAATAATATTCATCATATTAATTAATTATCAATATTAATAACACAAACAGCAGTACTACTAGCACTGCGACTATTATTATTTTAGTGATAATAATAATAATACTTATTATTATTATTGTTGATGGTCTTTACCCTGTTTGCTAATGATGACATTTCATCGTGGATTTGAATATTTGCAGGACCTAAGAAATTAGTTGCATCTCCATCTGTCTTTCGGTGTCACCTGCTTGAGAAATTTATTGTTTTTAATATAAACTCAAAAGGGACTTGCATCCCGCCCCCTCTCTTTCCTGGCTTCTCATTGGATCCTGTGCGTGCCACTTACCCTTCCTCCATTTCTATTGGCGGTAGCATATTTTCCTGCATTTACCAATGCTTGTTCCTCATCTGCTTCTCTTATCAGTTTCCTGCTGCAGAAATACTGTTAACATCCTCTTTGGTGGAACTATATTAGAACAATTTATCACCCAAGAGATTAAGTGATTTGCATAGAATCACAGGATGTTGCGCGGCGCTGCCGAGTCTCGAACCGAGATTCCCAGCTCTCAAGTCAGCAGCTCTGGCCACTGCACCACATCCTCTCCACTGCCGTGTTATCTGTCAGGGAGCTCTTTCCTTCTCCCAGACGAATATTGATGAAAACAGCTCTTTATTCATTACATAGGCGAAACCGATGCATTACCAATGCTTATTTGTTTTCTTGCCCATGATGGTCCTAATTACAGCCTTAAAATCTTAAGGACCTCATTTATGAGTTTTGGCACAGGGCAGCGGTGCAAGGAATCTTGCTGCGCTGCCCTACGTCAAAAGAAAAGGGCAGGAATGTGTGGTATCTATAAGATGATTTTTTGCAGGAAGGGACACCTTCCTGCACAAAATCAATCAATTCAGGTGATTTCCTCTTTCTATGTGTGCTGCCGGATGCTTCCGAATCCATGAGTGTTGCGTGGGAACACCCACAGCAACACCCATGGAATGCCCCTTACACACAGTGTTGAGTGTGAAAGGGGCACATATTTACAAGGCCATGAAAAGCCACGTAAAGTGGCTTTACGTGGCCTGTAAATATGCCATAGCACATTGCGCCACCGGAACATCAAAAAGTGACGTTCCGGCGGCACAAAAGTGCCAAGAGTTTATCAATAGCTATAGATACTATTTGGTCCTAACCTTGAAGTAGATGCGGCCAGCAGAGCTCCTTGTTTGTATGTGGTACCTTTTATCAGTCTGCAACCTGGATTTTCCTTAGTGAGAATATGGGTTAAAAATGACAATGATTTCAAGATGGCACGCATGCTTATATTAACTGCTGTCCTGTTGACCCAATCAAAGAGTAATGCAGCCCTGGAAAGGTTTTTGGTTCTGCTTCCTTGGCCTCCAAAGAGATAACGCCACTAACTAGATCAAGTATGTGCCATTGCCCTTGGTGCTGCAGAGGCAGCCTAGCCCATTACAGAGCTGGATCATGCTTAAAAAGACCGGAATATTAAGTGATGGTTTGGGATTTGGAGACTTACTGACATTTTTGGTTGCCATGCATGATCTGCAGATGTCTCATGATGTGTGCATGAAAGGTGATAAATCAGTGTGGTCTGGTGATAGCCAGCAGCGGCCGGCACAGGTAAGTGCGGTAAGGCGGGGCAGGGCACGGCGGGGGGGAAGTCGACAGACGACGGAATAGGTTTTATTTATTTAATTATACCTCATCTGTTGTCTGTCGACTTCATCCCCGCCCACCACGCCCTGCCCCCGTCCACCACGCCCTGCCCCCGTCCCTCCCAACCGCCCCACCACATTTACCTGTGCCAGCCACCGCTGGATAGCTTACAGGACTTATAAAAACGTTCCTATAGAATTGTCATTTTTTATGACTCGTAATCATGTTTTTTAAAACTTTGTTTCAGTTCTTGATTGGCAGGAACAATACCCTTTTTCACTATCACTAATTTTTCTGTAAAAACCTACAATAATGCTCCTTTGCTAAGCATAGGATAAACAAGCATTGGCAAAGCCAATAGTCAATTTATAAATGGGTGTTGTGGTAGTCTCATGAGGGTATTGCACTTTCATTGAATGAAACGAGAAGTGGGACAGCTGTGAGGAGAAGCATCAGTTGTGGTCAAACACAGCTGGACTATATTCAAACTATAACCATTTGTCCCATACATTCCTGTGGAGAATGAATGTGATTGGACATTGGGTGACATTAATGTGCATTGTCACCTAAAAGTGAACATCTTATCAATGTGGGGTGAGATAGCACTTTACGGGCCACGCCTCTGAGAAGACTTGGAAGTTGTAGCATAGAGAACACATTAGTGTAAGGCAGGCATTTTTGCTGTATCACCTGAGCAAAAACAAAGTGGAAATAAATAAACATAACACATTAATTTGCTTGATAATAAAGAGGTGGAGCATCATCCTGAACGTGTTGCTACCATAGTTAGTTCAAACCCCATGCAGCAGAAGTAGAATAAAAGTGGCAGGGTATAGGCGGAGTCAGGATCTCAAGAAATGGAAGAGCCACTTTGGGGTCAGGCCGATCCTATGAATGAAGAGGGCATCTTTAGGTCAGGCTAGCTCTCAAGTCCCAAAACAAACTTTTAAAATAAGCCTACTGCAATAAAAAAAACAAAAGAACTAAAGGTTGTTTATGACTTTAGTGCACATGACATAAATAATTCACTGTGTGATAATTGAATGCCTCTTTAGTTGTAAAATAGGTCCTCTTGTATTGAAACACAAACACTTCAAAAAAGGCAGAATGATACACCAAGCAGCATGAGGTGAGAGAGTAATAGTTATGTAGGAAAAACCAAAGACAGAAATAATACGTTTTTAAGACAGATGCACTTTCAAGCCAGAGCGATAAATCTACAGGGGAAACAGCGTTTACAACACGGTCGTTACATCGCGTTCCTTTACAACGCAGTCGTTACAACGACCACGTTGTTAGAACGCGAAGCCTTTACATCGCAAGTCATTAGATCGACTTGCTGTACTGGGCGCTCTAACCTAAGGAATAGTATAATTTACTATTCCAACACCTTCCCTACTGTTGCGCAGGCTGGAGTTGGAATAGTAAATTATACTATTCCTAAGTCCAGCGCGCCCCCTACAGCAAGTCGATCTAATGACTTGCGTTGTAAAGGTATTGCGTTCTAACAATACGGTCGTTGTAACGACCGCGTTGTAAAGGAACGCGATGTAATAGCATGCGTTGTAACATGCTATATTCATCTACAGTCTTACTTAATATAGATGTCAATCTCGCAAACTAATGCGGTGTTTCTTAAACTTTTGAGTGTATCGTTCCATATAATGGTGTATCAAAATATATGCAATTGTAGGCAGTTGTAAAATAATATTTTGAGTACGATAAAAAAAAAAAAACTACAATGCCATCATTAAAAAGAAAGGATATAATAAGCACATGTTTTTATGGCTATATCCGCTGTTCATAGTGATTGATGCATAGCACATCCTGGCGAAGCAATGCAAGGATTATGCATTTAGTGACTAAGGGGCTCATTACGATGGCGTAACGATCGCCACCGCCGGCCCAGCGGTGGTGATCGTTACGCCATCGTAACGTGCTATACCCCCCCGCCATATTATGATGGCGGTGGGTATCGCGGGGGATGCAAAGTCCATCCGCCGCTTTTCCGCCGGTCGGCAATCGTTACGATTGCCAGCCAGGTGGAGCTGGGCCAGTAATATGGTGGCGTTGCCTCGCAGGCACCGCCAGCCATATTATGATGCGGGTGGTTAAAGGCCTTTCCATGGCGGCGATGCTGCCATGGAAAGGCTGGCAGGGATTGGCTTTGGGGGCCTGTTGCGGGCCCCCAGGGGGGTGGGGGGTGCACTTGGGGGGTACCCATGGTACCCCCCTGCAGTTCCCTGCACCAAGTGGCAGGCACCGCGTGGTGCCTGCCACGTGGTGCAGGGAAATGCCGTGCATGCCCTTTTACCATTGCGGACGGTGCTGCAGCTAGCAGCACCATCCGCAATGGTGAAAGGCCAGGATGCGCCTGCCAGTATGGCGGGCGCATCCTAATTGGGCCGGTGGGACCGCTGCACGTCTGGCGGTCGGTCCCATCACCGTTATGGTGGCGGGCGGACTGATGTCCGCCAGCCATCATAATGAGCCCCTAAATTCTCCTTTTTTCTGGATCACATTGCATTCAGCACCTGCGCACAAGCCGAAACAGTTAAACTGGATGACCAGTGTTCCAAAGCACTTACATCCATATGCTCATTTTCAATTCTGCCAGGCCTCTTACATTTTTGTTTGTTTGCCCTTATTCTTTATTCAAAAGAAAAGAAATGCCAATCTACACTGAAAGCAGAGGCACTGCTGAAGTGTGCGACCTTAAATTTGAGTATGATTTAAGATATGCTATGCTATGTAATCTTAAGGGGTGTTTTAGTTTTAAGTCTTATGTTATCTTGTAACTCCTTGTGAAGGGTCTCAATCGCCACATGCTAGTCTCTTAACTTTTCAGCAGAGTCGAAAAAAATAAAATAGTAGCAATTGCTATATTCAATCTCGCAGAAAAGCAAGGTTTTAAACGAAGTGTTCTAAAATAATCACAGTGAAAGGAAATATAATCAGGACTTGTCATATAATTTTAGACTTAGGGCCTGATTTAGATTTCGGCGGACAAGTTACTCCGTCACAAAGGTGACGGATATCCCGTCCGCAAAAATCTAAATCCCATAGAAAATAATGACATTTATATTTCGGCAGACGGGATACCTGTGATCGTTGCGTTGCCATAGTCCAGCTTGGAGAGGCCCAGGGATTGCACTATAGTCTTTATGTCTTCAATTGGGATGAAAGGATTGATTTTTTTTGGGGGGTGTTTCAGCATGAAGAAGACATTTTTTGCCTAGGTATTAATATGGTCGTTCATGTTCAAGTCATTGTCCAGGCAATCCCTAGTGACTTAACAGAGATAGATAGTTTGCAGTTTAGTGTATTTAGGTTGCAAAGCCAGTTATGGAGAGGATAAAATAATAATGATAGTATAATTATTAACCCGTTGCGTGCGTCTGTCGGCCAACGGCCGTCGCGAGCACTACCTCTGTAGTGCTGCGAACGTCCGTTGGCCGACGCGGCCCCGCCCACTCCGCTAAACCGCCGCACCGCGGCGGAATTGCCGCCGCGGTTAAGCGGTTAATAATAATAATAATAATAATAATAATAATAACAACACATTTTATAGAGCACATAGCTTCCTAAAAAGAGGTGTCCATCCTGCTAGGTACAGGTATCCGCAGCCACAAATGCAACAATTAAACTCCCCTAACACCCACATTAAAAAAACAAGTTTTATGTTTTTTCCTAAAAACACACTTCAACTGAATATGACGAACCATCAGTGGCAAAGAGTTCCACACATTCAGTGCCAGGTAGCTGAAAGAGCTGCTACCTGAAATGCTCTTTTTATGTTGGGAACAGATGCCAGCCTCTCCCCAGACGATCTTAGATTTCTCTCTGGTATTTAAGGTCTGAGCAGACATTGAAAGTACTGTGGTCCTTTTTTTGCTAGTTCCTTGTGACAATAGCACAAGGCTTTAAAAGATGACATATGCCTCACCGGCAACCAGTGCAGCTTCTCGAGTGTGTCCCCCAACAATGCATGTCTTGGGAGGTTCAAAAGAAGATGCACAGCAGCGTTCTGCACTCTTTGGAGTCTCTTGATCCGGCCCTGAGTAACTCCTAGATACAGCACATTCCAGTACTCAAGCCTTGACACAATCAGAGCCTGAACTGCTGTTTTTCTCGCTTGCTCTGGCAGAAGGCAGTGAATTTTTCTCAACATCTTTTGAATTCCAAAACATTTACCTGCCACTTTAGTAATTTGGCTGTCAAAAGACAGCTTTCTGACCAGCCAAATACTCAGGTTATTAACCTTGGGTTTTGGTTCAGGTAGCGGACCCAGCTCCGTGGGCCACCAAACAGTGGACCTGATGTTTGGTTGAGTGTCCAAGGTCAGAACCTCGGTCTTTCCAGCATTGAGCTTATGACTTTCCTTTAAGCTGGATGAAGAGGAAGTCAGTTTTGTTGGGGGTTCTGCTTTCAGTGGTTGTTGGTCAGCCAGGTTTGTACCATGGAGAGAGTGTTGTTTAGGTGTTGGATGTCTTTGCATGTTTAGATTTTGATGCAGAGTTGGTTGTCATCTGCATAAAGATGGTAAGCAGTTCTGTCCCATTTCAGCATTATGTGCAAGGAGTTCCCTATAGAGGTTAAACAAGGCCTTGTGGGACTAATATTGCTGGTGAGGTGGAAGTGTTTATTTTAATTAGGTGGGATCTTTGGGTCAGGTATGAGGCGCACCACTGCAGGATGGTTCAGCTGATATACTGTATAGGGTGTTTAGGAGAATGTTGTGGTTAACAGTATCAAAGGCCGCTGTAAGGTCCAGGAGGATTAGGAGGCAGCCCTCACCATCGTCAAGAGATATTTGTAAGTCATCAGTGATGTTCCAGATTGCAGTCTCCATAATGCAGCCTTTCCTGAACCCGGATTGGAAGGTGTCATGTAGGTTGCATTTTTCAATGTGATTTTTAAGCTGAGAGAGTACACATTTTCCATAGTTTTGGCAAGAAGAGGGAGGTATTAAGGTTGCTTGGGTTGACGTCTGGCTTTTAGATGAAGATGGTGACTTGGCCGAGTTTAAGAGAGGCCAGCATAGAGCCACAGGATAGGGAGGAGTTAATGATTTTGTTCCAAGTTGTGGAGATGATGTGTCTGAGATTTTTGACAACAGAGGAGGGAAGAGGGTCAGACAGGTTGGATGTCTGCTTCATGCATGAAAGTATTTAAGGAGTTCTTTTTCAGAGATAATTTCAAACTTGGTCCAGGTTGTAGTGTTTACAGTTGTAAGTGATTATTGTTGGTGTACTTGTTCTCTGAGGGGTGGATTTGAGGGGATAATTGGATGAGGCGGTAGAGAGGAGAGGGCCATCTTTGGTAGCAGAGGTGATGGTGTCTAGAGAAAGTTCGATGTTTGTTATTTTATCTGAGAAAAATTTGGCGAACTCTTCACAGCGCTTGGTAAAGACAACAGTTGAATGCTGTGGGATAGAGGAGGTTTGGTGTTTTATGATGTTGAGAAGGTCTTTTGGTCTGTTTCTGGAGCGGTCAAGTTAGGTTGGGAAGTAGGAAGATTTTTCACTGTAGATATGTTTTTTGTATTTTAGACCTTCAACTGGGAGGAGGGAGAGATGGATCAATGAGCGTTGTTTTCTCCAGGTTCGTTCAGTCAGTCTTAGTTGTTGTCGCCTTTATTGATCCAGGATCTGGAAGGGATACTTCTAGATTTCTTGAGTTTTAGGGGGGAGGTGAGGTCATCAGTGGTAGTAAGGTTGGGTGGTGGGAGGATTTGGGAACTGATTAGGGATTCTAACTCTAATTGAGTGATTTGGTGCATGTTCCTTGTCCAGTGCTTAGGACTATAGGTTTGGGTGGTGACCTTATATTGGTTGACATTGAGATTGCTATCGCGGAAATCTCATAACATTTTTATAGATAGCTCTACTTTAAACTTACTAAGCGAACCTCCAATTTCCATGCCTCTTCAGGTCAATGAATCTCCACCATATTAGAGCACATCTCTAAAATAATCGTCTTGCAGCATTTAATGTTCATTCAATGATGAGAGGTTTGATGAAGTTTTAAAAGTTTTATTTTCTCTTTAAGAGATTAGTCTGTATTTTTGTCTTTTTATTCAGATTAGTCAAATAAATCAGTTTACAGAAATATCGCAAACATTTAGTGAGAACAAGCATACAAAATAACAGCGTGTCCCATAAAGGAATAAGGGCCATATGTATCAAAAAAGAGTTTTGCGATTCTCAAATTGCGATTTTTAGCGAATCGCAATTAGAGAATCGCAAAATGCAATTTATGTAGGATTTGCTAAAAATGTTGCGAATCCTACATATTCCTTATTTGCGAATCGCAAATTGAGATTCGCAAATAAGGAATACCTTCCCATTCATTCCTATGGGCTAGGAAGCCCATAGGAATGAATGGGAAGACATTCTCAATTTGCGATTACCAATTAGAGAATCGCAAATTGAGAATGCAATTTCAAGGTTGCAAGGGTGCCAAAAGGACACCCTGTTGCACCCCTGAAATATGCATGTGTGCACATTTTGCGCACATACATGCCCAAAGGGCATGTATGTGCGCTAAATGGCACTTTGAAAAAAGCAAAAAAGTGCTTTTTCTAGGAAATCAGAAATTACCACCAACTTGAAGTTGGTGGTAATTTGCGATTCCTAAGACCAAATAGCAAATTTCTGGTGCTCCCAGAATTGCATTTAAGGAATCGCAATTTGCAATTCCTTAATTGCATTCGCAAAATAGAGAATCGCAAATTTTGCTATTCTCTATTTTGCGATGGCCTTTTGGGATGATACATCCCAAAAGGCTTTTTCCCATTCGCAAACGGGCAGATTCTGAGAATCGGCCCGTTTGCGAATGGAAAAACGCTTGATACATATGGCCCTTAGTTCCTATCTTAATCTAAAGGACCTAACCTATCATCGCGAGAACCCCAAAAAAGTTCTTTTTGGAAAAGAGCAAGTAAAATGTGGAGCAAAAGACTAATAACTATGAAAAGGTAGAACTCCCCATAAAGAGTAGTTCTGGAAAATCAACCTAGTTCCCTATCAGCTGCAGTGGCAACTGTTAAAACAGGTAAAATTAATTAATCACAGAGGTAGCTACGATGATCATAAAGATAGAAAGTCTCCTCACAAAGTGTAAGGAAAACAAAGAAATCACCATTAGCAGTAGGTTGTGGCAATTCAGACTAGCAGGAAAAAAATATTGGGCATGGCAGGGTAGGGGTGCATAGAATGCCTTAACTCTTTAGCTAGGAACACGTACTATATAGAACGCACAAAACATGTTGCAAACTATGAATGTTGAATCATTTCTAACCAATAGGAAAGGATCTTCTGATGGCCAGTTGTCTTCTGTCTTGATTCTCACGGTAAACGTCCATGTTGACATGTAGTTATTTGAATGTGGCTACAGCCTATCACAAAAAGATACATCTAGGAAGGTTCTCATGAGAACCTTTGCAAGGCTACTCTGTTAGCTATTCAGTGTCCCATTGTGTAACAATAGGCTGCTCTATGAAATGAAACATTAATATCCAGAATGTCCTGGTTAGATCATAGACTTAAGGCTACAGCAAGCATTTTCTTTCATTAATATACTTGTTCATTATAAGCCTGCATCAGAGGAAACTATCTCAAAAAAGTATGAAGTCATATGGTGTGAGGAAGGAAAGAAATACATTTTGCAGCAAACAGCACATTTCAAAAAGATGTCAAGTTCTACAGATCAGTTATAATGTTAAATCAGCATTTATAAAAAGGCTTTTATTTTATTAAATGGGTAGGAAAGAATCAAGAAAATATTGAGTCCCATAAGTGAAAGAACAATAGAAATGGGAGCTTTCTGCAGAAATAAGCGGCATTTTCACTTTTTGCATGTTTAATAAAAGCCCATTTTTCCTAACCACTATTTCAACATGCATTTTCTATGTTAACGTTAAAGCACATTTCTAAATTGTTATGAGGTGAATTTATGTAACAATTTTCAACTTCCACAAGATCGAATAAAAGTAAGTGGTGGTCAGTGCAGTCGATGGGTAGGACGGAATGGAGGGGAATTGTGTTGTGGTCTGTAATGATTGCGTCGAGGGTAGAGCCTTTATTGAAGATTTGCTTTTTGCAGTGTTGAGTGTGACCTTTCGATTCATGGTGGGTGGATAAGGCTTGAACTGTTATATTGTCAGCATTGTTCAAGTGCAAGTTTAGGTCCCCTAGAATAATTGTCAGTGGAGTCCTTCTTGGAATATAGTGTTATTAGGTGGGTTATAAACCCTAAGAAGTGTAGTTTCTCACCTGGTGGGTGATAGATGGCATGGAATTTGATGGGGTTAGAGCCTTTGGAGGAGAGATCGACTCTCAGTAATTCCTGATCAGAGAGGAGTCGCTTTTTCATGCTTGATATGTTTGGAATGGCAATTATAAATCCTTCTTACTGGTGAAGTTGGATATAACATTAATGTTTTATAAATCCCACTTTTAGAAAGTGGATATTTCTCTGCACTTACTGTTCTTTGTGCCTGACAGCCTGTCTGCAATACACGTTGGTGTTGGGTGACAGCTACACTTTGTGCATTCCCTCTAGACAGCCACAAACACAGGAAGGTGAGGCTCATCTGCATTCTGAGTACTCGTCTGCATTCATCTGCATTCTGATGGGTCTTCCTGGGCAGGGTGGAATGGGAGGGACTGACACACTTTAATAGGTAGTGTCCTGTCCACACACAAACCACTGATTTACCCCCCAGTGTTAACCTGGCATACAGGACTGGGTTGAAAGGGATCCTTGCGCACTTCAGAGAGTTCCTTTGCAGTCACCCCCTACATCAAAGGCACTTTTAGGTGTACGTACTGGGTCTGTGACCCCTAAAATCAGACACCTCTGGATCTTGAACTGAACCTCTGTCAGAACGACTGATGTTCTGCTTAAAGGTCTCAACTGGGCTGCTTTTCTGGAACAACTGCTTTTCTGCTTGTTGTCCTGCTGCCTGCTGCTCCCTGACTGTTGGAAGAACTCTACCTTTCCTCCAAGTGATCTCCAATGGCTTGCTGGCTTGCCTCCTGTTTTCTGAAGTCTTAGGGACACAAAAGACTTCCTACAATTCTGCAGGTGCTGCTGGAATCTGCCTTGTGTGAGTCCTTCCCTTGCCTGAGGTGCACCCTCTGAGCTCTGGGCCTCAGAAGTGGGTTCTGCAGCTCTTTTTAAATAAAAAAACATAATTCCGCCACATTGCCTTGGATGCCGACTCAGAGGCTGCCTGATGACAGCGGTTCCACAGCTTGCGATGCTCTATGATGACCCTCTGCACAGCTCGAAGATGGCACATTGTATTCACTTCAATGGAGCACGGCGACGATGCGTGAACCCCTTTGCACAGCTCGATGACGACGCAGTAGACTCTCAACGTCGAAAAAAACTCCATCCAAGGTATTTCTTCAGCAGAACCTGTCTGGGTCCTGTAGCCGGCCTGCCGTCGATCGCAGTTGGCCTAAACTTTAGATTTGCGCCTGTCCCTCACGACGGCAATTAACTGTTTGATCGCTAGTGACTTCTATGCACTATTTTTGGTTTATTTTTTAGAAATTCATATCTTGACTTCTACTTAATGGGTTTTTGTCGTTTTGATCTCATTTTGCTCAGATAAATATTATCTATTTTTCTAAACCTGTGGGAAGTGTTTTTGTGGTGCATTTATTGTGTTATTGTTGGTGTGTTGCACATATACTTTACACTTTGACTTTGTAGATAAGCCTGACTGCTCTGTGCCAAGCTTCCAGAGGGTGAGCACTGGTTATCTTATTGTGTATCTAACTTACTCTGACTGGAGTGGTGGTTCCTGCCTGGGTGCATACCTCAGCCAACCAGGAATCCCATTTCTAACAGTGGGAGTTAAGGTTGAAACTGACCTGAGGTGGTTCGGCAACTGTGAGGAATGAGGCGTGGTAGTATGTTCTGAATGTGCAGGGGAAGTGGGTCTTGATGTAGGGGGAGATATTTCTTATAGGAAGGTCATAAGGTCATAGCTTTGTGAGGATTGAGGAAGGGGTAGGAGGTATGGGGGTGTAGGTGGTGTTGGTGCATGGGGATTGGAGAGAGGCAGGTTCTACTGGGTGAGGCGAGAGTATGGGGGTGTGTTCTGGTGTGGTAGGAGATAGAGTAAGATTCAGCCCGGATAATAAGGAGGTGCAGAGAATGGGGAAGTGGCGGTCAAAGATGGAGAGGTTCTGTTCTGAGGCTTGGATTAGGATGTTTCCATTTCTGTAAATGGATATGGACAGTTCGCCGCTAAACGTTTGGGACAGTGATATAGTGAGCTTGCTTGGAACCATTTGGGATTTTGGTGATTGTGTTGGTTACATGTAGGTGCTGTAGGTAGATTTCTCTCCATTTGGCAGACTTCTTGGTGTAGAAGATGAAGTCTGTCATAAGGCCTCCAAGCATTGAACAGTAATAGATGTCTGTTATTAGTGTTTCTGGATGTTCTTTGAGTGGTTTGTTCTTGTAGTTTTTCGCTGAATGTTTGGATTGCTATTGTGGAACTTTTATGTGGTGGGAATTGGGATCAAATCTTTGCATGGTGTTGCTGTGTGAGCCCATAATTGGGAGCGGGGTGTGGGAAGGGCTAAATTCCATAGGACAGATCAGAAGTCTATAGTTCTGAAGGTTTAATTGTGAATGTTCCTCTTAGAAATGTGGTTTCTGGTTGGCAAAGGTATGCATCCTGTCCAAGCAGAAGCCACAATCCCAGTCAGGGTAAGCTAGATACACACTAAAAGATAACCTGTGCTCACCCTCGGGTAGCTTGGCACAGAGCAGTTAGGCTTATCTAAAGAGGCAATGTGTAAAGTATTTGTCCAACACACACACACACAAACACACACACACACAGTAACACAATGAATACACCACAAAAAGACTCGACATAGGTTTATAAAAATAGATTATAATATTATAAACACAATAAGACCAAAATGACAAACATCCAATGTATAGAAGTTGAGATATTGAATTTTAAAAGAATACATGCAGTTAATTGCTTAGAAGCAAGTAACGCTAAAAAGGCTACTTTAGGCTGCTCTGGACTGGGACATAGTCAAAGTTCGGGTCGACCTCGTGGAAGTGCATGCCAGCTACAGGACCCACACTGATGAACAAAGTACCTTTCCTGGTTGCAAGCAGCGAGATGTGTCAATCTTCTCCACGCAGTGAAGGCAATGCATCAGTTCTGAAGACAGGTGCCGGAGTCAAGAGGCATCAAGCAATGTGCTGGATTCCGTCATGAAGTTAAGGGAATGCGTAGATCTCACCAAGCTGCAGTGGTATCGATCTCGGTAGGCAGAGGGCTGGTTTCAATGTGATGAGACAATTTTACTCCTGCAACCAGGTTGATGTGCCCGTTCTGCTACACGCAGACAGGAGATGCATTGAAATCTGTGTTGCAAGTATCTGGGCCACTTTCAGTGAGCCAGGCACAGGAGCAGGGGTAGATACTTTGATATCCCTGAGTTTCAAGCAACAGGAGACAAGCCAAGAAGAGCTTAGAGATCACTTGGAGTGAAGGCAGAGTCCAGCTCTCCTTCAGCAGAGCCAGAGAGCAGCAGGCAGCAGGGCAACAAACACAAAAGCAGGCCTTCCAGATCAGCGTCCAGTCGAGTCCTTTAAGCAGCACAGCAGTTCTTCTGGCAGAGGTTCAGTTACAAGTCCAGTAGTGTCTGATTTTAGGGGGTCAGAGATTCAGTACTTATACTCAAAAGTGTCTTTGATGTGGGGTTGACTTCAAAGCAGCTCTCCGAAGTGCAGAAGTATCCCTTTCAACCCACTCCTATCTGCCAGGCTATCTGTGGGGGGTAATCAGTCCTCTGTGTGGGGGCAGGACACTGCCTATTCAAGTGAAGTGTCAGCCCCTCCCTTTCATCCTGCCCAGGCAAGGCTATCAGAATGCAAAGTTTGTAGATGGGTACTTAGGCACACCAATCCTTCCTGTGTTGTGGCTATCTTGAGCGAATGCACAAAGTGTAGCTGTCACCCACCCCAGATGTGTATTCGAGACAGGCGGTCAGGCTCACAAAGCAGTAAGTGCGGAAAAAGGTCCACTTTCTAAAAGTGGCATTTCTAAAATAGTGATGTTAAATCTAACTTCACCAGTAAGTAGGATTTATCACTACCATTCGAAACATTTGAAACTAGAAAAAGCTACTCCTCTCTGATCAGGAATTACAGCTTAAAAGTGTATTAAGGAATTCCCAATTGTAACCTGTGTGAGGTGTAGGCCTCACAGTAGTGAAAAGCGAAATATACTGTTTGTCACTACCAGGACATGCAGAATATTAAAGTACATGTCCTTCCTTCTACTTGCATAGCACCTTGCCCTTAGGGCTACATAGGGCCCACCGTAGGGGTGACCTATATGCAATAAAAGGGGAGTTTAAGCTTGGCAAGCAGTTTTAAATGCCAAGTCAAAGTGGCAGTAAATTACACACACAGGCCCTGCAGTGGCAGGCCTGAGACAGATTGGAAAGGCTACTTCTGTGGGTGTCACAATTAGTGCTGCAGTCTACTAGTAGCATTTAACTTACAGTCCCTGGGTATATGGTATACCGTCTTACAAGGGACTTACAAGTAAATTAAATATGTCAATCAGCTCTACACCAATTACACGCATGTTTTGGGAAGAAGCACATGCACTTTAGCAATGGTTAGAAGTGGCAAAGTGCTCAGAGTCCTGAGGCCATCAAAAAGAGTTCAGAAAAAAAGAGGAGGAGGGAGGCAAAAAGTTTTGGCTGACACTTCAGAGAAGGCCATTTTCCAACAGTCGCCTTTAATGGTTTGGATATTCTTGCAATTTCCAATGTATGCAGATGTTGGAAGGAAATTCCACCATCCACAACTAGCATTTTCAATTTTGTTTTCAAGGATTTCTCCAGATAAATGGCATGTTCAAAAGTGGAGACAGCACTTTTGTTGTGGAAACTCCACATCTTAATGGAGAAGGCACGAGATATCAGCTGCTAGGTGCTGAAGACCCTCTCCATGCAGGTGTGTTTGATTTAGGTAAGCATGTGACTTCTTGAGGCCAATCCTAGCCGCAAAGCATTATATAAAAGCAAGAGTTTACAAAAGAGGTGAACAAGCTTTACAATAGTATTTGGGGCAGCAATGTGGGTAAAATTGAAGTGGGGTGGATACGTTTATGTGGGTGGCAGCAATAGAAGGACATGTCCTTTTTCAGAGGGAGTCCAGTATCTGGGTAGTTTTTTTGAAATTAGGTTTTGCTGAAAATAATGACACTTTAGCTCCTTTCGGAAGAGGGGAGGGATAGAGCCTGTTGGATCTAGATTGGTATCGCGCTCCATTCCCAGAGCGCATAGCAGGACAAGTGCCTTCATGTCATTCTCCTTCTAGCATTTTCTGGTATCATGCTAGAGATGATGCTGTTTGAATGATGCAAAATCACTGTATATTTTAAATTTGGGTGTTCTGCATTATTAGGATTCTGGTGTTCACCAACTCGTAGATGACTCATTAGGTCTTAGAGATTAAGGTCTCTGGAAGACAGAGACAATGGAGTGTTGTGAGGGCAGGACATTCTGATGAACATCCTAAGTCCATGCAGCCTGATGGATACTTTTTGGGGGCGTAGGTTATACGCATATGAGCCTGGAAGAGTAAACTAAGAAACAGCCTGTAGGCAAACATCATTAAACTGTTTACACTTTTAAACATACAATTTCATTGCAAATATGCAGATAGATGCCAGTTTTTATCATTATAATAGTAAACTACACAGAGCAACTCATTGCAAATCGAAAGAATGACTATCATACCACAATATCAAATTATTAAAAAGTTATTTACAAGCTGTGCACAATTGATTTACTGTCCTACCTCTTATATCTCATATTTAAGCCCTTTACGCTAACATCAGCGTAAAATAAGCACTATCTCATGCCCCAGAAATAATAAATGGAATAGAAAATCGTTCCATCCAATTCCAAAGTTTTAAAATATCTTTTCTTGTCCAGCTGAATTCAGTATCACCCATTCCCTGTAGAAGTTGTCTAATACTTTTTTTTCCACAGTTAACTAAATCATGAAGGTTTGGATTCCAGACGCTTGATTAAAAACCGTAACCTGGCAGGAGCAGCATCTCAAAATTAAACGTTAATCTTCTCGTCTATTTAGCTCAGATATTTTTTTTCTAAATTGGGCCCGACATGCAAACATTTATTTCAGTACAAGATATCAACATATAAAAAAGAAATGTCAACGAAGAATCAACTGAAAAACGTTCCCTTATCCAAATGTCACTGGATAATAGTGGATAATAAGTTACCTGTCAATTTTCAAAAAACCGGATCCATGGAAACGAGGGCTGGCACCAACAGAGGCCGCTTGCATGCTCCTGCACTCGCTTCCTTGGTGACCTTCGTAGCCATAAAGGGGGGAAAAGGATTGATTACTTTCTTGATAATATCAAATAGTGTTTGGGTCATTTTTGCTAAATCTCTTTGGTATTTACCAGAGAAGGTTATGACTCTGAATATATGCTTCTTGTTTGTTTTTGCGTCATAATGGAGATTTTGGGGGTTTTAAAGGGAAAGTGTTTGGTATAATTGCTCTTGGTGGCCTAAGAACCTTCCTTTCTCGTTAAATTCACTAGAGTACCGGCGAGATGATTTCATAATCTTGAATCTTTTTATCTTCAAATGGCAATGCCATTCATAATTTCAGACCCCATTATAGTGCGAGGTGAAGAAGTTTAAATCCTAATTGCTAGAGGTGGGTGATAGATTTGCTGTGATGTGCAACGGTAAGTTAGTTAGGGTTAATGTTATTGGTGCTAGAAAAACCCTATCCCCGTTTTTTTCTGTTTGGCCAATAATAGATGTTTTATTGAACGAAAGAGGAAAGGAATTAGATAGTGACCTAACCAATCAACTCTGTTTGGATTTTCGACCCCCAGGGTGATCTCCTTAGAGATGATGAGATCAGGTAGGGCCCCTCTCATTGATACGTTTTCTAAAATGCTCTTACGAATCATTATTATGTAGAAAGGCAGAGAATTAGGAAATAGTAGAGTTGTTAGTATACCCCCAAGTGAGACGGAGATCACATTATAAATATGTTTTGAGAGGATAGTATTAGATAGGCACTTGCGTGGGCCATGCACTGTCCATAAAACAATAAGGGGGATATTCTCAAGAACGTGCGATAATCATCGCCAAAATAGGTTAACGCAAGTTTACATATCGCCGTCTATCACGGGAAAATAACCCTGTGTCAACGTGGCATTCACAACACGGCGGTAACATGTGATAGTACCCCGATAACGCGGCAAATGTCCGCGATAACACTACCGGGACAACGATAAAAACCACAACCCGAACGTGAAAAAACTTGCGATGGGCCCAACCGCGATAGAAAAATCGGCGACAAGCAGCGCCAGGCTTGCAATACCCACGTCATGCGGGTAAAATCACCATAAAAGCAGCAAAAAAACCAGAAAGAAATAAAAAAGACATAACAACTGCGAAGCACAATGGAAGGAGCTGGAGCAAGTATAGAGGACAACCCGAACCCCACAAGCCCCACGGAGGACCAGCCTGGGACCCCGAGGTCAGAGAAGGTCAAGGAGAAGAAGAAGAGGAACCCGCGATTCAGTCCGCAGGAAAACAGGATCCTGATTACGGAGGTGACACTCCCACCATCCAATTGCCATTGGTGTAATTGACAGCACTAAGGGGCCGATTCCGATTCGGGCCGGAAATCTCTCCGACCGAGCCGGACCCGGAGAGATTTCCGACCGAATCGGACTCGGGCAGTCCGACCGATCGAGTACGATGCGCACGCATGCCATCGGACTCGAGTCGGTCGGACTCCCATTGAAGTCAATGGGAGCCTGTCGTACAACGCGTACGCGGGCTCCCATTGACTCAATGGGTGCGAGGCGGACAAGGGCGCCCCCTACAGCGGGTACGCGGCGAAGCGGTCGCGCCGTACACGCACAGGTAGGGGGACCCATGGGTCCCCCTGTGTGCGACTCGTGCGCCTACGCGTACAGGGGGTCCGACGCGGACCCCCAAAGTCCGGCTCCGACAGCTTTTTCGAGCCGGACGGCGCGAGTCGATCGGACTGCTCGCGGCGCGCATCGTACTTACCCGGCCGGGAAACGTCTCCATAGCGCAGTGCGAGTCGTGTCCCTGCGAGTCGGTCGGAGCGTGTTGAAGCAGCGTTCGAGTCGGTCGGAGTTTTCGCGGGTGCCTGCATCGTACTCGCTCGGCCGGACCCGCGTACGATTCGGTCGGGAAACAGGGCTCCGAATCGGATCCGGTAAATCCGAATCCGATTCGGAGCCCTACCGGCCGAGATCGGAATCGGCCCCTATATGTTGCACATACACCTGTCAGAGCGAAGTGCCAATGCAGAGGAGGGACATGCACACAGGGAGATTGTGACTAGGAATGAATTTATTTGCACATGCTGTGCCTGTGGTCATTTTGACCTGTCCCATGATTGCAAAGGACAGTCCCCATGTGACGTGCCTATGTGAAGAAATTGTGAATGATAGTGTCCCTTCGGGCCATCCCAGCTGCTGCTGCACCGGGGTGTGGTCCTGCCTCATCTTCATCATCATCGTCCGGTGCATCAGGCACTTGGATCCATGGGGCATTGGTGCGTACACATATGTTGTGCAACACACAACATGCAATGATCATCTTGCACACTATTAGCGGGCTGTATAGGAGTCTTCTACCTGTGATGTCCAGGCACCTTAAACGTGACTTCAACATGCCACATGAGCGCTCCACAATGCCCCTGGTGTGTATGTGGGCCGCATTGTACTGCCTCTGGGCCTGTGTGTTCGGGGCTCGGAGGGGTGTCATCATCCACGGGCAGAGTGCATATCCTTGATCACCTGTGACAGGGGAGAGAGATGTGTCAATCGGTGGTTCGGCATTCTGTGTTGGCAGGCTCATCAGTATATTGATGTGTGATGTGTGGTACTTTGGGATACATGTCTGACATGTCTTGCATGTGGCAACTGAGCGGCATCCATGTGTAGTACGTTGCCTCACAGCTGCTCCTCACTCCCCCCCGAGCCTATTTACTTGTGTGCGCTGCGCGGTTGCAACACTTGCACTCCTAGGACACACCATTGTCATGACTGTCTGCGCATGTCTACAAGCCTGACAACGACACTGATATATTGGCCGTTGAAGCTGGTCGTCCACGTGTGCGTAGGCCTATGGTCGGGACATGGAGAGAACAGAGACACACGCAGTAGTTGCCTAGTTGGCCATCCCGGAAGTGAACCACGCCCTGAGCCCCGGGCTATTGATTGCCACTCCTACACTGGCCCAGCCCACTCCACTTACGCTTACAGGGGGGGACGACATGGCTACATGTCCAGGGTCTACCCCACTGCCTGAGGTAACATGGTAGCGCCCACTGTCTACGACATTACAAACACCAGCAGTATATGTCCACATGGACATGTCTGTGCTCTGCATACTTAAGTCTGTCCAGCACATCCCCTCCACACTTGGCATTGTGTACATTCTGATTCATTGGTCACTTGCCTCCCTCGCACATACTTGGTTCCCGCCTCTCACCACATCCTGCTATTGTGTGGCAGAGGTGCCATGACGTGGATGGCTTGTCTGCATGTCTGACCCCTGTTACAACATTACCATGTGTTGTCGTGTCTGGTGGTGGGCATGTTGTTTGGCATGTCGTATGTGATGTTGTAACGTGTGCATTCCCACAGTTGTAAGTTGCATGATTGTGGAGTTGAGGTGTGTGGTGTGTTCCGTTGGTACTTACCGACGAGCAGTGCATTTCCGTGGGTGCCATCCTGGAAGCGCTGGTTGATGATGGACTGTCGGAAGATGTAGGAATCATGCACACTGCCTGGGTAGTTGGCGACGACGTTGGTGAAGAGTCCCCGGTGGTCCACTATTGCCTGCACATTGATGGAATGCGTGTGCTTTCTGTTGCGGTAATTGTGTGCAGTGTCGGCAGGGGGCACAAGTAGGACATGTGTGCAGTCAATTGCCCCCAACACGTGCGGGAAGCCAGCTATGGCGTAGAAGCCTTGCTTGGTCTCCAGCTGTTCCTGCGCAGTGTGGGGGAAGTGAAGGTACTGGGGTACCAAGCTGATGATGGCATCCAAGACAGGTGTGAGGAACTTTGATAGGGCTGGCTGTAAGACTCCTCCGACTCTGGCAGTTGTTGGTTGGAAGGTACCAGAGGCCAACAGGTGCAGCACAGCCAGCAGCTTTGTCTGCGGAGGGATGTTGGTTCTCCGCTGTGTTGGTACCGTCAGCCTGTGGGCAATGTGGGTCAGGATGCGGAGGATGGTCGTCCTTTTGAGCCTGTAGTGGGCAATGACTTCCTCTGGTGTTAAGTCTCCGAGGCTGGTGCGTTTTCGGAAGGACCGCTGTCTCATTCTGCGCTGCCTCGGTGGTAGTCCCGGGGGGGTGGTCCTGGGGTGAGTGGGGGGCCGGGGGTGGTGGTGGGTGTTGTGGGCCTCTTGGGGCTCCGAGCTGCATGATCAGTAGCTCCATGACATGTGTTGGTCTGCCGATGTGGCTCTGGGCTGGGCTCCCTTTCTACTGCAGGTTGTCGTCCTGCTTACCACCAGTAAAAGGCAGGTGTTAAATCCCTGCTGCTAACGCGCCTTATCGCCTGTTTTTGGGTCGCATCGCAGTTCGGGCTGGTCATTGAGAATATCGCGAAGTGGTGTTTTCGTGTGTTTTTGCATGGGAACGCCTACTCTGCATATCATTAGCGTTAGTTGTCGCTCTCATCCGTGGCGCTGTTTTTTGCGGCAGCTATCGCTGGTGAACTGGCAATATGGGCAGTATGCACCAGCTTGGGAATAGGGCGATGAATCTATCGCCACTTTTGCCGCACTAAAGTGCCGTTGAATCGGCGATGAGTCCTTGAGAATATGCCCCTAAGGGTCTCCAAAATTCATGTTCACACTAACAAAGATGCCAAAAAAGATCAACTTATAACCTGAGATGGCAAGACACAGGTGACCCTCTAAATGTTGAGTGCTAAGAAACTAGAGCATTGGCGATGGGACAACATTGTGGGCTTCACTTTATAAAGGCATAGGCAGCAGCTTTGTGCTACAACCCATAACATTGAATAATATAATATGAATGAAATTGGCCAAGCTTTGTCTGGCTTAATTTCAAAATATTTCAGAAATATTTATTTATTTATTTCGCAGTTTTGTATAGCACAGATAAGACCAGACGGTTAGGGAGTGCTTTACCTAGGAATAGATAGTTCGAATTTTCTTGCACTATTGCAGATTACAAGTTTACAATTACATACTTGAGGGTGAAAAGATCACCTTCGTAACATCTACACCTTGGAAAAAAGTGTATTCATTAACAAGGCTACTGATGTTTTTCTGGAATGACAAGTTTTCACAGACGTATGGTTTTCCTAGGCAAGGTAGTTTTTGAGTTAAAGGTTTACAGTTCCCTTTTGAATAATTCTTAGGATTCATTAGAAGTGTGCTGTGCAATGCAACGTTTGAAAAGTTAGGGGAAAATTGAAAGATTTTTTTCTAACTTAACACCTGCTTCGAGGGGGTGTTATTTTAGGAGCAAAGCCTTCTCTACCATTCTTAGAAGATAGGGCTTTGCAACAATAACCATGGATGTGTGAATGCCCATGTGCCACCCATGCTACACCTCCTTGACATAAATTAGAACAAATTACTATTTGTGCCACTTTCCAGGCTATAAATAGAGGTTTGTGCTGGAAAAGTAAATAGTTTATCCACATTTTGGGCTGGTTTGCATCACTTTTTGTGCAAAAAGTTCCTCCTTGTGGCATAATAGAAGGGTGCGATATTCAGCCAATAAAATACAACACCTCAGAGATCCAGTGATGGGAAGGGACCCCTCTGGACCTGGTGACAACCATTGAGAGCGACATGATGCACCCACTGTCTATCCAAGCTACTCTGGACATCGATTAATATCGATCCCAGAATTCAAATATAGGGTTCCACAGGATGTTCTAAATCGTTCAAGCATTTTAAAATTAATAAAGGCGTTACCGGGCCTAGATCATGTTGCATCGGAGGATATCCTTGCCATTAGGTTCCTACCAGCAAGAGGGCAGGACACAGGTGCCCCTCTAAATGTTGAGTACTAAGAAACTAGAGCATTAGCGATGGGACAACATTGTAGGCTTCACTTTATAAAGGCATAGCCAGCAGCTATGTGCTGCAACCCATAACATTGAATAATATAATCTGAATGAAATTGGACATGTTTTGTCTGGCTCGATTTTGAAATATTTCAGAAATATTTATTTATTTATTTAGCAGTTTTGTATAGCACAGATAAGACCAGAGGGTGAGGGAGTGCCTTACCTAGGAATAGATCGTTCGAATTTTTCTTGCACAATTGCAGATCACAAGTTTACATGCTTTACATACTTGAGGGTGACAAGATCAACTTCGTAACATCTACACCTTGGAAAAAAAGTGTATTCATTAACAAGGCTACTGATGTTTTTCTGGAATGACAAGTTTTCACAGACCTATGGTTTTCCTAGGCGAGGTAGTTCCAGAGATCCAGTGATGGGTAGGAACCCCTTGGGACCTGGTGATAGCCATAGAGAGCGACATGATGCACCCACTGTCTATCCAAGCGACTCTGGACATCGATTATTATGGATCCCAGAATTCAAATCTAGGGTTCCACAGGATGTTTTAAATCGTTCAAGCATTTTAAAATTAATGAAGGCGTTACTTGGCCTAGATCATGTTACATCAGAGGTTATCCTTGCCATTAGGTTCCTACCAGCAAGAGGGCAACAGTACTTTGATCCCACCCTTGTCACCTTTGCTGCCCCAAATTTTCTTGCTCAGGTGCTGGAGAGGAAAAAGCTGCTGAAAGCCTGGGGGATTGAAGTAATAGCTCACCAGGGGGCAAATACACCTACTGGCTATCAGCTGAGCAGCACCCTGACAAGAATACAGTGACTACTGTGTCTGTACTAATAGGGGCAACTGGAGGCCCTCCAACATGGGCTACATCAAAAGCATGCCGGGACACACCAATGTCACAACTGAAGTAACCAGAGAAGAAAGGCTCCCCAAACAGCAAAGATTTACAACAAATCATGAAGCATTAAATAACTGGGGCTGGCTATCTACATTCTTATTGTAAGCCTCGAACTGCAAAGAATGAACAGTGGAAAGACCGGTTACCTCGGAACGGGAAGGCCTAACAATCTGCTCCTGGAATGGTTCACTGACAAAACATCGACACCCAAAACATCCCCATACAACAGTGGTTCTCAAACTTTTTCGACCCGCGGCTCCCTTGACCTATTGGCCATTGGCCGGGGGTCCCCATTATGTTACTTTTTTTCAGTAGGTGGGAGATGTAAGCCCTGCCTATGGAGTACTTCAATTTTTCTCCCTGAAAATGACTGGGATGAAGCCAATGAAGGTAATATACTCATACGGCTTCCCTCTTGCCTGAAGGCCCCACAGTGCTAGCAGTGTGCGCAATCACGGATGTTGGTGCTTCTAGGAGATCACCACTGCGAGGGTGATTAAAATACTCTGGGAGAGGTGTCAGAATCAAAGTACACCTTTTAGTAGATGCTAATGGGGACCTCTTTGATTTCAGATACAAAGGAGAGATTCGCCATCGAACATTATACACAAATTGCAGACTTCTATCACTGGCTGGGGGGGGGGGGGAGGAGGGGCCAGGGGCTCAGGCCAGAAGACAGATCTGTAGGTCAGAGATACCAACCCCCGGAGCAGGACGCAGGACTTGTGGTTTCTCACTACTCAGGCATAACCACTCTCTCTGCCCCAACAATAAACATGGGATGGACAGTGTGAAACTTTCAGTGAGTGGCCAGGATTCTCATGAACCTTGAGATGTGGCTGGGAGTGAGCAGCATACATATGATATCATAAACCAGTGGAGTTTAGGACCACAGTGTGAGGAGTCATACAGGAGTTAAGCACCACTGGTGATAGCTTGGAGTCTGGAGAAGCACCACAGACAGGTGGCAGTGGATCGAGAGTGAAGTGTCACCACCACAGTTATGGGGAAATAGTCGCAATGGTTTAAGAAGAGGTATGGGTGTGTGAGGATAGTATTAAGGAGTGTGTGGGGGAAGAGCCGAACTCTGGGGGACTCCACACTGCAGGCTAGTGAGGGATGATATGAATGAAGGACAGATAGATGCCAACTAAGCAATCATCACAAAATGCTGCCTGTGTGTTCTCAGTTAGCCCTAGCAGTGCCGGGCGGTGAGATGCAGTCAAAGAGGTCAATCAATGCAGGAGAACCACGGTAAGAATACTGTCCTGGTCATTCTACAGATGCAGATCACACAAAATACATATGATGCCGAAATAGAGCTCTTGCTGAGCCTGAAGCCAGCCTGAGGATTATCCAACTAATTGACAGATTGCACAAATGATTGCAACTGTGATGTCACCACCTCCTCTAACAGTTTTGTCATATAACGACCATTTGAAATTGGCCTAAAATGTCAATATATCTTTGAGGTCAAAGAAGGTGGGTGCACTTTGTATAGATTCACATCACAATAAAGTTGCACACTGCAATTCACAGAAGCTTCTAACAGGGTGCAGAAGTGCTAGGCGCTTCATGCTCTCTCTTGGATGTGGCAGTGCCCCCTCTCTCTTCTCATGCCCCTTTAAAGTCCCCAATACTTGTTTTTAGGCCAGACAAGGGGTAAAAGTAAAGTAACAAGCATGCAAACAAAAGCTGATCTCCTGTAACTCCTGATTTTATCACAAGCCTCATAATGTCATGACATGAGCTGAGAGCGATGTAACAAAAAGAGGAGTCTCTTGATTTCAGAGCCCAGCCTGTCGCCTGATTCCTTCCTCGCTCTGCTTTGGTGTCCCTCCACAGCCCCGTTCACGAGGATGGTAAAAAGAAAGGAACACACCTGCGGAATCTGTGTGTCATATAACATCTTTTGCAAAGTAGTGACATCATTAGAGCGGAAATATTTTAATTTTTTTCAGCAATTGTTAAGTTAAAAATAGGGACAGCTGAGAATGGACACAAAATAACTTGATCAATGCAAAGTGAAACCTCCAAACATACATTTGAATAAAGAGCAAACACACACAGAAAATCGATAATGGCAGTCTTTCTGTTATTTGAAACGATTATGGGCACAGGTAAATGTCAGACTATATTAATTGTTACAGTGTTGGCCCCACTTTGCCCAAGTCTTTTTCACAAGGCTATCCGTGTAGATCATTTAAAGTACGTTTCGCTGGAGGGCTGGGGACACATTCACTGTTAGGTCATTTTCCTAGGGTACAATTAAGTTTAATTTATTTTCACTTCAAAGACTGTCAGGAAGCCGGGGCCGGTTGGATCAGTGTGAGAAATGTCACACAGCAGGTAGGGAGGGTGGTCCCTACCTACAGGGTTAGTTACAGCGGTGAACTTAAAAGAAAACGTAATAAAACAAGGCAGGAGGAACCAGAGAGGATGTGACAGTCAGAAGATGATAGTGCGGTCACCTGCACCCCCTTCTGGTTGTTGGGAGAATGGGCTGCTATGGTAAAACGTTCTAAATAGAATGCAATTATATAATTTTTGCGCATCTGTTTGCGGCGCCCCTGGCTAGTTCTGACGGCGCACCGGGGTGCCGCGGCGCACACATTGAAAACCACTGCCATACAACAATATCGAATAATAAATATCGATGTCAAAAATATCGACATCCTACATTAATAAAGGTAATTACAAAAATATCGGAAACAAATATCGATGACAAATATAGATGTACAAAATATCATTTTTTATATATATATATAAAATAAAATAATAAATATTAAATATATTAAATAAGATTTATTTGAAAAAAAAATTTAATATATATTTTAACAAATATAATAAATAAACTTAACTTCAAAAAGCTCAACACACATATAATTATCATATATATTTACTGTAAAACAATTAATAAACTATTAATTTAAATGTATTTTATAATTTTAAATATATATAAAAATATAACAAATAAATATATATATGCATATACCAATAACATAAAATGTATGTTAAAAAAAATTATATTATTAATTAAAACATTAAGGGGGTCATTACGATGGCGGGCGGAAGCACAACCGCCGTGCTGGCGGATGCAAAAACCACCAGTTACCGCCGGCACGCAGCAGTCCACACGCCCGCCCAATTACGATGCGAAAAGTAGGCCAAACACCGCCGGCAAGCCAGCAACACCGTCCGCCATCAAAGTGCGCCCGTACACGTAGCGGCGCAGCCTAACTGACACACACCGTCCGACGAAAACACGTCCCGCCCGGCGTATAAATTACGATGCCGCAAACAAACGGCTCCCACGGCCAAGAGATACCGTACGACAAACCGAAGCGGTAACACGGACGCCGAGCACGGACAACGAAGAAGCGGCTCCCCGAGCATGAATCCAGCACTGCAGGCCCTCCCCATGCTCTTGCTGATGCACCACCAAGGACGCAACGTACCGCGGAGACGCAGGTAGGCACACACAACAAGTGCACGCAAACAGCGCACACAGTGCAAGGGCGGAAAAAGCGGACAACCCCCCCAGCGCGTGTACACTACACATCCACCATTGCATCCACATATGACACACAGGCCAAATCGTAACATCGCGTAACACATGTGTACACACCACCTGGGACTAGGAACCAACGACCCCGTCACGGCCCCAAAGCGGCGATGACGCCGCCACACATGCGCACAACGCAGAGGCCAACCGCAGCGCCATGCATGCGTCGCACACAGACACAGGGACACAACCAAGCAGCACACACATCAGCCCCACCCCGAACGCACATGACACGTGACAGGCCTGCCACAGACATGTCCCCAACGCCCAATTCACGGACAACACCCAACGCCACACAACCGACGCACACATGTCAGTGAAGTCACGCAACAGCAGGACACACCCCAGTGTAACAAACATGGCGAAGCACACAGCGGCGGCAACACCAACTAGGAGAAGCAGGGCCCCTTCGGGAAGAGGAACGCCAGTACCACACTGAAACACCCATACCACCCTGCACATATGAACAAGACATATAAAACGGAACACCAAAGAGCCCGGGGACCGACAACAGGTGGCCCAAGAATAACATTCACACACAAGGCCCAACGCAGAGCGGAAAGGCAGCCTGCCGCCCACACAAGGGAGAGCAGACAGCACTGAATGACCTTCCATTCCAACTCCGAAACCACAGCCCTACGAAAGAAGCCGGTGAATACAGCCATTGTCCAAGAAAAGACCAACACAGGCATGCCGAGGAGACCGACCACAGGGCAGATAGCGCATATCACAGAAGCACACAACGGACGGGGAAGAAAGAAGAAAACACTCCCCCATGTCGGCCACATGCAAGTTAATTGGAAGGAGTCACACATCACTGACCTTGAACTGTCTGAGAAGCATGTGGGATGAGGGCCCGTGTCCTCCAAACAAGCCAACAGAACACAAGTCCTGTCTCCCTACGACTACACAGAGCTCACAGCAACCTCGGAGCGTGCACATTGCAGACTGCACACACAGCCGGAGCACGCCACCACAACGCACCGCTGCGAAATGGCAACCGCAACACACCTACCCAACTACGCCGGACAGCTCAAGCTGTACAAAACCAACCTGATACATATATTGGGATGCGATCTCCTGTCCCTGCTGAACGTAAGTTACCGACTGACTTACCGCATCACATTGTTCAGCTGCGTCATGCCCGTCTTCTACTGTCGGAGGTGTCCCTACCAGCATCCCGTGGAGATATGCCTCTCCAACCCGGCATGTCTAAAGGCGGACCTGCTACCACTACTCCTCCCTCTGGACGCACACGACAGGGCCTGCTCTGCCTATGGGGGCATGGCGTATGTGGCCAACATCGCACCCGCACTGAAATGGGACCACTGTGCCTCCACACGACGAATCATCGAGAACAGCTACATCGAATGTCACCCAGCATGCCCCATCATGGTCCTCCAAGGGACAACTTACGAACAACACCTTGACAGCCACCATCCGCTACATTGGCTGGCAAACATGTACACCACCAATGACATGGAAGCCCTGCTGGACGGCATCGCATACCTGACAACCTGTAAATTCGTCCGACCACAACGCAGGTTCCCCGATTGACCTATGATGTCCAACCCCGCACCCATGCTTAGCTTCCGCACGGACTGGCCAGTCACCACCACAACAGCCATACCAAACGACCGGCAACTGTTACCACACCATCAACGACATCGCCATGACATCGGATATGACCGGGACATGCACACTGTTCCCCATCACATCCAGGAACACCGCATGCATCGTGGGAGGCAGTGGCATGGGGTCTGTGTATCGCACCCACATGGACGGAACTGCACGAACAACCAGGACACGACATGGATCCAGCGCCCATGGACACACACACCGCTCAGTGGACATGAATAGGTCGCCTGGAGTCTGTGGGTGCTGCACCCCTCCCACCCCCGCCCCGGGAATCCCATACCAGGACCTTTGCATGGACGACAAGTGCATACAACAACAACACGACCCCAGTGACTGTGACATATCCAGTAACCACCACATTGCAACAACAAGTGGCACGCCGCTGCATGCACGCAAGCACATGCCCTGATGTCATCTCACATGCACGCGTGCATGAGGAACAACCGCAGCAAACCTGTCACATGGAACTGAGATGGACTGTGCCCATGATGCCAAGCGGTCTGGTAGGCTACATGTATACCGTCTGTGTCAAAGTCCGCAGCTCCGCAGCTATACGTAAATGTACATTAGCACAGCCTTGGCCAAGCAGATGTAACTCTGAAGCCCACATCCCACATGCAACAGCCAATCACATGTAACCCCACACCCTATCCCATTTGCAATCATGCTCAGTATATCCTCAACATGTATTCCGCTGCCAGTAGTGTCCACTATACTGCATCACAGAGGACAGAAGACTCAATATAATGTTTGAAACCAAAACTGTCTCCGCTGACTCATTTCACAAGTACGAATGAGAGAGGATGAGAGTATGTGAAGTACACGGCAGTCGTGACATGACCATGTAGTCCACTGGTATTGGATGTCAACGCAAATGAGTAGCACAACTGTGGAAGACACACATGTGTCGTGTGAAGTCGTATGGACGCAGTGCTCAGGTGGGTGGGTGTGACGGGTAGATGCGCACATGCCAAGTTGGAGCACGCCGTGTCGGGAGGGGTCATGAACAGTACACCACCGCTTCCCTGGGCATTGTGAGAGGACACCTGTCGGGGGGAGTGAACACGTGTGTGCACAGCAGCCGGGCACACGTACAAAGCGGTACCAGGCGCACCTCAGCCCACCCTCTGTGGACAAGCTGGATCCTGTTGTGCGCCCGCCATGCCCCTTGACAAGGCACACACAGCCCCAGTCGACCAGGTGTAACCCCAACATAGTCAATCCGCACAGGCGATACAGGGCACGGGATGGCAGTGGAGCATGGTGTGTGAGAGGTCTCCTCGCGCTCCTCCTGGTCATATCACGCAGGCAATAGAACCTCAACGTCTAGCATGGCACAAGTCAAATGGAAGTGTAGGGGGACGCACCACAGCACGAGCAGCACTGACGTCACGGGAGGTGGCTCGCACCATCCCATCCATTGCCCATTATACCAACCATGCCACATGCCATTGCGACTAAGTGCAAGCGCGTGCGCCACCACCCCCGAGCCCTCCCCAGAGAGGCCAAAGAGTGAATGTGTGGGCCATCAGTCACAGACGGACGCGGCATGGCCGCAAGGGCAGCCACAGCCACTGGGTGTCGCAGGTGGCGGATCCGGAAGGCGAAGACTGTGATGCATAGTCCATGCAGGCCGGGTCTCCATTTGGGGCACCACGCAGGTGGACGGCGTCCCGCAACACATCATACCCTGAGACAGCCCACTCGTGCAACTGGACCCACACATACACTCCTTGCCCTCTCTGGTGCGAGCTTGGGGCTGCCTGTGCAAGCGCTAGCCTCGCAGGTGCACATGCATATTGGGGGAGCGAGGGGAGGACATGAGGGCTGGGGCGAAGATGACTGTATCACTGTCAGTGAGTACAAGGGATGACCCAGATGTGGAAAGGAAGAGACGTGTCCCGTGTGTACTGCAACTAGTCGCCAATCCAACTACCCCCCATGTCCGGAATGTAAGCCCGCACCTAGGCCCGCCCATCCGCCACATCGAATATACCACCAGCACGACAACCTTCCCATTCGAAACACTGACTGGGGGTGGCGACCAGTGAACAATCATGTGTAGCCTACCCACGCGTACATGTGGTCCCTCCATGATCCATGTCACCTGCGGCAAAGTCATGACATGCGCAATGAGGGAAGTGAGGAGAGCTGTCCGCCCCACGCACAGAAGGTGCATCAGCTCCACAGACCCAGCAGCGAGTCCAGCAGGGGTCACATGTGCAGGGGCAGCTGTGCCTGGTGTGAAGGCACATGCATATAGACAGCACATCGACCAATGTGTAGTCTGCCCACATCTACAGTCCATCATCATGCGGACATAGGAATTGAACACAGGGCAACACATCTGAGTGGGTGCACCCACCGTGACCAACAATGCGCAATCATCGACGTACCCGCCCTGTGCATGGCCCCCCACCCAACGGAGGCACATCCAGTGCCACCATCCCACACACACAAGCCTTCCACGGAACATGCTGTGTCCAATGCTCAGTACAGAGTCAGCGCCCATCTGGTGGATCCTGAACAGGAGACACATGCACACACATGCCAGCTCCCACTATGTACGTCTGCCACCTGGCACGTGCAATGTAACCTCTCACCTGTGACGTGTGACTGCAAGCACACAGCCGTCTTGGCATGGGGCTGTCAATGTGGACACCTGTCAATGTTTCGGGAGGTGTGATCCGTACAGTGCTGTACATAGGGTGCAGTGCTGACACCTACTACTGTCTCATATCCCCTCGTGCCACAGGTCCCACTTGTTTTGGCCGCTCAGCCTGTGCCCACATCGTCATCGTCGTGTGCCATACTCATCCAGCCTCAGAAGCAGTTCCATGCTCAGCAGACATTCATGTTGCTGTGGCGTTGCCGCTTGACGAATATGCAGTCAGTCCCCATCAGCACGCCCCGCAAGTCATTGGGGCCTAGATCCCCATGTGCATGCACATGGCAGTGGTTTGTATCACTAGCCATTGCCATTGTTGGGAGACCTGTGTAAGTGTATTGTGGCCGTGCCGTCCCAGCTTGACAGCTGGGCTGTGGCTCATGTGCTTGCTCAGTCATGTCAGTGATGTGTATGCGAAATTGCTATGTGTTGTGTTGCTTTGACATGTGTCCACTGCCATTTTCCCTAGGCGGAGACCGAACATTGACCGCCCATACCAATTGCTGGCGGACATGGACGATACAGAGGTCATTAGGAAGTTTCGGCTGGACAGGCCAACCCTGCATCGACTGTGTGCCATGTTGGAACCCCATCTCCGTCCCCGCAGGGTGTATCCGACAGCTGTCACCCCCACGGCTAAGGTGATGGCCGCCATGCATTTCTTCGCCACTGGGTCATTCCAGCACACAGTGGGCAGTGGAGGAGGGATGTCCCAGCCCATGTTCAGCAAGGTGCTGAGGGATGTACTGGCAGCCATGATGCTGTACCGAAACAGGTACATCCGCTTCCCCAGGGCTCGTGAATTGGCGGCAGTGAAGGGTGCATTCTATGCCCTTGGCAGAATCCCACACGTCGTTGGAGCCATTGACTGCACACATGTTGGCCTTGTTCCACCACAGGCCACTGAGCACCTGTACCGCAACAGGAAGCACACGCACTCCCTGAATGTGCAAGTGGTGTGCCTTGCGGACATGGTGATCACCCACGTGTGTGCAAAGTTCCCAGGCTCGGCCCATGACGCACACATAATGCGCAACAGCATCTTGCCACGACTGATGTCCAATCTGCAACAGGATCATGGCTGTATTGTCGGTGAGTATGTGGAGTGGTGTAGCGTGCTGGTTGTGCGATGCTGTCCCCTGTCCAGTTGGAATAGCAACGGTTCTCTGTGTCCCTCACACCCAGGTGACTCTGCGTACCCGAATGGGGCATGGCTGCTCAGTCCATTGAGGAATCCTCGCACCCCAGCAGACGATCGCTACAATGAGGCACATGGGAGGACCAGACGTGTGGTCGAGCGTACCTTTGGCCTCCTCAAGTCCAGGTTCAGGTGCCTGGACCGCACCGGGGGTGCGCTGGCGTACTCCCCACAGAAGGTGTGCCAGATAGTGGTGGCGTGCTGCATGCTGCACAATCTGGCCATTCGGAAGCAGATCCCCCTCATCGTGGATGACGGAGATCAACCAGGGCCCCAGCCCGCAGACCAGGACAGCTCGAGTGAGGAGGACAGCGGAGAGGAGGAAGCTGGTAATGTGCGGCAGCAGCTCATCGCCCACTACTTCACTTGACGGTGAGTGTCCATGTACGACGGCTGATGTGGCTGTGTCTGTGCAGGTGTGTGTGTGCTGTGTCAGGGTGGCCGTTTGTTCACTGCGTGCTGTGTGTCAACGCTCCATGGCCAGGGTAGTATGCCACTGTTGGTGGCTGTGGCATTGTGCCCTATTGCTCTGTGCGATGTGTGTACATTGCTTGTAGTTGTTGACATGTACTGTGTGATGGGTGTGTGACACACTCATTGAATGTGCTCCTGTTCTGTCTCCCACCCCTAGGTCCCTACAGGCCCTCCGGTTCCATTGCCATGCCACGCATCAGGTGCCTTTCCGCCCAAGGTGGCCGTTGTATTCCGTACAAATAAAACACAGGGCACAAACAGCAGTTTGTGTAAGAGGTGCATTTATTTCAAACTGTGACATGTGATTGTGTGTAAGGTGATGACATAAGTGGTGCGTGCAGTGACAATGAGCTGTCGGTCATGGCTGCGTGATGCTCAGGGTGTACCCACTGGTTCTATGTCCATAGTCCAACACACACATGCCATCCAGATGGCTGTGTGGAGTGGGATCGTAGTCCAAGTCAATGCAGTGGGTGGTCAAGGAAGGCTGGCTGGCTGCCTCACTTGCGTCTGGAGCGTGCGAAGTCCTCCCGGGAGATCTGTTTCCACTTCGGACGGCCCCTTCCACGTTTGCGAGGGGGGGTGCCTGCTTGCGACATGCTGGTGGTTGAGGTGTGCTCACTGGCTGTGGACGCAGGGGAACTGGACACTGCTGCTCGACCCTGCGCCCCGGCCGGTGGTGGCGGAGGGGGAGCTGCTGTCCCTGGCTGTGACCTCACCGCCACCACCAGCTGGCCCATGAGGTCCACGAGTTGGCCCATACGGGCGTCCATGGACCTCAGCACCCCCAGCACCTCCCGCGTGTCTGAAGCAGACCTGACCCATTGTTCTTGGGCCTCTTCATAGGCCCCAAGGACTCTGGCCATTTGAGGCAGGGCATGGCTCCCAGGGGAGACTTGCGTTTCCCTGACCCTGCTCCTCCTACCAGTACTGCTGCCACCGGCCTGCCCACTAGCCACATTGCTCACCACGGTCCTCGCTGTGGCTCCCAGGGTGGATCCAGTCGGCCGGGCCACCACCTGCGCTGGGGCTGGTGCCAGCGAAGACGTGGTGGTGGTGGCGGCGGTGGTGGTCGGTGCGGCGATGGTGGCGGTTGCGGCAATGGTAGTGGCCGCAATGACCGTGGGTGTGGCCGCAATGACCGTGGGTGTGGCCGCAATGACCGTGGGTGTGGCCGCAACGACAGTGGCAGCAGGGGGCTGGGAATGTTCAGCAGCCCTGGATGATGGGTTGGTGGGTAGGAGGGGTCCTGGGGAGCGGCTGGGCCCTGCCACACCAGATGGGCCTGCTTGGTGGTCCGTGTCCGAAGAGGAGGACAGATCCTCCACATCCGTGTGTCCTCGTTGGGGGCTTGTAGGCTGGCTGTGCTGGCTGCTGTCTCCATCCCCAGCATCCAGCAGTTCGTCACCTGTGGAGAGAATGAGATTTGTTATTGTGTTGCACCTGGCGAAGTATGTATTTGTCGTCTGACATTAACAGTTCGTGCAATCTCGTACATGGGTTTCCCGGAGGCGTGTGTGTGGCTGTAGCATTTGTAGTTGTGTGTGCTTGACAATGGGACTGTGTGCTGTGCACATGTGGCATGGGACGGATTGGCCATGCCGATGGGTGTGTTGCTGTGCCCCTACTTATTGTGACTCTGGTGTATGCGGGCTCCTGGCCCATCCTGGGTCTGGTTTGTACTTTGCTTTTGGTGTTCAGATGGGACGCTTAGGAACGCATATGGCAACATGGGGGCCATGCCCCAGATTCGCATTTGGGATGGAATATGCTTTTGGGGTACATGCTGTGAGCCATGGGTGCCGAACGTGACATGTGTTGTGGCAGCATGACAGTGCATGGTTTGAGGTGTGTGCATGCTTGACATGGCCTGCATATTTGCTGTCTGTTGTGATTACTGGACATGGCATTGGACGCATCGTTATGAGTGAGTGATGGTTGTGTGCCAGCCAACGTATTGCAGTTGTCCCATCTCCTTGGTGTGCGTGCTGCCCTGTGCCATGTGCATCACTGCAGTGCTCGGGGGGTGTGGCCCATGTTGTGTGTTGTTGCTCACAGTGTGTCGTGCGCTTCATTGACTTCTGGCACATGGTTGGTCATGGGCATGTATCTTAGCGTGACTGCTGTATGTGTGGCAGCTGTGCGGATGACATGCCTTTCATGAGACTGGGGCTGACGGATGGGATGGATGGTATGTTGTATGTGCATGGTGTGTCTGTGTGTTTGATGGGTTCAGTGGTGTTCGTGTGCATTTATGTTGTTCCGCTCTGTTGCGTCTAGTGTTGTTTGTCTTACATAGGCGTAGTTGTGGGGTGTGTGGTTGACAGGCAGTAGGGGCTACATGGACAGGACTTCAATGGTGTTTCGGTTGTGTGTGATGGGTTGCACAGTGGCTGCCGTGTGGTACTATATTCAGTGTGGCTTGTGCATGCAGACGTGGCTCCTTGGGTGTTGCTGTGTTTGTGATGGGTCATGTGGGGTGTGAGTCTGTGGTTCATGTCCGTGTGCACATTGTTCACTTGTTCGTGACGGTGGGCGGTGCTGCGTGTTCGTCTGCTACGTGACATGTCCCATGTGTTGGTCGTGTTACGGTCCTCATGCCTCCAGTAATCCAGCCCTGTCCAGTTTCCCACCTGCAGGTTGTTCGTGCGTGCACTGTACTGGATGCCACATGGTTCTAAGCGGGGGTGCTCCATGTTGCAGGTCTGTGGGGGTGGGGGGTGTTGTGGGTCGTGGTGGTGGCTGGACACCCACGGACACCGATTGCTGTGGACCGTGATGTCTACCTTTCGGCTGTCGTTGTGCACTGCGGTGGCTGACACGTGGCTGTGGGGTGTGGGGGATGCTCCTCCTTGCTGTGCTGTGGGACTAGGGGCCTGGTGTGTTTTGTACTTGGGCTGTCCACCCTCCCACCCACTGCACTTTGTGTTCCTGCCACTTACCTGTTACTTGTCGGTTAGTGCAGCTATGGCGGACACATGGGTGTGGTGGGTGCTCGTTGTGGCGCTTCTGGCATATTTGGGGACCTGTTGGTGGTTAGGTGGCTGGCTGAGTGTACACATGTCCCCACGCATCTTACAGTTGTTCGGTTTGGGCTGTGTGTGGTGGTGTCTGTTGCATGTGTGTGTGATGTGTTGTGTATTGTGTGCTGGACATGGGGGTGTTTGTCCCTGGGAGCTGTGGCATGGTGGTAGTGCATGTGAGTACATAGCGGTGTGCTGGTATACATTAGTTTGTACTTACCAGCCTCCACTCCCCCTGCTAATCCGGCGAGGATCTCGGGATGTATGATGACTCGCACCTTCTCCTCCCACGCTTTGAAGGTCTTGAAGAGCGCGGGATTTCCTCCGCCAGTGACGGCAGCCAGCTCTCTGTTCTTGCTCTCCTTCTTCTTGACCAGGCTCTTGACGTCATTCCACCGTTTGTTTATTTCGACTCTGTTCCTGGGCAAGGTCCCGACTGCATTGACCTGGTCTACGATCCGGTTCCACATTCTCTTTCTGGTGGCTAGTGGTGTGTGCTGGACCAGGTTCCCATAGATTTGTGGGTGCACCTTGATGATCTCGTCGACCATGACCGTCAGCTCCATGGGCGTGAACTTGGGCATTCTTTGTGGTGCCATGGTGTTTGTGGTGCTGGTGCGGTGTGTGTTGTGTAATGTGCAGGGGGTTTGTGGTGCCGGTGTTTGGTGGTGGTGGTGGTGGTTGGTGATGTGTGCGTTTCTGTGGTGTGCTGCTGTCCTTGCTGTGTCACTGTGTCCTCTCCTCTCCTCTCTAGTTTGCAATGTTGCAAGGGGTTGTGGTCTGTGGGAGTGCTGCTTTTGTACTTACCTATGTGGGTGTGTCCTCATGGTCTGTTGTTTTCAGGTGTGTTGTGTCTGGGGTTCTGGCCTTTGTAGTTTTTGTTTGTCCAGGGGGGTGTTTTCGGGATGTGTACTGTGCTTGTGTATTTGTGCGTGCCTTGCTGTGTGGACTTGTTGGCCATGTTGTGTGCGATTGTTTTTGTCAGCGGATGGTTTCTGTGCAGGGACGTGGGCGCCATGGCTTCTGCCGTGTCGATTCTCATCGGCGTTGTTTGCGCTGGCGGGCGGTATATTTGTAGTTTTCCCGCGCTCATGGCGGTGCGATCGTAATCTCACGTGCGGTGTGTCGGCCGTGAGGGCGGGCGGTTTTGTGTTGTCGTGCATGTTTCCGTCCGTGGCGGGCGGTTTGACTCCGACTCGGACGATGGCGGGCGGTATCTTGTGTGATTTTTCCGCCGATGGCGGTTTTCGGTTTGTGTAATCGTAATGGCGTGGTCGGTGTTCAGACGGTGTGTGCGGGCGGATTTTTGCCGCTTCCATGCCTGGCGGATTTTTTTACGCCGGGTATCGTAATGGGCCCCTAAACTATTTAAAAATATGTAAACTTACATTTCCCACTCCAATCAATGCAACAGTAGGGAAAGTGCTGGATAGCAGAGGGGTAAAAATTACTATTCCCACTCCATTGCATGCAACAATAGGGAAAGTGTTGGATAGCGGAGGGGTAAAAATTACTACTCCCACTTCAGTGTGAGCAACAGTAGAGAAAGTGTTGGATAGCGGAGGGGTAAAAATTACTATTCCCACTCCAATGAGTGCAACAATAGGGAAAGTGTTGGATAGCGGAGGGATACAAATTACTATTCCAACTCCAATGGGTGCAACAGTAGGGAAAGTGCTGGATAGCGGAGGGGTAAAACTTACTATTCCCACTCCAGTCAGAGCAACAGAAGGGAAAGTGCTGGATAGCAGAGGGGTAAAAATTACTATTCTCACTCCAGTCAGTGCAACAGTAGGGAAAGTGTTGGATAGCGGAGGGGTAAAAAATACTATTCCCACTCCAGTGAGTGCAACAGTAGGGAAAGTGTTGGATAGTGGAGAGATAAAATTACTATTCCCACTCCAATGAGTGCAACAGTAGGGAAAGTGTTGGATAGCGGAGGTGTAAAAATTACTATTCCCACTCCAGTGAGTGTAACAGTAGGGAGAGTGTTGGATTGCGGAGGGATAAAAATTAGCATTCCCACTCCAGTCAATTCAAAATTAAAAACAAACAAAATATCAACAACAAAAAATATTTGAAAAACAAACTAAATTAAAAAATATATATAAATATGTTAAAAATTGATATACAAACATATTTAATATTAAAAACTTAATACAATAAATATCATAATGTTAAATACATATCACAAATACCTACAAATATTATATTAAATAAAATACAAAATATTTTTCAAACAAACAAATATTTTTAGTTAGAAATTATTTATAAACAAAAACATTATTACATACATTTATTTTATTTACATCCTACTATATAACACCATACAATTCACAACCCACATCCAAATAAAATGTACTTCCATGATTAACATAATTAATTATCAATTAAATTAATATTATTAATTTAAAAAAAATTAAAACACATATAAATAATTACTTCCCACCCTTCACCCCTATAAACCCCATAACCCACACCTAAAATTAATTACACAATTTCCATATTTAGTTTCGATTAAATAATTAATATTAATTAACAACTAATTATTACTTAATTACAAATGAGTTACTTCACACCCTTCCCACCCTTTACCCCTATAAACCCCACAACCTGCACCTAAAATTAATTACACAATTACCATAATTAATTACCAATTAATTAATTGGTAATTAATATGAGGAGTTGGCCTAACGGCTAGGGCGGTCGACCTCGAATCTGGAGAACTGTGTTCGAATCTCGGCAATGACGCTGAACATCCTGTGATTCTGGGCAAATCACTTAATCTCCCCGTGCCTAACAATTTTTTTTTTTTTAAATGAATGTGTCTTCATGTAATGCAACTAGTGCTTTCTAAAGCGCTCTGATACCCGATTTGGGTCAAGTTCGCGCTATATAAAACTCTGTAAAATAAAATAAAAAAATTAAATAAAAATAATATTAATTAACAACAAATTTAAAAATTAATTAAAAATCAATTACTTCCCACAATCAACACTATAAAATCTCAATTAAATAAATATTAATAAAAAAAATATATAGTTAATTTATTATCATTAAATTACTTCCCACCCTATTCCCCTATAAACACACAACCCACTACGGAACTAAAAAACGCAAAATTTAATTAAAATAAAATTGATAACTACTAAAAATGTAACACATATATTAAAAAACATAAACAATAATTATACAAGAAAAATACATCACATACATTTAAAATATATACTAAAATGCATAACACTAATAAAAAAATCGATATTTTAAACAGCTATATTTTTGGAAACAATATTACTGACCTATATTTGTAAACACTAATGGGGTGATTAGGATGGCGGGCGGATCGCCACCGCCGGCCCGGCAGTGGCCATCCGCCCGCCATCCCAACCTGATTTACCCCCGCCATATTACAATGGCGGGGGTATTGCGGCGGACGCAAAGTGCGTCCGCCGCTTTTCCGCCGGTCGGCAATCGTTCCATTGCAGCAAGAAAAAGTGGGGAACCCAATTGACCCTTGGAGGCTTGGGTAATGTATGTACTAGCAGGAAACTGTGCCTACAAGGGAATTCTTTCAGCGCACTCAGTCCAACAATTAAAACATACAACAATGCATATAGGTTCCAACCGGTAACCTACAGTTGAAAAATCAATAATTCAATTTGTTAATTTCTTCACAATAGATCTATCAAAGATACTCTTGAAACGGGTGTGAATTCTTCAGAAATCAAACTTTTATAATGAAAAATAGAAAGGGTACAAAAAACTAAAGCAACACAAAATGACCGAGGTTTACAAATGATTCAAAATTACTAATACCTCAGAGTCATTAATGTGAACATTTATTCCAAACAAAATACATAAATAGGACAATGAGTTTGAAGAATACAGAAATCACTTCCCAAAGAAACATCAATCACTAAGGAAATAGATGAAGTTGTCGACGTTTCGGTCTTTTTGGTGAAAGCATCCTTTAGACCATCTTTAGGATGATGAGTTAAAAGTGTTGAACGACCCTAACGAGTATTCCATATGGAATTTCTAATCCTGGCTAAGTCAGTAAATGGTGAAATCCTCCTGGTCGCTGTCTCCGGAGAAAAAGCTAGTGAAAAGCTCTTGATTAATTATGCGTCCAAACGAAATGTCAGACTTGGTGTAAAGCAATCGACAGGGATTTGCTTGAATACAGGCTCGCAATTGTCGAACTCGAAAAAGGGTGCTGCTACTCCGACGTGCCGCTGTCTCTGCAGACGGCTGGCTGCAGCACCCGCCACAATAGTAAAAATGCAGGTTTTGCTCTTCCCTGCACTACGTGTGGTGCCTGCCACATGGTGCAGGGAAATGTAGGTGGGCACCATAGGTGCCCCCCAAGTGAAAAATGAAAGTGCTTCTGCACATGGGGGGCCCGAAACGGGCCCCCAAAGAACATCCCTGCCAGCCTTTGAATGGCGGTTGAACCGCCATACACAGGATGGCGGGGTTGCAGCATCCTAATGTGGCGGACGGTGCCTGCTAGGCACCGCCACCATTTTGTGGGTGCGGGATGGGATGATTGCCTGTGACAGACCCGTGGTGGACGGGCTTTCAGTCCGCCAGCACACCGCCCGCCATCCTTATCTGGCGGGTTCAGAATGGCCTTACGATGGCGGTGAACCCGCCACCGGCAGGCTGCCGGTGGCGGGTTCACTGCCATCGTAATCAGGCCCCATGTGACATCCCTCATGCTTGGACAAGAGCATCAGGCAACTCAGTCTCCTTTTTAGACTACATGCTGGTGACACACTATACAAGCAAGTCGAGATTTCAGAATATCACACCATGAGGAGAGCAAACATCACCACAGGTGGACACAGTAGACTAATCCCCATGTAAATGCGACACAGTAATTGTTATCCAAGGAGAGATTGACGTTGAAAATCTAAAACACCTAAGGTGCAGTTCAAGTACAGTCAAGGACTTGGAAGAAGAAGCTGTGGCCAGCCTTGAGGATATGGCCTCAGAAAGCTCCAACCAGATATCAATATGGGAAATATTCATTAGCAAGCTGTTTAATAAATATCAAGTCAGCAGAGTGAGAAGAGGGAACAAGGGATCCAACCCATGGGTACCACAAATCTATAGTCATGCCATGATCAATCCTCCAAAAAGGATCTACTGTTGACAGGCTCCTCCGGGAAGTACGTCATAACCCCAAAGAGAACAATCTACAAGAAATTCTGATTAAGGAGAGAAGTCACCTGAAATGGGAGAAATTGATTTTTTTTAAAAACAAGCAGGAAGCACTGTGGGCCCAGCTGTTACATGCCTCAAAAACAAATGACTCTAAAAAGTTTTGGAAACTTATCAATAATATTGAAAAAGGTCCAAGAACAGCCCACAGTGCAAACATAAGTGAGTGCAACTGGGACGAGTTCCTAAAATTGAATTTTAAAGGAAGTGCTTATGATGTAAAGAGTTTGGACCAACCTCAAATCAACAGCGAAGCATCTGGTCCATTTGCACATTTAGCATATACACCGGCGTAGGAAATGAAGATCATAAAAAAATTGTGGGCTGATTGTGCCCCCGGCCCCAAAGGGCTGCCACAAGCATGCTTTAAACACTTGACGTTAAGAAGATCAGCAACTTTCCTGGTGTCAATGTTTAATCACATTCTGGCAAGAGGAGTTATTCCTGAAAGCTGAAAAGGATGAATAATTTACCACATCTTTAATGGAGGCCTGGTGTCTTCACCAAACAACTAACGCTTAATTGCACTTTTGGACATGGATCTTAAATTCTACTCAACACTACTGCGACATGGGCATGGGCATTAGGTAACGGCAGGCTCCCATTCAATCAAATCGGATTTACAAGGAATCAAGGGACTTTAACCTACCTCATGGCAGTGGGCCTGATACTTAGGGGCCGATTCCGATCTCGGTTGGAAACCGTACCGACCGACACGGACCGGGACTGGAGTCCGACCGACACGTACACGCGCCGTACGACCGTCCGAGTATGATGCAATTCGAGTGAAGTACAAACAACTCGCACGGAGCACAATCCGCACGACCGAAACATACGGAAAATCGTGATTCGGCCGGAAACTGAACGGGAACCATTCCGAACGACACGGACCGGGAATGGGTCCGACCGACACGTACACGCGCTGTACGTCCAGCCAAGTACGATGCAATGCGTGTGAAATACTAACGCCTCGCACGGAGCACATTCCGCAAGACCGAAACGTACGGGACATACTGACTGTCACGTAAAAGAGCCCGTCGCGATCGACGCGTACGCGAACACTGCAACATAGCATAATGTGAGTGTGACAGACTCGGATTAGCCCGCAATTGCCGCTGTAAGCGTCCGTCCCGGACAACTGAACGTGTCCATCATGCTCACCAAAATGACATAGAAACAAACTGAAAAAGACCAAACAAGCATTGTCAAAGTCAATAAAAAAAGAAATGGAACAAAGACACACCCACAACTCCACCTACATAAAGGGCTAAAATGCCTACCATGATCCTTTGCAAATTCCACACATATGACAGCAGAGAACACCACCACCCTGCACTCAGAGACACACTCACAACTCACCCACCACACAACCTTCACACCATTTGCACCTCTCTAACACACTCTCACAAACACCCAGATAAACTGACACCCACTCACCCTCACTTTCACCCTCACACACACATCAATCTCCACAACCACCCATCACCATGCTCCCAAAGAAGAATCCAAAGTTCACAGATACAGAGTTGGAAGTCTTGGTTGATGAAATCCTCAGAGTAGAGCCACATGTATTTGGCACATTGGTCCAACAGACCCCCATGTCACAGAAAACAAAGATGTGGGAGAGGATTGTCGACAAGGTGAACGCACATGCACCTTGCATGTGCACAATGGAGGATATCAAGAACAGGTTCTATGATGTGCGAAGGAGGGTCAAGAAGCTGATTGCCAGAGACCATGCCCTGAGGCAGCGGACCGGCAGTGGCCCTCCTGCAAAAGCAACGCACTTCACTACCTGGGAGGAGAAGCTGCGGGCCATCCTTCCACCGGAGGGCATCCATGGATTAACAGGAATACCAGAGCCTGGTGAGTACACAACCAACTAGCCAATATTGTGAGGCAATACACACACAGACATCACTGTCAAGGGGACAGTGAAACCAATCACTGTTAGCAAAGCCATAGCAACCGAAAGCTAATTATCCTGCAATGTGTATGCCACTTAGATAAACACAATACCTGCAATCTCAGAGTAATATGGAACTATGTCATAACATGTACAAACTTACTAACAAATACAGCTAGGCATTGGCCCAAAACACTAACAAACACTGTCAGCCATTTTGCCAGCGCTATTTCACCCACTCACAGGGAAGCAGAGTCAAAAGGAAGGAAGGTTGGGTATGCTGGGAAGGTGGGTGTAGCCAAAAGCATGATGGGAGTCGTAGTCACAGCCAACAGTCCTCCTCCCACATGGCCCATCAAGCACACCTTGAACCATGCTCACCTCACAGGGAGTGGAAAGAGACTGACAAGATGGCTGACACTGGCCTCTGCTGAGGGGAGCAATAGGCCCTGGTGGGAGTACTGCTCAAACAAACAACAGGACACCACTGTCAGCCATCTTGCCACCACTGTTACACCACCTCACAGGGAAGCTGAGTCACAGGAAGGAAGTCTTGGTATCCTGGGAAGGTGGGTGTAGCCAATAGCCCGATGGGAGTCGTAGTCACAGCCAACAGTCCCCCTCCCACATGGCCCATCAAGCCCACCCTGAACCATGCTCACCTCACAGGGAGTGGAAAGAGACTGACAAGATGGCTGACACTGGCCTCTGCTGTGGGGAGCACTAGGCCCTGGTGGGGGTTGTGCTCAAACAAACAACAGGACACCACTGTCAGCCATCCTGCCACCACTGTTACACTACCTCACAGGGAAGCTGATTCACAGGAAGGAAGGTTGGATATGCTGGGAATGTGGGCGTAGCCAAAAGCATGATGGGAGTTGCAGTCACAGACAACAGTCCTCCTCCCACATGGCCCATCAAGCCCACCCTGAACCATGCACACCTCACAGGGAGTGGAAAGAGACTTCCAAGATGGCTGACACTGAGCTCTGCAGTGGGGAGCACTAGGCCCTGGTGGGGGTTGTGCACCAACAAACAACAGGACACCACTGCCTGACATCCTGAACGTCAACTTTGACTCCCTGCAATGGAGGCATGCTTCGGAGGGATTAACTGGGCTCTGTGGGTGAAAGAGGACCTGCAATGACTCCAAATACTATCAAGTCCGGCTCAACACACACCTTCTCAGCTACAACAAATAGCACCCTTGGGACTAGTCACCCTGAAAGTAAATGCCCTGGCAAGATGGCTGACACATGGGCCTGATGTATGAATTGGCTGCAAGTCACACCTAGGCACTGGCCCCCCCAAACACGATCACACCCATAGCCATCGCAACTGTATGCTTCCACTCACTGTCTGGGGAAGCAGTGTCCCAGGTGTGCCCCCTGGCCTGACTGTGAAGGTGTGTGGGTTACATGACAATTGGGGAGATGCAGACATAGCACATATCAAAACACATACACAAAGCTACACATACATCATTGACAGGGGACATATGACAGTGAATGGAATGGCCACAGCAAGATAGCTGACACTGTAGCATGGTGTCATGTACACAAGGTGCTGTTGTGAGCTGCATTCTACTCCTACATCATGCAGCATTGTCAGCATCCTTGCCACAACACTCCCCTCACTGTCATTGACACTTGCAACACAAGGAGTAACCTGGACTGGGTAGGAGGAGGCATACAACTTACAGCAGCATAACTCAAACAGACAAACCTCTGGCCCTCACTGTCATGAGCATTGAAAATCAAGAGAGCTGCCTTGGTTAACTCCTCTCTCCATGGAGGACATTGACAAGATAAATGACGTTATCACGTACAAAGCTCAGCAGCAACATCATTTGCTACGGTAACACCATCACATGTGTGCAATGAGATGTAAACAAGGAACACGCACATCAATATGGTAGCTCACAAGAGATCTCAGACATACCAGACTGTGACCATGTTGTTCCGACACACCAATGTGACTCAAATAAATATGCACAAAGGCCAGCACACATGCCCCAATCTTGCAACACATCATAAGAGGAAGTGCACGTATGTCCTTGTTAAACCACAAATGATGATAAGGAAAACACACCTGTGTCAGGCACGGGACAGCACTTGAGCAGCAATGGCCATGTACAGTACTTGAATCAATACATGAGCTGACCATGCACACGGCTCCAACTGCCCATCAAAACGCTTCAGGTTGCCATGACAATGTGCTTAACCAATATAGACCTCTGTCTGTGACAATGGAGGACAATGCAATGTACATACACTCATCATGAAGTACAGTAGCAACTGTAATGTGTGTGATCTGTTGATGTGTGCTGAACCCCAACATGCATTGTGTGTCTCTTCCACCCACAGGGGATGCTGGGGACACTGCAGGGACCGAAGAAGGATCCCAGTCCCAGACTCAGGTTGACCCTGAGCTCTCCGGTGTGGATGTCTCTCAGTCCTCTTCTGACGATGACGAACGACCTGGTACCTCCGGTGTGGCTCTGCGTCCAGCCCCAGCAGCTGTAACATCAGCACCCCCTGCCACCACTCTTGCCACATCTGCAAACACACCAATGACCTCTGCCGACACGGACAGACCAAGGCAACAGAACACCGATGGCACAGCTACACAGGGCACCCTGGAGGTGACGGACAACACCACCAGTGCCAACACAGAAGGGGGCCCAGTGTCATCTGTGCCTGCCAAGGCAGGTCCTGCCCATGTGGGCAGGGGTGCTGTGAGGGTGGGCAGGCTGAGGCCATGGCCTGCAGATGGGGCTGGACTGCAGGATGATCCACAGTTGGGACGCATCATAGATGCGTACCAGTAAAGCACCGGAGGCTTTGGCCAGGTAGTGGGGATCCTCAGGGACATAAAACAACAGCAGGCTGCCCATCATGCCAGATTGGACTCCCACATGTCCCGAATGGAGTCCAAAATGGACAAAATCGATGAACTCACGGCGGTGCATAGGGACATACTCACATGCCTCCGCAAGATAGCTGACAACATGACTACACCTCCCTGTGTGCCCACTACATCTGTTGCCACTACATCTGCAACTGTCACAGGGAGGAATGAGGACTCTGGCGGAGAGTCCCCGCCAACGCAGCAGCCTGCATCTGACGGTCCCCCTGAAAAGAAGAAGAGGGGTCGTCCGAAGAAGGACAAGTGAGAGGCAGATGGCCATGCATACCCGCCAGGAAGTGAATACCTGTTCCAGACATCCTCCATTGTGTGCAAAGCGTTCACCTGACTGTCGCTAAACTCCCACACATGTGATGGAGGGTCTAAGTTGGACCAATGTTTCAAATGACTGTGGACTTTACTCTTGAAATTTCATCTACCAACACTACCAACTCCTCTGTGAACTTTGGATTCCTATCGCACTGTACAGCACTTTCATTTACGTATACTATTCAAATACATGCATGTCAATAAATTCACAATCACACAAAAATTGCTTCTGTTGTGACTTAAACTTGGTTTGTGTCATAGAGATGATGACCTGCTAAAAGAATACTGTGCATGAAAACTACTACAGCAATGTAAACACAGTTATGTGAGTCATGGTGATGTGACACATATGAGGGAGACACAGCACTATGTCAACACAACACATACCTACCAGGGCCATCTAACTCATCGCCTACACTTCTGTGAACTGAAAATACAGTGGAATGCACATACACAACACCCATCCTGAGTCAGTGGCAATCAGCCCACAGGTACAGTATGCAAATGATTGTCGGATGTGTGGACACAGACAAAGCACAGTCCAAAGTGAAGCACAGTTTTATTACACAATCACTACATGTGAACTCCACAACAGATGGAAGGTAACCTCACGTGACAGTGAGCACAAAGTAACCAAGTGGTAAAGAATGAAAGTCCAGGGGGGTGTTGCACATCATCGGTTTGACAACGACAACTTGCACTCTGTAACAGGAATCCTTGTTTCGGGGGTCACACGTGACCAAACAACAGCCACAGGACCCTGTGAAGGACAGACACACAACACTATTAATATCATAAAATAACAGCCTACATCTCCAATACACATGCAAAACAAAAAGTCTTAAGATACGTGAACACAACCTAGTAATCATGTCAACGCTGTTTGGGAGTACATACTTACTCAAAGGGAACATCACTGCAAGCATCCTGTCAACTAGCACACAGCCACACATGTCACCTACATACAAACAAACAAACATTTTATGGGTCTGAAAAGAGGTTTAAAGAACATTTTTACCAAAAACACACAAGGGAAACAGATATTACACACCGACAAGCCAGGCACGCTGGTTCTGCAGCTGTGACATCATTGTTGGGATCCGACTAGTCCGCATGATGTAAGCGTTGTGTGCTGAACCAGGGAAACGTGCACACACATGTGATATTGTCATGTCCGGCAGACATACCACCAGGGCATTAATGGAGTGAAAATGTTTTCTGTTCCGGTATGTCTGCTCATGTGCTTGTGGTGGTACCAAAGCCACATGTGTCCCATCTATGGAGCCTATGACATGAGGCATCCTTCCCAGTGCATGAAAGTCACTCTTTATGTCAGTGAATTGTCCTGGGTTTGGGAATTGTATGTACCGGTTCAGGAAATGCAACATCGCCTCCAGAACATCCCGAAGCACACGGCTGAACATGGTCTGTGACATCCCACCAGCAGAAGCCACAGGTGGCAAAGAAGTGTAGGGCTGCCATCACCTTCACCTTGGGGGTCAGCGCTGATGGATATGTCCGGCCAGGTTGTAAATGTGGGGCCAACTGCTCCGCCAACACCTCAATAAGTGGTCTGGTGAAGCAGTACCGTCGGATGCAGTCACGTTCAGCCATGGTTGCTAGGTATGGGACCGGTCTATGGACAGCTGGTCTCCTGCAGTACATAGGTGAGAAAAGAAAGATTGTCAGTTCTCCTACATATGTTGCAATGACCATGCTAAATATCACATGCTACATCATAGCAAGACACAATTACTTGATGTGTGTGCTGCTGGGCATGGACACATATGTCAGCTATGTGCCCCTCACCTGACATCCCAGCTCAACATGGTTACACAACAAGTGCAATGCTGCGCTGTGTACAATCTATGGGGTCTGTCACAGTACATCTGCACAAATGTCACATACCAAACACACACCTCAGTGACTAGTAAGGATAGATGTGTTCCCCACATGTCAGGTGCTATTTCAGTCACACACACAAGGATCTTGTCGTGCCACAAGGACACTGCCATGATGTAGCATCTGATGTACACGTACCAACACACCCATGAAACCCACATGATGTGCTACCAGATTTGTACTCAGGGCATACATGGATGTCTGTGACACACAGACACAACAGCAACTCACATGGCCATATCACATGGATGTTGTAAACGATTGACATCTACCACATACAATCAGAGACATGTGTGTAGCACAATACACACATTCTCTGGATCAACCACACAATGGTAGCTCTGGGACACCCTGTGACATACAGTCCATTTCACCTATGAGTCAGGGTGTATGTAACATGTCATCACACAATGTGCACCTTGAACTGTGTACAGGCCTCGGGGTTTGATCTGCAAAGTTGTCACTCACAGTAGTGATGTGCCTCACACACAATGGTTTTTGTCCACATTAAACATGGCATATCCTGGGAGTGTGTGCCACTAAGTCCCACGTCCAATATGACATGTGGAGCCATATACCCACACATGTCATGAAGCCAGAAATGTTATTCCATATACTGTGTGACAGGATGTATGTTTGTTGTAGAGCACCGGAGTCCCTGCCAAGATATTGTGTGTGGCATCCTTTGGCAATTGACTGTAATGGTGACAGACGCGTGTGAGTGTTTCAAAAGATGCGTCGTACATTTACGGGCCGAGCCGGGCGCACGCCTTGGCTCTTGACTGCAATGGTGACAGACGTGTGTGATTTTTAAAAAGACGCGACGTACATTTACGGGCCAAGCCGGGCGCACGCATTGGCTCTTGACTGCAACAGTGACAGACGCGTGTGAGTGTTTCAAAAGACGCGACGTACATTTATGGGCCGAAACGGGCGCACGCCTTGGCTCTTGACTGTAATGGTGACAGACGCGTGTGAGTGTTTCAAAAGACGCGACGTACATTTACGGGTCGAGCCGGGCGCACGGATTGGCTCTTGACTGTCATAGAGACTGACGCATGTGAGTTTTCAAAAGACGCAACGTACATTTACGGGCCAAGCCGGGCGCACGCATTGGCTCTTGACTGTCATGGAGACTGACGCGATATTGATACTTGTACGAATCGCATTCAAAAATATTCCGTTGGCACACAACAACAATGTATCAAAGTCAATGGTGTCATGATGGGGAATATTTGAATGATACGGAAGGTGTGTACGAAGCGTGCAATGCAATGGATTGGCCAATTTCATAAAAAAGCAAACGGCTCGGACCTATCGCTTTGGACGCATGGGACAGATTCTGCCTCTGCAGCACAGATATAAGGCTGTCTGTTCCCCAGAGACTTCACTTGCCTGCACTACATGCCACAGGACTACATCTACCACTACCACTGCTGCTGTCTCTGCATCCTCTGGCTACTGCAATGGCACGGACTGTGGAGAGGGCCCCAGCATTCACTGAGGAGGAGAACCAGGCCCTGCTGGACAGCCTCCTGCCACAGTACAGCAAGCAGTATGGGAAACCAGGGGAGCAGGTGAGTGTGCAGTCCACTGCCTTTCTAATTGTGCATGTTGTTTGACTAGCACTACTAGCATTGTGTTCACCAAGGGCAAGCATGCTCACTGAGTAATTGTAAGTCTCCAAGTGTGTAGAAACAAGTAATGTATAGGTGCAGTTTCTAAGAAATGGCATTTTGTCTTTGCTTTGGATTAGCATGCACTGTTATCATGTTGTCAATGCTGGCTTGCACACAGGACAACTGCCCATGTCCATAGTTGCACTCCCTGTTTACATCATATGCCCTTCAGCAAATGACATGTATGTCCAACTGTGTGATGAACAGACATGTTGCATGTGTGGCAATGGTGTCTAACTTTGTCCTCCATGCAGGTTGATGCCCATCAGAGGCAGGAGATTTGGCAGACCATTGTCCAGGCAGTAAGATCTGTGGGGGTCTTCAAACGCCGCATCCGCCACTGCCAGAAGAGGTGGCAGGACCTGGGGGATAGCCAGTGTCCAGCTGAAGCTGTCGCCTCCACGCAGACGGGGCGGACGACGGACACTGACCCCCCACATGCTCTGGATACTGACGGTGGTCTTCCCTGACCTGGATGGGCAGTTGAAGGACAGACAGCAGCAAGGAGGGGGTAAGTTCATGCCTTTTTGGTGAACAATGTCTAACATGCAATTTGCACCCCTTCAGCCTGGTAACACTCCCACAGTTCGTCTGTCTGCTGAGACAAGACTCATGTGGCAAAATTTGGTGATGCCCCATTCTCATCTGATACCCAGGTGTGTCCCTTTCGCCCTGTGACTTGTGTCACTTGGGTTGTGTGTTCTTGCTGTTGTCCAAGGTTGATGTTGGGAACAGCATCTGCTACAGGTGCATTGATTTGGGCTTCATGAGTGGGGCTATTGTCTGACGTGTGTCAGCACATTGACAAAAATCTGACCTGTACTCTGTGTGGGCCATACATAAATGTTCTAATTGCTGACCTGGGTCACCATAGGTGTCTGAGGTATTTACCACACACCCATGCAGCAGGTAAGACCAATGTTGGGGCCTCCGAGCAATGAAATGCATGCGTGTAACTGATGCATAGCCACCTGCCAAGTGTTCCTGGTAATCCCATGTTGCACATGGTCCAGGACAGGTATGGCAACTCCGGCCATCCGAGACATCCTGGGTGTCATCCAACATCATGAACATTGCGAAATGTGCAATCAGGTGTCTGACTCTGTGTCATTGTGGGGTGGCATAGCTTTTTGGACTTCAGGAGTGGTAAAATGTTTATAATGAACTGACATCTGATTTGTGGCTGTTGGATCTGCACATAGGGTAAAACATATGTGTGTAATCACTGGACTGTGCCTAATGGTGTATTCCACATTAATGTGCAAGCAGCTTTACTTTGTTCTCGTCAGCCTGTGATGTGTTCATGTATACTGATCTGTGTTATCACACACTCAAATGTCTCATTTGGTTAACGTGTGATCATCAGATTCTTTCTAATGTGGGTAGCATGGGGTGTACATGTGTACTTGACCACTACAGAGCTTGCATGCACCGCAAAAACATGAGTGTGACACGGTGCAGACTGTTGTTTTTGGATGCACTGCCCCTTTCACAGGAGCCAGTAATGACTCATTGGCCAGACAGGCCTGTGGCATGGTGTACCACATGCCAATCTGGAGCCTGCAGCATTGTCAATTGTCCTGCATGAACTCCATTGTAGCATTGACAATCAAGACATGAGGCCATCATGGTGTCTGGGGATGGAAGCATATCCATCATATCAACAATGACTACGGGCAGCCCATTTGCTGATACAAGTACTAAGTCACTGGCAGGAGATGGTATATGTGTGTAATGACACATTACACTCACAATCCTTGCAGATAAGTAAACTGGCAATGTGGTGCATGTTTGCACATATCATTAGTGACATCATACATGCAACAGACAGATGGGTCCATTGCCAGGATGGGTATGAGAAGCATGGTTGACTGGCAGACTGTCAAGTGCCTGGTTCACATATGTGTCATTCATTTAAGCAATGATTTTCTGTTAATGCCAGGGCTTGCTCTGTGATGTGCTGCAATTACAGTCATGTGTCAAGTCGATACAGGTGACTAATGTGATTCTGTTTTTCCTCCTTGTGTACAGCATCATCTTTGGCTACTGGAGGAGACAGCTCCACGGACCAAGAGGAAGCGCAGAGCCAGACTGGGTCCGCTGTGGATGAGGCGGAGGGACCCAGTGACACGGAGGGTGAGGGGAGCCACACTGAGGGACACTCAGCAACAACCACCTCAGCTGAGGAACACTCCAGCTCCAGTGAGGACTCCCTTGTGGAGGCGGGTGGTACAGGACCACAGGCCATAACTAACGAGTCTGGCCCCGCCACCACCACCATCTCCACCCTCCCAGCTGCTCCCATCCCAGATGTCCGTGGAGCCTCCCGTGTTAAGGAGCATGTCTCCTTCAGTCCAGGCACCGCACCCCCTGCCTCTGTCTCCCCTGCTGCCCTGTGTGTGGAGTCTGTGGACTTGCTGAAGCAGATCCATGTGGGGCAGACATCGATGCTGAGTGTCCTCCATGCTCACACCGGTCTATTGACACAATTGGTGTCATTCATGGAGGGCATCTCAGCAAACATGTCTGCCCGACAGCGGACCAATCAGTCCATGGCCTCCTCACTGACGGCAGCAGTGTCCCTCCTCCAACAGTCCCTCACCCCTCCTACCTCTGCCCCATCCACAATCCCCACTACCCTACCTGCCCAGCGCACACTGACACAGGCACATGCACGCACAACAACAGACACAAGCAGCACACAGCAATGTCAGTCCAAGGCAAAACACGCAAGCACGCACACTCAGAGGACTGATGGCACACACACAGGGGATAGGGTACACACACACAGACAGGCATCCACAACCACTCCGCAGTCCTCAGATACCTCTCCCTCCAAAACCCCTTCCCTTGACTCACCTGCAACCCCCCCTTCCCAGAAGGTCTTCCTCTGTGACCTTGGCCTCTTCCCCACAGATCCATTAGGTCCAACTCACAAGGGGAAGAGGAAGTCACCACACACAGATCGTAGACCCCCCCGCACGCCCTCCCCCAGGAGCAGGAACACTGAGGCCCCCACCCACAAATCCCCCAGGACCAGGAAGAGCAAGACCCCACCACAATCCCGCACTCCCACCACACAGTCTCCGTCCTCCATCCCCCAGGCCACCACTCCTAGGGTTCCCATGCCACACCCTGCCCCAGGTTCTCCCACACACAGGTACACCATCCCCAAAATGATTGGGCCCTCCCCCCTTCCACATGCACTTCCATCACAACCTCACACCCTCAGCCTGTTCCTACGACTGCTGTGGAGACCGTGTCCCCCACATCTGACCTACCCACTTCATCTGAGCCCCAAACAACACCTTTGGACATTTGCACTGCAGTGGGGACCCCGTCCACTCCGTCTGACTTGGGCCCTGCAGTGGTGACGGCGCCCACTGTACCAGACACATCCACTGCAGTTGCCACTGACACTCCTGCACCCACCACACCTCCCATGCCCCATAATGCTATCCCCTGATCCTGTCCCTGTGGTGCCTGTCCTGCCCCTATGTATGCCCCTCCAAGGGGAGATGTCCCCTGGCTGTAGCAGTGCAGGCAAGCAATGTGTGACGAGTAGTCATATGTCACATGGAACGGACAATTGAAATGGACTGGCCATTGGCCTTTGGATTGCTCCTGGTATCAAAGTGTTTATTTTTGCAGGCTGAATAAAGCTAATTTTTGTTATTTGCTAGTTTTGCATTTAATGTACATGATGTTGCTGATGAGTGTCATTAAGTTGCTGTTGCTATTGTGTTTGTTGTAAGAAAGTGATTTGGTGATGGGATGGACTGCAAGTGGTCCATGGTATATGTGTCCTATTACAGTATGTAGCCATGTCATCCTTTGCTGCAAATTGAGGTAGTCATGATTCCAATTACTTGGCACAGGGAGTGTCATCTTATTTTCACAACTTCACATCTTTGCCTTACACTGTTGCACATATGTTGGGCTTAGATTTGTGCACATTGTACTTTTTCCTGACTGTGGGCCCATCTCCACTGGACATTAGCGCATCAATGATGAACAAGTCATCTGTGTCATCAGTGCAACTTGCTATACATGTGTTTTGATGTTGTGCAGATGACTTAAGAGTCACTCCTGTACACAGGCTGATGTGACCAGAGCTTTCAGGGTGTTGTAATTGGTGGCTCACTGACCAAGTTTTACGCTGACATGACAGAGCCCTGCACAGACAACGTTTGGCACAGCTGACCTTACACATGAGTAGAGTCACCTCATGGCAGTGTGTTATTCCGTGACATTGACTGAGCCCATGTTGTGTGTTCTGTGAGCATGTCTCTGTGGGTTCCCTTCCCTTTTTCTACACAGCCTATATTCCCTGCAGATGTTCCTGTTTGTGATGCTTGCTGAGTTGTCCTGTGTTCATCCAACATCTTTGACCTAGGTTTCTGGGATGTAGGTGCATGGAAAACTACTGGTCATTCGGGTGTCATCCGTGGGTGTGTTTGATGAAAGGGCCTGGAATGTGGGGAAACACACATGGTACATATTCAGGATTCCCCAAGGCACTTTTGTGTTTCCAACATCAGGTTGTTTTGACTATATGGTGTCTTTCTGTGATTGGGTCACTTGTATGTGTGTGTGACTGCTCACACTCATCAGATCCTAGCCTTCAATGTTGGATGATGTCAACATGTGTTCTTTGTGGGTCTCCTAGGGCTCTTCATTGGTCTGGGACTGTGACAGGGATACCAATGTGTGTGATACGTTTCACGTCATGCACATGTGCCTCATGCTATGCAGTGTGGAAGACATTCACAAGGGTTGTTGACTGGCCATGTGTGATGAGTTTGTACACCTTAGCTCCCCCCTCCACCCCTGGGATTGTCATGGGTGCATGTGCAATGTCACCAGTCCATGTGGGCTTAGCTGATGCACATTGGTGCAGATCAAGGTGTGTGGTATTGAGAGTGGGAAAATGTGAGTTGTCTCATGTCTGGGCCCCTACCTACATAGTGGCCTTAAATTACAGGCCATGCCCAGTGAGTTTTCTGTGTGTGAGTGTGATGGAAGTTGGTCTGTCACGACATGAAACAGTGCGCACATGTGACTGTGCTCCACAGTATGGGCAACATCCAAATTTGTCATCACAGAGGGATCATCATACAGGCTACTGTCATCACAATGTAGGGTCCTTGTGGGTACTGATGGAGTGGGTCTGTCTCTTGCTGTGTTGGTTGCTGTTCCGCCCAGCTTATATCACATGAGTCTGTTGTGAACCCACTCATCTTACAATGCCTGATTGCCCACAAAGAGGTACCCAATTCATGTGATACTTCTGGATTGCACTGTGTACACATATGTCTCATTGGAGTTCAGTCCCACATCATGTGTGTCGTACTAGCCTGGGTACACTGAGACACACACACACATGTTGTGTTCGATATGCAGTGTGAGGCTGGCTGGTTGTGTTTGTGCATCTGCACCCATACATTGGTATAGCTTTTGTGGGCCATTGGCTGGATGTTGGTAGTAGGTTTTTTCCTACTGTCCCTGGGAATCCTACCTCATCAGTCTGCACATTCATCATGGTTAGTATGTCCCATTGCTGCCATGGTATGGGACTTGATCACCTAAAAGCTGCAGTCTACACAGGATTCCTTAGTATGTGTGTCTGTTAGTGAACATATGTGTGTATGCATTATGTTGGTCACTTCTTACATTGTCTAATTGGACATTGGAGGCATTGTCAGCCCCCATGTGCGATTAGTTTCTGCACATGGCAGAGGGATTTTTAGATGACACAAAAATCTTTCACTCAACAGTTTGTTTGCTACACAACCACTACTTTGCCACTACATTGCTTGTGGTGTTAGGACCAGGAATCATACATGCTGGTTTGCAGATGCTGGTATTTTTAAGCCCGCACTCACCTTTTGGTCACTGTGGTGAGGGGGGGTTAAACCCCATTACCACAATGTTCCAGATTTGCTTGAGTTTTGGACCCCACATTTACCTTTTGGTCACTGTGGTGAGGGGGGTTAAACCCCATTTCCACAATGTTCCACAAAATGCTTGGGGTTTTGGCCCCACATTTACCTTTTGGTCACAACTGTGATGGGAATTAAAGTATGTGTTCCCATTCAGTGTCACTGTTGCAGGCAGTTTCCACACAATACACAATCTTGCCATGATGGTAGGGGGGTGTGTTTGGCCTACAACCCCTATGGGTGGGAATGCTAGTGGTGTTAGCCATCCCCCCCTATGAGTAGGGACTACTGGTAGTGATAGTCATCCTCACCCCTATGAGTAGGGACTACTGGTAGGGATAGTCACCCACCCCCACATGGGTAGGGACTGCTGGTAGTGATAGCCATTCAGCCCCCTATGGGCTAGACAATGCTGGTAGTGGTAGCCATCCACCCCCTATGGGTGGGGACTACTGGTAGTGATGGCCAACCCCCACCCTAAGAGTAGGAACTGCTGGTACTGATAGCCACCCCCCACCCTAAGAGTAGGAACTGCTGGTAGTGATAGCCATCCCCCACCCTATGGGCTGGACAATGGTGGTGGCGGTAGCCATCCAGCCCCCTATGGGCTTGACAATGCTGGTAGTGATAGCCATCCCCCACCCTATGAGTAGGGATTACTGGTAGTGATAACCATCCCCCACCCTATGAGTAGGGACTGCTGGTAGTGATAGCCATCTCCCACCCTATGGGCTAGACAATGCTGGTGGTGGTAGCCATCCACCCCCTATGGGTGGGGACTACTGGTAGTGATAGCCATCCCCCACCCTATGAGTAGGGACTGCTGGTAGTGATAGTCATCCAGCCCCCTATGGCTAGACAATGCTGGTTGTGGTAGCCATCCACCCCCTATGGGTGGGGACTACTGGTGGTGATAGCCATCCCCCACCCTATGAGTAGGGACTGCTGGTGGTGATAGCCATCCCCCACCCTATGAGTAGGGACTGCTGGTAGTGATAGCCATCCCCCACCCTATGGGCTAGGCAATGCTGGTGGTGGTAGCCATCCACCCCCTATGGGTGGGGACTACTGGTAGTGATTGCCATCCCCCACCCTATGAGTAGGGACTGCTGGTAGTGATAGCCATCCACCCCCCTATGGGCTAGACAATGCTGGTAGTAATAGCCATCCACCCCCTATGAGTAGGGACTACTGGTAGTGATAGTCATCCACCCCCCTATGAGTAGGGACTACTGGTAGGGATAGTCACCCACCCCCCTATGGGTAGGGACTGCTGGTAGTGATAGCCATCCAGCCCCCTATAGGCTAGACAATGCTGGTAGTGGTAGCCATCCACCCCCTATAGGTGGGGACTACTGGTAGTGATAGCCATCCCCCACCCTATGAGTAGGGACTGCTGGTAGTGATAGCCATCAAGCCCCCTATGGGATGGACAATGCTGGTAGTGATAGCCATCAAGCCCCCTATGGGCTGGACAATGGTGGTAGCCATCCAGCCCCCTATGGCCTGGACAATGCTGATTGTGATAGCCATCCCCCACCCTATGAGTAGGGACTACTGGCAGTGATAGCCATCCCCCCCTATGAGTAGGGACTGCTGGTAGTGATAGCCATCCACCCCCCCTATGGGCTGGACAATGCTGGTAGTGTTAGCCATCCACCCCCTATGGGTGGGGACTACTGGTAGTGATAGCCATCCCCCCCTATGAGTAGGGACTGCTGGTTGAGATAGCCATCCACCCCCTATGGGATGGACAATGCTGGTGGTGGTAGCCATCCGACCCCTATGGGTTGGGCAACGCTGGTGGAGAGGGATATCCACCCCCTATGTGTGTGTTGCATTGCGCTGCTTCGTGACGTTTGTTTGTGTGGTGGGTGTCTGACTTACCGTCTGCGACGTACGCGTCGGTTCCTGTTGTTGATCCGGTCATAGATGTACAGTACAGGGATGACCTGCTCGAGCGGATTCATGGTTGGTTCGTCTCGTAGGCGTTGATCGGTGGTTCGTCTCGTAGGCGTAGATCATGTTGTGGCGCAAATCCTACCTGAAATACTGCTCTTCCGGATGCTGTGACGTGCTGGAGGTGGCGACCTGTTCGGCGCGTAGGACGTACGCATCGTACTTGGCCGGCCGGAAACTGCTGTGGAAATGCTTCCGGGCGACTCTATTCAGCATTTACGGATCGGGCTCGTAGGGGAAATGTAGCTGGAATTGGAGCGTACGTGTCGATCGGGATTTGGACACATTTGCGCATCGTACTTCATCGTTCGGACGGACCGGATCCCGGAACGAGTAGGTCGTAAGGTAACGCTACGGACAGCTCTCGGAGGGCTGTCCGAGCGAGATCAGAATCGGCCCCTTAGTAGAGCAAAGGCCACAGGTACACCACTCTACATGTGTTTCGTCGACTTCAAGGCAGGTTTTGGCTGTTTTTTGCGTAACAGGTTATGGGCCAAACTACAACAATGGGGAATTCCGCCAAATATCCTACAAGCAATTGGGCTGCTGAATTCAGATATGTGGGTTAAGATAAAGATCGGGGATGGAACCCACCTGTCAAGAGAAGTCAAAATCTCAACTGGTTTAAAACAAGGCTTTGTCCTTGCACCCCTCCTATTGAATTTATATGCTGCAGACCTCTCCATAGAACTGAACTGGCAGTCATACCATGCCTCAAGCCTGTGTGGCCAACAATTGTCAAACATCCTGTATGCTGATGGTCTGCTACTTATTAGCAACACAAGACTAGGCCTACAGAGGTCACTAAACCATCTCGGTTCATATGCAGATGAGAATGAGTTGGAAGCAAACGTAAAAACACAAAAGTGATCACATTCAATTGCCGTATTCTAAACAAGCACAAATGACATCTTAGCGGGAACACAATTGACAAAGCACTGACCTATGTATATCTAGGAGTCTAAATAGATGCTAGAGCTATGTTGAACCACAAAGAGAGGTGATCAAGGGAAAGGCACAGGCGCTCAATCATGCTTTTACTGCTCTGGCAAGATCCATCCGAGGTCATAACCTGAAGCCACTGGTAGCGGTAATGAAGGACTGTTACCAACTCTTGCTTATGGAGCGAAAATAATGATAGGCACTGAGGCCAGTCTTCTTGATAAAATCCTGATAAGATCCTATAAACAAACTTTCTGGTTGCCCAGATCGGCATCGTCCACCCAAGTTAGGTTGAAGTTTGGAATAACGAAACGGACACTAGACAGGCCTGCGGCATACATTAAGTGCTGCCATAAATTGCGATCAGCTGCAGATGACACGCTGGCCCAACAAGTTTGGTCGGAATTTAATCTTCAATGGGAAAATTGCGAACGGAAAAATATTTTGAAAGTAGCATTGAGAGGCTTGAGTTGGGCAACTTATGGAACGCAAATATATCTGGTCAAGCCTTCAGGAAAGCAGTGAACAAATCTATTCAACTACAAAGTTGGACAGTTGATAAAGAAAAGATGACCAAGCGGACATATGGGTGACTGGTTCTGAAATCCTATGGTACCCTAAGAGAATTTCCTCTTTTGGAAGCCACCTACCAGCGGAAGATTAAACAGAGCTTATTGGCACTAAAACTCGGTGATATCCCTACATTAGATTTCCTTCTAAAGTGGAGGGAAGATGGCCAAAGAGGAGATAAGAATTGCCGCTTATGTCACCAGGCAGATGAATCCCTGCAGCATGTTCTATGTTTTTGCCATTTCCTGGCCACACAGCAAAGCGGGTTGTTGAGAAAAGAGTTTAACAACCTAAGAGTCAGGACTGGTAGATCTGCACTCATGGAGTCATTGGATCCAAGGAATATGATGTTGAACATTAGATTGGTACAGTTCCTTGACATCTGTAAATCAGTTGTCAAGGCAAATTGAAATTCACGGCCACAGGCACAGGTGGGGTAGGAGAAACGATAAAGAAAGGCCCCGACAAGAACCCCTGTTTACATTATGCCATGTCGGCTGCTAGGGAAAATGAACATCAGTTGCTTCTTATCCCACCAGGCTGCGAACCAACTCAACATCATTTTATCTGTTTTTTGTTTACATGCAAATTTGCACATTGCACTTATGTATTTATGCTACATCAGGTCGCTAGGGGCCACACATTTTTTGCGGCCTCATAGCCCATAAAGCAAGTACCAGTATCTTTACTATCTCAACCCATTCCTTTGACCAAATATTGACATCTTCTGCGCAAATTTGCACACTGCATAACTTTTGTCTGCTTTTTTTAACTGGCACATTTGCACTTTATGTGAAATCTGTCTACTGTATGTGCAGCAAATTTCTTATTAATGGCTGCTGCTCAAACTAGAATGACTGTTCGTTCATGATTGATAAATTATTTAGATTTTACCTATTTGCATGAGTTGTTGTGTATGCCCATGTCGATGTTTATGGTTTTAATTGACTAGATTTTATCTATTTGCATGTTTTGTAGTGTATGCCCTTGTCGATGTTTATGGTTTTAATTGACTAGATTTATCAATTTGCATGTTTTGTAGTGTATGCCCTTGTCGATGTTTATGGTTTTAATTGACTAATAAACAAATGTTCTACCCAGCTATGTTTTATAAGACAAATTGGGCATACCATACAGGTTTGTCTGTTTTCTGCACCAAAATCTGCATGTTCTGGTATTTTCCAGGCATTTGTCTCCCAGTAAATTTTGGGACCTTTGGCTTACCAAAATTACTTCAGTATGGTGCTTTCCACAAAGCTCATAATTATCATATGTGCCATAACAGGAGTTACTGCACACAGCGGCATTAACCATGCCAGTCGTAATTATGGCCTAGGTGTTAAGCCTTAACTGAGAACAAGTTTTAGCATGTGTTGTGGTGAATGATTTTGAAGTCAGCAGGTAGGTGTAGCAGGGTAGGGCCAGTGTCGCACCACCCTGCTCCATTACAACACACTCCGTAGATATGCCAGGGCATCACATCTGGCGAAGAGGTATGCGATATAGAAAAGAATATACTTAGAAACAAAGCATTTGCAGTTTAAACCACTTTACAATGATACTGATATGTAAGGCGGAATTACATGCGAGTATCATAAAAAATTAATCAATGCTAACCTTTATTAAAAAAAACGGCATTTACTCAGTATTCATTCTGATAACTAAGGGACCTATTATGATGGCGGGCGGATCGCCACTGACCGGCCGGCAGTGGTGATCCGCCCGCCATCATACCACAATTCACCCCCGTCATATTACTATGGCGGGGGGTACCGCGGCGGACGGAAAGACAGTCTGCCTCTTTTCCGCCGGTCGGCAATCGTCACGATTGCCGGCTGGGCCGAAAAGGCCCACAATATGGTGGCTGTGCCTCGCAGGCACAGCCATCCATATTGTGATGTGTGCAGTGGGTATGCCTTTCCATGGCGGAGACTCCGCCATGGAAAGGCATACGGTAAATCACATTGGGGGCCCGTTGCGGGCCCCGGAGGGGTGGGGGGGGGGTGGGTGGCTGCACTTGGGGGGTACCTATGGTACCCCCCTTCATTGCCACACACAAGGTGGCAGGCACCACGCAGTGCCTGTCACGTTGTGCATGGCAATGCACAACATGCCACTTTAACATTGTGGCGGGTGCTGCTTACAGCACCGCCAACTGCAATGTTAGAGTCCAGAATGCACCCACCAGTGTAGCGGGCACATCCTAATTGGCCTCGCGGGACCGCCGCACCTCTGGCGGTCGGTCCCGTTTTCCGTTACGGTGGCGGGCGGACAAAGTCCGCCCGCCATCGTCATAGGCTTCATAGAGCTGGTTCACTCTCAGTGGATCTGAAAGCAAACATTGCATGCGGAGCTCGACACACAGCCGAGCTGCACAGATGTTTGTATGCACTGAGTAAATTCTGGGACACTCACTCAATTAAGCTACATTACCTTCACACACAGATCTGTTTGCAGGAGCACCAAATGACACACCTGTTCACATGTATTTGTTTTATAGACCAGTTATATAGAAAATAGCTGGCAGGAGAGTGTATGTCCTGTTACAGGTGGCACTGCCTCAACAAGATTTCCTTGATAATTCTGTGTGTGTATACGAGGAACTTTATCTTTCCAGCACATTAAAACATTGAATGAATAACTAGAGCTAGTGGTCTTATTTCGTTCATAAGCCAAGTTGCAACAGTAATATAAAATGTGACATTAAAAAGCAAGGTAAAATTTTTTTTTTACCTAGTTTCCTACTGATCGTATGATGTTGGTGCTGCTTTCAAGAAGTGTATGATCACAACTAACAGCAGATGATTTTCGGTTGCCCTTCCATAGCGGTATTCTACAAGAACATTGTGATCATATATCATCGATCAAAAATATCGTAGCCAGAATAATGAGTACCACAATATTGTGACGGTAAGGGTGCAGAGACAGAATATCGAATCAAATATATAGAATTACACAAATATCGAGTTAAAAATATCGTGGGTCAGAAATATCAGCATACAAATTCTCGTGGTCAAGAATATTGATTTTAGGTAAGTAATATCTAATTAAAATTATCTAAGTGTAAAATATCGTTTGCAAAAATATGGTTGTTAAAAACATCGATTTTTTATTAATGTTATGTATTTTAGTATATATTTTATATGTATGTGATGTATGTTTTTTTGTATAAGAATTGTTTGTATTTTTAATATATGTGTTAAATTTTTAATAGTTATTAATTTTTTTTATTAGATTTTTGCGTTTTTAGTGCTGTAGCGGGTTGTGGTTTTATAGGGGAATAGGGTGGGAAGTAATTTAATTATATAAAATTCATTGATTATTTTTAGTAGTTATTAATATTTTTTTATTTGAATTTTGCGTTTTTAGTTCCGTAGGGGGTTGTGGGTTTATAGGGGAATAGGGTGGGAAGTAATTTAATTATATTACATTTATTGAATATTTTTTATTTATTAATATTTGTATAGTTGAGATGTTATAGTGTTAAATGTGTAAAGTAATTTATTATTAATTAATTAATAATTGATTGTTAATTAATTTTTATTAGTTAATTGTCCCTTGACTAGCCCATAATGCCTTACTCCCTTTAGCCCTTCAAGCGTGCTTAATGATTGTTTCATGGATTTTAAAATAGTTCACAAATGTATTTTAATTATTAATTTTTTTTATTGTATCTGAATGAATTAGAATGACAATGTAAATATAGGATTGTTTTTATTTTAGTATGCTTTTATGGTGAGACTTGTTACACCGAATAAAGCTGATTTTGATTTGATTAGTTAATTGGCAATGAATTATGGTAATTGTGTAATTAATTTTAGGTGTGTGTTGTGGTTTCTATTGGTGTAAATGGTGGGAAGGGTGGAAAGTAATTTATTTTTAATTGATGAATTAATAATGAGTTGTTTATTAATTTTAATTAATTAATTAGTAATTAATTATGGTAATTGTGTTATTAATTTTAGGTGTGTGTTGTGGTGTTTATAGAAGTAAAGGGTGGTAAGTAACTTGTGCTTAATTAATTATTATATAGTTGTTAATGTTAAATATTTTATATTTATTTTGTGTAATTGTTTGTTTTTTGTGTGTTGTTTTTACTTTTAAAGGGGTAAAAGGTGGGTATTAAATACATTTTAATTATTTAATGTTTTTTTTTTTGATAATCAATTTTTATTAATTTAACACATTTGCGGCAAGAGAAAAAAAACAAAAAACAAAGCCAGCTCTTAGCACAGTGTTCAGTATAGAACAGTGACAAAAATAAAGAAATAATACCCCCGCATACATGAATCCACTTATGAGTAGCAAGCAACAATGTCCGCGTCTAAGTCCATAGGTGATCCTCAGGAAAGTTCAGTCGTCTACCACCCCGACCCACTTGCCCCACACCCTTCGAAACTTTTTGGGACAACCTCGGGCCGCATACATTGGGCGTTCCTGAGCTGCACACCAATCTACCCCTCTGCGCCAACGTGTCATGGAGGGAGCTGCCGGGTCTAACCAGAGGGCTGCAATATCCCGTTTAGCCACCATCAGTGCCGTGGTGAGACAAAGCTTCTCTGCCCTGTTCCCGTCCAAACCATCGGTAACACCCAAAAGTATGGTCATCGGGTTCAATGGGACCTCCCAGCCCAGGACCTCTGTAAGTTCTGCTGTCACTAACTCCCAGTAGTGCGTGATTGCAGGACAGAGCCATACCATGTGATAAAAATCCGCTTGGGGGCAGCTACAGCGGGGACAGGAAGCATCAGGTCGGAGCCCAGAGTGATGAAGATGCAATGGTGTGAGGTAAGCCGCATGTAAGTAGTATATTTGAACTAATCGGAGCCGCGCTGAAGCAGTAACTAGTTTAGGGGCCATCAGCGCATCTCTCCAATCAGCCTCATCTAGGGAGCCAATCCAACCCTCCCACTTATCCCGGAGATAGGAGAGGGAGTTGGGGGTGTTATTTGTAAGGGAACGATAGATGCGGGAAATCCCCCCTTTCCCCAAATTGCCAGTCATGACCTGGGCTTCAGGCGGGCTATATTCGGGTAAGGAGGTCCCCTCCGAGATGTGTGCATGGAGGGCATGGCGCAGCTGTAGATAGCGGTAGAACTGAGAGGTGTGGAGGGAGAACCGGGTCTGCAGGTCTGGGAATTTGCATATGTGGCTCCCGCGCCAGACATCCCCCAGCTGAGAAATTCCGATGAGATCCCAGGCTCTGAAACCAGAAAGATCGGTGACGTCTTTGAGTCACGTTCCGCACCACAAAGGGGTACATTGGGTTAGTTTGCCTGACCAGCGGGTGTGGCGCAGGGCGGCTCGCCAGGCCAAGAACACCCCACGTGTAATTTCTGGCAGAGCGTGGGGGATAGCGGTTCCGTAGAGCATCCCTTGAATACCGGAAAAACCCAGGGTATGCAGCTCCAGGCGGTAGGCCGGATCCGACCAGCCACCATTAAACCAGTCATGCCCGGTGAGGAGCCTAATCGCCAAATAATATAAATATAGGTTGGTCATTCCTAACCCCCCGTCAAAGGGCGGAATCCTGCATTGAGTGAGGGCCAATCTTGGTCTCCGGCCTCCCCACAGGAATTTAGTGGCCAAACCATCCATCTCTCGGAACAAGGACCGCGAGAAGGAGAGGGGTGTGTTTTGGAGCATATAGAGGAAACGGGGCAGGACCATCATCTTAAAAAGGGCGATCCTGCCCATGAGGTTCAGTGGCAGCGTTTGCCATCGAAGGAGATCGGCGCGAACCCGTTTCACCAGAGGAGTGACGTTGAGAGACCAGGCGAGATCGGGAAGGAGTGTCACCCAGATCCCCAGGTATTTGAACTACTGTCGCCTAAGAGGGATCGAGGACTGCCAATCTAAACATTCTCTCGACAGATGAAGGGGAACCAGGACTGACTTGGCCACATTCAATCGGAGGCCGGAGACACGCTCAAAGAGGCGCAGGGCTCAGAGACATCGAGGCCCTGAGCGAGCTGGAACTGACAGAAAGATCAGGACGTCGTCAGCGTAGAGGGCAATCTTGTCCTCTGCCAGACCGGGCCACTGCCATCCCGTGAGAAGCGGATCAGTGCGGATAAGAGAGGCAAAGGGCTCCATCGCTAACGCGAAAAGGAGGGGCAAGAGGGGGCAACCCTGCCTCGTGCCTCTTTCAATGGGGAAGGGGCGTGAAAGGGCTCCGTTAACCATCACCTGGGCTCGCGGCTTGCAGTAAAGGGTCTTGACCAAGTTACGAAAGGGGGACCCAAATCCCATCTCCGACAACACTGCCTCCAGGTATTGCCAGTCCACGGAATCAAATGCTTTCTCTAAATCTACGAGAAGCAAAGAGAGATAGGGGGTCAGTTGTTGTCGGTGCGCCAGAGCAAGATGGAGCCATCTGAGGCAGTGCCTGGTTCCCCGGGAGGGCATAAAGCCACACTGGTCCATCTGGACCAACTTATCCAAGTGAGGGCGTATGCGATGTGCCAAAACTGAGGCAAATATTTTGAGTTCTGAGTTGATGAGGGAGATAAGGCAATAATCAGAGCAGTGGGCCGAGGGGGGCTGAAACTTGGGAATCACCACGATGGTGGCTAGGTCCATTTCAGGGCAGAAGGAGCCGCCTCCCGATACACTGCTAGGAGATGGGGGACCAGCGTGTCCCAATAGGACGTGTAAAATTCCTGCGGGAGGCCATCTGGGCCTGGTGTCTTACCCGCCGCCATGCGGGAGATAGCATCATTAATTTCTTCCGGAGTAATCGGGAGGTCCAGGTCCTCCGCCTCAGCGTCAGTGAGCCACGGGAGGGGGAACCTTTCATTCCGGAGAAGCTCCAACAGAGTGAGTTCTGGAGGCTGGGCAGAGTATAGAGAGGCATAGTACGAGGCAAAGCACTGGGCCACCGCCGTGGGGTCTGATGGGTCTCCCCGTGGGAGTCCATCACTTCAGGAATAATACGGTTAGCCATAGGATAAGTGGCTAATCGGTGGAGGAGCTTCCCATTTTTATCTCCCCATCCATACACTCGCGCCACGGAGGACCTCCATAGCAGCTTAGCGGACTCCATAGAGGCCTGTTTGAGCTCATCCCTTAGAAATGTGAGTTTCCGATCCAGGGCCTCTGTTCTTTCTCCAGGTGGGTGGGCCTCCAGCCGGGCAGCTTGGGCCTCCAGGAGCGTGAGCCGGGCCTCCTGTTTCGTGCGTTGGATTTTGAGTTGGCCCTTGGCAAAACCGCGGATGGTTGCCTTACCGGCCTCCCATAAGGTACCAGGGGACGAAACTGAGTCTTGGTTAGTGGCGAAGTATTGACGCAGTTCGAGCCCTACGTGTTTCCGGAAGGCTTTGTCCTGGAGAAACCAGGCGTTGAGCCGCCAAATCGGGTGCGAAGATGTCGGGAGGCTACCCAGCTGCATAGAGACTGGGGAGTGGTCCGATAGGCCCCTGGGAAGGATAGTGATGGCCTGGATCGACCGACAGTCCAGGGCCGGGAGGAACAGATAATCCAGCCTGGCATGTGTGTGGTGGGCGGCCGATGTGTGAGTGAACATACGAGTAGTCGGGTGCAAGAGTCGCCAGGCGTCTCCGAGACCCAGAGTCGTGGCCCAGTTCGAAAGGAGCATGCATTGGGAAACCCGAGAGGCAGAAGGGACTGCGGCAGAGTCAAGGTCCGGGTCCATAACCGCATTAAAGTCCCCCCCAACAACAGTTGTCCCCGGGGGCAGGGCGGCCACCAGTGGAGCAAGGCGCTGAAGCGTGGAAGACAGCAGAGAGGGGGGAGATTACACAGCGACCAGATTCAAGGATTGGGTCCCAATGTTCCCCTCCAGAATAACAAAGCAGCCTCCCGGATCATGTATTACTTTACGCTCAACAAAAGGAAGAACGCGGCGCAGCAGGACTGCCACCCCTCGAGATCCACGAGTAAAACCAGAATGCCAAATCCCACTGTAGCCATAGCACGCCAGAAAGGGCAATGGTTGCCTATTAGGTGGGTCTCCTGAAGCAGCAATATGTCTACATTGTGTCGCTAGGCATACCGCAGGGCCGCAGTTCACTTGACCTTATCTAGGAGGCCATTGACATTCCATGACATAATATGAAGTGATGTTAAACCGGGGCGGTCGTCAGGCATGGGGAGGCTGGGTTAGTAGTCGAGCCAACAGAAAGTGTTTCCTTTGGAAAGAATGCTATAATAGTGCTATTAACTATATAGCCTATGGTATTATGACTAGATTCCTTACTATGAAGCTCACTCGCAAACATTCAGCCAATACACACACTGAGAGAGAACAGTATAATTTCACACCCTAAGCCCCTTTCTAGCAAGTCAAAAGAAATTTATATAAAAAAAGGATTTGTATAAAAAGGACAATTTATTTCTCTGCTGTCTTTTCTCCAAACAATTTTATCAACAGCTTGACAAAATGACAGTATACAATATATAAATCACAGTATCATCAAAAAACAAGAAGCATGAGTACAAATTATCATTAAAAACAATTCATATAAAAACCAAGGAGAGTACACATAAAAGACAAAAGACTATGGGGCAGATGTATCAAGCAAAATTATGTTACAAACGCCTGAAATTCGCAGAATTTCGGCGTTTGCAACGCAATTTTGCTTAGTGGAATGTATTAAGGCAAAACTGCCTCGCAAAATAAGGAATCGCAAAATTTGTGATTCCCTATTTTGCGATTGCATTTAAGGAATTGCAAATTGCGATTCCTTAAATCCAATGTAAGAAGCACTAAAAAGTGCAATTTGGCCTTAAGGAATCGCAAATTACCACCAACTTCAAGTTGGTGGTAATATGCGATTTCTTTGAAAAATGCACTTTTTAGCATTTTTCAAAGTGCCATGTGGCGCACATACATGCCCTTAGGGCATGTATGTGCGCCACATGTGCACACATACATATTTCAGGGGTGCAACAGGGTGTCAAAAGGACACCATGGCACCCTTTGAAATTGCATTCTCAATTTGCGATTCTCTAATTGCGATTCGCAAATTGAGAATGTCTTCTCATTCATTCCTATGGGCCTCTACGCCCATAGGAATGAATGGGAAGGTATTCCTTAATTGCGAATCGCAATTTGCAATTCGCAATTAAGGAATATTAAGGAATCGCAATTATTATTGCGATTCCTACATACATAGCATTTTGCGATTCCTTAATAGCAATTCGCTAAAATTCGCTATTAAGGAATCGCAAATGCAATCCTTGATACATCTGCCCCTATGTCATAGAATGGCCACATCCGTGATTGTTTCGTTTAAAGGAAGGGACCCGATACTCTACAGAAAATAAGCATTCAATGGTCCCAGTTCCCTCACAGATTATGTCCTGTAGTGAAGCGTCGACGCGTTTCGATGGTTTCTTTATATAGCCATCTTTTTCAAGACCGAATCATAGTACTCTCACACACAATAGATAAAAACCTGGAACAATTCGAACCACCTTTTATTGTGGTCAAGACACACACACGGCGTATCTAGAATAAAAAGAGGTCTGATAGATTCCTAAGGGCATCCGCCTCTTCCTGTCCTGTTGCAATTTAATAGGTAGTATGTAGAAAATTCTGGATCATAAAAACAAAGTGTTGCCCTTTAATTGTGGCACGTATCAATAAAATATCATTCATCAATGTCGATAACCTTGATCAGAAGATAAAATTACAGGATCTTGGGGAATATTGTTATTTTTTCAGCGGAGGACAGATAGTTATGAATGCACCTTATTGGTCGCTGATAGCCCGACATAGATCCCTTTTTATAATTCGGGTTTTTGTGAAAATCGGCTGTCCTTCTGTCTTGCTCCGCTTACGATCCGGCACGGGCAGGAAGCGTAGTAGTGCAAGTGCGTGGGGTATAAGACATAGGAGGACAATGTCTGTCACTGTATGGACGTTGCAAACGAGGCAGAAGTGCTGGCATGGAAAATAACAAAAAACAGACAGTAAAACTCGGGACAACGGTCCCCCCACCCGAACCCGACCCCCACCCTATACTTCAGGAACGGAAGCATCTGTCACCCTAACAGTGGAAAACTAACAAAGGACCAAACTAAAATGCTCGGGAATGGGAAACGTGGAGGACCCCTCCTCATAGCAGGATGTGCATAGTTAAGTCCGTCAAGAGTTGGAGCAGTGCTGAGCCGAGTCGCCGCCTCCGGCTGCGGAGCCAGGCCCGGCAGGCAAAGGCGAGCTCACACGGGATCCCTGAGGAGCATCGGGCTACGCAACCGGTTGGTGTCCGGGAGGTCCAGCAGTGAAGGCCGAGGCAAGGTACCCCCAGGATCCAGGCGGCCAGAGGAGCCGGACCGCCACACACCCAGAGGCTTTCCAGGAAGCGGTGTCGGTTGCCGAGAGGGGCCCAACGGAGAGTCCGAGCGGGTCCGCCTCTGGCCACGGCGCCTACGCGAGCAGTTGTGCTGGGGCCAGGGGCCAAGAGTCTCTTGGCGGGCGGACCCACCAGTCGCGCCGCCCGATGATGGATGTCGGTCGTTGGCCCTCAGGGGACGTTCCTCCGTGGCCCAAGTCCAAGCTTCTTCCGGAGTGTCAAAGAATAGGGTCTTGTTGGAGAACACCACTCGCAGGCGTGCCGGAAAGAGGAGCCTGTACTGTATGTTAAGGGCATGCAGTTTTTGCTTGACTTCGCCAAACGAGCGGCGCTGACCCTGGACCTCGCGAGTATAATCAGGGAAGATCATGATCGTGTGATTATCATAACGGAGACACTGCTGCTTGCGGGCCTCGGTCAAGATGGAGTCGCGGTTGAGAATTCGCATTATGATCTGCCTGGGGGCTGCTCCCAGTGGCGGTTTAGGGGCAAGGGAGTGGTGCGCCCGCTCAATCGCGAACCACGGGGAGAGGGAGCCCTCGGGGACCCATGAGCGAAGCCATGTTTCCATGAAGTCTGCTGGACGGCCCTGCTCCACCCCCTCCGGGAACCCCACCAGGCGAAGGTTGTTGCGGCGGGACCTATTTTCTGCGTCTTCCGCCTGCCTGTGCAGCTCCCGGGTGTGGGACTGGAGACGGGTGACTTGCTCCTTAAGCTGTTGGACGTTGTCCTCCACCGTGGAGATGCGGGATTCGGTCTCCGTGATCCGGGCCACGGCGTTCCGAAGATCTTGCCGGATGAGGGTCATGTCAACCCGGACCTCAGCAATCTTACCCTCCACGGAGGATTGCAAGGCATGTATAGCCTGGAGGATGGTAGACAGGTCCGCAGCCGGTGGGGCTTCTCTATCCACGGTTCCCCCAGCCGCCCCGGAGTCCGTTGTGGTGAAACGGTCCATTTTGGTCTGGGTGGCCGGGGTCTTGGCTACTTTGTCTCGACCCATGATCGTAGCTCAATGGGGCCGGGGCCCAGTCGTCTCTCTTAAAAGGTCTCTGTGGCAGGGGGCCAACGATCAATTTCAGAGGACACAGGAGCAAGGCGGCAACAGGGGCAAAGGAGGAGGCCTCCCCAAGACCTCACGCCATTCGGTGTATGGGGCCGGCTCAGTCACCACGGCAAGACTCCAGATCAGGTGCAACGGCACAGAGGTCCAGACCCAGGGCCGCCGTAAGGCCTCCGCGTTAGGGGCCCACGGGCCACGCTATGCGCCCTCACGGCAGTTCAAGGGCAGGGGGATGGCGGAGGAAACGGTCTGTAAGGCCTCACGCCGCTCGATAGTTGCGGCCGATTGCACCGCCCCTGGCTCTCGGTCTCGACTAGAAGCAACACAGTGGCGAGCCAGTCCAAATATGGCAGCTAGGGCCTCTGTGTGGAAGGACCCACGATCCTCAGCAGGTGCCCCAAAACAGGTCTGGGGGCGGTGGGGGGGCCAGCGCACAGGGCCCCATACCGCTCGATGCGTGCGGCCGAACACCCACCTCCCCGCGTTGCAGCCCCTCAGAGGCGGAGCAGTGATGGCTGGAGTGTGGGCCAACAAGGGGAATCCTCGCTCCGACAGGCCCAAAGACAGCACCAGGAATGCAGGACAGGCTGGGGACAGGGAGCGGCGGAGGGTCCTCTCAGGGAGCCTCTCGTTGGACGCGGGTGGCACCACCTCACCAGGCCCCCTCCAGCCAGGAATAGAGAAGCAACCCCAGCACAATGTTAGGACGGAGTTCCAGGGCCCGGGAGGCCGGACGCGCAGCCGCAGGGCACAGGAGGTGAGGGGGAGCAACAGGCCAAATTGCAGGCAGCACCGCTCAGAGCCCAGGTCTCACGTCTAGCAGGCAGCCCGAGTGCGCGGGGGCCTCTTTCAACAGTCCCAGGACCCCCACGCCGCCAGGACTCACCGGAGCTCGGGTCTGATGGCCGCCGGGCCTCCACTCTCCAGGCCGCAACTCAGCATCCAGGGCCCCAACCGCTGCCAATCCCCGGCCCCCGCCGCCCGATGTGGCAGCCGGTACCACAGCAGCGCCATAGGAGAGCCGGGGTACAGCTACAGGTGTCTCCGCAGCTAGTGTAGGCAGGGGTACATCCGCGCTTCAGGCGTGCCAATCTCGGCAGCGGTGAGCCGGTACCGGCCGCGGACCACGTGGGAAGGAGGAGGGGGCTAGCGGCACCTAGAACTCCTCGCAGGCCGCTACTGAGCATCCAGGGCCCCAACCGCCGCCGATCCTCGACCCCCGCCGCCCGAGGTGGCGGCCGGTACTACAGCAGTGCCGCAGGGGAGCTGGGGAACAGCTACAGATGTCTCTGCTGCGGGCGTAGGCCAGGGCACAGCTTCGCGCCAGAGGCGCCGATCTCGGCAGCGGTGGGCCGGCGCCGGCCGGAGCCCACGTGGGATCACAGCCAGGCAAGGAAGGAGGAGGAGGCAAGCGGCACCCAAAACTCCATAACACACCAGTGGTCGCCCGGTCCCCAGGGGCCTCTCCGGCCGGCACGAACACCCAGGTAGGAGCTTAGGCAGCTCAGTCCAAGGCGGCAGATAACGTGTGTCACAGGAGGGAGGCCGCCATTTTAGGTGAGGGCCCCGGCAGGTTGGTCGGACGAGCGCGACAAAGCTCTGGTACACTAGGTCCACACGGCCAGGGCCACTGCCAGGTATGCAGCAGTGGGGCGGCGCTGGGTTTCAGGGCTGAATAGCTGTCAGGACAGGCGGATTGCGGGCAGATAGCGGAGGGGTCCGGGAGCACACTCAAGGTGCGACCGCCATCTTGGCTCACTAGGCCACGCCCCAATTATTTAATTATTAGTTGTTAATAGTAATAGTTTTTCTTTTAAAAATAATATTTAACTGTGTTTTATTATTTTATAGTTTAATTTAGGTGTGTGTTGTGGATATTATAGTGTTAAAGCATGTGTACGCAATGAATGTTTATTATTTTTTTTAATTTATAAGATTTTTTTAATTGCTTATTAATTATGTTAATTATGGAAATAAATTTAATTTAAAATGTTAAAGTGTTTTGTTATTGGTGTGGTGTTATAGGGTAGGAAATAAAATAAATACATTTGGGGGCCGATTCCGATCTCGGCCGGTAGGGCTCCGAATCGGATTCGGATTTACCGGATCCGATTCGGAGCCCTGTTTCCCGACCGAATCGTACGCGGGTCCGGCCGAGCGAGTACGATGCAGGCACCCGCGAAATCTCCGACCGACTCGAACGCGGCTTCAACACGCTCCGACCGACTCGCATGGACACGACTCGCACCGCGCTATGGAGACGTATCCCAGCCGGGTAAGTACGATGCGCGCCGCGAGCAGTCCGACCGACTCGCGCCGTCCGGCTCAAAAAAGCTGTCGGAGCCGGACTTTGGGGGTCCGCGTCGGACCCCCTGTACGCGTAGGCGCGCGAGTCGCACACAGGGGGACCCATGGGTCCCCCTACCTGTGCATGTACGCCGCGATGCGCATGGACGCGTACACGCTGTAGGGGGCGCCCTTGTCTGCCTCGCACCCATTGAGTCAATGGGAGCCCACGTACGCGTTGTACGACAGGCTCCCATTGACTTCAATGGAAGTCCGACCGACTCGAGTCCGATGGCATGCGTGCGCATCGTACTCGTTCGGTCGGACTGCCAGAGTCCGATTTGGTCAGAAATCTCTCCGGGTCCGGCTCGGTCAGAGAGATTTCCGGCCCGAATCGGAATCGGCCCCTTAATGTTTTGAATATTTTTTTTGTTTGTTAATATTTGCTACTTTAAAATAATTATTGTTTATAAAAATATTTATTAATTTATTTTATATATTATTTGTAGGTTTTTGTTATATGTAATTAATATTATAATATGTGTTCTTTTGATATGTTTAATATATTTAATTTTATATTTTTAAAATATTGTTTATTTATTTTTATGATTTTTTAAATGTTGTAATATTTTTTGATTTTTCCAATTGTTTAAGTGTTATTAGTAATTTTTGTTTTTCTACTATCCAACACTTTCTCTAATGTTGCATTCACTGGAGTGGGAATAGTAATTTTATCTCTCCGCTATCCAACACTTTCCCTACTGTTGCATTCACTGGAGTGGAAATAGTAATTTTTACCCCTCTGCTATCCATCACTCTCCCTACTGTTGCACTCACTGGAGTGGGAATTGTAATTTTTACCCCTCCGCTATCCAACACTTTCCCTACTGTTGCACTCACTGGAGTGGGAATAATGGATTTTACCCCTCTGCTATCCAACACTTATCCTACTGTTGCATTCAGTGGAGTGGGAATATTAATTTTCACCCCTTCGCTATCCAACATTTTCTCTACTGTTGCATTCTTTGGAGTGGGAATAGTAATTTTTACCCCTGTGCTTTCCAATACTTTCCCTACTGTTGCACTCACTGGAGTGGGAATGGTAATTATTGCCCCTTCGCTCTCCAACACTTTCCCTATTGTTGCACTCACCGGAGTGGGAATAGTAATTTTTACCCCTCCGCTATCCAACATTTTCCCTACTGTTGCACTCACTGGAGCCTTAATAGTAAATTTAATTCCTCCGCTATCCAACACTTACCCTATTTTTGCACTCACTGCAGTGGGAATTGTAATTTTTACCCCTCCGCTATCCAACACTTTCCCTACTGTTGACCTCTTTGGAGTGGGAATAGTAATTTTGCCCTTCCGCTATCCAACCCTTTCCCTCCTGTTGCACTCACTGGAGTGGGAATAGTAAATTTTACACCTCCGCTATCCAACATTTTCCCTACTGTTGCACTCACAGGAGTTGGAATAGTAAATTTTATTCCTCCGCTATCCAACACTTACCCTACTTTTGCACTCACTGAAGTGGGAATAATACATTTTACCCCTCCTCTATCCAACACTAATCCTACTGTTGCATTCAGTGGAGTGGGAATATTAATTTTTACCCCCCCGCTATCCAACACTTTCTCTACTGTTGCATTCTTTGGAGTGGGAATAGTAATTTTTACCTCTGTGCTATCCAATACTTTCCCTACTGTTGCACTCACTGGAGTGGGAATAGTAATTTTTGCCCCTTCACTCTCCAACACTTTCCCTACTGTTGCACTCACCGGAGTGGGAATAGTAATTTTTACCCCTCCGCTATCCAACACTTTCCCTACTGTTGCACTCTTTGGAGTGGGAATATTATTTTTTACCCCTCCACTATCTAACACTTTCCCTACTGTTGCACTCTTTGGAGTGGGAATAGTAATTTTTACCCCTCCGCTATCCATCACTCTCCCTACTGTTGCACTCACTGGAGTGGGAATTGTAATTTTTACCCCTCCGCTATCCAACACTTTCCCTACTGTTGCACTCTTTGGAGTGGGAATATTATTTTTTACCCCTCCACTATCTAACACTTCCCCTACTGTTGAACTCTTTGGAGTGGAAGTAGTAATTTTTACCCCTCCGCTATCCATCACTCTCCCTACTGTTGCACTCACTGGAGTGGGAATTGTAATTTTTACCCCTCCGCTATACAACACTTTCCCTACTGTTGCACTCACTGGAGTGAGAATAATACATTTTACCCCTCCGCTATCCAACACTTATCCTACTGTTGCATTCAATGGATTGGGAATATTAATTTTTACCTCTCCGCTATCCAACACTTTCTCTACTGTTGCATTCTTTGGAGTGGGAATAGTAATTTTTACCCCTGTGCTTTCCAATACTTTCCCTACTGTTGCACTCACTGGAGTGGGAATAGTAATTTTTGTCCCTTCGCTCTCCAACACTTTCCCTACTGTTGCACACACCGGAGTGGTAATAGAAATTGTTACCCCTCTGCTATCCAACATTTTCCCTACTGTTGCACTCACTGGAGCTGGAATAGTAAATTTAATTCCTCCGCTATCCAACACTTACCCTATTTTTGCACTCACTGCAGTGGAAATTGTAATTTTTACCCGTCCGCTATCCAACCCTTTCCCTACTGTTGCACTCTTTGGAGTGGGAATAGTAATTTTTGCCCCTCCGCTATCCAACCCTATCCCTACTGTTGCACTCAGTGGAGTGGGAATAGTAAGTTTTACACCTCCGCTATCCAACATTTTCCCTACTGTTGCACTCACAGGAGTCGGAATAGTAAATTTAATTCCTCCGCTATCCAACACTTACCCTACTTTTGCACTCACTGGAGTGGGAATAATCAATTTTACCCCTCCTCTATCCAACACTAATCCTACTGTTGCATTCAGTGGAGTGGGAATTTAAATTGTTACCCCTCCGCTATCCAACACTTTCTCTACTGTTGCATTCTTTGGAGTGGGAATAGTAATTTTTACCTCTGTGCTATCCAATACTTTCCCTACTGTTGCACTCACTGGAGTGGGAATAGTAATTTTTGCCCCTTCACTCTCCAACACTTTCCGTACTGTTGCACTCACCGGAGTGGGAATAGTAATTTTTACCCCTCCGCTACCCTACACTTTCCCTACTGTTGCACTCTTTGGAGTGGGAATATTATTTTTTACCCCTCCACTATCTAACACTTTCCCTACTGTTGCACTCTTTGGAGTGGGAATAGTAATTTTTTCCCCTCCGCTATCCAACACTTTCCCTACTGTTGATATCACTGAAGTGGGAATAGTAATTTTTACCCCTCCGCTACCCAACACTTTCCCTACTGTTGCACTCACTGGAGTTGGAATAGTAAATTTAATTATTCCGCTATCCAACACTTCCCCTACTGTTGCACTTATTGTATTTGGAAATGTAAGTTTAAATTTTTTTAATAGTTTGTTTTAATTTATTATAGAATTTTTTTATTTTAAAATATTGATATATATATATATATATATATATATATTATTTTTATATAATTTTAAAGTTTAAAAATTAAATAAAGATAATAGTTAATAAATTATTTTTAAGTAAATATGTGTATATGTATAAATTATGTTTCTGTGTTTATTTTTTTTAAATTAAATGTATTTGTTATATTTACTTAAAATGTATATTAAATTTCATTTATTTTGTTAAAAATAATATTAATATTTAATATATTTTATTTTATATATATTTTTTAATTGATATTTTTTACATCTATATTTTTTATTTCGATATTTTTGTACTTACCTGTTTAAGTATAGGGAGTCGATATTTTTGCATTCTATATTTTTTCTTCCATATTTTTGACATCTATTTTTTTGACATCGATATTTTGTCAGTGAACCGATGGTAAGTATATAGAGGTAAGTATAGATTTAATATTTTAACTCTACATCTATGTGCCTTGGAAACACATATCTCTTCAAGGTATGCAGAAGAGGAGTAAAGAACATTATATCTATACTTACCTATATGTACTTACCCTCACAATATTGTGGAAGTCGATACTATGGCTATGGTTTTTGAAAGACAATATTTTCGTACAAACTATACTGACATACATACATGACATACATCCTGCAACACTTATAGAGTGTAGGGAAGAGCTAGCCTACTTAAGATTTAAGCTGGAATTTTGGGGGCTGATTTACTAACTTTTCATGATTCTCAGTGTAGCAACGAAAGTAGCTATGCTATGGTGGGGGAAAGGGAGAGCGCAGAATAGGGCCATATGTTCTAAAATAAGGAACTCTTTTTATCTTTCCCTGCGCTGCCATATTTTAACCTGTCAAGTGCCAATGCAAACACCCTTCACCCTAGTGCAACTATGTGTGTCTTCTGTCAAGCATAGGTTTTGTCATATAAGGTTGGTGGCAAATTTCTGCATGCATTACATTCTGTACATTGACACTGGCAATGCCCAGTTGCTGTTATTCAAAGCAGAGAACTCACAGTGGATGACTGAGACGATGTCTGTGTGCTTGACACAAGTAGGGAAAGTCTCCTGGCTTTTTCTTATGTAGAGTTCACCCTGGACATGAACTATGTCCTTCTCTTTCAATATATTGACAGGGTACTGCCTTTGTAAAGGAATGGTGTATTATAGGTATAGATCACATCCTGTCAATGTGCCTGTTGTATGGTAAGCACAGGGCATGTCATCAGTAGGTGCACACTAGGGACCTGATTACGAGTTTGGCGGTCCATCCGCCCGAATGCTGCGTCCGCATCCTCTATGACACCGCTGCGCAGGTGATCTATCACCTTCCGTATTACGAGTTGTGCTGTCTGAAATGCCGACCATGGCTAGGGCGTGCTTTCGCCAGGACTGCGGCAGTCTGTAATGTTGGCGTTGCGTCCACCAATGCCATCATGTCCACGGTCCACCCGCCGAGCATATTTATGACTACATAGTCATACTCGCGGTCTTCCAGAGGCGGTTAGCAAACGGTGGTTACCCATCGGAGGTAGGCCGCCATGGTACGCTTGAAAAAAAAGCACTACAACAGTGACCATTGGATGGATTTAAAAACTACACAGCTGATATGCTTTGGCGAGTGGACACGCCTGCAAATCACACTATAAAACACCCCATCCCTGACCAGCATCCTTTGCTTCCCAACTGCATCCCACAAGACAGACAGCCTTTTTTCAGCTACCCATTTTCAACATTTCCATTTAGCACTCTCCACCCCCTGTAATTTTTGTTTTGCACCTTTTTCCCTGTATTACTTATTTGTTTTTCCTTTCATATACTCACTCACATTTATTTTTCTCAGCATGCCTGGCAAAAAAAAACATGCTTCACTGAGCAAGAGTTGACAGTCATGGTGGATGAAATCATTAGAGTAGAGTCCCAACTTTTTCGTTTCCTAAGTCCAGAAGACTCCTCTTAGTAGGAAAACAGAAATGTGGGACTGAATAGTCAACCGAGTGAATGCTGTTGGTACCACCCTGCGCACACAGGCCGACATTAGGAGGAGGTGTACTCAGGTTGAGGGAGTACCAGGTACAACAACGACCACCTGGAGGCTCAGAGGGCTGGCGGTGGCCCTCTTAGCGCCCCATTACAATTCTTTCCTTGGGAGGAGAAGCCCTTGGCCATCCTGCATTCTGAGGGCTTGACAGGGATAGCTGGGGGAGTGGGCTCTGGTAAGTTACACTTAAATAACTGGCACAATATCCCAATGTCATGTCTGCTCCTAATTCTGCTTTTGCCATTATGTTCTCTATCTACTTTCCTAACGTGCAATACTCTATCTGAGATGTTGGTCTGTCTGTGTCAATGTGTATTGTTGCATATATGACACAAGAAGATGATGGACGGAGCGCTGAAATGTTTCAGACACTCACCCCCAGTCACAGATCTGGGTTGAATCCATCATCATTCTTTAGCTCACTTCGCCACCTCAGTTCAGAACCAGCTATATGCAAATCAGTCTTGACCCTGTGCCTCATGGGAACAGTCCAGCCCGAACTGCCAAGCCAGGTCTTCCCTGAACTGGAAACAAGCATCCTTGGACCGGTTTCTGGGAAATTCCCTTCATCCGCCAGGCTAGCTTGAATCCAGTGGCAAAGTGAGCAAGGGACCCACGTCTGGGCATACCCTGCCAACTTAGGGTGAAAAAAGCAAACACAAGGAGATGATTAACGGAGCGCTGAAACTTTTCAGACACTCACCCCCAGTCACAGATCTGGGTTGTATCCATGATCATTCTTTAGCTCACTTCGCCACCTCAGTTCAGACCCAGCTACATGGAGTTGACTATATGTATTCAACTCCATTACATGCTACATGTTGCAATGCTGTCTATAAGTGCATTACCATAAAATATCAATCCAGAACAAATGATATGTGTGAATATTTAAAAGTATGGCGAATCACAAATGCATGTTGAAAACAGGTATGGTACAATAACCATTTGTCACGTGTTGGCAAAGTGAGATTGAAGTGACTGCAACTACCATGAGGCCATCTCACTGCAACTCTAACTAAGATGCTAGACTCCTCTTTCCCCTTATCTGCCATTTTACATCTTATCTTCACTCATCGTGGACTATGTAATGGAGAGACAATGCTCCACTAAGATATATGTCTGAATACTTTGCTTGATGGTGTCCTGGTCTCATCAACTGGAGCTATTGATGGCATGAGTCACACCATAACAACGGTGTGCCCCTAATATATGTGAGCCATGAAAGAATCTCAGCTGATTAGCAGTGACAGGTGACCCCTTGACTCTGCACTTCTCACATGATAAACAATGCTAAATATACAACCAAGCTGGGTGTTTGCATGTATTAGGCACAACTAGGTCTTGGAATGGACAAATACACATGTTATGACTACACTGTGTTTGTAGCAGAGTTTTGGAGATGTCATGGCTATCCCTAAAGCCAAAATGCCACATATCTGAACAACTAATAAGCTGATGAGATCTACTACATCTATTGAATGTCTAGAAATGTTTAGTAACCAACATCAACTCCATGCAAATAGATGACAATACTAATCTCTATCTATTTTGTTCTATTCTAGGTCCTTATTTACTTTGACACAAACAACGTGGATGTAGATACCTCACTTTCACCATTAACAATGTTCTCTATTTCTCAACAGGTTGATCCACCACTGCACCTGTACATAGGATGGAAACCAAACAGAGTTCCTCTCCACCCCAGGATGAAGCCCTCAGTGATGGCAAAGCTCCTGAAGAGGTGGTGGACGTGAATGACAGTGTTGGCCCATCTGGTCAGCCTAGGCAGACACCAACAGTAGGGCTCACTGTGCCCACAGCAACACCTCCTTCCACCACAGCTGCAACAACACAGCCAACCACTGCCCCACAACCTGTGTACCTAGCACAGTCAGTACCATCCTGTGCCCCCGGGTCCTGGATTCTGAGCAGGCTATCACCACCAAAGTCACAGAGGAACTAGGACCCAGCGGGAGGGTGCAGTCTGTGCAAAGGTCACAGGCCTGTGGGGATAGGTACAGTGGGAGGATAACTGTGGGCCCGCAGAGTGTGCCCACTGGGGACACTGACTCCCAGGCTAGCATCACACACATCCTGGGAGTGTACCAGGACTCCCAAACTCTCATGGGCAAGGTATTGACTGAAATACGGGAAATGAAGCAGCTGCAGAGGGACACAAACCAGGAGGTTGCCGGCATCCACACCGAGGTGGCCGGCATGAACACCAACTTGGCCGCCCTGGTTGGGGGGCTGTGGGACATCAACACCACCCTCTTCAGGGCTTTTCCACCTGCATCTACCCCTTCCTGTGGTCCAAGTACATCCAGACCGTCAAAATATCTGCCACAGGAAGTGAGGCCCTGTCAGAGGAGGACATGCCTGCATAAGCCCATCTCTCGGCAGCTGCGGATCCCCTCCTCTCTCAGAATGAGGGGACGTCCACCCAAAATTCCAGGAGCTCAGGATGGCAAGACACCCACCACTGCCAGGAAGAAACCTGCCCCTAATGTCCTCCTGTGTGTGCTACAAATTCACTTTGTGGACTGTTCCTGCCCACTTTTCCATATATGATGAGAGGAGTATGTTGGGCTTTGGACTCCTGATAATTTGGACTCTACCATAGTGTTTCATCCACCATGACTGAAGACTTCACTTTTTGTTGTCACTGTGTAATATTTAGTTAATTTCTTCATCTTACCCTTGTTTACTTCATTAAAAACACATGTCACCAAATCATTGTCTCCTGTTGTAATTCGTACATATAACAATTTGAATATACTACCATGTGACCTTTGCAATGTCAAAACTAGACATTTCTGGAAGCATGGGTATGTTATATGTAAACAATGTCCAACTCAGGATCACTACCATGTCACAACAACACATACACACAAGTGTCTGGTTTGAGAACATATTTATTCCATTGTTAAATCATAGGCTGACATGATGTCAGAAACATGGCAAATAAGACTTGATTCAGCTATTCTGTGTCAGTGATCACATTCACTTGCGCATTTTCACAACATGGAAGGAGGGGATATATCTGACAATATCCTATACAGAAGGCAACAACAACTTGGGTCTACATCTTCAGCTGGAGCCATATTGCCTACCTCACAAAAGCAATGAGGAGACACATTACCAGCTACATACATTTAATACACAAGGAGGATTTAGCCAATGTGAGGGCAGAATAGCATGAATTGGGCCCAACATAACATTGTGTTGGATCACATGATGGCACACATATTGCATTAGGACTCACAAACCACAAGGAGCAAGTCCAATGGAAGCCACGTCACTTCCATCCTATCACTGTACCAAATGTCTTGGTAGAGGATTTGTACACCCAAACTCTGTGACAGACATTCCCAGGAACAATCCATGTCCACTTCATAGAGCTGAACAGCATCATATATCTGCTACTGTCACAACTCTGAAATGTCCACATGAAGATGCCATGGTGAAGGAATCTAAAACAGACCAACACAGAGAGATTAGCTAAGCAGTCATACATTTTTTTCAAACATATTTTTATTGTTATTTAGGACAATTCAATGAACACATAATAGCTTATACATTTGTAAGTAGTATATAGTACAGTAGGATTACATTGTGTTTTACACCAGGTCTGCGCAAACAGAAAGAGAAATTCACTGCAAATTTCCTCCCTTTACATGTGTAATCTTAACACCTACAAAAATTATTAAAGGGAGAGCCACACATAGGTGTAGCCAGTGCGATATATTTGTATAATATTCAGAGCGGTGTAAAGCTTAATTAAATATCCCATTGATAGTTGCAGACTGTCTAGTGGAAGAGAGCAATAGGATGTCTATACCCTAAAATAAAATAATACAAGCAATAAAAAAGTGTGAATCCAAATACAAACTATAAACTATGAACTATGCGGTATGGTGTATTATCGGCGTTTCTCCAACTGTGGTGGAGAGTGAAATGTGACGGGGGCTGACCCAGTTTTTCCCACTGCTGAGGGGGTGGAGAGAGACCCTGCATGGTGTACAGAGGTGGGGGGTGGGGGGATCTTAGCCTTTTGGGGACCACCCATTCAACTGCTAATTTAGTTGGATCTAGTCCAATTCTGAACTGGTTACTGTTTCCTCTGACTGAGTTTGGTACCTCACAGGGTGTTCCCAAATTTTCCAGAGGTCCGCCAGGGGGTGTCTGCGAATGCCCCGTGCATCCTCTCTGGCTAATACCCTTCCCTCTGCTCCCGCCCAATGTGTCATGTCGTGTTTCCAGTCCTCCATTGTGGGGCCGCTTGCCATCTTCCAGGCCAAAACTATTCTTCTTTTGGCCTGGGCGATGGTCGAGTCCACAAATTTCGTGCCCACTTTTTGTGCGGTCGGCCTCGGGAAGAGGCCAAAAAGACAGACTTCAGGTGAGCGAGTAAGTGTACGGCCAACTGCCGCCTTTGTTAATGCCAAAACGTCCTCCCAGAATTTGCTGACAGCCACACACTCCCACGTCATATGTATAAAATCTGCATCTGCCTGACCGCATCTCTGGCAGCACCGCGCTTCGCCCCCGTAAAGTACCTGCAACCTGTGAGGTGTCATATATGTTAAATGTGTATAATTGAATTGGATATCTTTCAGCCTGGTATTATGGGAGACTCTCTTAGGATACACCAGGATTTTATTCCATTCTGCATCTGAAAGATCCTTATTTAGTATAGTGTCCTATTTACATCGCAACCGCTGGAGGGAGTGCGGAGCATCTCTGATATTGAGATATAGAACCATTTTATCTGGTGTTTTGCCCTTCCCAGTGTAAGTAAGGATTGGAGCACCCGTGTGTCTCAGGCTCCTCCCACCCTCTGCCCCATAGTCTCTTGAATGTGCGCGTTAGGGCTTCGTAGTGCAGAAATTGCCCTGCGTGCAGTCCTGTATCTTCTACTAATCCTTCTAGTGGTATCAGTGTGGCCTGCTGGTAACAGTCACCCACCATTTCTAAACCTACTGCGGTCCATTGTGACAGTTGCTCCGCAGTAAATGTTTTCTTAGGATTGACGTATGGCAATCCAATTAGGGGCAGGGCTGGGGCATATAACAGTGTCCCCGGTTGTTTCATTACACATTGTCTCCAGCACCAGAAACAAATGGTCTGTAACAAAGATTGGTGTGCAATCACCACTGTAGGGTCAAGCATTTTGGCCCGCAATGGGGGTGTGTGATCCCCCGGTTTTGCAAGATTCTTTCCGAACACATCCATGCCCTCCAGTCCCTGTGCAAGCCACTGTAGCTGGGAGGCTAGGTAGTAAAATTCAAAATTCGGTACTCCCAAGCCCCCCTCTGCCATAGGGCGCTGTAATGTGCTGAGTGAGACCCTCCACCGCCCTTTTTCCCAAATCAGGTCTCAGAGCAAAGCATCAAGCTGCCGAAACCAGCCCGCGAGTATTCCCAATGGGAGATTTACAAAAAAGTATAAAAGGCGCGGTAACATGACCAACTTTGACAATGAGATGCGGGCCATAATTGGAAGACGCAGTGAGCACCTGAATGGGACACAGGTCTTAAAAGATCGAAATGCCCGCCCAAGATTTCCATCCCTCAGATCCTCCAAAGAGTGAAAGATATGGGTCCCTAGGTACTTAAAGGTGGAGGCAGCCCAATTGAGGTCCAACAGCAGGCTCACAGGGCGAGGAGCAGCCGATACCACCGGGAATACATATGTTTTTTTCGTCTATTAACCCGCAAGCCAGACACATATTCAAACTGCAATAGGAATTCTAGTGCTGTTGCGGTACCTATCACTGCATCATTAAGGTAAATTAGGAGATCATCAGCGTATAGTGAGATGATGTGTTCCTGGCCTCCCACTGATAATCCCAGTCCTGCGCCCCCTGATGGAACAACGCTGCCAGTGGCTCTATCGCCATTGCAAATAGGAGTGGCGACAATGGGCACCCCTGTCGTGTACCACGGAATATTTGATATTGTGTTAAGACCACTTTACCCGTTTTGACCCTGGCAGTAGGATGATCATAAAGTAATCGCACCCACTTAATCCAGTCGTCTCCCAGACCCATATGCGTCATTGGTTTGAATAAAAAGTCCCACCTGACAGTATCAAAGGCTTTCGCTAGGTCTATCGATAGGAGGGCTGCCCCCGGTAGTAGCTGCACATCAGGATTATAGAGTACTGAATATAATCTGCGCAGATTATTGGAAGTATTGCGGGACGGAACAAAGGCATTTTGATCAGTATTAATTAGTCCAGGCATGAGTGGCAAAAGTTGAAGTGCCAGTGCCTTACTCAGTATTTTGAAATCCATATTAAGCATGGATAGGGGCCTAAAGTCAGATACCTGTGCCCCCTCTATGACTGTCTTCGGGAAAGGGATCACCATTGCATCCCTAACCGAGGCAGGAAGTCTCCCTACTCGCAATGATTCCGCATATATGGACTCCATCGGAGAGCCAAGGTCGAGACGTGTGATGAAAAAAACTCCACTGGTTAACCATCTGGTCTTGGGGTTTTCCCAGTGGCCATACTCTTAATAGCTACCCGAATCTCTTGAGCCGTAATGGGAGGGCCCAGCTCCTCCCTATCTTGTGGGTCTAAAATAGCCAAAGGCAGGGGTGTCAGGAAAGCTATCTGTTCCGCCTGAGGAATCTGCGGGAGTGCCTCATATAGCATCCGGTAATAGTCACGGAAGAGATCATTAATGCCCCCAGGTTCATGGATCGACTGATTCGCGTTGGTACGCACATGTGTAATTGGGGAGCCCCGAGCCTCCGGTATAATTAGCCAGGCCAACAGGCATCCAGGTCTCCATTCCTCTTCATGTGCTTTAGTTAAGTACCCCTTATAGTCATAACACCGCAGTTGCTCCAGGGCCTGGTAATACTAAGTACGTGTATCCTTCAGTTGCTGCCGCTGCCCTGGACCCTGATCTTGTGCATTATCTAACACATGTAGTTTGTCCTCTAATGACTATATTTCCTGGTGCTGTTCCTGCTGGGCCCCAATAAACTGCCCCAAACAGTAACCTCTTGTCACCACTTTAAAAGCCTCCCACTCCACTAGGACTGACGAGGATGTGCTCGCGTTTAAAGTAAAATATGTGGTTACGGTGAAGCTTAGGGACTCCCTGAAACAGGTATCCTCCAGCATTTGTACATTAAGGTGCCAAATCAGGACCGGTGGGCGCTGCCCCATAGGCTGAAAGATCAATATCAGGGGGCTATGATCTGAGAATCTGCGGCCCAGGTACTCCATATGTGTGATACTTTGCACTAGGTTCGGGGAGCACAGGAAAGTATCTATCCGTGTATGTAACTGGTGTATTGGTGAGTAGAATGAGTAATCTCTGTCTTGTGGATGCTGTGTCCTCCAAATGTCTTCCAAACCCTAATGGTTCGTTCATGTCCTAAATCCCGCCGCTGTACCATGGGCTTGGGCTCTTAATAGTGGTGGGTGTGATCTGTCCAATGAAACATCCACAACACAATTAAAATCTCCTCCAAGGCTTACCTACGACCCCACCCCATCAGCTATATGTGCAGAAAGGTCTTGAAGAAAGGGGACCTGATCTTGATTGGGAGCATATAGGCACCCCAAGACAATCTCTCGTCCGCACAGCCTCCCAGACAAGAATATATATCTACCATCTTTATCTATTACCGTGCGGGAGGGCTCAAATGCCACCCCAGCCCGAAGCCAGATTAACATCCCTCTAGCATATGCGGAGTACGATGTTGCGAAGACTTGCCCTCTCCAGCGCCTGCGTAATTTTTCGGTTTTGCTGTGTATAAGATGGGTCTCTTGAAGTAATGCTATCTGTACTCCTCTTCATCGGAGAAACCTGTTTTACAGCGGTCCCCATCCCCCTAATATTCCATGTCATAATCTTCAGTGTACCTTGTGTGTGCATTGTTTAAGTAATAACAAGTCCATCTCTTGTCTCCCAACTCCCACAGCCCCTCTCCCGAATATTGTGTAGCACCATACCTGCATTCAAAGCAAAACAAAACTAAAATATAAACTAACAAAATTGCAAATAAACCTAACTCCCATTCCTCCGAGCAGCCCGGCAATGGCCAGCTGCCCAAACTACAAATAGTGCATTCAGCACGACAGAAGGTCCCAACTAAGGGGCCGATTCCGATCTCGGTCGGAGGCGCACCCAATACTATTCGGTCGGGAAAAAAGCCATGCGAAAGCCAGTTTCCCGACCGATCCGTACAGCACACCGAACGAGCAAGTACGATGCGCACAACAGCAAAATCTCCGGCCGAGCCGTACTCACCCAAACCAGGTCCTGTTCTCCGACCGAGGCGAATCCGGAAACGCCGAATCGAGTCGCACGGAAGGGAAAATGCAGCCCCGTCCGGCCGGACAAGTACGATGCGCTTTCCGTACGCGCCGAACCCGCCGCTACGCACGGCACGTCAAAGCATCCGGGAGAGGCGACATAAGCTCCGAATCGCGCCACAACACGATCCACGGCTACGAGACGAACACAGCACAGATGAGGACGACGCGAAGCGACGAGGACGAAGCGAAACGACGAGGACGGCCAAGCGACGAGGACGACGCGAAGCAACGAGAAGGACGAACGACACGAACCAACCATGAATCCCTTCGTCCCGATCATACCAATATTCTACATCTACTACCGGAACAGGCACGGACGCGTACGGCGCAGAAGGTAAGTCAGACACCAACCACAAAACACACATACAACACGTACACGACACATCACACACATACACTGGGAATCTGAATATACTTGCAACAGCAGCACCATAGGGGCGGGATGCCCATCACCAATGCCACATATGCACACAGGGGCCTGAATGCGCGCCACCACCCCAACCCAGGGGGCTGGATGCCTACCACTACTACCACCCTTAGCCAGGGGGCAGGATGCCCACCACTACTACCACCCTTAGCCAGGGGGCAGGATGCCCACCACTACTACCACCCTCACCCAGGGGGCAGGATGCCCACCACTACTACCACCCTTAGCCAGGGGGCAGGATGCCCACCACTACTACCACCCTCACCCAGGGGGCAGGATGCCCACCACTACTACCACCCTCACCCAGGGGGCAGGATGCCCACCACTACTACCACCCTTAGCCAGGGGGCAGGATGCCTACCACTACTACCACCCTTAGCCAGGGAAGCAGGATGCCTACCACTACTACCACCCTTAGCCAGGGGGCAGGATGCCCACCACTACTACCACCTCACCCAGGGGGGCAGGATGCCCACCACTACTACCACCCTTAGCCAGGGGGCAGGATGCCCACCACTACTACCACCCTCACCCAGGGGGCAGGATGCCCACCACTACTACCACCCTTAGCCAGGGGGCAGGATGCCCACCACTACTACCACCCTCACCCAGGGGGCAGGATGCCCACCACTACTACCACCCTTAACCAGGGGGCAGGATGCCCACCACTACTACCACCCTCACCCAGGGGGCAGGATGCCCACCACTACTACCACCCTCACCCAGGGGGCAGGATGCCCACCACTACTACCACCCTTAGCCAGGGGGCAGGATGCCCACCACTACTACCACCCTCACCCAGGGGGCAGGATGCCCACCACTACTACCACCCTTAGCCAGGGGGCAGGATGCCCACCACTACTACCACCCTCACCCAGGGGGCAGGATGCCCACCACTACTACCACCCTTAACCAGGGGGCAGGATGCCCACCACTACTACCACCCTTAGCCAGGGGGCTGGATGCCTACCACTACTACCACCCCCACTCATAGGATGGACAATGCATGACACAACAAGCACACCACAACCTAGGGAATGCAAGATTAAGACATCCCCCACCACCATGACAAGCGTGTGAGCAGGCTGTGTCAAATGCCTACAACACCGAACATGACATTGAACATACAATGTGACCCTCTAGCACATGTGCCACACATATATGTGTGTGGCACCCACAATGCAAGCAGCCCATGACCATTGTGGCAATGGGGCCTCAAACCCCCATCATCACAGTGACCAAAAGGCAAGTGTGGGGTCCATAGCTGAAGCACATTTTGACCATTGTGGCAATGGGGTCCAAACCCCCATCATCACAGTGACCAAAAGGTAAGTGTGGGGTCCATAGCTGAAGCACATTTTGACCATTGTGGCAATGGGGTCTACACCCTCATCATCACAGTGACCAAAAGGTAATTGTTGACAAAGAAAGAGCTGCAACTGCCAAACTGCATGGATCATTCCTGGTCACAGAACCAAAACTCATCTGTGGCAAAGTAGTGTATGTGTCCCATTGCAACACAAATTGGGGAGCCAAATACTGCAGTGCAAATGAAACATTCCTTTGGCCATGTGCAGACAAACAACACCCATGGGGGCTGAGACCGTCAACAGTCATCAATGACACAATGACAGAAGTGACCATCAGAATGCAGAACCACATATTTGCACCAATGGGCACACAAATGCAGATACCCTGTGGAGACAGCAGATGTGAGGTGAACAGATACCATACCATGGCAGCAATGGGACACACAAACCATGATCACTGTGCTGACCGGGATGACCTAGGAGTCCCAGGGACAGCAGGGGAAACACACCAAACAACATACAGCCAATGGCACACCCAAGATATGCCAATGCAGTGGTGCAGATGCACAAACACAAACAGGCAGACCAACACTGTCATCATACACAGCAGGTGAGGGGTGGGGGTGCCAGTGTCCCCAGGCAACAACACAACACATGAGGAGAGCTGAATACCAATCATACAGATGTGCATACACTGCCACACTAAGGTAACTCATGGATCCAAATCCCCTATGTGGGCAAGCAGGCATTGACAGGTGAGAGGGAGCACAAAACACACATGTCACACAGGCACGTAGGAACAACAACTGACACAGCAAGTCACAGACACACCACAGCACCACCCCCCAGGGCCCCCACAATGTGGTGACCCTGGGCTGAAGAAAAATACCACTGTGATGACAAAGCTAAATGTCGTTCACACTGTGAACCACAGTCAGGTGTCCTGAGCAACTAACTACCATCACACCTACACAAGCACAAATCAATCAGCATGGCCAGTAAGCCAAGGCCAACATGGAGGCAGGGGACTAGCCGGGCAACAACTCTCATCTGCACACACTCAAGACCACACCCCTCGACCTCCAACAATGTGCAGCAGTGAAGTACACATGCACTGGTGACATTGCACATGCACCCATGACTATTCCAGGGTGGTGGGTGGGAACCAAGGTGTAGAAACACATCACACATGGACACTCAACAAGACTCCTGAATGTCTGACACACTGCACACTACGCTGTACATGGACATGACGGCAATACCACACCGACCAATGGGATCCCAGCCACAGTCACACACCAATGAAGAAGCCAAGGTCACCCACAAAGAACACACATAGACAACAACCAACATTGCAGCCCGGACCCTAAGGAGTGCCAGCAGTCACACACACAACGTGTCACAATCACTGAAAGATAACACAAACTGGAAATCACATGACAGGGGCAAACAACAAGTGCCAAAGGGAAACCTGATCTGTGACCCATCTGCGTCAGCACACAAACTCTGCCCTGACAGCAAACACACCTATGGGTGACACCCTGATGACCAGTAATGTGCCATGCACCCACATCACAGAGAACACAGGGAGAAGACTTTGGGGAACATAGCTCAAGTCAGCAAGCATCACAAACAGGTACAACACTAGGGATCACAGCATGCGCAGATGAATGAAAGTGAACACACAGACATGCACATACAACACACACCTTGGGCGCAGGCAATGTCACACGTGTACACACTGCCATGAGGGGACTCCACTCCTGTGTGAGGAAAGCTGTGCCATATGTTGCCTCAGTAGGGCCCCATCATGTCAGCTGAGCACTTGGTCACACAATCAACAATTAGCACCAAATGAGGGCTCCCATCACATCAGCCTGGTCATGGATGTGCCAACGGAATCATCAGCACAGATCCAACACACTTGTATAGCAATGTTGCACTGACTACACGGATGAGTCCCTCCCCATTGATGCCCAAACCTGCATGTCCACTGGAGATGGCAACACGGTCAGGGAAGTAGACAAATGCAACGATGGCAGGCACAACAGATGTGCAGGGGTGGAAGCCACAGATATGAAATTGCCAATGTAAGTAGGAAACCCATTGCAAAATACTGAACACATGACACCCTCAGATGCTGCTATTGATGACATGGATACACCACATGATAGGACACATTCCCCTGGACCACATGGGTTCCTGCACAGTAACACTTCATAATCATGAGACCAGATATCACCATCACTGCAGCAAGGGCATGGTTAGCTGCACCAACAACATGTACATCTGAAGCATGAGCACTAGAGAAAAGAAAGTTGCTTTATTCAGCATATGTGTTGAGGCCATAACGAAGTCCTGAAGAAATAGAGCAAAGGCCAATGGCCAGTCCATTGTCAAAGTTCAAACAGGGTGACACTGGCAGATGTCACCCTACGCATGCCTGCACAATACCAGGGACAATCCACTAGGAGGGGCAACCGGGGGCAGGCCAGGCACCGCAGGGACAGGATCAGGGCTCACCAGGGGGAGTCAGGGAAGGGGTGGTGGGTGCTGGAGAGCCACTGACAACTGCAGTGGAGGTGTCTGACATGGTGTGTGCCGGCACAACTGGGGGGCATGACACAGATGTCGTGGGTGCCGGCACAACTGCAGTGGACCCTGCAGATGGGGTGGACAGGTCCGCCACTGCAGTGCCCAAGTCAGACAGGGCGGTAGTGGACTCCACTGCAGTGCCTACCTCCAGGGGAGGAGAATGGGGAACAGGCAAGGTGGGTTGGACAGAGGGGAGGACACCCTCACCACATCAGTGGCACAGACAAGCGCAGCGGGGGTGTGGTGCTGGGAGAGCAAGTGGCAGGGGGAGAAGGCCGGAGCATCTTGGGGATGGTATATCTGTGGGTGGGGGAACCTGGGGCAGGGTGTGGTGGGGGCACCTGTGCAGTGGGGGCCTGAGGGATGGAGGACGGAGACCTTGTGCCTGAGCTGCAGGGCGGTGGCGGGGTCTTGCTCTTAGCACTCCGGGGGGACTTGCGGGTGGGGGCCTCAGTCCGTCTGCGCCTGGGGGAGGGTGTCCGGGGGCGAGGGGCACTCTGCTCCGTGTGGGTGGGCTTCCTCTTCCCCCGGGATGCTGGAGCAGCTTCATCGGTGGGGAAGAGGCCGAGGTCACAGAGGAAGAGCTGCTGTGACTTTGGGGTTGCAGGTGAGGCAAGGGAGGGTGCTTTGGAGGGAGAGGGAACTGAGGACTGCGCAGTGCATGTGGATGCGTGTGTGTGTTCCAGGGCTCCATCCCCTGTGAGTCTGGCTTCAGTCCCCTGAATGTGCTTGCGTGTGCGTTTTGTCATTGGCGTGTGTGTCAGTGTGCTGGATGTGTGTGTGCTGGTGTGTGCCTGTGCCAGTGTGTGTGTGCCTGGGATGGGTAAGGTGCTGGGGAGTGTGGATGGAGCAGAGGCAGGAGGGGTGAGGGACCGTTTGAGGAGGGACACTGCTGCCGTCAGGGAGGAGTCCATGGACCTATTGCCCCTCTGTAGGTCAGACATGCCCGATGAGATGCCCTCCATGAACGACACCAGCTGAGTCAACAGCGCGGTGTGCGCATGGAGGACACTCAGCATGGCTGTCTGCCCTACATGGAGCTGGCGAAGGAGGTACACAGACTCCTCACTCAGGGCAGCAGGGGACACAGGGGCAGGGGGTGCGGTGCCTGGCCCAAAGGAGACACGCTCCCGGACATGGGAGCCTCCACGGACCTGGGGAATGGGAGCCGATGGGAGGGCGGTGGTGGTGCTGGTGGTGGCGGGGACAGCAACACTAGCTGGGGTGTGGTGGCTGCTGACACCCGCCTCCACAAGGGAGTCATCCTCCGAGTTGCTCTGGTCCTCAGCTGAGGTGGATGCTGCTGAGGACTCCTCGGTGTGGCTCCCCTCGCCCTCCGTGCCACTGGGTCCCTCCGACCACTCCTCGGCTGCTGACCCAGTCTGGCTCTCCGGCTCCTCCTGGTCCGTGGAGCTGTCCCCTTCCGTGGCCGTGGATGTATCTGCAAACAATGGGGAAACAGACAGACATCAGTCACCTGCACATAACGCACACACCACTGTGAGCACAGCACATCACAGAGCAAGCCCTGGCATCATTAGTTGTACATTGCTAAAAGTGCACTAATTGAACAGGAGAAGTCAATTGTCAGTCTGATGCCAAGCATGGCACTCACATCCCACATGGCCTTGCACCCATCTGTCTGGTGTCTGTTGGATTGCAACACCCCAGTGTTGACACATGCACCAAGTACACAGTAGTTGGACAGTGCAGAGGACACGGTGTGGACACATCACAGCTCTTGCCACTGAGTCAGTACAGGTTTACGGATGTAAGGGATGCCCAGAGTCAAATAGGAAATGCATGTGATGCATACCAGCGACAGACACCATGATGCACCCATGTCCTGATAGCCAGCGCCACTATGGTGTGCATGTAGCACATGTCACTCCCCTGCAGGATCACCAATCAGTAGACACATGCCATGGCGGAGGCATGACTGCAAAGTCATACATCACTGTCTCAGTGATGTATGACTTTGCAGCCAGACAACAACACTCTGCACTGTGTCACAATAGTAGGTCATGGGGAATGCAAGTCCTGGAGCTGCACAAGTGCACATGTACATCCCCCCCACAACACATCCTCTTAACCCTCATCTGTCCAGGTCATACCTATTGGACATATGGGAGACCTGTGACACTACCCTCTGAACCTGAGCCCCTCACACTCTGCTGTGCATGGGGAACAGCTGCCTGAACTTCACATTTACATGCCCCAGTCTGCATGGGCAGCTGATCAGACACCTATGTGTCACACAAGTATCGTCTCCTATGGTCACATCTCCAGTGGCATGCTGAGCCCCTACCAAGAAACTCCACAGCAGTCCTGGCGACTAATCCACAGCACACTGACACAGAGGCAGACACCTGAGGGGTCAAATCACTGTGCACAATGTGTCCTCTGATACACGGGAGTGGGAGTACAGAGTGTATTGTATGGCCTGGAGTAGGCATGACTGTCCAGCCCCACATGAATGAGGGATGAGCCCTGGACTGTAGGCAGCTGGCTAAGTATGTGTGACACACGTCATATACATACTCCTGGGGCCCAAACATTGTTCCCACCCGCAGCATGGGTGTGTGCCAGGTACCCCAGCCACATGTGGTGGATCAGCTCAGCAATTGGACCACAGATCAAAGTAACACGCTGAATACATGTCAGAATACAGGCATCGTGTAAGCAATGGACCCACCCATGATGCCCACCACAGAGTCAGGGAAACAGATGCTGTCTCCCACCTTGAGTCAAGCAAACTGCAAGGACACAGTCCTAAGTGACAGAATTCCCTGCATGTAAGGGCCACACCTGGGTATCAGATGAGGAGTGGGCAGTGCACAATAGAGGGACATGGCTCCTGGACAACATGACTGCTGTACTGTGGCAGTTCAACCTGGCCCGAGGAGGGCACATAGCATGTTAGACAGAGTACACAGTGCAGTCTTTGACTCACCCCCTCCTTGCTGCTCTCTGGCCTTCAGCTGCCCATCCAGGTCTGGAAAGACCACCGCCAGGATCCTGAGCATGTGGGGGTCAGGGTCCGTGTTCCGCCCCTCCTGCGAGGAGGCGACAGCTTCAGCTGGACCCGTGCAATCCTCCGGGTCCAGCCCCGAAGGTCCTGCCACCTCTTTTGGCAGTTGCGGATCCGGCGCTTGTAGACCCCCACGGACCGGACAGCCCGGACGATGTCCTTCCAGATCTCATGCTTCCGATGGGCAGAAGCCTGTCAGGATGACAAAGTGATAAGGCCATTACTACACATGCAACATATCCGTGCATGACACAGTTGCATATACATGTCGCAATCACAGGGGCACATGGTGTACCCAGGCAGTGCACGGCTGCCCATGGACAGTTTTCCAGAAGTCACTACATGGTATCATTGCATGGGGAGTAAAACCCTGTTCAGAAGCACTGTCACTGCACCATACCTGTCCAGTGCAAGTCACTACACACTATGGGGGTGACAACTACTCAGTGAGCCTGCTAGCCAGTGGTGTGCTGACTCTCAGCCTTGCTAGTCAGACAAAATGCACATTCAGAAAGGCAGTGCACAGAACACTCACCTGCTCCCCTGGTGTCCCATACAGCTTGCTGTACTGTGGAAGTAGGCTGTCCAGCAGGGCCTGGTTCTCTTCAAGGCTGAAGGCTGGGGCTCTCTCCACAGTACGTGCCATTGCAGGGTCCAGAGGGGCAGAGACAGCAGCAGTGCAGTGGCAGATGTCGTCCTGGAGCATGTAGTGCAGGCAAGTGGGCTCTCAGGGGAACATGCAGCAATATATATGTGCTGGAGAGGCAGATACTGTCCCTTGTGTCCAAAGTGATAGGTCCAAGTCGTTTGCATCTTCTGAATCTGGCCAATCCATGGAATAGCAGCACCAAAACACGCCCACAGCATCCTTCAAAATTTCAACTTCATGACATACATGATTTTGCAACATTGTTGTGGGTGACCAACTGATTTTCCAGCAACCGACTCGTTCGAATATTCGAAAACGCGTCCGTTGCCAGGCAAGCCCATTGTCAATGGGTGCGCACCGATCGGTCCATTGAGGTACAACGCGCACAGGGGTACAACGCGTACCCGCACACATTGAAAGCAATGGGCCGGCCGGAGGCACCGATCGGTCCATTGCAGTACAACGCGCACAGGGGTACAACGCGTACCCGCACACATTGAATGCAATGGGCCGGCCGGAGGCACCGATCGGTCCATTGCAGTACAACGCGCACAGGGGTACAACGCGTACCCGCACACATTGAAAGCAATGGGCCGGCCGGAGGCACCGATCGGTCCATTGCAGTACAACGCGCACAGGGGTACAACGCGTACCCGCACACATTGAATGCAATGGGCCGGCCGGAGGCACCGATCGGTCCATTGCAGTACAACGCGCACAGGGGTACAACGCGCACCCGCACACATTGAATGCAATGGGCCGGGCCGGAGGCACCGATCGGTCCATTGCAGTACAACGCGCACAGGGGTACAACGCGTACCGCACACATTGAAAGCAATGGGCCGGCCGGAGGCACCGATCGGTCCATTGCAGTACAACGCGCACAGGGGTACAACGCGTACCCGCACACATTGAATGCAATGGGCCGGCCGGAGGCACCGATCGGTCCATTGCAGTACAACGCGCACAGGGGTACAACGCGTACCCGCACACATTGAAAGCAATGGGCCGGCCGGAGGCACCGATCGGTCCATTGCTGTTCAACGCATCACTGTACATGTGACTGGCATATGTCAGCATGCCTGTCTCAGATGGACATATGCCAGCCACAGATAGCTCCCAGGAGTGAGGGGCACACCTACATCACGACAGCCTGTCCAAACCTTATCATAAGGCATGTAAGGCTGCATTTCCTATTGTGTGTATGTTGGTGTACATGTTGTCCTGTGGGTGTCACCTGTGGGCAGCCACCCCCAGGCTGTGCACGTGTTCATGGGGACAGGATCCTGGGTGTTACGTGTACGTGACCACTGTGATGTGCAACTGTTCATATCTGTGCATGTGCCATGGTCACATTTCACAGTGGTGTTTGTGTATGTCATGTCACATACCCCGTGAGTCCCATGTGGGACGGTATGTTTGAGCCAGGGTGTCCCAGTGGCACAATAGTGATGGCCCTCCACAGTCTTTGTGCATGTAGTGTTTACAATGTCTCTGATTTCATGTGCACAATGGGAGACAGTCTCCACATCCACGTTGTGTGTGCATGGACTCTGATGTTGTGCGTGTGTGTCACAGACGTCCATGGCTCTCCTGCCATGGCAAGTGTGGCCACTACCTGTGGGGGTCATGTTTGTTTTGTTGTGGTGTACACATGATACTCCAGGTGATGCCAGTGTCCATGTGGCATTACAGGGTCCCTGGGAATGTGCCTGTCGTTGAGCTGTGGTGCCTGGGGCACATCTGTCCTCACATGTCACTGGGGGGTGACTGTGACACAGCATCATGATATCCAATGGGCCAACCTGGGACAAATTGATGCCACCTTTAGGACCGTGTTGACAGATGTTGGCCATGTATGTACCATACATGTCGTTCCGGTACTGCACACTTCATGTAGTTGTGCCTCATGATGATGTATGTTGGGATCTTGAGTGTGTTCAATGCCGCATATGTGGGGTGACTGACGATCTTGCTTACTTCTCCTCTGCACTGCAGGGCTCCTGCTGTCCATCGGCCATTCCCAGACCTGGCAACGATGGTGGAACGGGACAGCATCCGACGGTACCGCTTCACCAGGCAGCTGATTGAGGATTTGGCAGTGCAGTTGTCCCCACATTTGCAGCCTGGCCGGCCGTATCCTACAGCGCTGACCCCCAAGGTGAAGGTGATGGCAGCCCTACACTTCTTTGCCACCGGTACCTTCCAACATACTGTGGCGTCTGCTGGTGGGATGTCACAGACCATGTTCAGCCGTGTGCTCCGCGATGTTTTGGCGGCAATGTTGCTCTTCCTGAACCGGTACATCTATTTCCCTAGACTGCGACGACTCACTGACGTGAAGAGTGACTTTTATGCCCTGGGGAGGATGCCGCATGTCATTGGCTCCATTGATGGGACACATGTGGCTTTGGTACCACCACAGGCCCAGGAGCAGGCCTACAGGAACCGCAAGCACTACCACTCGGTCAATGCACTGGTGGTGTGTCTTGCAGACATGACCATCACACACGTGTGTGCCCGTTTCCCTGGTTCAGCACACGATGCCTTTGTGATGAGGAGTAGTCGCATCCCCAGGTTGATGGCACAGATGCAGAACCAGCGTGCCTGGCTTGTCGGTGTGTACTGACTTTGTGCCATTGTGTGTGATCTGATCTGTAGTATTCCGCCCACTTTTCCAAGTCAGCTGATGTGCACTTGTCTGTCCGTAGGTGACTCGGGATACCCCAACATGCCGTGGTTGCTGACACCCCTCAGGAACCCTGTGACACCTGCCCAGATGCGCTACAATGAGGCACATGGTCGGACCAGGAGAGTGATTGAGCGGACCTTTGGTCTCCTGAAGAGCCGCTTCCGCTGCCTGGACAAGACCGGAGGGTCCCTCCCATATGCCCCTGCGAAAGTGTGCAAGATTATCATCGTCTGCTGCATGCTCCACAACCTGGCAGTGCGGAAGGAGTTGCCTCTCATCCAGGATGACGATGACCAACATCCGCCACCTGTGGAGGATCCTGGCCTGGACCACGATGCCAGTGACGATGATGATGATGATGGTGATGGTGATGTCCGCACACAGCTCATCACCAACTTCTTTAGCTGAATGTGAGTATCCTGAGGTGTCATGTGAATGATGTGAGTTGGCATGATGTGTGGGTGGTGCTCTGGTGCTGTTGGAGTGTGTCCATGGGCTACTTGACAGGATGTGTGTTGCGATGTGTGGTGACAGGTGGGCTGTACTCCCCAACAGTGTTGACATGCTAACTTGGTTCTGGGTGGGTATCTTGTAACATGTATTGTGCATGAGTTTTGCTGTTCTGTCCTGTACTGCATTGCTTTTGACTGTGTGTCATTTCTGTCCTTCACAGGGTACTTTCAGATTCGTTTGGTCAACTGTGTCCACCGACGACGTGATTGCACATCCAGGCTGGTAGCTGTTGTGTCCCTACAGGTGATGTGCGCCACACCCATGGACTTCCTTCTGTCTACAGTTGTTGACTGTGTGCCCGCTACCAGGTGGGGTTACCTTGCATCTGTAGTGGTTACGGCATGTTGCTACTGTGTAATAAACCTGTGCTTCACTTAGTGATGTGCGTTGTCTGTGGTCACACATTTGACTGCCATTTGCTTACTGCACCTGTGGGCTACTTGACTACAACTGGGAATGGGTGTGGTGTCTGTGCATTGCACCGTCTTCCCTGGCAACATCAGTGTAGGCAATGAGTCAGATGGCCTAGGTGTGTATGTGTTGTGTAGCCCTGGTGGTGTGTCTCCCTCATATGTGTCACGTTGCCTGTACTCACATGCCTGTGTTGTCCTTGCTGTTGCAGTTCGCATACACAGTGTAATTTTGCTGTTCATCAACCCCATAACAGCACCCACGTTGGAATCACGACAGAGGCAAGTATGGTGTATTATTGTGTTTATTGTGATACATCTGTGATAATAGTGCATAGGATGGATTGTGCTGTACATGAATCTTGCAATCCCAAGTTCCTAGATGAATAGAAAGTCCAGGTAGACAGGATCCCCAGTATCGGGGCCACAGTTGTCTGACACATTGTTCCAACTTGTACTCCCCATGCAATGTGTGGGAGTAGTGTTGCCATCAACAGGGTGAACAGTCTGTGCACAAAGGCGAAAATCCAGAACAGGTTCAGGCTTCCTGGGAGTTGCGCTTGGCCATCAGCCTCTCACTTTCCCCTCCTCGGACGACCCCTCTTCTTGGGGGGGGCCCTCAAGTGCAGGCTGCTGCGGTGCAGGGGACTCTCCGCCAGAGTCCTCCTCCCTCCCTGTGGCAGTTGCAGTTTGTTCGGTGCCAGATGTTGTTGGCACACAGGGAGGTGTGGACTGGTTGCTGTTCATCTGGCGGAGGCATTGTAAAATGTCCCTGTGCACCGCCGTCATCTCATGTAGTACATCCCACTTGGACTCCACGCGGGTCATGTGGGAGTCCACACGTGACATGTGGGAGTCCACACGTGACATGTGTGACTCCACGTGGGACATGTGGGAGTCCAAGCGGGCATGATGGGCAGCCTGCTGCTGTTTGATGTCTCTGAGGAGCCCCACTACCTGGCTGAGCTCTCCGGTGCTGGACTGGTACGCATCAGCTATGCGTACCAGTTGTGGGTCTTCATGCACACCAGCAACGTCTGCAAGCAGCGACCTCTGTCTCCCACCCCTCCCACCACCCCTGCTGACATGTGCAGTGTGTGCAGTTGCACGCACAGATAACCCTGGTCCACCTTGGGGGTTGGTGGTGGTGGTGGTGTCCATGGCCCCAGGTTGGTCCAGGGTCACTGCGCTGGTGTTGTTCCTTATTCTGTCCATGTCGGCAGGGATGGTATTCGTGGTGACAGTCGTTGGAGGGGTGGGTGCAGGGGGTGCAGCTGGTGGACCTGCTGGTGCTGCAGCTGGTGGTCCTGCTGGTGCAGCATGTTGACTTGCACCGGATGTGCCAGGTTGTTCTTCATCGTCCGAGGAGGACAGAGGCTGTACGACGCCAGTGAGCTCGGCATCCTCTTGAGCCTGGGACTGGGACTCCTCAGCGTCTGCTGCTGTGTCCCTATCATCACCTGTTTTTGGGAGACACAAACAATGTATGTCATGTTTCTGCAGGCATCAGTGGTTGACACACCTGACAGTTGTGACTGTGCCTCGGGGTGCGGGCCTGTACATTGTATTGTCCTAAGTCGTCACAGTCAGGGGTTGATATTGGTGTGGCACATTGTCCTGCATTATTTGGGCATTTCTATGTATTCTCTGGGGTGTGAACATGGTCTGCATTGATTGTGTTTGGTTGACAGCCAGACCTCCTTCCCACCCACCCACCCACCCAGTCAGTTATCCCACCATGGAACGTGCTTGCATTGCAGGGAGTGTAAGTTGTCTCTCAGGATGTCAGTCAGTGGTGTCCTGCTGTTTGTTGGTGCACAGTTGCCAGCAGGGCCTTGTGCTCCCCACAGCAGTAGCCAGTGTCAGCCATCTTGTGAGTCCTTCTCCACTCCCTGTGATGTGAGCATGGTTCAGGGTGGTGTTGATGGGCCAGTTGTGAGGCTGAGCAATGTCTGTGACTACGACTCCCATCATGCTATTGCCTCCACCCCCCTTCCCAGCATGCCCATGCTTCCTTCCTTTTGACTCTGCTTCCCTGTGGGGTGGGCTGGCTGTGCTGACAGGATGGCTGGGAGTGTTGTCCTGGCAGTTGTTTGGCTAAGAGTCCCAAGAGTGTCCCTGTGCTTCACACAACATAACCCAGGGTGGTGGTGCTTTGTGGGATCTTGTGTTAGGATGGAGGGCATTGCATTCTACCAGGTGGGTACTGTGGAGTTTGTGTTGGGGGGTGTGAGGGGAGGTGCTGGTGACTATGGTCAGTGCTGCAAGTCCCCCTTCCCACCCAGCCAGCCAGATATCCCACCATGGAACGTGCTTGCATTGCAGGGAGTGTAAGTTGTCTCTCAGGATGTCAGTCAGTGGTGTCCTGCTGTTTGTTGGTGCACAGTTGGCAGCAGGGCCTTGTGCTCCCCACAGCAGTAGCCAGTGTCAGCCATCTTGTGAGTCCTTCTCCACTCCCTGTGATGTGAGCATGGTTCAGGGTGGTGTTGATGGGCCAGTTGTGAGGCTGAGCAATGTCTGTGACTACGACTCCCATCATGCTATTGCCTCCACCCCCTTCCCAGCATGCCCATGCTTCCTTCCTTTGACTCTGCTTCCCTGTGGGGTGGGCTGGCTGTGCTGACAGGATGGCTGGGAGTGTTGTCCTGGCAGTTGTTTGGCTAAGAGTCCCAAGAGTGTCCCTGTGCTTCACACAACATAACCCAGGGTGGTGGTGCTTTGTGGGATCTTGTGTTAGGATGGAGGGCATTGCATTCTACCAGGTGGGTACTGTGGAGTTTGTGTTGGGGGGGGTGAGGGGAGGTGCTGGTGACTATGGTCAGTGCTGCAAGTCCCCCTTCCCACCCAGCCAGCCAGATATCCCACCATGGAACGTGCTTGCATTGCAGGGAGTGTAAGTTGTCTCTCAGGATGTCAGTCAGTGGTGTCCTGCTGTTTGTTGGTGCACAGTTGGCAGCAGGGCCTTGTGCTCCCCACAGCAGTAGCCAGTGTCAGCCATCTTGTGAGTCCTTCTCCACTCCCTGTGATGTGAGCATGGTTCAGGGTGGTGTTGATGGGCCAGTTGTGAGGCTGAGCAATGTCTGTGACTACGACTCCCATCATGCTATTGCCTCCACCCCCTTCCCAGCATGCCCATGCTTCCTTCCTTTTGACTCTGCTTCCCTGTGGGGTGGGCTGGCTGTGCTGACAGGATGGCTGGGAGTGTTGTCCTGGCAGTTGTTTGGCTAAGAGTCCCAAGAGTGTCCCTGTGCTTCACACAACATAACCCAGGGTGGTGGTGCTTTGTGGGATCTTGTGTTAGGATGGAGGGCATTGCATTCTACCAGGTGGGTACTGTGGAGTTTGTGTTGGGGGGTGTGAGGGGAGGTGCTGGTGACTATGGTCAGTGCTGCAAGTCCCCCTTCCCACCCACCCAGCCAGCCAGATATCCCACCATGGAACGTGCTTGCATTGCAGGGAGTGTAAGTTGTCTCTCAGGATGTCAGTCAGTGGTGTCCTGCTGTTTGTTGGTGCACAGTTGCCAGCAGGGCCTTGTGCTCCCCACAGCAGTAGCCAGTGTCAGCCATCTTGTGAGTCCTTCTCCACTCCCTGTGATGTGAGCATGGTTCAGGGTGGTGTTGATGGGCCAGTTGTGAGGCTGAGCAATGTCTGTGACTACGACTCCCATCATGCTATTGCCTCCACCCCCTTCCCAGCATGCCCATGCTTCCTTCCTTTTGACTCTGCTTCCCTGTGGGGTGGGCTGGCTGTGCTGACAGGATGGCTGGGAGTGTTGTCCTGGCAGTTGTTTGGCTAAGAGTCCCAAGAGTGTCCCTGTGCTTCACACAACATAACCCAGGGTGGTGGTGCTTTGTGGGATCTTGTGTTAGGATGGAGGGCATTGCATTCTACCAGGTGGGTACTGTGGAGTTTGTGTTGGGGGGGGTGTGAGGGGAGGTGCTGGTGACTATGGTCAGTGCTGCAAGTCCCCCTTCCCACCCAGCCAGCCAGATATCCCACCATGGAACGTGCTTGCATTGCAGGGAGTGTAAGTTGTCTCTCAGGATGTCAGTCAGTGGTGTCCTGCTGTTTGTTGGTGCACAGTTGCCAGCAGGGCCTTGTGCTCCTCACAGCAGTAGCCAGTGTCAGCCATCTTGTGAGTCCTTCTCCACTCCCTGTGATGTGCGCATGGTTCATGGTGGTGTTGATGGGACAGTTGTGGGGGGCAATATGTGTGACTGCGACTCCCATGATGCTATTGGCTACACTGACTTGGCCAGCATACACAGAATTCCTTCCTTTGAGTGGTCTTCACTGTGTGTTGGTGTTGTTGTGGTGGCTACATGTGTGGATGTGTTTGTTGGTTCTATTTGTGCCACTGCCTAGCTGTAGTTGTGGTTGTGTTTGTACATGTGTTGGCACAGTTGGATGTGACTTTTTTGATGGCATGTGTTGTGTTTCTCTGACTGACATACACATTTTGGGATGATTCTGTTCTGGTTGCTGTGTGATTGCTATGAGTGCATGGTTTGACTTTCCCCTTGACAGTGATGTGTGTGTGTTTTGTGGCAGTATATTGTGTACATTTGTTGTGTACTCACCAGGCTCTGGGATGTCCTCTAGTCCATATATGCTCACTGGCGGTAGGATGGCCCGCACCTTCTCCTCCCAGGGCCTGAGGTATATTGGCTTGGCAGGAGGGCCACTGCCGGTGTGTTGGCTGTTGATGTAGTCTTGCTTCAGCAGTTTCCGTACCCTCCTGCGCACGTCATACCACCTGTTCTGGATGTCGGTCTTTGTGCGCCGACATGGTGATTGGGCGTTCACCCTGTTGATGATCCTCTCCCACATCTTGGTTTTCTGCGACATGGGGGTCTGTTGGACCAATGTGCCAAACAGCTGTGGCTCTACCCTGAGGATCTCGTCTACCAGGACTTCCAATTCACAATCTAGGAACTTGTGATTCTTCTTGGGGGGCATGGTGATGGGTGGTGATGGTGGGTGATGTGTGTGTTGGTGTGCAGGTGAGGGTGTGTGGGTGTGTGTTGTGCTGGGTGTATGTGAGGTAGGTATTTGTTGGTGTGCTGCTGGTGTGTGGCTTGTGTGAGGGATGAGCTGTGGGTGTGTGGTTGCTTTCTCTTGGGTGCTGGCAGTGGAATGGCATTTGCAAAGGCTCATGGTAGTGATTTGTGTCCTTTATATAGGTGGAGTTGTGGGTGTGTCTTTGTTCTCTGTCCCCACCCCCCCAGTATTTATTGGCTTGGTAATTGCTTGTTTGGCCTTTTTTGGTTGATTTTTCCTTTGTGCTGTTTGTGTATGTTGGAAACGTTCTTGTGACCGAGTCGGACCCTGCATTGGTCTCGTACGGTGTTTTCCGTTTCGTTCACGCTGTGTTTGTGCAGTTTTGTATGCTGCGTACGCGTCGGTCGCGGTGTATTGTGTTGCTTCGGCTCGGTTTTGTATGCGTGTCGGTCGTATGGCTTGTCCTCCGTCCGACTCGGTCGTGTTTTTCGCGCCTTGCATCGTACTTTGCGGGTTGGAGTTGGCGGGTACGATTCGGTCGGATTTGTTCCGGGTGCGTGTCGGTCGGTTGAATTCGCGTGTTTTTCCGGCCGGATTGCTATTTTCCGAGCGGCTCGGTCGGTCGGCTTGGTTTCCTGACGTGTCGGTCGGATTTATCGCGGCTTGCATCGTACTTGGCGTGTCGGGCGCCACTGGTACGTGTCGGTCGGTAATTTTTCCGGCTCCGAGTCGGTCGGTGCTTTTTCCGGCCCGAATCGGAATCGACCCCTAAGTCTAGTTATGGAATTCTGAGTGAGGGTAGGCTCTTAAGTGTAATCCTTGAGGGTTCCGCCAGCCTGCGCCAGCCCGAACACTCGTGGCCCCGGACCTCCGGGTCCGCTGCGTCCCCAGCACAAGTCAGGCTATATCAACATCAATCCACAGGAGCAAAGCCAACCTTTCAGAGATCATCTGTGGATCTGGGAGTAACCTCTGGGAGTAAAACACTGTCTGCCCTTGACAAATCTGATTCGGACTCTCCGGACCCCTTCCCCGCGGGTGAGCCAGCCTCTGAGGATGATTTAATAGAGCCCATAATCTCGGCCACTGCCAAAAGAGCCGCCGCTCTTTCTTTCTCTGTCTGGGAGAGGTTAGGTTTCTTAGGTGGTCTGTTCTTAGGTCTCCTCCATTACCGTTTTCCAGCTGGGCCACCCCCCGGGGAAGGGCCTCCCGGTCTGTAGGTTTCCAGCCATTTCCACGCCGCTCCGGGATCGTCACAGAAGTAGGTCTTCCCTTCCAGGGTAATACGCAGCTTGGCCGGAAATATTAGAGAATACTGTAGTCCCTAATCTCTTAATGCCTTCTTCACGTCGGTGAACGATGCTTTCCGTTGCTGGACGTCAGGTGTGTAGTTCGGGAATATGGACACCTTACTGTTGTTAGTCAAGAAAGGACCCGTAGCCCTCGCCCTCTGCAGGAGAGTATCCCTGTCCCTGAAGTGCAACAACCTCGCCACCACCGGGCCAGGATCCTATAGGCTTGCTCAAGGGTATAGAAAGTGGAGAGAGCCTCCGGGGCCACCACACTGCGGAGCTAGTCTTCCATGAAGGCCAGCATATCGGCTCCCTCCGTGCCCTTTGGCAAACCCACCACTCTGATATTGTTTCATCTATTGCGACCTTCAGCATCATCTGCCCGTCGCTCTGGAGTATTAACTCAGACTGTGAGGTCTTTGACTGTTTGAGCTAGTGATTGTTGTGTGGGCTGGAGCTCGGCCACCGAGGCTTCCACAGTTCCAACCCTCTCCGCCAGCTTGCGATGTTCTGCGTGCAGTAGCCCCAAGCCCACTGAGACAGTACTGATGTCCTGGTGGAGAGTGGACTTGGTGTCTGCTATGGCCTCCAGTGTCTTGGCGAGATGTTGCTGCACTGGGTCAGAACAACCAGGGATCTAACTGTGGCGGCCCGAATCTTCCTCCTCTCGTTCCGTCGCCGCCCCAGTCCCCTTTCCTCTTGGCTTCCCCATTATGGATGTAAGTTTTCGTAACAGCTAGGTTGTAGGAGTGGGGGTGCTCGATTCGCGCCTCTATTTGGGCCCCTTTCTCACCTGGTACCGGGCTCGGACTCCGCATCCAAAGGTCAAGCAAACCACTTCACTGGTACCGTTCCAACAACAACACAACTTAGGTGTGGGGGAAGAGGGGCACGCCCGCTGTGGTTGCAGTTAAAACCATGTCACCCTAGCAAGGGTGTCTGTTTCCTGTGGAAAAGTAGGGTTTTGCAATCATAGTCTTGCGAAGTGCCTCTGCGCTTCAGGATGATTATTAAACAATCTCCCCAGTTATGAGTCTTCTGTGGCACGGCACCTGACCCAGTTTTGGCCACCAGCAATTGTGGCAGAGCACGGGCGTGGGAAAATTGTCTTGGGTGTGCCCCAGTTCTTGGCGAATCCCGCCGTTTGTCAGTTAAAGCTGTGGGCAGCCCACCCCAAGGATGTACTCCAAGGCCCCAGTGCAGGCAGCTGATGATAGTGTCTACAAGGGGGGTCCCCACAGCAAGTTCCAAGCCCCCCACAGAGCAACAAGGGGAGGGGTCCATCTCAGGTGCGGTTGCCCTGTATCTGATGCCCCAGACGGTCGTTTCCGCAATATGGCAGGCGGGAGTATCGAATCAATCCAGTTTTAAAACGCATTCAGGTTGCATCGCCCGCTACCTCCAGCTGGGCCCGCCACAGATAGGGCCGGATGTCTGCTCCACCGGAGAGTTGTAGGCCGCCTTCACCGCAGTCACCGCTTACTGGTCTGTGGCATCTGAGTGTATTAACTCGAGCGCATACAGGAGCAGCGATCTACTCGTTCACCTCCAGCACTGCTCCACTCACCAGTGTTCTTATAATACAGACTCACCGCTCGGTGCAGCCGATTCTTTCTTTTCTCCCTCACGGCTCCAGGTGTTCTCGAGGGCGCGGCCCGCTGCTCTGCTGGTCTCTCCTTTCGGTCGCGGACCTCCTCAGCACTGCCAATATTGTTGCAGGGGTTTGTCGGACCCAGGTCCACTACCCCTGCCGATCACTCTCACCAGGGTCCAGCCATTCTGGGATATGGTGGTCCGGTTTCACCCGCCGCCATGTTGCCTCCCAGCTCGTTCTCGTATCGCTGCTCGTCGCAGTCAGCCCTGCGGTGATCGAGCCCAGTCAGGGCGGCACAGATCAGCTTCTGCCGCCTCTAGGAAGGTGCTCACAGCCTCGGATCCAGCCCCACCCGGTTGACGGGCAGATAATCACAGGATAATTGATGGTTCGGCGTGGAGCTGCATACTCACGCATCTGCCATTGCTGGCTACCAAGCCACCCCCAAGCTAAGCAGCCATACATATGGCACATATCACATTGTCAACCTCTAGAGAACACAGTCCAAGACAAAATTTACAGCTGAACAAATATATACTTACAATACAAACACCCTTCCCTAGATATTTTCAGACCCATATATTCCTAGTATGTAGCATGAACATCCTCCTCACAACATCACTACCAGAGTTGCAATAATAGTCAAAGTCATCACATCTCACACCATAGTTTTAGTAGTTTCGGATGAGATCTTGACGCAAGTCAGCTCCTTCCTCTTCACCACTATCATCATTATCATTTCGCATTTCAGGTTCCTCACCTGGTAGGTCTTCATGGCCTACATCCTCAGTGATGTAAGGGATGCTCCGTCACAGGGCAATGTTGTGGAGCGTGCAGCAGGCCACAGGATCTTGCACACCTCCCCGGGTGAGTAGAGGAGGGCTCCCCCAGTCTTATCCAGACATCTGAATCTAGCTTTCATGGCCCTCATTGAAGTGGACTTCCCCTGGCATTGTAGGATTCCTCAGCGATGCCAACAACCATGGCTGGTTGGGATACGCTGAGTCTCCTAGATAGAAGTGCAACAATGAGTTACACTCTTTAAGATCATGCTATCTGACATCACCCACACAAAGTTTGAACAGGCCCTCTCCGGTAGTAGTTGTGACATCAGCTAGGGTATGTTGCTGTTCTGAAGTATGAAGTAATCATGGGCAGATCCTGGCAACCTTGCACGTTGATAAAATGGAAGTGCTTCCTGTTGCGATACACGTGCTCCGTGGCTTATGGTGATACTAAGACAATATGTGTGCCATCAATGGCTCCAATAACATGCGGGATGTGACCAAAGCATAGAAATTGGCCTTCACAGTGACAAAATCCTGACATCTGGGGAACTGGATGTAGCTGGCCACATGTCTCAAAAGTGCTTCTAGCACTTCTTGGAATACCCGACTGAACAAAGGTTGTGACATTCCACCTGAAATAGCGACAGTGACTTGAAACAAGCCTGTGGCCAAAAAATGCAATACAGAGATGAGTTTCACAAGTGGTGGGATTGATGTAGGATAAGTGATGTGAGGTTTGAGGTCAGGCTCCAACTGATGACATAAGTCCAGTATTGTTTGACGATTCAAACAAAACGTCTGTATGACATGTCGTTCTTCCATGGTCTGAAAGTCTGGAAATTAGTCGTACACTGGAGCCTGGTGTCTCCTCCTTCTCCCAGGGTACCTATGTGAGGAGTAACGCAAAAATTTATTTTGGTCACAGTGTGCAGAGTAACATATGTGAAGAGTAAGGCACAAGTAATGTGTCTGAATATTAATGCTTCATTAAGCATTACACATTTCACTTCTTCATTGACAAATCTTGAACATCCACCAGCCATCCCCAAGGTGGCCTTCACAGGACTGTAACAGAACTGTGCACATCATCAATTCAGAAAATGTAAATTGCCATTATAGTGTGAGTAGCATAACATTTCATGTGAAATACCACCATTTGCGTTGTGCAGTGCGCCACACACATTTTGCCTATGTGCACATTAATGCACTACACAGATGAGGTTTTGTACTGGACATGACATGGAAATGGAGCATTTCAAATGTAAACATGTTTGCTCTCATTTGTAGGGGTGGTGACACACTTAACTTTCACCAATACAGTTTTCCCAACCTCTAACATGGCGGATGCCTGAGCTCGCTAATAGGACATGTTGAACATACGCTGCCGGCAAACGTCGACCGCGCGGTGGGCAGTCGCATGCATGGCAGACACAAATATAGGATAACGTTGGTGATAGTGACGGTCGCAGCTTAATGGCTGTGTGCGTCGACGCTTATGACCGCATACATGGTGTACATGTACGCTGCAGTTGGGAAAAATCCCACTTGCCTCCTGACACTTGCCTCCTCCACTTTAGCGGCTGTTTGCCACCTCTGGGAGCAATCATGGCATGCACTGCAGGAGAGAGGGCCCGTCCCTTTACTCCAGAGGAGTTGGATACCCTGGTGGATGAGGTTCTTCCCCTGTATGCTCAGCTCTATGGCTCACCAGAGGTTCAGGTAAGTTTCTCAAATATATATTTAACTAAATTTCACTGCTCCCTTTCTATTCCCATAGGCTACAATGTGCCTCTGAGTGTCAGAGTATAAGCATTATGTTGATTGCATCCATTGTGCGGCCCCTACATAGGGCACACATGTAATGAATTATGAGGCACTGGACTTAGTGGAGAGAAGGCGACCATTGGAATGTGTGATAAGCGTGATTTCTACTTGGGTTACATGCATATCTCTATGCAGGGCTCAAGTTCATAGTGGTTCCAATTAGTTCTCAAATCGCATCATGGTATATGTGCATTGTTATGTATAGCTTCATACCATGAGCCATGTCTGTATACTGTTATAAGCATCTGAGGATGATGTTAGCCAAGTGTACAATCGCACAGATCACTCAGCCAACATCAGACTTGGCAAAACAGTTTCTGGGAGGTAGCTATACCTCACAGATCCCTTCTGAGTGCCACACAACTATATGTTCTTGTATGAAATGGGCAGAAGTTTCACTTTTCTGTATTGAATAGGTGGAAATTTAAGGTTTATGTGGGATAAATAACCTCAGCCTGCAGAGAGCAAGGCATGACATTGATATGTGGGCAGTCTGGGCCATGGCCGAGCCTGGGCCAAAGTTACTGTGGCAGAAGAACTGATGCACAGAGTAATGTCCCTGTAGACCTGCTGATCCATGGGTGTTCCCAGAAAGAGTGATCTGTACCACTAGTGGCCCTGATAGCTGTTACATGGATAATATAAGGCATGGTGACTGAGGTGATCCCTTCACCTGATACTTCTTTCCATTGACCCACAGTGTCAATGTGTGCCTGTCGCTAATGACTGTCCCTTACTCACACAGGTCTGTTGACACTTTTCTAATATTGCTGCTTTTACTGTACCGGCCTATTGCCCATCTGAGACATGAACAGTGTGGACAGTGATTTACTTTTGAATAGATTTAGCAATATGAATCATCTGCTTGGCACAATTTTCCCTATCACATCCCGGTTACAGTGCCACATATGGCAAAAGGGGTGTACTGTGATGGCAGTACAATCAACACAAACTTATTAGGACTTACTAGCATATTCACAAATAACTAGTCCACATGTCCACACAGCCCCCAGAGAGGTTGCTATCAGTGTCACATATACCAGCCCTTACCTTGTGAGCTTGTTCTTAGGATGTTCTGTATACTATGGTACTTGCCTCTAAGGATAATATGCATCAAAGCAATGGGCCTGGCAGTAGAGGTGTCTGGACAGTTATGCACAGGTAGTTTACCCTTCAGAAGGTAAAAATGTTGTTTTTGTGTGTCATGGTACCTCACATCACATTCCATGTAGGATGGACCTGGTTTACATGATGTTAGTGGGCGGCCTCAGACAGTGTTGACCAGGGTTGAGCTTAGTTATCAGATGACCACAAAAGTGTATATCCATTCTTAAGTTGTGCTTAGCATGTGACATGGACACATGTAATATGTTGACTCTTGATGAAGGCTTGTGCTTGATGTCAGCGTAATGTGTATCAAGCTGACAGTTATCCTCAAACTTCCAGTTCCAAACTGTTTCTACATCTATTGCATCCATACAGGTCAACTCCCATCAGAAGAAGACCATCTGGAGAGCCATCGCCCGGAAGGTGCAGACCCTGAGGCTCTTCAACCGGCATAGTGCCCACTGCAGAAAGGACCTGTGGTGCTGGGCACGGTAGATCGTGAAGGTCCAGTTGGGGATGCCCTCCCAATGTGTAAGGGGCACACACCGTACTCTAACCCCCTGATGGCCCGCATACTAGTGGTGGCCTGCCCGGACCTTGATGGGCAGTTGAGGGCCCACCAGGAGCTACATGGGGTGAGTCCTGTCCAGACTCATACATGTCATATTGTGAACTTTGAGTGTTACAGACAGACATTTCACCAGCCATATTGGTAGTTGCCCATGGGCCACACACAAGATAAGTCATCATTAATGTATGTGTGGTAGTGGGTGCATGCTGCTGTGCGGTGTCTACTGTCTTTCTGACCTGAAAAACAGCAGACTCCTATCCACACAAAATTCTCTCCTTTTGATCAGACACCTGGCTGAGTGAAGAGAGTAATTTTTTTTTATTTTTTATTTTTTATTTTTTATATATAGCGCCTGAATCACCCCTGCAGGGGTATCTCTGCGCTTGCGGACATATGAGAAAGTGCAGATACTATATGGGACGTCTAAAACAGGAATGTTTTCAGGGACTTTCTGAAGTGAAAATGATCTGTGCACTGCCTCAATGTAATAGGGAGCGAATTCCAGATTTGGGGGGCAAGGTAAGAAAAGGCCTTCCCCCCCAGTCCTAACCTTGTTAATACGGGGAACTTTGAGAAGGGATCTGGAGCTGGATCGAAGGTCTCTAAGGGGAATATATTGGCTAAGCTTCTCCGCAAGATATGTTGGACCATTGCCATACACTGCCTTATGGACGATAAAGCAAACCTTGAATTTTATACGTTTGCGCACCGGAAGCCAGTGAAGCTGCCGTAGCAGCGGACTCGAAGATGATCTATAGGGAGCATTCAGTACCAGTCGTGCTGCTGTGTTTTGTACTACCTGCAGGCGATCTAACAAGGCCTCATTGGCCGAAATCAGTAGAGCATTGCAGTAGTCAAAACGACTCAATACTAACGTCTGAATGAGAGTCTTCCGTGTATGGTCTGGGAGGAACGGAAATACTCGTCTCAGCAGACTCAATACATGAAAGCATGAGCTTACCGTATGAGTCACCTGCTCCTTCATATTCAGACTCTGCTCAATGCGCACCCCTAGATTTTTTACTGATGCCTTCGAGGCGGGGGGGGGGACACCCAGCTCACCTGGCCACCACTCTGGTGTCCACAACAATGCGGCCTCTCCGAAGAGCATAATCTCTGTTTTCCCGGCATTTAAATGGAGAAAGTTGTTACACATCCACTGAGATATTGCTAGCATGCCGGTGGAGAAGTTGATCTGAGCTGTTGTGGAAGATTTATCAAAGGAGAAGGTAAGCTGGGTGTCGTCCGCGTAAGATATTGGTATGAACCCATATGTTCTCATAAGATTGGCCAAGGGAGCAACATAGATATTGAATAAGGTCGGGCTTAGACAAGATCCCTGCGGAACTCCCTTGGTCACCTTCTTGGACTTAGACCTGTAGGGTCCCAGGTTGACTGTCTGGGAACGGTCAGAAAGGAAGCTAGTCATCCACCGCAAGGCCTCTCCTTTTATCCCGGATTCCTCTAATCTCCTGAGCAGAATTTGGTGGTCGACTGTGTCGAACGCCGCCGAGAGATCTAATAGCACCAGTAGAGTAGATTGTCCTCTATCTAGTGCTAGCCTGATGTTGTCCGTGACTGCCACTGGGGCTGTCTCCGTACTATGTTTTGGCCTAAAGCCTGATTGTGACACATCCAGGCAATCTGACGCTTCGACATGAGCTGATAGATGCTTGTTGGTATGCTTTTCCAGAATTTTGCTCAGGAGCGGTAGGAGGGATATTGGTCGTAAATTTGACATATCTTTCATAGAAGCCTTGGTGTTTTTGCGTAGTGGGATGACCTGTGCTGCCTTCCATTCAGATGGTAAATGACCTTCCTTTAATGACGCATTCAGAAGGGAGCAAATAGGAGCAGACAGTTGTTTTGCAAGGCTCGCCGATATCATCTCATGTTCTCAGTACATCTGGGTGACATACCACACAGGCAATTTGTCTTGCTTGTGTGAGGAGTGATGCACCCTCAGTATGCAATACCAAAGAGTGGTGTGATGTGCTTGCCCATTTGGACTCTAGTGATCCCACATCTTCATGTCATAGATGTTCAGGGACACCCAAAACATTCAAAGGTGTATTGGCTTGTGGATATACAATCTATGACTGGGGTCATCACCTGTACCAAGCAGGACTGGGAATGTTCATATGGCTATATAGAGTGTTGTGCTGTGTGATTTCAGAGTATCTATCTCCCAAATGTTTGAACCTCAATGTTTTCAGGGAACTTTATCTGCTACATTTGACACTTTGCTAAACTACGTGTCCAGCTTTCATTTGATTTTTCAGGTAGTGTTTCAGTTTCAAATTCTTTTTTAAGCCGAATAAAAATAGACCATAAAAGCACATAATAGATACAAATCCACAGCGTAACTATAGTATAAATCTAAATGTACATTAATTTAAAAATGATTAAAAGTGTAATTACATCAGTGCACTTTAGGTCTCCGAGTTCATCGTATAACCAGGTTAAAAAAGACACAAACACAGACACAAACACATACACGGGCACAAATGCACAATTATCAAGCGAGAAAAGAGGACAAAAACCTCAAATAGGGTCCACCATGTGCTCCTAGATAATACTAAAAAAATAGAAGAGAAAACACCTCGACCTAAAACCATCTAACAAAAGAGGGGTTCAGTGCAAGAAAGTTAGCCATCCATAGTTTTTCTGGCCTGAAGGGCGGCTTTCAGAAAAGCACACACGAAGTATGAAATTCCGTATGAGCTTAAAAGCTGTAAGTGGAGCAGAGCTACTCTACAGTGTTGAAAACCTAGCTTGCGTTACAAAGCTGGAATAAAGTGCTTATGTGCTAGACTGTACAATTTGCAGAAAAACATAAAGTGCAAAAGTGATTGTGCAGATTGATTATCACAGGGGCAGATCAAGTCTGTGTTATCAGTGAAATCAGGGGGATTTTTTAAAAACAGTAACCAATAAATGGATACTGCCCTGAAAAGGGAAAAGAAAAGATCTCTCCCATGTTGTGAGGTCTAAAGACAGATACACAGGAGGTAAGCCTGATAATAAGGAAATGTAGTAAGTCGAAACTGAAGAATTTACCAACTCGATTTCCATTCTTATGTCTTCACTATGCTCCATGTATGCTGCTTTCACCTCTGCCTTTGCAGTTTTAGGAATGCTGTTAGGTATAGAGTACCAGGCAGATAGACCCAGGGTTCCTAAGGTGTTCTGAATGTATCTTAGCCATAGAATAGAGAGGGACTTTTTGTGCGCAAAGCAGTCGAGTATAATATCCCTACATAGTTTTGCCACTGGGTTCGTCCAAACGCCGACCCACAGTAGGAGTGGTGCCACGTGTACTTTGTCCGATATATAGGCCTGATTTATTTCCGAGTGTATAATAAAGCTGGAAGTAGTAGGTGGTAAACTCAGCAACCGCCGAAGAAAGCGGTTTTCCTCAAACTGAAGGCCAAAGCATTTGTTAAAACCCCAGACACCTGCGCCATAAGTGGCTGCACTAACGCACTGAATATTATATACTTTCAAAGGAGGAAGAACAGTCCCTCTAGACTCTGCTTTTGACAGATTGCAGACAGTCCCTGCAGTTCTACAAAGCTTTAGGCTGACCTGCGTCAGGTGGGGGTTCCAAGACCCTGATGAGCTCTACGTCAGCGTAGAGTAGCGCAGGGATTGGAGAATTTGCTATTCTAGGAATATCTGAGGGGCGGGTAGTTAAATGGGCTGTTGGTCCATTTATATATAAAATAAATAATAGAGGGGCCAATATGCAACCCTGCCGAACTCCACTCCTCAGGGGGAAAGCAGCAGAAAGCTCAACATAGGAATTTAAGCGCACTCTAGCCAATAGATCTAAGTCTCAAACCATGCAAATGGATGTGCCTGAACATTTGACACGGACCGACCATTTTTTACTAAAATTTAAAATTCCTGTCAACTCCATCCCTACCAAAGTCACTTTGGGGAGATGTGGGAGAGCAAGACATTAGAAGCAGATGACTACAGAAAACTTTCAGCCTGCTTTCATGGCTCCTGAAATAGAGAATACTACAGACATCAATTCCGCTTGGACCGCGTTGTCAGTTTCCTTCGTAGATGCACTTTATATAGTTGCCCCTTGTTGTTCATACACCAGAAAACCAACACGACCTAACGCCCCTTAGTATACGGCTGACCTGAGAACCGCTAAAACTAACTGTAAGAGACTGGAATGCAAATAGAGGAGTACCAAAGATGCTCTTGACAAACATCACTACAAACTAACACTAGGGGCATACCATACTATTATTAAAAAGACACGTAGAGCATACATCATTAATCGAATTGTAAAAGCAGAAAATTCTGCCAAATAACTATTTAAGGTTATGAAAGAGCACACAAACCCTTGTGCATACACCGTAGCCACGGTGGCTACCCAGACTCTCTGTGACACCCTAGCCTCCCATTTCATGAATAAAATATATAACATCTACCGCAACTTTCAGAACAACATGTTACCTTCATACTCCACCTGCCCAGCTAACTTCTGCTGCAGTAAAACTCAGGCTTCACTGGAGAAATTTGAACCCATCACAAATATTCAACTGTCAGACCTCATAGCTAAAATCAAATCTGGCTCCCCGGCTGATTTATGTCCCCCTCACATTATAACCATGCTAGCTTCCTCACTTGTTCCATCAGTTGCATCCTTATGTAATCTATCGGTGTTTTCAGCTACCATCCCCCGGGAATGGAAAGCTGCCTTTGTTACACCTATTCCAAAAAAAACTCACCTTGACCCCACGGACCCCGTCAATTATTGTCCCATATCTCTTCTCCCAATAATTGGCAAATTGTTGGAATTTCACGTTAATAAGCAACTGTCATCTTCCCTGGAGGCTCACTCCTTGCTGGATGCCTCTCAGTCGGGCTTCCGTCCACTACACAGCCCAGAAACCACCCTTGTAGTGGTAACAGACTCTCTCAGCCTTTCTTTGACTGACGGAAAGCCAGCTATGCTGGTTCTTCTCGACATGCTGGTAGCATTTGACACCGTGTCACACCCTTTTCTGATGCAACGCCTTCATGAGATAGGTATACACGGCACTGCTTACACTGGCATACCGACTTTCTGAAAGATAGAACTCAAACCATCACTCTTGATCCTTTCCAGTCCAAGACTGTGTTCCTGAACAAGGGAGTTCCTCAGGGCTCTGCCTTAAGTCCGAATCTCTTCAATATTTATGTCGCACCCCTTGCTCGGTTAGTTAAGTCTTATGGCTTCGAGATACTTTCTTATGCTGATGATACTCAGTTGGTCATCTCTCTCTCTCTCTCGAGCAAGATAGGGAGAATGTTAAACAGTGATTTATCTCCTGAATGAGAGACATTGCCAGCTGAATGTTCTCAAACTGTCTCCAACTGAATGGGGACAAGACTGAGCTACTACTCCTTGGTAAAGCCCATCTTTACTGGGCTGAGGATTGGTGGCCGATGGAGCTGGGCCCTGCTCCCGCTCCTAGAAGCATGGTGAGGAACTTGGGCATCCTCTTCGACATTAAGTTATCAATAAAAGACCACGTGACATCCACATGTGGTATGTGTTTCGGGACAATGCACCTCCTTGGGAGGATTTAACAGTGGCTGCCACTGGACTCTCGCAAGACCCTCATCCAGGTCTTCATTGTCAGCCGCCTAGACTATGGAAATGAACTTGTAGTAGCATCAAATGCATCTCTCCATGCCAAAATGCAGGTAGTTCAAAATACAGCAGCCCGACAGGTTAATAAACAGCCACCGGGCACCCCCTCTTTCCCTTTGCTTAGAGCCTTGCATTGGCTTCCTATAAAGAAGAGAGCAAATTTCAAACTCCTCTGCATGACGCATAAAGCTCTAGCAGGGAAGAGGCCCAAATATCTATAGTACAAATTGACACCTTATTGCCCAGATAGAAACCTTAGATCAAAAAATCAGCTCCTTCTCTGCCCTCGACGCATCCACACATCAAAATACGGTGGACAGGCCTTCTCACACATGGCTCCATACCACTGGAACAAACTCCCCTGGGTCATTAGGGATTGTACTGACTTTGCTTGCTTCAAGAAATAGCTTAAACCTGGCTGTTTTTAAATTGCAGCTCCTGACTCTTCTGTTATCTCAGCGCCGAGATGTCCCTTTGGGGACGAGACGTGCGCTATAACAAATACCTATTAACATAACATAACATAAGTGTAATGAGTATAAAAAATGAATCAGTGAGGGGTCCACTCCTTGATCCAGCAACATTGTCCATAGCTTGGTTCGGTCCACTGAATCAAAAGCAGTGGACAGATCCATAAAGGCAGGGTAGATGGGGATCGCCTGGCATTGGCGTACTTGTTAAGACCTGGTTCAAACACTGTTCATTAGTGCCTAATTTCGAACAGAAGCCAAATTGGAAAGGGGAAAGAATACCCTTGTCCACCTCCCAGTTTACTAAACAGTCGTAGATGACTCTGCTGATAATTTTGATCGTACTATCAATAAGTGATATTGGGCTGTATCACTTTGGGGACAAGCGATCACCCTTTTTAAATATAGGCAAGACCGTTGTGGTAGCCCAGGAAGGGGGAATATTTGTATTTAAACAGGAATTTAATGTATTAGTAATAAGGGGGCCCCAAATCTTAGGCATGGATTTCCCCAGATCCATAGGTACCCCGTCTGGGCCTGGTGCTTTCCCTCCCTTACTATGATAGATGGCCAATTCTACTTCATGCAGCGTTATTAACAGATGTGGGGAGATCTGTAATCTATTATGTAGATCGAATAGTGTACTAGGATCTTCCACAATAGAGTAAATGGAATGGAAAGGAAATGAGTGACCAAATCTGAGTCTAAAATGTTATTTTGCAGGGGAGGGTTAATAAGGGAGTTTCTAGATTTAATTGATTTCACTAAATCTTGAAACAACTTACTGTCCTTCTCGAGAGCTGCATTTTCTAGCTGATCCCAGTCCTGTTTGTGAAGTTACCACTTCCTGTTTGAAAGCGCAAATTTATACTCTCTCCATGCCAAGGAGATCTCGCTCCTGTCCCTAGGCTGCGCGTTTAAGGCCTTCCTCAGCTTTCGATTTTCCTTTGAGCAGGTCTCTTCAAACCATCTGGGGTTCCTATTGCTTGGGTGGATTGGTTTGAGCATAGACTCTCTAATCATCTCTGTTAGCCTATGAAAATGCAGAACCACCATCTCTTGCCCGGTCTCAGCTAAACAGTGAAGAAATACTCCTAAATTAGTTTTGAGAAGGATTGATAGGGCTTCTAAGGGCTTTTTCAGGTGCCACACTAGTCTTAAGCCATCCGAAGAGTGTTGTGTAATGGATATTAGAATACCATTATGAACAAGTCCCTTAATCAGCAAGAGCATAGAGGAGCATAGGACGTTGTGATCTCCCCACTCTATCGGTAGGATCTCTCCTTTTTAAAACCAGGGCGTAAAGTTGGAACTTACAAACATATAGTCGATAATTGAAGCCCTCCCCCGGCCTTTAAAATTCGGGACTGTGTGGTTTGCATCTCCTAAAGTTTCAATTAGATCAACCAGTCCAAAGGCATTAAGGTACTTATGGAACTGTGCCCCCCTTGTGTTTACATATCCATCTATGCGAGTATCTTGGGACCGTGATCGCCGCTAATGTTTGCATTAAAATCACCACAAATAAAAAAATATGATTTAGCGTGTCCATTTTCAATCTTAGTTTGTATATCTGATAGAAAATTGAACAAACTAATAAAGTGTGTGCAAGTGGCGTTAACAAAATAATTGTTATACAAATTTATCAAATAAAAAACTATGTTTGTCTTTGGAATTGATATCGCTAAAAAAGTGGGTGACCCAGAATTGACCTGCAATACCTCCACCTTAAGACTTAAACTCACCCAGATGGCCAGCCCTCCCATAGCCCGGCCCGAGTTGAAGAGATGGCATCGCAGGAATAACAGGCATAACCCTCAATGTGCTGTGTGGAGGTAAGCCATGTTTCTTGTAATGCAATTATGTTGAACTTTGACACAAACACTCGCTAATCACTGTTATTAATCTTCCCCTTTAAGCCCGCCACCTTCTAACTCAATATGGAAAGAGATCGGTACTGTGTGGACAGAGTAAAAGAGGTGACTGTGGGACAGGTGAGACAGCTGAAATTACTGGTGATATATCAGCCTGAACTTTAGTAAGGGTGACAGCAGGTGTTGAAAGGGCCTTGTTACCCGCATGTCAGTCCAAGTCAGAAAGTGCGTCAAACCTATTAAATAAGGGCACAGCACACGGGGCTCGCGGTATATGCCATGTGGCCTGTGCACTGGCTGAAACATTAATGGTGGCGGTACTAACTAAACACGGGGGATTCAAATTAAGTAAACAAGGTTTGTCAAGCCCCTGATAAATAGAAGTACACATATCTGGTGCACAGTGTCACTTGGCGGGTGAAAGATTGCATGACTGGTGACATAAAAAAGGAGGAGGTCTATAAAAGTGGCCAAGTTGGACCAGGGTAATAGAACTACTGGGTAGAATGCTGCGCCTAAAGTTCAAAAGTAAATAGTGTGCAAGTTTGGGGTTCTAAAATTTACTACAATGCAATCTCCTTGTTGGTCTGGGGGGTTTGGCCCAATCCAAGCACATCTCCTTACATGTAGGATGTCTCCTGCATGGGAGAGAGACATGCTTCTGTGATGGGCCAGCCAATCCAGGGTTTTATTAAAGAGTTCTTTGTAAGATTCACTCTGGTCATATCTTAACGGGGGAACACCCAACAAAACGTCAGGTATCTGGGGGACGACCAATAATCGGAAGTTGGTTAAGCGGCTGCACTGGAGAGGTTTTACCATCAGCTCCTTTCATGCGGGGAGACAATCAGGGACTGAGGTAAGCAGTTGATCTACCTTTTGCCTAACTGATATGAGATTGTTATTCGATTGGACTGGTCCAGCTAACGAAATACAAGAGGCAGGAGGAGCGTTGTTGGGAGGGCATGATTCCACCAGGGGTGTAACAGGTGTTTTATGTATGGCGTCCTGCCCATTGGATATACTATTAGTGCTGCCTGGTTAGGATGAAGAATGATCAAAAATCAAAGGAGGGAGTGAAGAGGAAAAAGGTAGAATCGTCCTCCTCTCGATACTGTTATCCAACATAGGGATTCTACCATGTATTATGTGAATATATATGCACCCATGTGTGTGCTGCTATTTTTATTTTTATTTTTATTTGAAGTGTCTAGTCATACGTGAAAAATGGTGCAAAAGGATCAGAGCTCCTTCTCTCAATTTGTGGGAAGGGCAATGTTTCAAAAAATTGTAAAATACCCCTCACACACTGAAACCTGATTCAGTGTCATGCTTCATCATTGGGGTCTTCCCACCCCTCTACGGGACGGGGCGTGCTACGACTTACATAGACGCAGGAGCAATTTATTCAGTGATTGGTGAGTATGTGTAGTGCGTGGGATCGTGAAAAGAAAATGTGAGATGGTTAAAAATTCTCTGGCTAGTGGAACGAAAATACTTTATTGTCTTCCCTGGCTGAGAATAGTAAAAGTGGGGAGGTGTAGATGGTGTACTATAGTGAGTCACCTCCTACAAGGTCGACATGTTTCAGAAGCCATCCCCTTGGCTTTCTTCCTCAGGACCAAAAAACTGATCCCTGTTACACCTCAATGGGTGATAGAATAAATGTACATATGCCTGATAGTCACAAACACTGTCCTTTGTTCCCTGTTATGGGAGTAGAAAAATATACCACTTGTATATCTTAAGAACCTGAAAAGAAAAATATTTTGGATAAATCATGGCTTTCATCATGTATCTTTATCTATTCACATCACCATCACGTTGAAAGTTTTAAGCTTTTTTGTGATATATTTCTCTTGTGCAACCCTTTTGTAGGTAATGGTACCATTTGGTAAGTATCCTCTACTCATAAATCATTTGAAAGAACACTCCTTGTGATTTCTAGTGCCCAGTATCACATTTATTCAACATTCTTTCATACATATGTATCTCCTAGCAAGATACATGTTATGTTACAATACATTCATACATAAAGGAAGTATTTGTACACTCCTATTGTGCCCCTAAAAGGTTACAGATTGATGTTCTCAGCAACTGAGCACTCGCATTCATACTCCCATGATGAGCCTTGGAAAAAATGGGAGATGTTTGGCAAAAGTCTGTGCACTCGTCCCTTTTAACTGTGATCTCATGGTGTGTCTTTTAATATAAACAATGGTATTCATGCTCTCAAAAGGACGTGCCATAATAATACATACTTTAGAATTTAATCGTTATCGCTCCATGAGCTCACACGAGCGGTGTTGGGCGCCTTCAAATAGACACTGTAGGTATTTTAAAAGAACAGAAGGAAAAACAAGGTTTTAATGCCAGGGTCGTTTTTAAACAAACAAGCGTGGTCTCTTTGGCCTTTTTAAGGACATGCCATTGTCCTAGTTACATGCTGGAAGGAGCGCGATCACCAAAGGAAGTACCTTCTCGTGGCTCGTCGGAACCTAACTGAGGTTTGCCAGAGCCCGGTGTTTTAAAGTGCAAGGAGGCAAGCTTGATAGGAAACAGGTGTGGCTGGAAACACTAGACCTTGAAATTTTAAAGATGGCCGCCGGTAAATGGACCCAAAACAGAGTTCATTTTGATCCACTTCCTGTTGGAACGATTAACACTGAGTCGGTTGGGAAAAACTAGACCTTGGAATTTTTAAAGATGGCCGCCGGTGAATGGACCCAAAACAGGGTTCATTTTGATCCACTTCCTGTTGGAACGATTAACACTGAATCGGTTGAAAAAGCAAGCATATATTTGTTTGTTTTGAGGCTTATTTTGGAGGAGTTGCAAAAGGCAGCCAAATGGAGGTTGAATTTAAAGGAATTATTAAACAAAAAAGAAAAACAAATTGTTGCGCTAGAGATGCCCGGATGGAGTCATCGCAGACGTGCATTTATGTATGTGGGTTTTATGAAAAAACAAGGGGGGCAAATTAGAAAACCTAATGGAAAAAAAGGTAAAGAATAAATCCCAGCAATAGAACGCTAGAGGCTGGAAAAATATTAACTGGAAAAAATTTGCTGTCAGAGGATAAGGATTGAAAAGCAAAAACCATGTATATTTAAAAATAGAGTGTGTGTACACTCAGGTTTCCAAAATTATAGTTTCTCTAAAAAGAGGGAAAAAAGGAGGAAAAAAGGAAGAAAAACAGTTTCCAAAGGCATAAACCTCCTCTTTGTTCAGTATTAGTTACGGGGGTGATTGTAGTACTGTATACTCCTTATGAGTCTGGCAACTTTTTGGTTGATCATTAATTGCCAGGGGATTCCTGTGTTAGATTTTGTATACATCAGAGCTGGTTCCAAGGAATCTCATTGTTCAGGCCTTTCTCATGAGTCCTCAAACGGAACACCCACTGTTGTTCTTTTTCGAACAAATACCTTTCGCTTTGGATTTGTTCGATTACTGTCCACGAAAGATCTTCCCACTTATGATCTTTTTTCCAGAAAATGGGCTGCCATTTTGGTGGTACTCTTTTTGCATTTAATGTTACTTTTGTGTTCCCCTATCCTTACCTTGACAGGGCGTGTGGTCATTCCTACGTACTCCAAAAGACACGGGCACGTGATCAGATAAACCACATTTTTGGAATTGCATGTTGTGAATCTTCTTTGGACCCATTTGGTTCCATCATGGAACAAGATTTCTTTGCTTTTTTTAGTTAGTTTGCACACATTGCACATTCCACAGGGATGATGCCCAGAGACTGGGGGCATTAAAGTGGTTTGCATTTTCTGTTCTTCTCTTCTTTCTTTTGGTCTGGTGTGTACCACTAAATCACGGATACTCTTACCTCTTCTATGAGAGAAGATAGGTTTTGGTAGATTGATGCTTCCACTGTTGAGGATTCGCCAGTGTTTGTTTACTATTTTTGTGATTCCATTGGAGTTTGTGTTGAAAGTTGTTATACATACTGGGCGGTTCTCTTCCTCCTTATGGATTTTGGGTTCCAAAAGGCTGTCTCTGCAATTGTTGCGTGCCCTTTTGTATGCATTATCAATCACCTTTTAGGATATTGGCGTTTTTCCAATTTCTTTTTCAGATCGTTTGATTGTTTTTTGAAATCTTCGATTTCCGTACAGTTCCTTCGTAGGCGTAGGAATTGCCCATAAGGGAGGTTATCGCGGAGATGTCGAGGGTGGAAGCTGTTGTACAATAGTAGGCAGTTTTTGGAGGTTTCTTTGAAATGAGTGGTAGTTGTTAGTTTTCCTCTTTGCATAAATGTTTAGATCAAGGAAGACAAGTTTTTCATTTGAGATAGTGCTTGTGAATCTCAAAAATTGGTCTTGGCAGTTCAACCATGATAGGAAACGTCTAGCGGTGGTTTCATCTCCTTCCCAGATAATCAATATATCATCTATATATCGTTTCCATATATGTATATGGGTACGAAATGGATTGTTGGGAGTGAGGATCTTCTGTTTTTCAAGTTGATGTACATAGAGACCAGCTATGCTAGGAGCAAAAGTGCTCCCCATGCTGGTCCCATGTTTTTGCAAATAGAGAGTGTTCAGGTATTCAAAGAAATTTTCTTTGAGTGCCAATTGGCAGCACTCCATAATCATGTTTCTCGGTGTCTGGTAGTCCCAATCGGTGTCGAACAGGACATCTTCAATGGTGTTGAGGGTCTCGTTGTGGGGAAGGCTCGTATATAAGCTCTCCACATCACAACTTATCAATAATTCTCTTTCTGGGTCAAATGTTTGCCCTTCTAACAATTGCAGGACGTCTTTGGTGTCTTTCAGGTACGTAGAAGTTTGTTGTACAAGTGGTCTTAAGAAAGCGTCCGCAAATTTGGAGACTGGTTCCAAAATGGATCCAGTTCCAGACACTATTGGACGTCCCGGTGGGGAGACCAGATTTTTGTGGATTTTTGGTATAGTGTACAGGTAAGGTGTTCTTGGCGAAGTCGTGGTTAGAAAATCCCCTTCCTTTTTAGATATCCACCCATGTGATCGTGCCTCTTCCACCATACTTGCTATTTTCACTTGTATTTGCTCCGTGGGGTCCTGGTTGAGGACTTCGTAGTTCCTTTCATCGTGGAGGAGGCGTAGGCACTCTTGGTCATACTTCTCGGCTGATTGTATTACAATCGCCCCTCCTTTATCGGCTGGTTTTATTACCAATTATGGGTTGTTTGCTAGTTCTCTGAGTGCCTCATTTTCCTCTCTGGTGATATTGTGAAAGACCCTGTTGGTTGCTGGATCTATTTCTTCCAGATCTTTCATGATAGCTTTTTCGAAGGCGATCAGTTCTACTGGTAGATTGGCTTCCGGTGGAGTGAAAGTAGATTTTGGTCTCAAACCAGTGTCTCCATCCTGCTGGTCATTTTGTTTATCTTTGAAAAAGATTTGTAACTTAAGTCTTCTCATGAATTCTTTCATCTCTTGCATAATTGGAATTTATCCAATTTTGCCATTGGTACAAAGCCTAGTCCTTTTTCTAGGACTTTGATCTGTGCCGGTGTTAGAATGTGGTTTGTAAGCTTGACTACCAGATTCATTTCTTGCTGGTTGAGGCCCCTGTCATGCTCCTTGTTGCGATCCGGATTTGTTCTTCGTTTTGTGGAGCCCAGTGAACATTGTTCCCTCTCCGGTTCCTCCCTCTGTTTCTCCCTTGGCGTAGCCCTAAAAAATGGGGCTGTTCATAGAAGGGGTAATCCTGCGGAGGATAGTTCCATTGAGGGTAGGCTCCTTGTTGATGTGGGTATATCGGAGGTCCTAAGGGATGCATGGGGTATGGAGATGGGCCCTGGTAATGGCCCCATCCTGTTTGGCCGTGGAACCAAAGACGTTTGTTGTTGCTCCTCCCACCTCGGTATTGTTGGTATTTCCCTTTGCTTGAGTCAGATCCACTGGATCCTGAATCGGATGAATCATCATCAGTTGTCATTTCGTGACGGTTCTCCTGAGGTTTATAATCATCTCTTATGTATGGATAGATCCTCTCATGGCTGAAACGGGTAACATCTTTTTTTAGTTTCTGGTACTTGCTCTGTTTCAACGTTACTTCAAAGTCATTGAGAGTTTTGTTTAACTCTTCTAGATGTTTTTTGAGGGCACTCGGTGTTTCATAGCTCTTTAAACGAACTTCTATTTCTTGAATTTCAATTTTCAATTCTTGTGCTAATCTGCCAGCTGTCTTAATTATTAGCACAAGCCAATCTCGTGTGCAATGCCAACTTATTAATGACCAGTCTTTTTTAAAAATCTTGTCATGTTGAAAAATGTATGGTTCATTTCTTACTAATAGCCCATTAGGTGCCGCATTGCTTTTAAGATATTCAGTCATGAGGAGACCGTGGAGGGCTGTTTTTATCTGGGTGCGCCTTAGTTGTTCTATTTCATCCCAGTCATTGTTCGTAGGTATTGGATCTGGTGTATTTAGCCCCTCGAAGTTGTTCAGTGAGGCTATGATGCTGTCTATCTCTTCTTCCGAGAAGGTTAGGTCTGTGTTTTCTGCCATTCTTGTGGTTGGTCTGTTGTAACCTGGTGTGTATGTTCTGTTTGTGTGATCTGGGTTAAGGGTGTTCTATCAAAGATGAGAGGAGGATGTTTTATCTCTCTAGAAAGATGAAGTTTAGATTCAGCGGTGAACCAAACTCCCACAGCTGTACGCTGTCACGAATAATCAAAAAATCAAAGGAGGGAGTGAAGAGGAAAAAGGTAGAATCGTCCTCCTCTTGATACTATTATCCAACATAGGGATTCTACCATGTATTATGTGAATATATATGCACCCATGTGTGTGCTGCTATTTTTATTTTTATTTTTATTTGAAGTGTCTAGTCATACGTGAAAAATGGTGCAAAAGGATCAGAGCTCCTTCTCTCAATTTGTGGGAAGGGCAATGTTTCAAAAAAATGTAAAATACCCTGATTCAGTGTCATGCTTCATCATTGGGGTCTTCCCGCCCCTCTACGGGACGGGGCGTGCTATGACTTACGTAGACGCAGAAGCACTTTATTCAGTGATTGGTGAGTATGTGTAGTGCGTGGGATCGTGAAAAGAAAATGTGAGATGGTTAAAAATTCTCTGGCTAGTGGAACGAAAATACTTTATTGTCTTCCCTGGCTGAGAATAGTAAAAGTGGGGAGGTGTAGATGGTGTACTATAATGAGTCACCTCCTACAAGGTCGACATGTTTCAGAAGCCATCCCCTTGGCTTTCTTCCTCAGGACCAAAAACTGATCCCTGTTACACCTCAATGGGTGATAGAATAAATGTACATATGCCTGATAGTCACAAACACTGTCCTTTGTTCCCTGTTATGGGAGTAGAAAAATATACCACTTGTATATCTTAAGAACCTGAAAAGAAAAATATTTTGGATAAATCATGGCTTTCATCATTTATCTTTATCTATTCACATCACCATCACGTTGAAAGTTTTAAGCTTTTTTGTGATATATTTCTCTTGTGCAACCCTTTTGTAGGTAATGGTACCATTTGGTAAGTATCCTCTACTCATAAATCATCTGAAAGAACACTCCTTGTGATTTCTAGTGCCCAGTATCACATTTATTCAACATTCTTTCATACATATGTATCTCCTAGCAAGGTACATGTTATGTTACAATACATTCATACATAAAGGAAGTATTTGTACACTCCTATTGTGCCCCTAAAAGGTTACAGATTGATGTTCTCGGCAACTGAGCACTCGCATTCATACTCCCATGATGAGCCTTGGAAAAAATGGGAGATGTTTGGCAAAAGTCTGTGCACTCGTCCTTTTTAACTGTGATCTCATGGTGTGTCTTTTAATATAAAAAATGGTATTCATGCTCTCAAAAGGACGTGCCATAATAATACATACTTTAGAATTTAATCGTTATCGCTCCATGAGCTCACACGAGCGGTGTTGGGCGCCTTCAAATAGACACTGTAGGTATTTTAAAAGAACAGAAGGAAAACAAGGTTTTAACGCCAGGGTCGTTTTTAAACAAACAAGCGTGGTCTCTTTGGCCTTTTTAAGGACATGCCATTGTCCTACTTACATGCTGGAAGGAGCGCGATCACCAATGGAAGTACCTTCTCGTGGCTCGTCGGAACCTAACTGAGGTTTGCCAGAGCCCGGTGTTTTAAAGTGCAAGGAGGCATGCTTGATAGGAAACAGGTATGGCTGGAAACACTAGACCTTGAAATTTTAAAGATGGCCGCCGGTAAATGGACCCAAAACAGAGTTCATTTTGATCCACTTCCTGTTGGAACGATTAACACTGAGTCGGTTGGGAAAAAACTAGACCTTGGAATTTTTAAAGATGGCCGCCGGTGAATGGACCCAAAACAGGGTTCATTTTGATCCACTTCCTGTTGGAACGATTAACACTGAATCGGTTGAAAAAGCAAGCATATATTTGTTTGTTTTGAGGCTTATTTTGGAGGAGTTGCAAAAGGCAGCCAAATGGAGGTTGAATTTAAAGGAATTATTAAACAAAAAAGAAAAACAAATTGTTGCGCTAGAGATGCCCGGATGGAGTCATCGCAGACGTGCATTTATGTATGTGGGTTTTATGAAAAAACACGGGGGGCAAATTAGAAAACCTAATGGAGTCATTGGAGTCATCCTCCGGTAGACACTCTCGAGTGGCGGTGGACCCAACAGGATTAGTCCCACCTTCATCCTTGTCCGTCACCCACAGTTCCATCGCCACCCTTCCTGTTGTCCCCCCCACAAGTTGGCCGTTCTCGCTCTCCTAAGAGGGGAGCGATCTCCTTTGCTCCAGGCACCTCATTTCCTGCCCCTGTTAGCCCCACTGCCCTGAATGAGGAGGCTATTGAATTCCTGAGGAGCATCTCTGTGGGCCAGACTGCAGTCCTGAATGCCATCCATGGGTAAAGCAACCAGCTGACTCAGATGGTTGCCTCCCTGGAAGGCATTCACACTGCCATGTCTGGTTGGCCTACAGAGATCTTTTTAGGCTCTGGCCTCCTCCTTCATGGCAGCCATTCACTCATCCCAACTTTTCACTGCCACTTCTGCCCCTCCCCCTTCCAAATTCCCTATTCCCATTCCTGTCCCAAGCACATGCACACCTAAGCATGCACACACTTCATCAGACAAAGGCATCACAGACAAAGGCAAGACATCAAAACAATTCAACATACATGCACACAGCAGACACTCACCTCCCTCACCACCCCCACCACCCCCAGCATACCCCCAAGCACCAGAGCAACACATACAGAGCCCTCCACAGACATCCCTATACCCACAGACACCACACCCACACCCACAGACCCCTCCACAGCACCCAGCATTCCTACAGACACCACACCAACAGCCACAGACAACTCCACAACACACAGCATTCCTGCAGAAACCACACCCACAGGCACAGACTCCTGCACAACACCCAGCATTCCCACAGACACCACACCAACAGCCACAGGCCCCTCCACAACACTGAGCATTCCCACAGACACCACACCAACAGACAAAGAACCCTCCACAACACCCAGCACACCCACATCACATATACCAAACAAAACGCAAATGCTCACAGTCTCACACACAACAGACAACAACACAACACACACCAACATAACACACAGTGCAGACAGCAGACACAGCTCACACTTCCACTCCTTCTTCCTCACAAACCGAACTCCATCCTGAATAACCTACCTGTTTTCACCCTTGAATCTGTCTTGTTTGCCCTTGCCCTTATCCCGGTGAAACCTGACCCCCCTCCCAAAGCCCCAAAAACCTCTCCCATAATCAAACCCATCCCTCCACTTCCCACTCCACCCCTGAAAAATAGCCTCCTCACTCCCCTGAACTCAGTCCAAAAAAGTAAAAAAAACAATAAAACCCTCCTAAAGGTAAACCCTTCCACTTCCCACTCCACCCCTGAAAAACAGCATCCCCACAGCCCTAAACCCAGCCCAAAACCCCCAAACCCAAGAAGACCCCTCCCAACAATAAATCCACCCCTTCCTAAACCTCTGCCCCCCCTTCCCAAGTACCACCTTCGAGGGGCCTGTTATGCTCAATGGATGACCCTTTGTGAGGAGGTTCCCTGGCAGTGTCAGTGAGGGCAAGTTTGTTGGCACAGTCTTTTGCTGTGGCACAGTCTGCTCATATGGACTGGCCATTGGCCTTTGTTTTACCAGATGTTTTTCATCCATTCAATTAAACATGTCCTACTTTTGAAGACACTGGTCCTGCCATTACTTTTCTGACTATTTGATGGTATTGTATAGTTAATGATGTGTGAGTACAGTTGTTTTTGTTTCATCCCTGATTGCTGATCCAGTTGAAGTGGTTTGCATGATGTGACCTTGGAGCCAGTGCTGGAGTTATACAGGACAAGGGGAAATGTTGGATGGATGTCTATGTGGGATGACATCCAAATGGTGCAGACATTGCATTAGGTGACATGTTATATGGTAAGTATTTCAGCTTGGCCCGGCCACTGTCAATGTAATTTAGGTTGCACTTCTCCCTATGATGTAGGTTGGATATGTGTTTGATGTGTTGCAGTTAGATATCTGTGTATCCATACATGGAGGGTGTCAACTTGTGATACCTTTGTGGAGTTCTGCTTGAACATGTACCTATTTTGTAGTGTGTACCTTACAGCTACTTCATCTAGATGTCTGCCACATGCTGTTAGTGCTGTGTTTGCTTTCATAGGTTGCACTTACCCATTGCCTACACATACATGGCACTTAGTTATGCTATTCGTTGTCCCTTCAGTTCCCAGGTCCTGTGCACATTGAGTTTGTCAGACATGTGCGAAATGTACTGTGCCCCAGTGCCCCAGCCTTTCAGGGTTCCCCCTAATAGAGGCATAGCTATCCTGCAGAGAGTGTTTCCTTTGGCTGGCATTGCCTTTTCATGTGGGTGATGCATAAGAGTGCAATACAAAGTTATAGCAGAGAAGATGTGTTTCACTTAAATGACACATTCATACAGATGTTTATTTGACATCAAAACCGCACCTGGGATGTGTGCAAAGTGAGTGTGTCACATTCACTATAGCATCTTGCTTAGAGTTACAGTGAGAGGGCCTCATGGTAGTTGTAGTCACTTCAGTCTCAATTTACCAAGACTTGAGAAATTGTAAGCTGCATGAACAGTGACCATCAGTAGTAGCATGGCAGACAAGTGATAAAGGGCAAAATACATGTGTGACAGAAATTAATAGGTATGATATTGATGAGGAGGTGCTGTTGTGGAACACAAAATAATGCACACGTCACTATCACTGTATATAATTTACAAACACATGTCTATTTGTGTACAGTGTGCCTGTGCACTACTAGTGTTTTGGCCTAGGAGGGGATCCTACAGATGCATTTTTGATTATTCCTATGAAACAATTCCAGACAGGGTATCTGTAAACGTGTAAATTACTTAGGGACTCCAACTTCTTTGCCTGGTCCATGGCGGGGCATCGTTTTGCTGAGGAGTCTATGGAAACTGGCAGTTGTATGACTTGCTGCCGATTTCATCCGTGCTGGAGTGGATTTTGGACATGATCCAGCAGGTACAACAGCAGCAGGACATGACCGATGGGTTCCATGATGGCAGAAGACGGGAAGAGGTGAGTGGAGGTGAGTGGAGGCCTTTTATAACCTCCCTTTCCGCCATCTCAGATGTGGTGGTTGGGCCGCCATGGTCAACTTGGCTGTAAAGCAACTTGTAATTAGGCTGGTGGTTTCACTGGTGGTCAGAGCATCCCACAGCCTCCTTGGCCCATTCCATGGCTGCTGTAGTCGGAGTTAGCTGGCGGTGTTGGCGGTTCACCTGTGATCTTTGCAAAGGCAATCTGACCATCTCTTGATACGGTGGTTGGACCGCCGAACTCGTAATAAGGCCCTAAGTATAAGGCATGGCCTATAATGTATGGAATGTTCTATGTGAGCAGTAAGCATGTACTGCGGAGTACCTTGTGCAGGGTACATAAAGAACATATTAAATAGAGTGCATTGTCTGCAATTGCACCCTGTGTGGTGTATGCAAATTGCCCACATAGGGAGTTGTGAATGCTATTCAGATTCCTACAGCCAGAGAGGTTATATTTCACCACTCCTCTGGGTTGAAGTTGCTACAAATCTGCATATTTCAACCCAACTGGATTTGCAAATCCCCCTGGCATTCACAAATCCCCCAAAACATGTTCTTTAGCTTTGTCTGTGGCAAGGTCCTTAAAAATTCCAATCCTGGGGCGTGGTTTGACGCCCAAGGAGTATGACAGCATCTGAGTGACTCTCCTCTGGACATCGCGAGGAGAATGTGGCACTGTGTGAGCATTTCTTCCTGACAGCTGACATTTTTGTGGAGCGATCCCCAAATAAACTTCAGGCCTCATTACTCTCTGATTTACAGCTCCAGGAAGCGGTGTGAAACATGTTTCCTGATGGCAATGCAGCTCCCTTCATGGCAGCGCCTGCCATTTTGAGATGCAGAGCAGCTGTGGTAACAGAAAGGAACCTCTTCAGGTTTGCACCTTCATACTTCTCTGTTCTGCTGGCACACATTCTTTAGTGTTATACGCTGGAGCACAGGTTTTAATTTCTCACGGGTGGACCGAATGCTTTTATTATCAGTCTAAACCCTCAACTGAGCACAGTATAGTATATGTAACCTGGTTCTTTTTTTATTCTGCTACATTTTCCAAATTTTCCCGTTTAATCGAGGAAAATAATTAAAGAGAGAGTGTACCTAGACCAACTGCTACCTTTTTGTTGTTTTCAACGGCATTCCTTATTTTTGGTGCTTTTAACTCTGTGTATCTCCATAGAGAAGATTTCACTGGTGCTCTTTGACACCTTCCAGTCTTCTGCCTTACTCCTCAAAATATTTTCAAACACCTTTTCTCCCTATTTGCAACCTAAAGGAGTAGAGTGAACCAAGGTTATCGGAGCTAGCATGGCTCATTTCATTGCCGAGCCCACCATTTTGTGACGTCAGGTCGCTGTGGTGACAGGAATGATTTGCTTTTAAGCTTTACCTGGATCGTTCTCTGCTTGCTGGGATATGTAACTATTCAAGGCATGTGCTGGAGCACCACTGTTATCTTATAGCACACTGACTAAATACTTTGTTACAATGCCTAGATCATCACAGTGTATGAGATCCCGTTTTCTCTCATGTTACTACCCTTTGAAATATCTATGATCTAACAAAGGAACACAACAATAAGAGACCGTCACATGACCAATTATTGCAGCTATATTGGCATTGCTGGGTTACCTTTTTCCATGTTTACAAAACTGTATACCTCCATGGAAGGAATTACACCTGCGCTCTTTTATATTTGGCATAAATAGCGATCTTCATTGCTCTTGTGTTTAACTTCTCTGTGGGAATACTGAAAAAATCAAATTACCTCTGGCATGTCCCTCACACAAATTTGTCAACAACTCCTTTATTTTCTCTCAGTTCTCCAGGATGGAAGATTTTATGGCTTCCATACATAGGGGCCGCTCCTCCTCAATCCTTGCTGTGGCTCCTTCACCTCTAATGAATGGGAAAGCATCCATCAAAAGTCTTAAAAAGGATCCACCTTCTCCCTACAAAATCTCTTCCTACTGTATCCATGGATCTTCTATTGGAGGAGATTCGAGCTTCTTGCCCATACATGGAAGAGACCAACGCTAAATTACAACATCTCAGTGACAGATGGTCTCAAATGGAAGAAAGACTTTCCACTGCTGAGTAACCTATCACATCTTTTGGAACCACTAACCTTAAAGTGAATACCCTTCAGGCTCAAGTTTCCTCTCTTCAAAAGCAAGTTGAAGACCTTGACAACAGAAATAGAAACAACCTACTTATTTATGGTTTATCTGAAAGCACTAAAAGTAATGAGACCCTCACTTTCTTTAAATCCTTTCTTCCTAAAATATTGAGCATGCCAGAAGGAACTTCACTTAATATCCAACCTGCTGTTGCTTCCACCTCTAGATGACCAGAGAATATACTGACCTACTCAACGTTCTTTCAGTGGCCAAATCAATAAACATATTTCATGGACAGGTAATGGTCTCTATTTTTCCCAAGACTATGCCAAAAGTACTGCAGACAGATGCAGAGACCTCAGTATAAGACTAGCACTTCATTCTCTTAGTGCTAGATTTGGCTTGTTTCATCCTTGCTTATTTAACATTACTTATAAAAATTAGACAACCACCTACGAGGATCCTACCAGATTGAAAACCTGCAAGTTAGAGACTATGGATACATCTGGAGCATCTAAATCATAGTATATTTAACTTCAAGTACTCTCTTTGATGGTCTTAGTTATTTGTGTTATTGTGTTGATACTCAGTTACAATGTTTTTACTACTTTAGAAGTATTATTAAAGGCATTGTTCTACTATTTTTTCTCCCCTGCAGGTATTGTCCTCTTATTTGTGCCTGTCCTCGTTCTCTTTCTCATGTGCTGCAGTGCTCCTTGAGTCCTTTCCCTTAGAGTTCGGAAATGTCATCTCTTTCATGTGGTCTCAGCCTCCCCCCCATCCTTTTGGGAATTTTTAGATATGCTTTATTCTCTCTTCATTATCTTATTAGTGTCATTTTTCCTCTCTGATTCTAGACCTTGCTACTTTCCTTACCACCTTTTTCTTTCCTCTTCTTACTGTCATTTTTTTATTTATTCCCTTTTTATCCTCTTCATTTTCCTTTTTTGTCTTTTAAAGTTTTCTCGAACATACTTGTTGTTATATGGTTAGTGCCTAATTTCTTATATGATATGTCTGGCCTGACCTTTTTCTTTGTAATGCTTTCATGTCTTTGAAAATTGTCTCCTAGAACATCAGAGGTTTATATGCCCTAATTAAGTGACAACATGTTTTGACACATTTATCAAAAAATGGGGCCAGCATAACACTCATTCAGGAATCAGATCTCTCAGAAAGTGAGTCTTTGAAACTGAAGAGAGGTTGGGTGGGTGAAGTTTTCTTTTCACCGGGTGATGGTAAGAGAAATGAAGTTATAACACTATCATAAATCACATCATACTCAATTGATTTCCCATGAGTCTGATCATAATGGTTGATGGTTATTTACCAGGTTATTAATTGATAAAGTTCCAGGTTCTCTATTTAATGTTTATGGTCCCACCACTACTGATTGTCAATTTTGGTCTCATCTTACCCAACAACCCATGCAATATACTGATGATAAGTTTATTTTTGTGGGTAATTGCAAACAAAATGTCGCCCCCGTAATTGATCGAAACTCTACAGCCACATATACACCAAATAAAGCCCAAAACGTTTTTGTCCGAGCTCTCAAACAGAAGAATATAATAGATCCATGGAGGCTTTGTAACCCTACTTTAAAGAGAGTATACATATTTTCCCCGTTCATCATACTCAATCAATAGACTATATTTTTATATTGCATAATATATCCCAAACCCTACATTCTGCAGATATTGGCTCCATCCTAATATCTGATCATGCCCCTGTTTCCGTATAACTAAACATTCGTCCTAAATCCAATCTACCAAAACGCTGGAGCTTCAACAACTCCTTTTAGATAACGACTTCACCTCATCTTTTACTTCTTTTTTTAATGACTACTTCCATTTTAATCAAACAGACAATTTACCTTTTCACGCCCTCTTGGATGCCTTCAAGGTCTCGGCTTGTGACTTTATTATTAGTTATGTTGCTGGGAAAGAAATGAAATCATGTACTCATACTGCAGAAATCTTGGCAAAAAGAAAAAAACAAGAACATTCTTACTATACATCTAAATCGAAAGAGTGTTTGTCAGAGCTTATTAACACCAAACTTCAATTTAATAAATTATCTACGTGAAAATGCTTCACTTTATCTATTAAAATCTAGTGCAGAATTTTATGGCCGCCAAAACAAATCTGGCAAACTGTTGGCAAATTATCTTAAAGTTAAGAGTAACAAACTCAAAGTGGAATCAATCATAGATGCATAACAGATACCAAAACATAAAGATTCAGATAGTGTAGATGAATCTGTCCAGTTTTATGTCACTATATATGCCAGAAAATTAACCCTCTGATTCTGACATCACTCAATACCTTTCTAATATCCAAAAGTCTTCTGACACTAAACTCGATCTTACAATTTTAGTATCTGATATGACACAAACAGAACTCCACAATTCATTGAATATACTAAAAAAGGCCCAGGTCCATATAGATTTACGGTCAAATTCTTTACACACTTTTCTCAGTTACTTCTTCCAAAAATTACACGCCCTCATAACCTCTTTCTCACATTCAGGTAAATCTGCTGTCTCTTTTTTAGATGCTCTTATTTGCCTTATTACAAAGGCGGAGAAACACCCTCATTATTGTAAGAATTATAGGCCTATTTCACTTGTTAACATTGATTATAAGATTTGTTCTAAAGCTCTAGCCTTACAATTAGAATCCTTTCCCCCTGGACTCCTTGGTAAAGAACAATCAGACTTTGTTAAGGGAAGATATATTTCCGATAATACTTGCCTATTTTTTGCCATTGTAGCAAAAGTCTCTCATTTATCTTAACCCTTAGCAGTTATTGCCCTAGATGCAGAGAAAGAGACTGACCGAGTCTATTGGCCTTTTATCTTTCTTACACTCAAATGGTTTGGATTTGGGCCAAAAATAATTTCTTTGATTTCCCTTTTTTATACATCCCCATAAGCAGCCATTTTTGCAAATGGCCTCACCTCTTCATACTTAAATTAGGTAGAGGTACTCGCCAGGGATGCCCTCTTTCACCTTTCTTTTTGAACATGGCGTTAGAACATTTTTTATCTAAAATACGGCAGAATCAAGATCTACATGGATTTACATATAATAGTCAGCAGATTAAACTAGCAGTGTGTGCTGATGATGTATTGTTATTTCTTTCAAAGCCTCAAATTTCAATCCCGGCTTTTTTATGTGAAGTTACCTTTTATGCTTCGGTATCCGGTTATAAGTTGAATAATGAGAAATGAGAAATATTACCCCATACCTAATATTCTTTTTTATCAACAATATTTGTATTGAAATTTTTCAAAAGGTATCATCACATAGTGCCATTATAATCACATCTCTTACATCAGACAGTATCAGGCTATAAAGCGGTACAGTTGCTTCCTTTCAGAGATGATGTGTATAGACTGGTGCGACATACACAATACAGTAGCACTGCCAATGTTCATCATACATTAATCAAATAAACCCCCAATCCCTCGCAACCCCCCACTCCCTCACCTCCCCCCAAACATAAAGGATGCGCTAGGGGTTGTTGATGCCTGCTTAGGTGTAGGAACTGCACAGCATACTCAAAAAGACACTTGAGAACTCTACCCCCCATCCCTTTCCCTGGTCAATCAATCAATCAATCAATCACAGAATTTGTAAAGCGCACTACTTATCCACGAGGGTCTCAAGGCGCTAGGGAAAAAAGGGGGGGGGTGCTGCTACTGGTCGAACAACCAGGTCTTGAGTAGCCTCCTGAAGGTCAGCAGGTCTTGGGTCTGTCGTAGGCTTACTGGAAGGGTGTTCCAGGTCTTGGCGGCGAGGTGGGGAGAAGGATCTGCCGCCGGTGGTAGTTCTTCGAATGCGAGGGACGGTGGCGAGGGAGAGGTCGGCGGAGCGGAGTTGGCGGTTGGGGACGTAGAAGAGGAGTCGTCTGTTGAGGTAGGCTGGGCCAGTCTTGTGCAGTGCCTTGTGTGCGTGGATGAGGAGTTTGAAGGAGATTCTCCTGTCGACGGGGAGCCAGTGCAGGTTCCTCAGGTGGGGGTGATGTGGCTGTGGCATGGTACATCGAGGATCAGGCGTGCGGAGGCGTTTTGTATGCGTTGCAGTCGCTTGATGAGCTTGGCCGGGGCTCCCACGTAGAGGGCGTTCCCATAGTCAAGTCTGCTACTGACGAGGGCCTGGGTGACTGTTCTTCTTGTGTCTGTCGGGATCCACCTGTAGATCTTGCGAAGCATGCGGAGGGTGTTGAAGCAGGAGGATGAGACTGCGTTGACTTGCTTGGCCATGGAGAGCGTTGAGTCGAGGATGACTCCCAGGTTGCGTGCGTGGTCGGTGGGTGTCGGGGCTGCTCCCAGCGTCGTTGGCCACCAGGAGTCGTCCCAGGCTGAGGGGTTGGAGCCGAGGATGAGGACCTCTGTCTTCTCCGTGTTCAGTTTTAGTCGGCTGATCTTCATCCAATCGGCGACGGCCTTCATTCCTTCATGGAGGTTGGATTTGGCGGCCAGGGGGTCCTTGGTGAGGGAGAGGATCAGTTGAGTGTCGTCGGCGTAGGAGATTATGTTGAGGTCGTGCTGTCTGGCGATGCGTGCGAGCGGGGCCATGTAGATGTTGAACAGTGTTGGGCTGAGGGACGATCCCTGGGGTACGCCGCAGATGATCTCGGAGGCTTCGGATCGGAATGGTGGGAGGCGGACTCTCTGGGTTCTGCCGGCAAGGAAGGAGGTGGCCCATTCCAGGGCCTTGTCTCGGATCCCTGTGTCGTGGAGGCGTGCGCGTAGAGTGCGGTGGCAGACAGTGTCGAAGGCGGCGGAGAGGTCCAGGAGGATGAGGGCTGCGGTCTCACCGTTGTCCAGCAGGATCCTGATGTCGTCGGTGGCAGCGATGAGGGCAGTCTCAGTGCTGTGGTTGCTGCGGAACCCCGATTGGGATGGGTCCAGGATGCTGTTTTCTTCGAGGTATCGGGTTAGCTGTTTGTTGACGATCTTCTCGATGACCTTGGCTGGGAACGGAAGCAGGGAGATGGGCCGGAAGTTCTTGAGGTCTCTCGGGTCCGCCTTGGGTTTTTTGAGTAGGGCGTTGATCTCTGCGTGTTTCCAGCTCTCTGGGAAGGTCGCGGTCTCGAAGGAGAGATTGATGACGTTGCACAGGTGGGGTGCGATGGAGCTGCTGGCTTTGTTGAAGATGTGGTGCGGGAAAGGGTCTGACGGGGAGCCGGAGTGTATTGTGCTCATGGTCTTGATGGTGTCCTCGATGTTCACGCTAGCCCAGGCTGGCAGGGGTCGTGGTCGATGGTGTGCGGCGGGTCTGGTGCATCGATCTTAGTTGGGGCTGTCTGGGTGTTGAAGCTGTCGTGGATGTCGGCGATCTTGCGGTGGAAGAAGGTGGCGAGGGAATCGCACAGGGGTTGCGACGGCGGGATGTCGTTGGTGTTGGAGCTGGGGTTGGAGAATTCCTTCACGATGTTGAAAAGCTCCTTGCTGTTGTGTGCGTTGTTGTCGAGGCGGTCTTTGAAGGAGATTCTCTTGGCGGACTTGATGAGGTGGTGGTGGTTACGGATGGCGTCTTTGTGGGCTGCGTGGCTGTCCGGTGTCTTATCACTGTGCCATTTCTTCTCTAGTTTCCGGCAAGTACGCTTGGAAGCTAGGAGTTCCGAGGTGAACCAGCTGGCTCTTTTGGTGGTGTCACTGTAGGTGAGTTTTTTCAGCGGGGCGAGGGTGTTGGCACAGTCGTCCATCCATCGTCTGAGGTTGCAGGCAGCGTCGTCGGTGTTTGATGGGTCGGAGGGAGGGCTGAGAGCGAGGGCTGCCCGAGTTGGTCTTCGGTGACTTTGCTCCAGCAGCGGCGTGGGATCTGTTGGGTGCGGTGGTGTGTGGTGGGTTTCTGGAAGGTGAAATGGATGCAGCGGTGGTCGGTCCAGAGGAGTTCCGTGGTGTGGCTGAAGGAGACGTGGGAGCTTGAGGAGAAGATGGCGGTCAAGCGTGTGGCCGGCGGAATGGGTCGGTGTTGTGACGAGCTGGCTCAGACCGAGGTTGGCGAGGTTGTCGATCAGGGTGGTGGAGTTGCTGTCGTTGTTGTTCTCCAGGTGAAAGTTCAGGTCTCCGAGGAGGATGTAGTCGGTAGAGGTCAGGGCGTGCGTGCTGATGAAGTCGGCGATGGAGTCGCTGAACTGGGGTCGGGGCCCAGGGGGTCACCTTTCCAGCCCTCCTGTTGCTAAAATTGAAAGAGGTGTAGAGCCTGGACCCGTGTAGGGCATGCAAACAGGGGAAGGCCCTGCGACAGGTATTCCACCAATGGTCCCCATGTATACTCAAAGTTCTTAAAGGTATCTGTTAACACACTTGCCATTCTTTCCATAGTGAGACCCTGCCGTAGGCGAGCGTGCCATTGAGTCAGGGAGGGGGCCTCCCTCTGCTTCCAGGCTGCTGCTACCGCCGTTTTGGCCGCCCCTAAACACAGCCATAAAATGGATCTGTCACTAACTGTCTGGCGTTTAAGAGCCTCAGCCCGAAGCCCCAGCAGAGTCGTCCCCAGATCGGAAGGAATGGGGTAACCCAGTATGTCTTTAATTTGTGCCAAAATCTCCGACCAGAATGGCCTAATTGTTGGGCAGTACCACCAAATATGCATGAAGTCCCCTCGAAGGCCACAACCTCTCCAGCATAAGTCAGATGTCTCGGGGTAAATCCTTTTGAGTTTCGTGGGATACAAGTACCAATCATTGAGTACTTTATAGAGAGCCTCCCGTGTTCCCATCGAGTGGTTGAATTTGTGTATATCCGTATATAGTTTGTCCCACTGTTTAACTGTGGGGCTCACCCCCAAGACCTGCTCCCAGAAGAGTCTGTGCCGGGGCTGTTCATTGTGTAGTGCTGCCTGCAGTATTTTATAGAGATGCAAAATCGTGCCCTTTGTACCTTTTTCTAATTTCGCCAGTTTCTCTATTAGCGTGAGCTCTCTAGTCGCAGCCTCCCGAATACCCCTCGTTAAGACCCAGTGTCGAAGCTGGGTGTAGTGGTACTGTTCGTTAGCTATGAGGTTGAACTCCCTCTGGCAATGCTCAAATGTGAGTATGTCCCCCCTATGGAACAGATCGGAATTCGTAAGACATCCCCCCTCCCTCCATGCGTCAAAAAAATCTGGGTCCTCTGCTGGTGGAAATGCCAGGTTTCAGTGTATGGGGGTAAACGGTGAGGGGAAAGTAGTCAGGGCCGCCATCCTATGTATGTTGTCCCACACTTTAAGGGTTGATTTAGTAGGTGTACTTATGTAAACGTTAGGAGGGGCGATCCGCTTTGGGTTTCCATAAAAGATCCCAGATGCTTTTCCCTGTCACTGCTCTATCCATATGCAGCCAGTGTTTATCTGACACCCTAGATGACCATTCTGAAATCACCCGGAGCTGGGCTGCTTTATAATATAAGTTCATATCCGGCAGTGCCAGACCCCCCTTATTTTTAGGAAGTCGAAGTTGGCGATAGGATAATCTTGCCCTTTTCCCTCCCCATATGAAGCGAGTGATCATTGATTTTAATGCGGTGAAATACCCCTGTTCTACGTCAATTGGAAGGCCCTGGAAGAGATATAACACTTTCGGCAATATCATCATCTTAATCGCCTGGATTCTGCCTATCCATGAGAGGTATGCGAGGGACCACCTTTGAAGATCCGTTTTTATTTGCTGTGGGGGTTAGTTTGCCTTGAAGCTTGGGGGTTATTCTAATTCCCAAGTAGACAATTTCGTTCTTATCCCATTGGAAGGGTGTGGAATCCACTAGGATCTCCATGTACCTCTGTGGCATTGTGAGGTTCAGCAGATAAGATTTCGACAGGTTAACCCGTAGACCCGCTACTTGTTCAAACCTCTGCAGTTCCTCCATTACCCTCGCCAAAGAAGTATCTGGTGCTGTGACTGACAGGAGCATATCATCCGCAAAGAGAGAGATCTTATGTTCATCTCCTCCGAATGGAATGCCTCGGATCTCGGGCGCCATACGAATTCTAGCCCCCAACGGCTCTATGCTGAGAGCAAACAGCAAAGGTGAGTGGGGGCATCCCTGGCGAGTCCCCCTCTCCAGACCGAATACTGATGAGCTCACCCCATTGACCAGTACCCTGGCGCTAGGACATGCATAAGTCACTTTTATCATGGCTATAAATCTATCACTGAACCCGTATTTCCTTAAAACCTGGAAAAGAAAGGGCCAATCCACCCGATCAAAGGCCTTCTCGGCGTCTAGCGCCAGGAGGACTGCCGGTAACGATCTTTTATTTGCTTTCTCCACAAGATGGAAGACCCTCCGCAAGTTGTCGTGGGTTTGCCTGCTGTGAATAAACCCAGACTGGCCCGGATGGATCTGCTCTGGCATCAAGGATTCCAGCCTATTAGCCAGTACCTTTGTATAGATTTTTGCATCTAGGTTAAGGAGTGCTATCGGGCGGTAGGAACCACATAGTTGGGGATCCTTCCCTGGCTTGGGAAGCACCGATATAATAGGCTCCCCCATAGAGTTCGTCACCCTCCCCGTCTCTGCCATAGAATTGTATAAATTTACCAGGTGTGGGATAATCTCCGCCCCGTATGTCTTGTAGAATTGGGCCGTCAGCCCGTCCGGGCCCGGCGATTTGTGTGGTTTTAAATTAGCTATGGCCTTACTGACTTCCTCAGATGTTATTGGCGCCCCCAGGTCATCATTCTGTCTTGACGAAACCTTAGGGATTTCAATCTCCCCTAAGTATCGTGTTTGTGCAGCTGCATCGTAGCTGTCTGCTTGATAAAGTTTTTGATAAAAGTGGCCAAAGGCATGCCCCTTGTCAGTCTCCATGGTTGCCTTGTCCCCCCTTTGTGTATATATATCTCCTATATAGTCCCGTTCCCTCTTTATCCTCAATGCCTAGCCAGATGCGCTCCCACCTTATTGCCCTTCTCATATGTGGAACACTTAAGGCGTAGGAGGGTCCGTTCTGCTCTATAACTGTGTATAGCATTTAATTTACCCCGAAGGGCAGAAACCTTTCTTTGCAAGCTTACAATGGGTTGTCTTTTGTGTTCTCTTTCTGCCTCTTTCAATTCCGCCTCCAGCGTTAGTCTCTCCTGTACTCTGCGCTTGGTCAATTCCGCATTAAGAGTAATGCATTGCCTTCTCAGGACCGCCTTAAAGGCATCCCAATTAGTGGCCTGGGAGGTGTCTCTGGGGTAATTACTTAGAAAATATTCCTTAATAGATTTACGTAGCTCATCCCGCAGTAAGTGGTCCCTTTGTGATAGCCATTGGAAAGAACCATCTCTTGTATTTTGAGGGGGGGCTATCCCATGTTAGAGTTAGGGTGCATGGAGCGTGGTCTGATATAGTAATGGGGTGTATGGAAGTAGCCTGCTTTGCGGGGGCTAAGGTTTTACTCAAGAAGATATAATCTATTCTAGAGTAGGATCTATGAGTATGAGAGAAGAAAGTATAATCCCTATAGTTTGGGTGCATTGTTCGCTAAGCATCCATTAGACCCAGCTCAGTAAAATCTTTTTTCAGAGCTTTAGTGAAGGTGCTGGATGTTGCCCTTTGGGATTGTGTACCAGCCATACCCGCCTCCCATGTCAAATTAAAATCCCCTTGAAATGTCTCCCTCCGCGAACCCCCCCACCCACGCCAAGACCTTGGAGATAAATGTAGTTTGATTTGAGTTGGGCGCGTAGATGGAGGCAAATGTGCAGCTACGACCCAGCAGTTTCCCCTTGACCATAACTATTCTGCCCTCCTTATCCATTTTGCTGTCCTCTGGCTGGAAACCCAAGGATCTATGAAAGAGCAGTGCAACCCCATTGTGTTTCGTTGTGGCGGATGAGCGGTAGACAAGCGGATATGCCCTGTGTTTCAGCCTATGGTCCTCTGCCCTTTTCAAGTGCATTTCCTGCAATGCCACGACATCATGCCTTTTGTTCTGAAGATATTTGCATAGTTTCTGTCACTTACTCGGGGAGTTAAGCCCCTTCACATTCCATGTGAATAGTGTGAGCACCATTTGTGATGAATGTGTAGGAGTCGGTACTCATTGTACAACCATAGGACATGCCCTTCTCCAAGGCCTCTCCTCCCTACCCTCCCTGTCACATGTGATATCTTACTCAGGCTCCCCTCCCTCCCTGCACCTATCCCGTAAAGTGGTTATGTCTCCTGTGCATCCCAAAAAGATCAACAAAAGAAACCCAAACATTTGGGATCAACTTGACCCAACATCCTAGAAAAGAATTTAGTGAAGTACATTTGTGATCTACTTACCATGGATGTATTGGTCCATGTTCGCTTATGGCGATCTGTAAAAAGCGATAATCAAGTCACCTGCACCTGAGTGGTTATCCTCAGGCCTCCAACGAAGCACGCCCCCTGTCTGGGGACCCCTCAGTCCTTGCTTTGTGTGGCCTCCCCATATGATAACGATGAGTCCCAACCTCACCTCAATCCTGGCCCCATGGCTCCAGTCCCAGTTATTCTCCATGGTCAGCCCCGTTGGACCGCTAGGTCTCGACCCAATCCCAAGGAGTGCTGCTCCTCTACCTCCAACTTCTCTTGTACCCCGGTGGATATCAAGTCTCTCTACGTTCCGGGACATCTCCAGCTTCACTGGAATATTAGAACAACTGTTAATAAGAAAAGTCTGTATCTTAGGGCTCGGTGGTCTGATGGCGATCAGAGTCCTCTTCCGTTGTGTTCCGTCTTGCCCCAGCAATGTCACTTCCGTTTTTGCGATTTTGTTCTTCTTTGTTGTAGCCACAGCCCGTCTCCCTGTGGTTCAACTGGCCCTCTCCTTGCGTCCCCTTGTTGGGCCCTTTTCTTCCAGGTCCTCAGATGAAGCCAAGCCTAGTATCTCTGCTGCCTCAACATATGTGGTACGGTGGTGCTGCTTATTGTGTAGGGAGAAGGCAATGCCAAATGGGTAGGTCCATCTATATTTTATGTTATCTTGCCTCAGCTTTTCTGTAATTGGGTAAAGCAGATGGCTGCGCGCTAGCGTCGCTGGTGATATATCTTGATAGAGATCACATTTGAAGCCTTGGAAAGAGACCACATCTTTTGATCTAGCCACCATGAGAATAGCCTCCCTCATCTTGTGAGAATGTAATTTCGCCAGGACATCTCTTGGACGCTTCTGTCCCCCGGATGGTGGTGGATCCACCCTATGCACCCTGTCGATTTTTATCTTCACGTCTCCCGGGCCCAACACCTCCCCAAACCTTCCCCTCGACGAAGGCTTCAAGATCAGGCCCTTCTGTCCCTTCTTCCAGATTCCTTAAGCGAACGTTGTCCCTCGGGGCTTTGTTCTCAAGATCTTCACATTTGAGGCTATTCACTTGTAACTGCTCGTGGAGTCCTTTTGTCTCGTTTTCCATTGCCGCCATTTTAAGTTCCAGCTCCTGTACCTTAGATTCCACTTCGAGAGTACGGGTGCCCACTGAATCGACATCTTGTAGCGTCGTCAGTTTGCCTTGAATGTCGGAGCGTAGGGCCTCCATTGACCCCTCGAGATCTGCCTTGATTTCTTCCCTGAGTTCTTTCTTAAAGTCTCTCAGGGAGGCCCATCAGGTCCTCCTTAGTGAGCACCATCTCTCCCCCTCGTCTGCCCCCTGCCGGATTCCCTCTCGTTTCCGTGGGGGTAAAGTAGCTTGATACTCTATTTGTCTGTGTCTTTTTGGGTGGCATAAGATCCGCAGTAACCTCTGAGCGTCCCCCTCGAGGCGGAGTGGTGCTTCTTGACGTGCTAAGCCCCCTTCGCCTGGCCAAAACCACTGACGCCCGGTCTTCTCAGTTGTCTTGCAAATAACATCGCTGTCTCTGACCCAAGCACGGGGGTGTAGGCTCAATGTACATCACTAGCTGCTTAGGAGCTCCCATGAAGGTCCCCTCATTCTGTTTCCGCTGGTAATGTGTGTGGACACTGCCACCCCTCGCCTGTTGATAGGCCCGGTGCACCCCTGTAGCTCACGGCTCACTGGGTGTGCTGTCAACCAGTCAGCCTGTATATCCACGCTCTGATGTAGTGCCACTAACCGTGCCGCAGTAAGTGGAGGCCCGCTCCCTGTGAACAGCCATTGCTTTTTTAGTATGGTCTGTGCAGCTCTAGGATCGCCGGGAAATTGCCATGTTGAGGTCAGGCACCAGTGTGCTCACTGACCTATGTTGTGGTGCTCCTTGGTGCTGCCCACACTCCTTGCCTGCTCATGCCAGCTTACCCCATCGTTCTGCTGGCCGAGACATCGCCTCAGTGTGTGTGCACACTGCACCCTTCGTCTCTCTCATGCCTCTGGGCCCACCGGAGCCCGCCGGGCTGCCATCTTGAAGTCAGGCAACCGCCTGTTGCCTCCACGTGTCCACACGGAGGTCGACCCAGTAACCGGAGGGGGCCAACGGGGGGGACAACCCTCTCGCCTCACTGCTTCATACTCCAGTCGTTGGGTGGTCCCCACCCCCACCTGTTACCGATCACATCAGCCAGTGCTCCTGTATCTTCTCCTGCCGTGTTTTCCCCCGGTGAGTGCGCCCCTCCTGCCTCCGGGGCCGGCCTTCAGGTCCCTGAGTCCATTCTGCCATCTCTCGTTGCTCCAACGTGAGTCTCATGCCGTCACCCGACTGCCGAGCAGTTCCGCTACTCTGGCGACTCTCAGTGCATTTCAGCAGTTCCCGGTTCTTCCCTCGGTGCCTCGGTACTCCAGGCCTCCCCGCATTGGGTTTCAAACGCGGAGAACCACCCCGCAGGTATTTTATTGACTTAATCACTCCGTTCGCCGCGGAGCCTCGGTGGATTAGGTCCGCTCGGCCATCTTGGTTGGCCACACCCCCCAAATATTCTTTCAAGCATGATTTCTTTACATTCAACTTTGTGTGGAGTTCTCAGCATATTAGAAACCTTGGCTTATGGTTCACTCAATCTATTAAAACCTCTATATCATTAAACATAGAAAAATGTATTCATATGTTAACTGCCTTAACTGGTAGATGGCACCCCTTATACTTCTCTTGGTGGGGCCAGCTTGACACTATTAAAATGATGCTTGTTTCCGTAATTTTATATACTATTTCTAATATGCCAGTACCTATACCACTTAAATCTTTCAAAAAGATTAACTCCATACTCTCCTTATTTCTATGAAATAATAAAAAACCTTGTACTTCAGTGTTAAAATGAATACATTGAAAATCTAAGTGTGGTGTAAACTTCCCTAATTTTTTTCAAATACCTCAAGGCTTTTTTACTGCGATAATCTTCTTATGGAATTCAGTCTCTCCAACCAATTGTCCACTATGGGTTGACATTGAAAGGGATTTTCTTTCCCCTTTCTCTGTTCAAGAATACTTGTCATTCACACGCAAACATCAAACCCTCTCCACCCTTATTTTTGAACACTCATGTAAATTGCTAGATCCTATACTATCCTATGCTCTCACGTTTCTTCATACTTTTCTTAGTTCTACTATTTGGCATAGCAGGTTCATGCTAATTAATAATACACCTATCTGCTCGAAACCCTGGAGGGAAAAAAGGCCTAATTTGGGTCAATCAGCTGTTTGATCATAACATTCCCATATTGTTCTTACGAGCTCGTACTCTCTGTGCCCCCCTCTTTTCAAAATAAATGTTTATTCTTATGAAATGCTCTTTCCACTGCTTATGCTCAATTTCAATCTTGTCCTCTCTCTGCTTCATCCCCTGCTAATCGTTTGCATGATCTGCTAACCAAAAATCCCAAAGCCTCTACTATCACCACTGATAGAGACAAAACAACTACATTTACATCTTGGGAACAAGATTTGGGAATGGAGTGGTCTGTCCCGTTTTGGAAAAAAATTGGGCCAAAATTAGAAAAACCTCTAGAGTGGCAAACGCAACACATACACTTTTCTTTATATATAACAGACTTCTTCTATCTCCTGTGGTTTTGTACAAGCTAATATCCAGATCTTCTGACACATGCTAGACATGCTCATTAGAGTGTGCTGATTTAAGGCATTTACTTTTCAGATGTCCCATTGTTCATGATTTCTGGACATAGGTTTGGACTTTTCACTCTACAGTACCTTTTCCATTACTAACTTCTTCTTAGGAAGTTTATCTGATGATTGGGCCACATATTCATTCGAGGTACGCTTATTGAACTTGCTATTCGCAGTTGCGTCTTAACAAGTCACAAAAAAATGGAGAGACCTAACCAATCTATCTTTCCAAGTATGGTGGTATGCAGTAAGTCATAATCATAGACTAGATACGGCATACATGCACCCTGTATCACTTGTTTGAGACATTTAATCTTATGGTCTCCTGTTACAAATTGTTTGGATAACCATGCAAAGTAAACCTTTGCGCGCACAACTGATCAACAAGAAGTTCTTCAACCTCCTTGACTTTCCCTTTACTGATAATAGCGATGCCTTATTTTACTAAGGGATACAAAAGGGGATGATGGACGGAACGTTTGAGCCAATCAAACACTCACCCCCAGTCAACTGATCTGGGTTTAATCCATCATCATTCTTTAGCTCACTCCACCACCCCAGTTCAGACATGGCCATATGCAAATCAGTCTGACCCTGTGCCTCATGGGAACAGTCCAGCCCGAACTGCCAAGCCATGTCTTCCCTGGACCGGAAACAAGCATCCTAGGACCGGTTTCTGGCATTCCAGCCGTCATCAGCCAGGCTTGCTTGAATCCAGTGGCAAAGTGAGCAAGGGACCCACGTCTGGGCATACCCCGCCAACTTAGGGCGAACAAAGCGATACAAAAGGGGATGATGGACGAAACGTTTGAGCCAATCAAACACTCACCCCCAGTCAACTGATCTGGGTTTAATCCATCATCATTCTTTAGCTCACTCCACCACCCCAGTTCAGACATGGCCATATGCAAATCAGTCTGACCCTGTGCCTCATGGGAACAGTCCAGCCCGAACTGCCAAGCCATGTCTTCCCTGGACCGGAAACAAGCATCCTAGGACCGGTTTCTGGCATTCCAGCCGTCATCAGCCAGGCTTGCTTGAATCCAGTGGCAAAGTGAGCAAGGGACCCACGCCTGGGCATACCCCCGCCAACTTAGGGCGAACAAAGCGATACAAAAGGGGATGATGGACGGAACGCTTGAGCCAATCAAACACTCACCCCCAGTCAACTGATCTGGGTTTAATCCATCATCATTCTTTAGCTCACTCCACCACCCCAGTTCAGACATGGCCATATGCAAATCAGTCTGACCCTGTGCCTCATGGGAACAGTCCAGCCCGAACTGCCAAGCCATGTCTTCCCTGGACCGGAAACAAGCATCCTAGGACCGGTTTCTGGCATTCCAGCCGTCATCAGCCAGGCTTGCTTGAATCCAGTGGCAAAGTGAGCAAGGGACCCACGTCTGGGCATACCCCCGCCAACTTAGGGCGAACAAAGCGATACAAAAGGGGATGATGGACGGAACGTTTGAGCCAATCAAACACTCACCCCCAGTCAACTGATCTGGGTTTAATCCATCATCATTCTTTAGCTCACTCCACCACCCCAGTTCAGACATGGCCATATGCAAATCAGTCTGACCCTGTGCCTCATGGGAACAGTTTTACTAAGGGGCTTATTATGACTTTGGCGGTGTGGCACCGGCCGCTATGCCAGCGCCCTGCTGCCACACCGCCTAAACCATATTAAGACCACCCACTGGATTCCGACTGTAATCCAGGTTGGGCGGTCCGGTGGCGGCTGGCCCGCGGCGGTGCAGTGCTAAGGCTCATACGTGAGCATTAGCAAGGCACCACAATGGGAACGCCATTGCACGTTCCTGCAGGGCATGAACTGTCAAGTCTATGCCCTGCAAGAACTAGGGATACATTTATACATGGGGGCACACCATGTGCCCCCCCTCCATGCATCCCCTGATGTAGAGTCAACAGGGGGCCCTGTAGGGCCCCATTTGCTTCCTCACCGTCACACTTTTTATGGCGTGCTCACCACCATGAAAACTGTGACAGTGAGGAAACTCCTAATATGCTTGGCGGTGCCATAGCAGCACTGCTAGCATATTAGGGGCCTCAGACCGCTGCAAGACCGCCAGGGATCTCAGATCCCTGGAGGCAGCAGTGGTCCCATGGCGGTCCAAAAGCCCTACTTGTAATAGGGCGGTCAGACCACCGGTGCGGCAGTAGCCACACCGCCACCATGGGTTTGGCGGTCCATTGTACCGCCAAACTCATAATAAGGCCCTTAGTATTCTTTATATACAATGTACTAACTCTTTCTATGTAACCACCAGACTGTTCATTTTCCAAACCGTGTATACCTCTCCCCTCCCTCTCCGAATAATGTATTCTGTTTCAATTCTGTGCTTACTCTACATTGTAATGCATTTGCTTCCTCTACACTGTAATGTATTATCTATTTGTGTTTTAACTTATCTTTAATAAACTTACTTTTAAACAGAAAAAAAGAAATTCCAATCCTGAAATCCCATGACCAAAAATAAAACACCATTTCCTTTGTTTTGTTCTGGAACACCCTGTTACAAGCATATGACAATTTTGTATTTAGTACAAGAAGGTTTGGAGATCTGTCCACAGAATTATAAATCCAATATTCATCAGTAAAATTTCAGATGGCTTCAACCAATCAGATACCTAGTTTGAGATGAGAAATGTGGATCTGAATCCATGAATACCAAAATACCAACCGTCTTAAATACCTGCTTTTTGCATCCCGGTTTTGTGAAAAAGGGCTGTAGATGCTTATGCAGCAATACAGATTGCACTGGTGATAAATATGAGCCGGCATAATCTGAAAGGAGTGTGCCCTCATTTTCCTGGGGGTGTGGACCTATGTAATAGGAAATCTATTGCCTCTGCACATGCGCCTTATTATAGATGTCGACTCAGATACAAAGAGAGTGTCAGGAGGCATAGTGACTGTGCACCACATAGAGATAGCGCACCTTTAGTGTGTCCCCAAAGAGCGGCAATTGAAAGAGCAGAAAGGGGTCCGGGGTCCCCCAACACATCCCCCTGCATGTGGATGCAGAGCCTCACTGTAACTGCCTACAAGGGGATTTCTTCACCCTGTCAAACATAGGCTGGCCTGTCACCTGTACAGTGAAAGAAGACCGACAGCGCCAAACAGCCAGATTATCTTTCATCAATACTCTGTTCCCAGTGCAGGAATAAGTTTGTGCCTGCATTGGGAACACGACTTCGCTGTAGTAGAGCACACTTTCCTGGTGTGAGCCTGGCACACCCAGTGAAAAGTGCAATGTGGTGCAGACCACGGGCAACACTTCCTATATGTAATAAGGGCCCAGATTATGAAAACTCTATCCATGCATTTGTTTTCCTCTTTTTTTTGTAGAAATTCTCAAAAACTGCTAAAACCTATTTACACCAGTTGGAAAACTGGGCTTTAGTTTGCAGTGTTCCCTAACTGCATGGCAAATTTGGCGTTGAACTAAGCAGCGTTTACGGGGCTATCGGAAGGCAAAATGTTCCCATAGGTAAATTGATGAAAAAATGTTATGGACTCCCCACTATACATCTTCTGCTCTCTTTCATCAATCTTCAAAGTTTACAAAACCTAACACAAAAACATATAGAGAATGGGCATAGCAAGGGTGGAGGAGGGAATGTGTAGCTTGAGAAATGTGCATTGATAATGGATCATTGCTTGAACCTTGAATAGAAAGACATTGTTGCCAGCTGCCTAAGTTGGCACGGTTCCAGGAACCATTCTCACATATACAGAGAGCTAAGCATACCCACATGCCATGTAGAAACGTCTGTGCCCTTTACTCATGTTAAGATAAAGTATACAATATTTTTCATAGAAAGCTCAACGATCTTGTGATATTTTGTGATAATATTGCACTATCCAATATTATCTTGCAGCTAACTGCATAGCAATCAGCATCTGGACACATATTGGCGTTTCCAATCATCTGAAGGCTGATGAAAAAGCATTATTTCTGCATGTATTTTAAGCCAAAACCACCCAATAATCTGACTGTATCAATAGATTTCCAAATATTCAAAATGATTTAGTTCACATAAACAGGGGAGCATGGCCTTCAACTCCTTGTGATAGTTTACGCTTACTGCATTAACGTCTGCTACTTAGGGATTACATTTTAATATTTAGGACAACAAAAGTGCAGCAGCCAAATGTACTAAATGTACTAAATGTTTCTGCCGCCAACAACCCTGTGATTTTGTGTTTTTGAGACAGCAGCTCTGTAAGTGACAATGTAGAAAATGTACTGAGTCGGAAATGTATTTTCTGACTCATAAGGTACACTTTGTGGTTCACTGTCAATCATAAGGCTGGGGAGGGGGATGAAAGACACAATTGCAGACCATTGATAGGTTACCAACTTTTCAAATAAGATGCCACTGATTTGCAGAAAGGGGCATCGGACGGGGCACGCAGTGCCCAGGGGACCACTGCATGCTGCTCCTGATGCCCTTCGAAGAGTGTATTTTTAATTTTTTTTATTCCAGCCTCTGTCCCTAAACCTCCTCCCTGGAGTATTGGGATCGTAAAACATTCGGTAAGCCAGCATGGCAGGAGAAGAGTTGAAATCTACTTGTGTGGCTGAGATTTCTTGGTATCAGGCACCTGATAGGTTTCCTAGATGAAATGTATTTCAGGAACCCATTATGTCACCATCATATTAGTTACAATACTTCTTAGCAGGCCTGCTTTCTCATGGATGACAAACGCAGCTCTTCTTAGAAAGGTCGCCATTCATTTATGGCACAGTATGAATATTTATCAAAAGGACTGCAATGCTTCAATACAAACAGGACAACACTTCTCAGCAGTGATGTTAAGCAAGGCAGTTATAACTTTTTTGAGCAATTCCAACACTTGCCAGCAGGGATGACATGCTTTTCATAGATAGTTCCAACAATTATCAGAAGGGCTGCTGTGCTTTGTATGGGGGCAGGGTCAACATTTTAAAGCAAGTTTGGTATCCAATTCCAATTCCAAAAACTTTATTTCGGTCATTACAGACCATAAAAAGTAAACAATACAAATAGTGAAAAAGACAATTTTAATTTTTTTTTAGAATTATATCAATTAACTGTCTATACCACCAATGGAAAAGGAATAATACAATGATAGATTATTATTAATTTAAAACAATAAGAACAGCTAAAAACATTAAAAAGAACTTTAAAAAAAAAAAAAGATAATAATAAAATACGAATCAATGCTCAGTGGAGGAGATTACTACCTACAATGATAAGCTTAAAAATCCCCTTCGACTCTGCCACATTGAATTAAAAAAACGGGACACTGCAAACACAATAGGTGGGTGTGTGTCAGTTCGTAAAATTCTGAATGCCTCTAAACATTGATTACACCCTATATTTCTACAGAGTGGTACGAGCCAACGCTGTCTAGCCTTAGTATAGCCTGGGCAAAAAAAAAAACATGGATAACCGTCTCATCTAAACAAGTACAAGCGGGGCATCCAAAAAGAGGCATTTTGTGCCATTTATTAGTAAAAGCATGCAGTGGCAAGGTTCCTGTTCTAAACTGAATATACAGCTTCCTTGCCAAGTTGGGTTGAATGACATCTAAAAATGGCTCTATAAAATAGTCAGTTTTAAAATTCAAAAAATCAACTGTTAAGTGACCAAGATTGGGGTTCCCCTGGATGTCAGCAAGCTTAGCAGAACGGTAAGCTCTTACCAATCCTAAACGTGAGATTGTCAAACACGCCACCTCGGGATTGCTCCACAAATCGGGGATACCAATTCTAAGTGATACTTTTTTTATATATGAAAACCATGGTAGGTTAGCTACCCCCTGGAGACCCATTATCCCCTTCAGCTCTGACTGGTAATCTGCTAGCTCTGGGGTCACCCACAATCTACGCCAAAAAGTTAGTGGCCTCAACCCGACCTCGTCTGCAATAGGTCTAATGCCCAAATCTAGATGTAGTGGTATCAAGGGTGAGCTCAACGGTAAGCCCAACAACTGTCTCATAAATCTGTTCTCTATCCTTGACAAACTAGCAGTGGGACGATGACCCCAAAGGACATTCCAAGGACAGTACTAACACATTGCAGAAATGATTGTGCATCGAAGTGGATAGTGTAACCTAAAGAAAACCACAATAGCTCAATTTCACAAGTCCTTAGAAATTTCCACGTTCCCTGCATCACAGGGAAATGGCAGGAATGCACTGTATTTATCCAATACGGTGCATTCCTGTCCTTTTCCCTTGTGCAGTTTCGGAAGTCTACCCTTGCACCACATGATAGACAGGATTGTTTTGTGCGGGAATGGGCACCTTCCTGCATAAAACAATCCTGATAGGTTTTTTTCTCTGGGTGCTGCAGCACACATAGAAAGAGGAAAAAACAAAGAGAAAAAATATATTTCTCCTCATTACGCCTCTCCTGGCGGAGGCGTGTATTTTTGGCACATTCTCAGCTTTATCAGGTTTGGTGAATCTGGGTAAAACCATGGGAGTTGTTGGGGAACACCGCTGGAACGTCTCCTTTTCACAGAGTAATGCAGCACAGCGATTTGAGCTGCGTTGCATTACTCCATATTTATGAAGCCATTTAAAGCCACTCAAAGCGGCTTAGCGTGGCTTCATAAATTTGACTTAGAGGTTTGTGTCACACTTGTACCATGTTGCATGGTGCAAGCATGATGCAAACCTCTCATAAATATGCCCCCTAGTTTCTATACTCATAAAACAAGAATTGGCATATATTTTAGGCCTTTCTATTCTATGGGACATTGAGAGATTAGGGATAGAGTTGAGACATGAAAGCCAATGGTAGATGTGTCTTTATCATAACTTTTTTCTGCATGTGAAAATTAAGCAGTCATTCAAGAGGTCACTCATGGAGTCATGCAAGTGATCAAGCAAAAGGTCAATCAAGTTGGTATGTAGTTGGTCATGTAAATGATCCATCACGTGCTCATGCTAGTGGTCTTTTAATTGACCAAGCAAAAGACAGTCATAAAGGTGATCATGGAGTCGATCATGGGTGAGGTCATGCCAGCGATCCTGCAAGTGCTCATGCAGGAGCACATGCATGTGGCATATACCTACCAAAGGCTACCATAGTTTGAGTCATTGGTGATGCTCTTTTGAAGCCAAAAGATTGGAAAGCTTTGACAGATTATTGTTGAAATTGATACATATAGCACCCAGTACTACAGTCTGTGGCAAATTTCTGGTGGGGCCTGTAATGTGAGCAGTTAAGTTATATTTCAATTCCAGTCAGCTACTCAAGTGGGCATGGTAGTGGTTATAGGGTGAGCCACTATGAAGGACAACGCTGGGTTCTACAGGACAAGGCAGATATTTAACATTTTAGTACTATGTACAGTTCTAGTAATAAGGTTAATGCAGCCATTTTAATTTTCATTATCTATTGTGCCATACCAGGGTAAGGCTAATGATATGGTGCTGTTAATATTGAAAAAGTTGATGTCAAGGTGAACAATGGTACATTTACGTACAGAAATGAAATTGCATCTTTATTGACAAATTCACCCGTTGTGAACTCCGCGTTAACCCCGACTCAGAAATACATAATTAGGCAGGCTCTGAGACCCAGGCCCAAGTTCACTGATTGACAGATCACAGGTGGGGTAGCACATAGCCAGCAGACAAACGTACGAATAAGACATCCCAGATCAAACCCACAGATAGGCACAGTGACACCACAATGGTCCAGGCACGCATGGCCAAAGGGTTGCGAGCGTTCCCAAAATTCTGCAAAGTTAGATGCCACATAAAGTTAGGAAAACACAGCACACACAGTGCATGCAGTCATCATGTGCTCCCCATGCCGGACATCTGGACACGTTATCTACTGGCCAAATTGTGTCCACGCACGGTTGAGGCTCACTTGGCTTTATCATCCAAACAGTAATTTATGGCCCCAAAGACAGCGATCCACATTCCTTTCCAAAAAAAGACTGGCGGAATCATTTTATTACACCCAATGAACTGTATAAAAGCCTATGTTAGACCGATTGTAAATTGAGACAGTCCTCAAACCCTATGCCTGTAACTGTTCTCCCGGACACACTGTTTATTTAAACGAACTGTTCTTATTTTGGCAAATGCTTCTCGTCTCTTGTTTTTTCAAGGTATTTCATGTTCAAGCAACAGTGCATTAATTGTGTTCATTCAGACATTTAAAATTTTAGACCTTAACATGGTTGGCATAACAATAGTAGCTCAATTATATCTTCACATCCTGGGTCTAGGTTCAAGAATACATCAATCTAACCATGGTAACACAGAGGTTCAATGAGTGTCAGTCCAGACAGTTCAAGATATCTTTGGAACTCAGTCTCAGTAATGTATTCATGCATTTACACACCAGCTTCTGGATACAAGGAGTTTCATGTTGGTGTTGGGTACACCAGTAGCATATGTTTCACAGCACTGTCAATCTCCATCCTTCTTTGCTACATCTAAGCATTGTGGCTTCACCGCAGGAACAGACATGTCTTCATGGTCCTCCTAAATTCTAGGTGGTATTCAATGGTTCTTATTTTTGCTGAAGCTAATTCCAAATTTTACCTGTTTTGTACTAAGACAGTAAGATGAGTTGTATTGACATTCTTGAGTGAAGTGTTCTGTAATGGGAATATCTCTTGAGCTTAACCTTTGGGAAAGTGGGATCTTTGTCTGTGTTGTTTTATGTGTTATGGGACCTTATATGCTGATTGCCTGGTAATAGGCAGCTATTGAAGGGCTTATGTTGCTGATGGGATGTGGTCATGTGGATATGCATGCAGAGGTTGTCTTGCCATAACGTTTCGAATTCTATATTGCTGGTAGACCAGCTCTGTCTGCCTTCTTTCTGAATAACTATATAAAAGAATCACAGAACTTGCAGACAACCTGCTAAAAATGACTTTAAAAAAAACCTTTACACTGTACACAGTGGGCCCGATTCACAAAAGTAATCTGAGACAAAATCCTAACTTTACGACTTTCGGTATTCACAGAAGGCATTTAGGAGTACTAAAGTTAGGATTTTGTCTCAGTCAATCTTAAGTTTTGGTCTTTAGTTAAACTTAAACTTAAGTTTAACTGAGACAAAATCCTAACTTTACGACTAGGATTTTGTCTCAGTTAAACTTAAGTTTGTCTCAAGTTTAACTTAAGACCAAAACTTAAGTTTAACTGAGACAAAATCCTAACTTTACTAACTTTAGTACTCCTAAATGCCTTCTGTGAATACAGAAAGTCGTAAAGTTAGGATTTTGTCTCAGATTACTTTTGTGAATCTGGCCCAATGCCTTTAGTTCTGATGCATCCAGGATCTGGTACGCTTTGCAATCATTTTTCTGAATGGGAGATAAAAGCTTACAGAATATTATTGTGGAATTATGGATTGCAAACATATTGGGTTCAGTCCTGTTTTTCCACTTTTATATGTAAAGGTGAGGCTGATATGGAAATACTAGGCTTCAAATCTTTATTATTTGATCGCTTAACATATTTATGTAGGACTACAGTCAAAGCATTCCAAAAAACAAATAAATCATCACAATCACTGATCCAGAACACCAGATGCCTAATCTTGCAATGCACCATTCCAGCTCACTGTTTTCTCCTAGTTAGCCAAACTAATATTGCCATAAGATAGAGTGAACTCAGAGGCCTCCTAGGTGTGGGGATATGAAAGTGAAACTGGCCTGAAAACAAAAGCAATTGTGTCAATAATCTAAATTTAGCCCTTGTGAGAGGCTGGCTTGGTATATGGTGCACACTTATTCCAGTGTAGCACCCTGCACCAATACAGACAACCCTTATGGTGTTTTTAGTGGTTTAGACAACCTTAGAAAGCTCTCTCAGTGGTAGCTGTGGAGAGCAGTCTAGGAGGAGTGTAAGCAGCTTGCTTCACCAAAATCTAATCTTGTAAGGCAGATTAAGTTAAAAAGAAACACACAGTGTAGTTATAAAAATAGTTATTTATTACAGACACTTACAAACTCAATGCGATATCTTCTACCCGGAGATATAATTACAATTAAGGCTCCCGGTTTTCCCTTTAAACGGATTTTTACATATAAATACAGACAGAAAAATGTTTTTCCTTTGTCTGCATTTATAAATAAAAGCGGAAAAATGCCAATAAATAGGTTTAACTTTGTGGCGGTCTTCGACGAGAAGACAAGTCTGTCAGAGCGGGGAGAGGGCTTATCGGATTTCAGCTGAGTCAATACAAAGGTCGATGTTAAGGGGCCATTAGGCCTCCTTTTGTTTAAGTGTCCTGGCTTTGAGCTATACTGTCATGGAGCTATGAGGGGGGAGGAGAGGTGCAGCGGGATGCACACCTAAAAGAAATGTAGGGAAAACAAATTCACAAAGCTAATCACTTCACAGATACTTGAGAGGCATTCTTTTGACTTTGTTCATCCCCTAGATTCAAGAGATATGCATGTGCTTTACATCACACATTATACTTTAGTGTGAAATGATCTTCAGAGCCAGCCACTTGCTGGACCTGCAGTGCAGCTGGTTTTTCCTGCTTCATGCCTCTGAGTGTGCGCGATATCGGTCTAATGGCCTCTGTAGTAAGTGTTGGAGGGTGTCAATAGAGTGTGGATGTCATGCCTTACCAATTTCTACAACATACAGAGGCCACCCGTTCCACCCACCCATCTGAACTACTTCCCCACCATGTCTTTTTCAATTATGCTCCCACTTTTCTTAAATCCTACGGATGTGGCATCTCCGTGCCATGCAGATAATGGTTGGGTGGGGGGGAGGGGGAGAGTTGAGTGTGCCCCCTTGTTTTTTTCCCCCATGTTTTTTTCTTTATGGACAGAGTTTTGTTTATGTTAATGTGAACATAGCTGCCAAGTCTTCACATTGCTATGTGTGACATTTTCATGATTTGGCGACGTTGTTAAGGTCCTCTTTAAGACTGGTGGGTGATTGCAGGACCAGTGCGACCTCCACAGGGAGCTCTGCACAGCACTATATTTACTGCAGAGTACCGCAGCATTTACAGTGTGGGGAGGCTCCACCCAGAGCGAGAAGCGGTGGGGACAGAGCAGGTGAGGACAGCGTTAACCTTTACAGGTCTATGCCTGTGCTCGTCCTGCGGGATCATACGGCATAAGGTCAGGGTAAGGTTTCAACACAGTCTGGCTTACCATGTGTTTGGAGTAACTGTCAGAATGATGTACACTGAAATAACGTTCTCATCTGAGAGAGTTTGGATTACTGGTTACTGAGAGGTCACTTGCCTATGTTTGCGCCAAGAAACAGTTTCTTCACTGTTACTCAATCTTAGGATGCAGTAAAATCGGCAAATGTGAATCATCAGTCCGATGGTTCAAAATGAGCCTTTACATTGACATTTCTAATATGTTTATATGAAGGATACTGCATTTCTTTTAGTACTGCTAGGTCAGTGACAAGACAATATGCATGCGTACCAATGGCGAAGAATGATTTTATCCAGTCTGAAACATAGTTCTTTTACCTCTATTCAAATAATATTGCTTACCTGACTAATATGTGACCACCACAGAATGTCATGCAATTCACAATCCCTGATTTTGTGAGTTAGTTCCGGAGTAGCATGCTACTGGATAAAAAAGCGCTTCAATGCCTCGTGTGGGGTAGTAAGCGCTATATAAATGCAATTACAATACAATACAATAAATCATGTGTAAATCAATGCATAGGATGCGTTACATAAGAAAGCGAGGATTACAAGGTCCTTCATAGCTCACTGTGCTATATTAGAAGGATTGCAATTTATGAACTGCAAGTAACAAAAGGATCTCTTTGTTAAAAGCAGTAACCCATTTACCCATCTACATAAATCTATCTGAACCTATAACAAACAAGCGCGCATTGCCTTTTTAAATAAATGTGAATAAATACTAGCTACAGCGTCTTTTTTTTGCTCGCGACAAAATGTGGATAAATACAGAAAAAATTACCAGAAAAGAAATATGGATAAATACAGACAGAAATGTTAAAAAACATAAATACCATAAAACTGGGAGCCCTAATTACAATACACAGAATACTTTCTTAATACGATAGGTAAGTAGCACAAACATACAAAGATAGTGGAATGTAATGAGCGACCGAAGTCGGGAGTGGACCCAGAAGATTTAGAAGTACTGGGGAACCAAGGAGCCACCCAAGGTAAGGACCCAGGAACCCCACGGAGGCCATGTGCTAAATGAATACACAACCGCATGCTCAAGGTAAGTCAATGGGGGAAGTTGCGGTTAAAATTTTTAAGAAAAAGGACCCTTCCCAGATGACTTGGCAGAGACCCTGTGGAAGATGAATGGTTTGAGAGTCACCCCACCCATGGATACTGAGGAGACCAGGTTACCTGCCCCAGGGAAGCCGGGTGTATATGTACGAAGTGGCATCGGGAACCTCCGTAGACCCCAATGGAGGACTTCAAGTAGATGCTGCTGGCGAAGAAGCTGGAAGAGTCTGTTGGAATCCAAGGTTGGATTCAAGAAGAAGAGTACCTGTAAGCAGAGGGGACAGAGTCTAGGTCAGTCAGGGGTGACCAGGAGGCACGGGAGTCAAGTGCCCACCAATGTTGGCTGTTACAGGAGAGTTGACGGTGCCCTTGTCTCTGCTGCTGTGTGGACCAGGTGCTGCTGAGGACGACCAGGAACAGTGTACAAGCTGACCCATGTCAGATGTCGATATCCAGGGGGTCGGTGTCCGGCGAGAGCACCAACAGGCCTTGGCAACGGCAACACGTGGATGAAGACAAAAAGGTACGGTGTCGGAACCAGCAAGGTCTGAGACACTCACCATGTTCAAGTAAGTCAGGGTAGGCACCGAGCAAGCAGGGGAGCCTACTGGAATCAAAAGCAGACCCTCGACAGGGTCCAGAGATCAATGGAGATGTGAGTCGCCCAACCTTAGCAACGGCGAGCCGACGCGATGCACAGAGACTCAGTTCCGGCAGTGTTGTTGAGGGATCCTGGCCTCAGACTCAGCCTAAAGACAGTGCAGGCCTCGAAGACGTTGTAGAACCATCTTGTGTGTTACTGAACCTGTTGGAGTCCGTAGGAGCCCAGGATCAGCGATTCGGTCAGCTGTGTTGCGGTGACTACAGATGCAGGGGAGTGACTCCTTCACTCCAAGGGAGATTCCTTTGGATGTCCACAGGCCCAGGATAGAACCTGTATGGAGCACAGACACTGATGGTGCAGAGACTTGCAGAACGAAGAGGTCCGGAGCAGACAGAGTCTTCCTGGTTGCAGTCTCGGTTCCTGAAGCGTAGTTCAATGTGGTCAGTCCGACTCGGTCAGCACCAATCGGTCGGGATGTCCAGACAGTTTGAAGAGGACGCAGAGTTAGATCTAATCAAATCCCATGACGAATCTAGGGACCCACCCACAGGTAAACCCTTAAGTACCCTATGGTAAGGGTTGGGATGATTCAGGAGTCCCTACCAGAGGAGGGACTGGACAGTGTGGAGGATACCCCTATGTCCTTTGTCCAGTTTCGCACCAGAGCGGGAGCCAACGGCTCCCTGTACTGGTTTGAACTGGAGTATGCAAGGAGGGCACCAAATGTGCCCTTCCAGCAGACTATGTGGTGCTGGCAAGCGCCCACACCCTGGCCTAATACACTAAATCCTGTCTGCGAGGTGGTCACACCTCCCTCTGACAGGAAATCTATTGTTCTACCTTCCCCTGCACAGGCTTGGCCCAGAAGCAGGAGGGCAGACTTGTGTCTGTGGTTGGCAGCAGCCCTAGGTTGCTGTCAGGCTCTGCAAGATCGGTCCCGGGAGCATTGAGGGCTTCCCGGAGGAGCCCTACTGTGGATGGAATCATACCTCCAACACCGGATACGGTGTTGGGGTATGATTCCAACATGTTTGATACTTAACTCCCCAGGTTTGTTCCAGCCAGTTTAGAGATGATCATCGCATAATGATGCATGGCCTCTCTATATCGTAATGGCTGATTCACTTACAAAGCCTGGAGAAAGGACTCTGGGGTTTGTAGGGGTGGTCTGCTCATGCAGGGCCACCCTCACACTCGGAACCGAGCACCCTGCCTTTGGGATTGAAAGGCCTGCTTGAGGGGTGACTTAAAGGTTTCAAGTGCAATGATGTTAGATATAAGGAGACTTATATGTTTCGTGAGAGGTGCATGAACCAACTCACACAGGCTACAATGGCAGGCCTGCAGTCAGAGTTTGGAGGGTCCCTTATGGGTGGCATAACACATGCTGCAGCCCATGGGAGACCGCTGGTATCCCTAGGCCCTAGGTACCTTAGTACCATATACGAGGGACTTACTAGGGTACACCAGCAGCCAATTAGGAATGTACCAAGGTACTCACCAAAGCCAATTTAGGGAGGAAGCAGAGTGACTGGGATCGTGATTAGCAGGATCCCAGTCAGACTAGTCAGAAAAACAGTGTGACACCAGCAAAAAGTGGGGGTGACCACGAAAGCAGATCCTACTTTCCTACAGCCCTGTTAAGCAGAATGTTAGTATATGTAAAATTGAAAAGTTACTCAAAAGTACTCTGGGTCTTTCAAACCAACTGCTTGTTTAATATGTCTGAGATACATCCCTGCACATGGTCATTAGAATGTACTTCTCCTCAATATTCCATTCAAATCTTGAAATCGAAATGTAAAGATTTAGCATATTGAAACAGGGAGGAGTTTAAATAATTGGTGACGTTCTCAATAGGAGTCCCAATAGATACTAGTATGGACATTTCAGGTCAGTTATGTGTCCATGGCAATGAGGAAGCAAGGAAATCAATGAAAGCTATTTTATAGCAAGCATAAGCTGGTCACAGTTATGAGACCACCACCATCCGAACTCTTAAAGTGATACATAAATGTAGGACGATCTATTCACTTTGAATAATAACTAGTATCTGATCATTCAGCCTGACATATATAATGATATTCATATCCTACCCTCATTTGGACAGATGAATTTAAAATTCACTTTTACAGCTATTTACAATAAACTCAAAGGAAGGGAGAAGACAGTTCTTAAAATGTTTGTTTTGTAGTGAGGAGCTTGCATGCCATGCTTATTCCAAGCTGAACGGTGCTCACAAATTAATAGCTGAGCAGTGATGACACAAGATTTTAAAAATCACAATACACAACACATTTACTGATTGAAGACACGAAAAGCTGGAAGTACACTTTGCACATGTTAGACTCAGAGACACATGAAAACAAGACAAGTGTAGTGGAAGCATCCTAAAAGCGTGCTTTAAAATGTGAGATGAAGAAAACATACATTCAAATAATATTGATACATATAAATGAGTTGCACTAATTAATTTCTTATGAACATGTTGTGTATTAACATTTACCGATGAAAGTGTGCTGTTAATAATGTGGCCTAGTGTTTTTAATGCTTTCTGTTAGAAAGCACCATTTTGAAAAGTCAGTGCAAAAATGTGTAGAAACTAGCTACGATCTTGAAATTTCACATAATATTACTAGAGACTCTATAATTTATAAAAAATGAAAAATGAATTTTGTGGTGTGAATTTTAAAAATGATATACCTATATGAATGTTAAAGAAGCAATTGTGGTAGTAGGGTATTTCCAACGTTAGCCATTTTCATTTAATAATGTCTGGTGAAAGTTCTATTTGAATTGATTTAATTACATTATATTTAATATTGGCTTAGAGCTTATTTTATTTAAAATGTGTAATGACAACTTAAAGGCTCCTTCAAAAATGCTTTTCTCTAATGCTGACCTTTCCCCTGACCAAATGCAATTGTCAATTTACAACTAGTGAAATGTTGCTTTATTTGTTCTGTCCGTGTATAAATTGCGACATTCCTAAATGTTTCTTCAACGTTCACAGTAAAATATTCCTGTGGGAACAGGATTTCAGCTGTTTCTATAGATGGTTACTTTGTATCTCTCTTTCACTGATGTTAGGCCTATATGGACTCCTAAATATTTTGTTTCTCATGACTAGCATGGGAAAGCGTCTTACTGTTGCGAGCGTCCTCGGTGACATTATGTGAATCTGAACATTGAAAGTCTTTCGATGGTGTGATGCTACATCACTGGGAAATTGTTAGATACTTTATAAAAAAAGAAACCCCAAAGGAGGGGCAACAAACGCCATTCTAATTTTTCCTATATTGAGGTAACGCCATACTTTTTCGTTTCTCCTTGCAAGAGGATGCTATGCTGATCCATTTTTGAGAACTATCCTTTTACTTTTGGACTGATTTGCTGAGGCTAGTCAGTAGTTGATAGACTGAAACCTTCTTTGCTGAACCATTTAAACTTCATTTTCTTTTATTTCCCTTATTTTATGCTAACAGACTTGCCCTTAATGAACTTTAAATCTGAACCCGTTCCCCTTTTTCGAAGGATTTGAGTTGCTTGAAAAATTAACTATCCTTCTGCCTTTAATGGTAGCGGGACTCTATAACTCTGTAAATTGATTTTGTTTTAAAATAACCATTTGATAAAGCCTTGCCTAAATGTTTGCTGCTTTTATGCAAGCTGCAATATTCCTAACTAAAATTCTCAAAAGACTGCTTATAGCTATGAATTTTGAATCTTTAATACAATAAACAAATTCATCAAATATCTGTCTGGGTCTATTATTGAGTCCCGTTGGTTCTTCCATTTGATCTGTGCTATTTTGCTGATGTCTTAAATGCATTGTAGGGAGAATCAGCGAGCTCTGGCAGAACATCAAGTATTACTTCTTTTGTTCTGTATTGCAGAGCTGTTGGTTTACATAATTCTACTCTGACTTAACTTCTTCAGGAGATTGGGTCTCCCTGTTGCTATTCTTAATTTCTACAGCATGGTTTTGAGAGTTGTGTAACTAAATCTGATCTCAAATTTGTGAGTTGGTTGTCAATTATTGGTCCTCATTGGACAGCTAACGTGGTGTTTTAGTCACCCTATTTTCCATCCCTCCTATCTGCGAAGAAAGATTTGTCAGAGAACCATTGCCTCTGTGGTAAATGGAAATGCTACATATTGTCTAATCGTAACGGGCCCAGTACAGTTAGAGTAGTAAGGAAAGTAAGCGTATAATAACATTTTTACCACACTTGCGCTACAAAACAACTGTGCATTTAACAAATTGTACCTCTAAGCTTTGACCACTGCCACTGTTATTTAAGATGGCAAAACATCAACAAGAATTAGTATTGAAATGCCATACCAGTACCTCCATAGATACAGCTCTTCTGTGACTCTACTCTGGATTTTACCTACAGTATAGACTCATCCTAGGCTGGTAGATGAACCGTGGTACTATACTCTCAGGAGACATTGTGGATGACGTTTCACTCCAGGTCAACCATGCTGCTGAACTTGCAAGGTTTTCTTTCGAGACACTGACTCTTCTCTCCATGGCAAAGCTCACTCCAAGGTCATTGAGAAGGCCATCAACGCCTAACTCTCTGAGTTCATTGAAGAGAACCATGTCCTGGACATCTCTCAATACGGCTTCCGAAGTAACCACAGCACTGAGACGGCACTGCTCGCCGCAACCGCCGACATCCACTGACAAGGCCCTGGACTGGATTCACTCCTTCCTTACCGGCTGAACACAGCAAGTCAGACTGCCTTTGTTCCTCTCAGAACCTACAGAGATCAGCTGCTTAGTTCTCCAGGGCTCCTCCCTGAGCCCCACTCTCTTCAAAGTCTTAATGGCCCCCCTCGTGGACATCATCAGAAACCACGGACTCAGCATTGTCTTCTACGCCGATGACACCCAGTTTGGTCCTCTCCCTCACCAACGAACCCACAGCTGCCAAAATCAACTTTCACAGGGGGATGAAGGCCGTTACCACCTAGATGAAAGATAGCTGCCTCAAGCTCTACTCGAACAAGACTAAGGTACTCATCCTGGGACCCGACCCCTCAGCCTGAGATGACTCCTGGTGGCCCGCCACACTGGATACCCCTCCCATCCCCACGGACTTCACACACAACCTCGGCATCATACTGGACTCCTTGCTCACAATGAACTGCCAGATCAATCACTGTATCCTCCTCCTGTTTCCACACGCTATGCATGTTCCGAAAGACATTCGGGTGGATCCCCACAGAATACAGAAAGACAGTCACCCACGCTCTCATCACCAGCAGACTCGACTATGGCAATGCACTCTAATGTTGTGTTTAACAAGTTGTCCTTCCTCAATGTTAGGGACAACTTGTTATTGTCCCGTGCTCCTGCTCGGGATACTTTTTTTTTTTTTGTTTAAAAGATTTATTGTGCGTTGCCCAAGTTACACAGCTTTATCGTGCCTACAACCCTGGGGCCGGCAGCGTGTAATATCAACCATCTAGAGTCTAGTACACAGCTTACATGCCGACATCCCAGGGGACCGACAGCGAGTTTTATCTGGAACAGATAATCCACGTTAGGTTTTGTAAGGCAACATTAGTAACAATAATAGCGACCTTTACAATCTTGTGCATATTATTCGCCAATTAACAAATAAACTTTAAACTTCCCCCCCCATCTGCCAACAACTGCTCAGTCCGTCTACCTTCAATTTTGCGTTGTAGGTCTATTGACACGTGGTATCTGGCCCCTACATCTGGTCCCCGTAGCCCCACCCCTCAACACACAACTGAAGGTGGCTGCCAGGTATCCCCGTCGTCTACTATCCTGATGTGTCCCGCACCAGAGCCCCAGCTAGATCATGCAACTCACATATCTGTGTCTCTACAGTGATCTGCACCCCCCGACTCCAACCAAGTCACGTATGGCTCCCATATATCTACTGGCCGGGATCTGCTTGGCATCAATTCCCAGTATCGAGTCAACTGATCTTTACAATATGTGACAGTATGCAGCCAGCCGGCAACCGCAGGGGGCTGTGGTCTCTTCCAATGCATTGCCACCTGGCGCTTGGCCAGTAGCAGCAGCATGGACACCAATTTACGAGAGCCTTTTGGGACTTCCAAGACAAATCCCAGTAACGTGACCAACGGTGTACATGGCACCTGTACAGTGGTAATGTCCCCAATGTGTCTGACTACCTCCAGCCAAAACTGCGCTATTGCTCTACAGGACCACGCCAGATGTAGGAATGTCGTGTTATGGTGTCCACATCTCCAGCACGTGGTGTCTGGATGTAGCCCCATATGGTGCAATTGCACCGGCGTGCGATACACCCTATGTATAAAGTTAAAGTGTATTAGTCGTAATCTATAATTCGGCGATAGATGCTCCAGTTGCGAGCAACAATATTCCCATTGTTTGTCTGTTATTAATAATTCAGAATCCCGTTCCCAATCCGCCTTTGAGGTGTATGATGCTATGGGAGATGTACGTTGTGTGATACTGTATATGCGCGTGATCAATTTCTTGGGAGAGGGGTTAGATAATATATTCTCCAATGCAGGCAGAGTCGGTGGTTCCTGAGGGTAGTCAGTGTACCGTGCTTTGCAAGCTGCCCTGAGTTGATAATATAAGAATGTGTCGGAAACCGAAGGTGATTGCTCTTTGCACATTTGCTGTAATGATAAGAACTTAGCTTCCGGATATAAGTCTCTGCCCTTCACCAAATTATGCGCTTTCGCCAGCAATGCGATTGCCTTGTCCGTCAGCGGTGTCAGCAGCGGATTGCCCCCTATAGGCATAGATGGAGCATAAAATTCCTTTACGCCTGCCCTTGCTGCTAGTCCCTTCCATGCCCACCGTGTCGCCTCAACCGTATCTATTTCCTGATGAGGTCTTTTGTAGTGTTGGTACACTGCCGCATTTATTGGAATCGGAGCGACCTTGTCCATTTCTATCGCTAATTGCGGCTGGTACGGAGTCGGATGCTGCCAGAAATGCAGATATTGCGCCTGCGCACTATATGCATAAAGTTCAAAATCAGGGGCACCCAGCCCCCCCTGACTAAAAGGCAGCGTCAGTAAGTTCCAGGTGACACGCAGCTGTTTTCCCGCCCACACCAGTTCAAGTATAACTGTCCTGAGACGCCTAAAAAAGTGAGCGGTGAGCGGCATTGGAATGTTTACAAATAGATATAATAACTTTGGTAACAGGACCATTTTTGTAATTGCTATACGACCCAGCAGCGAGAGCGGCAAGTGTTTCCACCTTTGCACCTTGGTTTCTATCCAGTCCATTACCCTACTGTAATTTGCCGTCCACAATTCCTGCAGAGATCTGCTGATAACAATGCCCAGGTACCGTACCTCCCCTCCCGCCCACTGTATGGGATATTCCGTGTCACATGGGATAGTCTCGTCCGTGAGTTCTAGGATCGTGGATTTTGTCCAGTTCATTTGGATCCCCGTCAGGCCGCCGTACCTAATCATTTCCCTCATTACCACATCAAAGTTATCCTTAGGGTTAGTCACATATATCGTCATGTCGTCCGCATACATCGAGATCAAAAGTCCTCTGGATGTGAAGCCTATGCTTCTGTGCGTGTGATGTTGGCGGAGTCTGGCTGCCAGTGGTTCAGTAGCAATGGCGAAGAGCAAGGGCGATAAAGGGCAACCCTATCTCGTGCCACGTGTGATGATAAAGGAGTCTGACACCTGTCCATTTATTCGCACCCTCGCTTCCGGGTTCGTGTAGAGGAGTTGAATTTGTTTGATGAATATGGGGCTCAGTCCCATGCGGGGCAGCAAGAGAAAAATAAACTTCCATTCCAGTGAATCGAAAGCCTTGGTGGCATCCAGCAATGCCGCCACGGCCTGCACCTGCGGGGCCAGGTGGTGTAGGAGTCCGAACAATGTGCGTAAATTATGGGCAGTCGGACGCCCCGGTATAAATCCGGATTGGTCCGGGAGTGCGATCTGTGGCAGCATTGGCTGCAGCCTATCTGCCAGAAGCTTGGCGTATATCTTAGCATCGAGATTTATTAACGACAGTGGTCTGTAGGAATCCGGAGAAGTGGGGTCTTTATCAGGTTTTAGCAAAGCTATTATCGTGGCCTCCCTCAGGGTGTGGGGGAGTGTACCTGTGTCCATTGCTTCCAGATACATATGCAATAATCTGGGAGCGAGAATGTCAGCGTATTCTTTGTAAAAGGCAGCTGTCAGCCCATCTGCACCTGGAGCCTTATCAGCCGGCATACGTCTGATGACTTGCCGTATATCTTCCATCGTGATTGGCAGTTCCATGTACTCCCGGGCCCCATTATTGAACCACGCCAGCGCCACCGTATCTAAATAGTCAGTTATGTCTTCTAGCGTCGGGTGTGTACAGAACGTGTACAGTCTCTGATAGTAATGGGACATGGTGGCCAGAATATCACGTGGTGTCCTGGCTACTGTACCATCAGCTGTCCTCAGCTCCGTGATATAGTCAGCTCCTCTCGGAGCTCGCAGTAGGCCCGCCAGTGTCTTCCCCGCTCTATCCCCTTCACCATAACATCTGGCCTGTGTGTACTTGTGTAAATATGCTGTTTCCCTCTCTGCCTCCTCTTGGAACCTCGTCAGTTTAGACCTAATCGATGCAGTAATGGAAGGAGAAGGATTTTTTGGGAAATCCCGTTCTAAGTCTCCTATTTCATGTTCCAACCGCCCTAGCGTATTACGAATATCCTTAAGAACACCTGTCTTTAACGCTATACAATGCCCCCTAGCTACCACCTTGAATGCCTCCCACAGCACCCCAGGCGATTCTACCGATCCCTCATTCAGCGTGAAGTATTCTTCTATCTTCCCTCTCAGTTCTTCCCTAAAAACCTGGTCTAGGAGGGCTCCCGACGGAAACCTCCATGCAAAGGGCTGTATGTATGGCTCGGGAATTTGCAGTGTCAATACCGTAGGTGCGTGGTCAGAAAAGGTGCGAGGGTAGTGCGTTGCGTCTGTGACCCAGGTTTGAACATCCTTCATCACCAGCCAGTAGTCTAACCTAGACCACGAACCCCGGTGATGTGTTACACATGTGCCTTCCCTCACTGTTGGATGCAATGCCCTCCAAGAGTAAATGTAAGTAAGTCCGTTTTTATATAGCGCAGCTACTCACCCTTATGGGTCTCAAGGCGCTGGGGGCCGGAGTGGAAATTAAGTGAGCTATTGCCCAGAGTCACATGGTGCTGAGCTGAGCTGCCCCCGGAGCCGGGAATCGAACCGTGAACCCTGTGCTCCGAAGTCAGCTGCCCTGGCCGCTGCACCACACCTCTCCACTCAAATGTACTCCCGGGCAATCAAATGGAGATCTATTATGATATCAGCCAATGTCTGGGCAGCTCTGGGATGATGTTCGTGGGATACTCCCTGTCAATCGAGTGTCGGTGACAGCACTACATTAAAATCTACTCCCCATAGGATCGCCATCTTCCCCAATGCCTGTATCTTCTGACAGATATGCTGGAAAAATTCTGGACTGTCCGTGTTTGGCCCATAGGTATTTACTATCACCATCAGGGTATCGTATAGCGTGCCCTGCAGTAGTATGAACCTCCCTTCTCTGTCTGTAATGGTATGGTGCGTTTTCCATTGTAGGCCTCTACGTATCAGGATTGCCACCCCCCTGGAGTATGTAGAGTTGCCCGCTACCGCTATCTCCCCCATCTAGCGTTTCTAAGTGTACCTGCCGCCGCAGCCGGCAGGTGTGTTTCTTGGAGTAGACATATATCAATCCCGCGTCTTAGAAGATAAGATTGAGTCAGTCTCATTTTTCTGCGATCATTCAGACCCCTAATATTCCATGAGATACATTTAAGTGAAGTCATTGGCGCGCCCCGCGCACTAGCGCCTATTGTAGAAAGTGAGTATCTTGTGCATGCAATTCAGTCTTTGGGGGCAGCGCAACCATACAAACATGTCAGTGCTCAATAGGTTTGTGCATTGCAATGCAGTATGTGGCAGACTAAACAGACAAAACATAACTTCCCTTCCACCCCCCCACACCAACCCCCCAAACAGGTTGTGACAGCTCCCTCCCATTCCCCATAAACTGTATCCTATTGGTCCACACTAGTAAACTCTTGGGACTCATCCCATGGAGGTACGTGAGGTCGCCGGTATTACTCTCCTACACTCATGGCAGGGTGGCCGATCTAATAACATGCCCCCGAGGGCGGTAAACCCAGTATCTCAAACATAACCGCTAGGTACCAATCCAATGCATTTCATTTGAAACTTTACAAGACTTAAAATATTCGAGTGCAGCAAAATTTACTGGTATACGGCCAAAGGGCGGTCCCCATATAATACTTATCTGGGCATCCTGCGAATCAGACCGGGAGGATCAATCATTATCGCTCAGGTTATTGTCCGCCTGGGAAGCATTGGTCGGCTCCCGCTGCTTTTGCTCTTTTGCCAGCTGTTTTGCATAAGACATGGCAGCTTTCGCGTCTGTAAAGAAGGTCGGCTTTCCTGGTCCTTGAACCCTCAATTTCGCAGGGTATATCAAAGCATATTTAGTTCCGATCTGTTAAAAAATCCTTTTCGCGGGAAGGAACTCCCTACGGGCTGCCTGGACCTGTTGTGTATAATCAGGGTACAATGCGATATTATTACCTTTATATTGTATCTCTCCCTTGTCCCTTGCCATCCGGAGTATCGTGTCTCGGTCCCTGTAGTTGAGCACCCTGGCAAGTATAGGTCGTGCCGGAGCACCTGGCCTCGGTCTTGGTCCCAAAGTGCGGTGCGCGCGCTCCACTAGGAACATCGCAGAGAGGTCCTTCCCAAATAGGTCAGTCATCATCATTTCTACATATTTTTCCATATTTTGGATGTCCGTCGTCTCTGCCACCCCCGTTATGCGTATGTTGTTTCTTTTCGATCTGGCCTCCAAATCCTCATTCTTTTGCCTGATAGCGTGTAGTACTCCATCCATGTCTCGCAGCTTCTTGTCCATATCCGTTTGCCCCTCTTCCGTTTCTGTTACTCTAGTTTCTAGAACGCTGAGGCGGCCTTCCTGTTTCTCTACTCGTTGCGTAATTCTATCCATTCTTTCTGCCAGTGAGTCCATCTTCGTATCAATCCCTTGGAGGCTAGATTTCAGATCTTTAAACATCGCCCTGATATCTTCCTCAGGTGGCTGCATCGTGACTGGATCTTCGTTCTGGTCCGGCTGCGCGGCATCACCCTCCGGCGCTCTATTATTTTTCTTGTCGAAGGTGATCTTGGGCTGCCGCGTGTCCAGTTTCCCCATTGCTTCACCCCTCGTCCGGCGCTGCGGCAGCGGTTGCAAAGTACCTTCTCCTTTCTTCGTTGCGCACATGCACCAGGTGTGCTCCCTGCTAGAGTGGTGCCTGACTCGCGTTTTTCGGGGACACCGTACTCCTGTATTCCGTTAGACCCAGGTAGGACGAAGCGGCATACATAAACACGCTGGGGCCATCAGCTGGCGATCTGACTGCAATTGTCCCCTTTCACGGCTGCTCAAAATAATCCGCATGCAGTCTAGCACCCAGTGTGCGTGGTTCTGACTGCCGCACCGCGGTGCCAAACAGCCCCCCGGCAACGCCAGGCTGTGCGAACGTCGCGTGGACACTCACCCTGCTTTCCCACCGCAAATGGCGTCCGTCACCGCTTCTCCACAGGCCGCCGTGGGTCGTAGATTCTTTTTCTGCCATATACTGTGTGTGCCCAACCATCAGACGTGGGTGACCAGTTAGTGCCAACACCCTCGTTATAATGCAGAGGTCGCAATGGCGTGCACACCCCTGTATTAATGAGCTCCTTTCCGCCTTGTCTGTCTCCCTCTTCCAGCCAACTAGAGCTCGCCACTATCTGCCAGCATGTAGATTTGATTATATGTGTGCCCTGCAGCCGCCATGCCGGACCGGTCGCGCCACATCATCCGGTCTGCATACACCTGTCGTGCCTTCAAGCGGGGTTCCCGCCGCACTGCCAATATGCGGTCCCCTACCAAGTGTCCCAAAGCGCTCCACAGGCCCAGCACGTTTCGTCTCCTGTAGGTACCAGAAGGGCAGCGCAAGGCGGACCTCTCTCGTCTCTGTCTCCTCGCGCGCACACACAAAATGGCGGCCTCACAAGCTCTTTCTGCTCCTGCTCACTCACCGCTCTGGGCGCTCAATACCTTGTCATAGTCGTGCATACACCGGGGTCAGGACACGATCATGCCACAACATGGATCGCAGATCCCTTCCGCATCGCACCATGTATGGCGCCTCAGGGCGTCGCGCGTCTGCAGTCCGCGGGCTCGGCCCCCCGTGTCTTTCACCAGTGCCGCCTATGTCATCCTGTAATCCATTCTCCAGGCATTTTTACTTTCCCTTGCGGATCCTCCTGTGTCCGTCCAAGAGGTCCGACTCGACCTCAGCCGGACCTCACATCAGCAGGCGACGTGTCCAGTTGTCTCTCTCCGGTCCCTGGGCGGCACTCACTACGGCCGGATCCTCCACGCCAGGCCGCTGCTTTTCTTCCGCTACCGCGGTGCTAGGCCTCAAACACCGCCCGGCCGCCGTTCCAGTCGCTGGCCCCTTTCGCCACCGAAATGTCCCTTTTCTGTGTCTCCTTTTCGCCCGGCTGTCAGCAGTTACGATCTAGGTTCCCGTCTCCCGGGGTATAGTCGGATTATTGACGGATTAATGAAGTCGGCCGGCGGAGCCGCTCTAAAGTGCGGCCATTCCGCAACTCAGCGAAGCCACGCCCCCCCTGCTCGGGATACTTAATGTTGTTATTTGACTGTGGCCTGCGTTCTGCTTCCTCTGTCCTCGCTGTTCTGCTCGAACTTCTGTCTGTTGGAGTAGTAGCACTGAGGACGCTTGAGGAACGGTCATGGGCTCATTTCACTGCAGCTTGCTTTGATCAATAAAGTTCATCCTCTAGCACTCACCCGTGGCTGATGCTGCTTCATTTACTACCGCAACATTTTGGCGACAAGGACGTGCTGCAGTTGAGCCCACTGACCGGCTTATTTTCATCGACGAAGTCTTGCTGCCCTTTTCCTTCCATGTTGCTCACTGAGGGTTGCCTACCCCTGCTTTCCGGGCTGTTGGGCAACTCTGGAGGACTTTCTGACACAAAGGAGGGGTTTCCTGTCCATTTGGCAGAAAGCACACCATCATACGCTCGTCTTCAGCCTCCCATGCCTTGGTTGCTAGGCACCCCAATCGTCAGCACGCCAAGCGTCGCTCCCGGCAGCCATCTTGGATTGGGGAGACGCCGCATTTGAAAGAAGGTATTCAGTACAGTATGCCTGCACATTCGGTGACAGGCACACCTTCTTTAAGAGTATTTCTTTTGCTTTGCCTGTACATTCGGTGACAGGCACACCTTGTTTATAATATTTCATTTGCATTGCTTACACACTCTGTGACAGGCACACCTTATTTACAATATTTCAGTTGTATTTCCTGCACACTTGGTGACAGGCACATTTTTCACAGCTTAACTTCAAGACTTCAGCCTGCACAACCGGTTACAGGCGCACCCTGTCAATTGCTGATTCATCAATTCTTGTTTTCATTATTAGCATGCAAGGCTCACTCATTCACTTTTCAATACTTGCCATTTCTAGTTGTTATTTTATTATTGGGAGTTAATTACAGTTTTAATACAGTTTAAATTGTTATGCAATCCAACACTCAACTTCTTCAAGTCTCACATTTTCTTACTGTTCCTGGTAAATCAGTGATGCAAAGGAAACACTGGTTTAAATCGTTTGAAAATTACTTAGTCACTAATGATGCCACAGAATTTAATGCTAAACGGAAATTTGCACTCCTATATGGTCATCTTAGTTATGAGGGGCAGCAAATTTTTAATAACTTGCCGCAGGTGGATGCACCAGCGTGTGCACAAGAGGCTTGGAATGTCTATGCAGAAGCTGTGGCAAGGCTCACGAAAATGTTCTCTGAAGAGCCAAGTGTTTTGCTTGAACGTTTCAACTTCATGAGGAGGAAATAGAATATTGACGGGTCTGTAGTGAAACATATTTCTGCACTTAGACTGTTGGCCTTTACTTGCAATTTTGGTTGTGCCCTAGACATATGTATACGTGACCAGTTTGTATATAGTTGTTTCTCTAAGAAGATTCAAGAGAGACTATTGAGTTGCAGGGATCCTAGTCTCGTGGAAACAATTGAAATTGCATAAAGTATAGAGAGGTCGATGATATCCACCAAGTTGATGTCTGCAAAATCTTTCACATCTGGAACCTCTGTATCTTGTGTGTCCGGGGAGAGTGAAGTCATTGGAGTTCTTGATGCGAGAAACAAAGCTGCAAGAGGCTCATTCAAGAAGACATTCAAAATATGTTTTAGGTGTGGTTCTAGAACACATATTGGAAACAATCCAAATTGTCCAGCTACCAACAAGCATTGCAACAAATGCAGCAAACTTGGCCATTTCTTGTCTGTGTGCAGGAGTTCCAGAAACACAATGAGAATAAGCACTGTGGATGTCAACACTGATTCATGTGCACAAGATTGGTCTAGAATCGTTTTAACTATTTCTTCTGATAACACTCCTCAGTCTGAAGTGAAAGGTCCCTGGTGTAAGGACAGAGTGGCACAAAAATCTATAGACATGATGGCAGACTCTGGTGCACCAATTACCATTATTTCGGATATTCTATTCTAGGAAAAATGGGGTTCAAGATCGATGACTAAAACTGATATTCACCCTAAAGACTTTGGCGAACAAGACATTGACATGCTGGGTTATTTTATTGATTCTTTGTCCTGTTTAGGAAGGCAAATCATCACGAAGATTTATGTTGCGATCAAAGGCAGGAACATTGTAGGGTGGCAAGACTTGGCCAGACTTGGAATCATGTTAATACCTGGCGCGGAGAATTCCATTGTATTGGCTGATCATCCTAGCTCTTTCATTGAAGCTGATGGTGAAATGAATTTGAATAGTGTTATTAACTAATTTCAAGGTATTTTCAGTGATACATTAGGATGCATAGGATTCATAAATTACTGGGGTTGTTAGGTTTCCTTGGATGCAAGTCAACTCCAGCCAAATGGGATAGATAACTACCTCCACAAAAGCCTATCTTATCCAAACATCATTTTCTCCCATCACATTGTTGTGTTTTTGGCGCTTCCCTATCCTGTGCAGTAGTCCCACCCTCAGTTTTAGGGCACCATTTTTACCAGAAGTGTGAAAATGCAGGATGGTAGGCTATTTTCTGATTATATATTGAAATTCTCTATTTTTGGTTTTCAGTTGATTGTCACTGTCACAAAAACACATTTTTAAACAAAATTCCTTATGATTACCTGCCATTATAGGTGATAGAAAATCCAGAGTTGTCTGATCAAAAATGCATATCTTTCACTCATGCCTCATTTTTATTCAATAGATTTGTCGTTATTTAATGATGTCGGTTGAAACACAATGAAAAATCAACCATGGCATAGTTGATGGCTCTGGGCATGCAACATTTTTTTAAGCACTCCTAAATATATATAACTGAGACTGAAAGAGACTGTGGACATATGATTTATTACTTCTACATATTGGCATTGAGTGCCAAAAGTTACAGAAGCAAAACTTGTTGCCAGTTTCCCTATTTTCACTTTTTTTTAAATTTCAGCCACTACTTTCTTTGGCAAAATCTAGAGTGATCTATACAAATGACTTGCTACATATATATGTATAGCTTGCTGCTTTTAGCTATGGATTTCACACTTGCAAGTAGGTATAAAACACAAAAAATAGGAAAGATTTACCACCATTAAATTGCAAAAGCTGTGGTGAAAACATGTTTTCCCTAGTCTGCTTTTTTCCAAACGGTAGTAGTAGCAATCCTACTATTAAAAGCATTTTGGGAAAAACACACTTCCTTGCACAACACTTTTTCCACCTTATTTAGAAAATTTGACATATTTTGAGTATTTTCATTGGCCCTCGTAAACCCTTGGGGGCAGATTTACAAGCCCCTTGCGCTGCCATTACGTCACTTTTTGTGACGCACTGGCAGCGCATTTCACTGCCCCATATTTACAAGGACAGGAAAAGCCACCCTGAGTGGCTTTTCCTGTCCTTGTAAATACGGCCCCTTTACACGCAGCACTTTGTGTGAAAGGGGCTTTCCATGGGTGTTACTGTGGGTGTTCCCACGCAAACCCATGGAACCAGACACATTTCCAGATTTACGAGGATTCGTAAACCTGGAAATGCATCAGTATGCTACGCCACGAGGCGCAACAAGGAGAAATGTTTTAATTTCTCCTCGTTTTTTTCCTCTTTCAATGTGTGCTGCATTCTACAGCACGCATTGAAAGAGGAAAATGCCTGTAGTGATTGTTTTTGGGCAGGGAGGTGCCCCTTCCTGAACAAAAACAATCTCCCCATGACGCAGGCGCATGGCAGCTGTTTGTGTGCCAGCGCAGGGGAGAGCACAGGAATGCGACATATCATTGTAAATATGACGCATTCCTGTGCTCTGAAAGTGCTGCAGCGTGGCGCAGCCAAAGGGCTTGCGGTGCCACGCTGCGGCACCTTCTTGTAATTCTGCCCCTTGGTACCTTTGCAATCCCCATCACATGGGAAAAGGGACGAGAAATGCGGCCTAGATATATTTTTGGAGGAAAAAGAACATATTTCTGAAAAACCCAAGCCTTGGAAGAAGTGTGGTATGCTCCTGAGTATATATACCTAGGTCACGGTTTGATGAAATTAAAACCCCGCTCCTCACCGAAGTTGCAGCAAGTCCAGGCCGATCTATACGATAAGCAAGATATCTCCAAGCCATCAGTAATTCTCAGGGGGTCGGGGGAGGGGGCACATTTCTGCCTTTACAGCTAGCTCACGGACCAAGGACTATGCAAGACTTGGGAAAGGAGAAAGGGAAGCAAGTCTAACTAGTCAATGCACAAGAGAAGGCAGGGTTTAATTTAGTGCATGCAAAGCAGCTCCTTTAAGCGACTGCTAAGTGGGTGGGCCCAGCATGGAGACTCTCTCCCCGGCGTGACCATTAACTACTGCGTCACAGCAGTCCTCCGTCTCTGTCTCCGAGCAAACGTGGCAAACCGACTCTCTTCTCGAACATATAAAACTAGGCCTACCAGTTACACAAAACATTAAGGAATTCGCCTTTGTTGATTAGTTATTATTTAGTTGAGGCTGCAGGAAACAGCTATACCCGACAACGCTCTAAAATAACGTTCAGAGACCACCTCAACCGCCCGGTGGTGCCAACGTGATCCAGAAAGAGTGTACAGGTTTTACGCGCATGTTTTGACAATATACCATGCCCACTATTAAAATACACTGATACTGGTTTGGCATCTTACTCACACTCCCTAAATGGAAAAAAAAAAAAAAAAAAACATTCACGCTAATTCAAAACCACTTGTATGTAGCAGCATTTAGATGTGTCGTTATTTAATGATGCGTGGTTGGAACACTATGAAACATCAACCTTTGGCATAGTAGATGGCTCTGGGTATCCAACATTTTTTACACGCTCCTCAGTATATATAACTGAGACTGAAAGAGGCTGGTGGGCATTTAATTTATTACTTCTACACATTGGTCTTGAGTGCTAAAAGTTACAGATGCAAAACTTGTTGCCAATTTCCCTTTTTTCTCACTTACATTTAGTATTTTTTTTATTTCAGCTATTACTTTCTTTGGCAAAATCTAGAGTGATCTATACAAATGACTTGCTACATTCAGCATTTTGTCTAGTTTCAGATATGTATAGCGTTCTGCTTTTAGCTATGGGTTTCACACTTGTTCCCCACAAATTGCAAGTAGGTATAAAACATAAAACATATGACATATTAGACGCTGACAGACTCTTTCCTAAACAACTGCTAGGAATTCTTCCCACAAAAATAATCCCTCTTTCTCGATTTGTGTGTTTGAGTTTCGCCTCATGGTTTTGAGACCCTTTATATTCTCAGCTTGCATCCTTCGGTGCTGATAGAGAGATAGAAACGCTAGCGAATTTACCCTATATGATCCCAGTATCTGACCTGCGGACTCATTATCAGATCACACACCGCACTTAATCCTTGACTGTCATAAAAGTTATAAATCTGCAAACCTTGTTATTATTATATGCAGTGCTTTTTTAATTAATAGTTGCTTGCTTATTATCAGTTTCTTCATTAGGGAGGCTGTAAAAACGAGGGTGGATCTACACTGAATAAATATGTACACTTGTAAAGCCTCCCCCATAAAGTTGAATGTTTGTAATTTGTTTGTTTTCTAATATGTGTCCATTATGGAAGCAACAGTACATATTATCTGTGTGCTTGCTATGTTTTATGGACTTCCCGAAGTAAACATTTAAAGATTGATACGGAAAGGCATCTCGCTTGCACCCCATATCCGGAAAACAGTAAAAGAGCATTCGCGTGTTTTCATGATCATAAGCATTAAACCTAGCCTTTGAATGACAGGAAAGAAGTGGGTGTAGGGAATTGGGGGCGGGGGAGAGGGTCGCATCGGTTTATCTGTACGGGTTCAGATTCCGCAAGCATTGACGACTACGGGGGCACGCTCTTTAGCTCTCTATTGCACTCTGGTGTCCTGTCTAGGATCCCATTGGTTGCTGCTATTCACGCACACCACTGTTTTTTAGGTCTCGCCTACGCAGCGCGCATGCGTTGCATAGGAGAGACCTTTAGAAATCAGCACAGCTTTCCCTGCAAAAACGTGCACGCGTTGCATTGCTTCCAATGGCAACGCGTGCACGTCTGGCGATTCACTTGCGGGAGCGAGCAGCTGGCGCCATATGTTAATTATCGCGCCTTGCCGCTCGCTCCCGCAAGGGAATCGCGCTGGCCCCCCTCCTTTCGCGCTTGTTGTTTTTCCGACGGTGTCACTTTTTAAACAACCCCCATTCAGAGCAAAACAATGAAGCTTTCTCTGGGCCCAGCGTGTGCTAATTGGTGAATTCTTTCAAGTGATGACACACTCCGCGGCTAAAACAACCCAAAGGGTCTGTGAACAAGATGAGAGAGGGGTCAGTTCCTGTGGTGTTGTGTGATGTTTAAAGTGGGTGTTTGCAAGGATTACACGAGGCCTGTGACCTGGCTTCTATTGTCGCAGGTAATACATACATTTTGGCAGGCGCACAATGGAGCCGTTTTGATATAGTTTAATGGCACCCACCCACGTCCACCAGCAGCCAGGCCAGCCATGCTGCCACAGTCCCACAGTGTTCCATACCCGTGGGGCCGCTCTCTGCCTGTAGAGATACAGTGACACTTCCATAAACCGTCCATGCACTGCCTATTGTGAGAATAGAATAACGTCCACTGGCGGCCACTGCAAGAAAAAGGTCTCCCTTCGGTGTCTGGCCCCCACATTTTGTGCTTGGCTAATGAGGTGGAGAGTATTATTGCACTTGCAATCCTCGATTTATAAAACTAATCCCCGATTGTGATACACAGTGGAAACCATTGCCGGAAATGAGGCAAAGATATTCTCTTCCAGAGGGCCTTCCGACGATTAAAGGGCTCACCGGTCCGAGGAGGCTGACAAACATTCATGACAGGCACCAAGATCCTGCGATAGCTCAGTGGGTGAATGCGGCCGACACTGAGAGTAATCTCGAGCTCACAGGATTGACTGTGAATGAATATGACGTTAGGTGCAGCAAGGGTCACGACCTTCGTGCTTTCCTGTCTGTATAAATGTGGCCGAAGAGTGCCGAGGAGGCACTAGATGAAATACAACCTCACTTTTGTTAGAAATAACTGCCCAGTGTGTATCATAGCTGTGTATAGAACGTTCCCGAATACACGTGTTTGTAGCCCTCTGCTTTTATAGCGCCTTGATCTAGAAACGAGTTAGTGCTGGAAGGCAATCGGCAACACACAATTCAGTTTGGGATGTGCAACATTTACACAATAATAGTTATTATTGTTATTAAGATTACTTCATGTCCATTTAGATACTGGCACCACACCGCATACAGGTTGCATGCTTCACTATTATTCTTACTTTGACACTGTATCCTAAACATGCCCTTATATGTGTATAAAATCCGGTTGCACTGAAGATGAACGCGCTGTATGATAACTGGAGAGCATGTTGGCGATTATCATGTGATAGGGGGCTTTGTAGGGGAGAAGCGACAACGTGCAGTTTGATATGATTTGTGTTATGGAAATCATTTGTATCACTCACAAATATAACAGCGTCTCGGAAAGAGTGACAACACCAGAGTGTAAAATGGCTCCTACGCTCAAGTATGTTGTGAAAAAACACCTTAATCGCTAGAAGGGCATTCTTTTTCATTCCACTGGGCGCTCTATGAAACATGGCCTAGATCGGTGTAATAAAGCTAGCAAAAATTCGGATTTCTAGCAGTTTTTCACATTAGCAAATACCGTCAATGTTAAATTCAATTTAACCACAGCATCGCTCAGCGCCACCACAGCATCACTCAGCGTCACCACAGCATCACTCAGCACCACCACAGCATCACTCAGAACTACCACAGCATCACCACAGCATCACTCAGTGCCACAACAATATCACTCAGCACCACCACAGCATCACTCAGCGCCACCACAGCATCACTCAGCGCCGCCACAGCATCACTCAGCGCCGCCACAGCATCACTCAGCGCCGCCACAGCATCACTCAGCGCCGCCACAGCATCACTCAGCGCCACCACAGCATCACTCAGCGCCACCACAGCATCACTCAGCGTCACCACAGCATCACTCAGGGCCACCACAGCATCACTCAGGGCCACCACAGCATCACTCAGGGCCACCACAGCATCACTCAGGGCCACCACAGCATCACTCAGGGCCACCACAGCATCACTCAGCACCACCACAGCATCACTCAGCACCACAGCAGTATCACTCAGCAAGACCTGAGTATCATTCAGCATCACCTCAGCATCGTCTCCGCAACAGTCACCACCACTACCACCTCAGCATCACTCAGCACCACCTCAGCCTGCTCTCGGAATCTGGCATCTGTTGATTCTCCCCTAGCGTCTGGCCGCTGCTAGTGTTATAATACAGGTACTAGTTCCCAACCTTCACCCTCCGATTGTTTATGCCCCTCAAAAAAAAAGTTTTAACAAACAACCATTGCAATAGGCAGAAACAAGTTGCCAGCATTGCAAGAACAAAAGAAAACTGAGGACATTTTTATTGTAAATACTTTTTTTAATATGGTCGTTCAGTTTTACATAATGCCTTCTTGGTCATATATAAAGTAACAAAAATGCTTCTGACACTTTTTTATTATAACTTTTCAGCATGCTGCACAGCAGCCACACTTCTCTACAGCACAGCTTGAAGACATTGGCAAAGTCAATAGCTCTGGCTAAACACTTATAAGGCCCCAAAGGCGAGACCTATTGGCTATGCCAATGCTTGTTTAGCTTGGTGACCAATAGCGTCGTACTCTCATTAATGAGCTGCAAGATGATTGTTTGGTTTAGAAGGGGACCTTGGCTCGACTTCATGATGTAGAGTTAATAAGTTGTGCACGTGTTTCTATTATAGCTTATGGAAGCGTTTCAGGGCGTTTTACCGTTTTTCTCCGATCTCCATTGATGATCTGGAAAAGCAAGTGCTTTAGAAGGCGAAATACTTGCACTGAGCTCGACTTCCCTATATATTTCGGGGCATATTTAACATACATTCATGCAGCAAGGCACCTTGCAGCCCTATGTGAAAAGGAAAGGGCAGGAATGCATCATATTTAACATCATACGGTTCTTTCCTTGCGCACTTCAGGAAATCTAGCATCAATGCAGGCACCCCACGGTTGCCTGCGTAACAAGAAGAATTGTTTTTGTGCAGGGAGGCATACCTTCCTGAGCAAAAACAATCTCTCAAGGCATTTTCCTCTATGTGTGCTGCATTAATAACAAGGAGAAAAAAATATTTTTCTCCTTGTTTCGCCATTGTAGGACCTGACCCTTTCTGCAGGGCCATCCCTAAGCTTACATCTTTTGCCCTCCTATTCCCCGTTTTGCTGAATTCGTTTTTGTTGGCTTTACTACTCTGGGCACTTTACCACTGCTAACGAGTGCTAAAGTGCATGTGCTCTCTACTTAAAACATAGTAATATTGGTTCTAGTAAAGTGCACCACATGTGCCCAGGGCCTGTAAATTAAATGCTATTAGTGGGCTCAAGCAAGGCTTGGGTCCATAACTCCCCAGACTGGACCACCTCAATATTGAAATAAGCAAACAGGATGTCTGGGGGTTATTTTGATTAGAGTTGTGATAAACCTTAGACCACAATTCCTAAGTTTTCAGCTTTATTTCGCTTATTTTTGATATTTCAACAAAGACATTCATAAATCAATAGAGCATGTCTTTTCAAAGAAACACCACATTAGTAAATCGCACAATTCAAAAACGTGTCTTTGTTGAAATATCAAAAATAAGCGAAATAAAGCTTGAAAACTTTGGAATTAATGGTCTAAGGTTTATCACAACTCTAATCAAAATAACCCCCCAGACATCCTGTTTGCTTATTTCAATTAGCTGATTGTGCCGCCCACTTCAGTAGCCCTTTAAACATATCTCAGGCCTGCCACTGCAGAGCCTGTGTGTGCAGTTTCGAACTGCATTTTCGACCTGGCAAGTTAACCTACTTGCCAGGCCCAAACCTTCCCTTTTATTACATTACATATATGTCACCCCTAAGATAGGCCCATGGCAGAACTATGGGCATGGTGCAGTGTATTTAAAAGGTAAGAAATGTACTTTTGAGTTTTACATGCCCTGGTAGTGAAAAACCGCTACCTTCCTTTTTCACTACTGCAAGGCCTATCTCTCCCATAGGATAACAGTGGGATTGCCTTAAACACATTTTAAGTATAAATTTAAATTGAGGAAAGATACAGGTTTGGAGTTTGGGATCTCTGGACTCAGAATTTAAAATCACACCTTATGGTGAAGTTGGATTTCATATTGTAAGCCTGAAAATGCCACTTTTAGAAAGTTGGCATTTTCTTACTTTAACTATTATGTGCCTCTGCCTGTCTCTGAATACATGTCTGGGTTGGGTGACAGCTGGGCTTTGTGCATTCCCTCTAGACAGTCACACACAAAGGGAGCTGGGGTGTGACATTTGCATCCTGATGGCCCACCACCAGCCTGATGGACCTTCCTGAGGTAGATTGTGAGGGAGGAGCTGACAGTTGTACCTGAAAAGGGTTGTGTCTGTCCCAACACAAACAGCTGCATTCCCCCCACCTGTAGTGAGGCTGGAGCCAGGGCAGAAAAGGCAGAGGCCTTGTGATCTTCAAAGGCCTCTCTGCAGTCTCCCCCACTTCACTGCTGCCTGCTGATTGCTGTGCTGTAGGAGGACTGCCACTTTGCTAACTTCATTGCTGTGCTAGCCTGCTGCTTGCTGTGCTGTAGGAGGGACTGCCATTTTGCTACATGCTCTGCTGTGTTGGCCAGTTGCCTGCTGCTTCTTGCCTGGGAGTGAGAAGGACTGGGCCTGCTCTCTACATCCTTGAACCCAAGTTTCTCCAGGGGGTTGTTGGCTTGCCTCCTGTTTTCTGAAGCGTCAGAGACACAAAAGACTTCCTGTAACTCTGCTTCAGCTGTGTCAGATGCTGGACTCTGCCATCTTTGAGTCGTCCCTTGCCTGAGGTGCCCCTTTAGTTCTGGGCCTCAGAAGTAGATTCTGCAGCTGTTTTGCTCCAAAATCGACGCATCGTCACCTCTATGCCGATCAGAACCGACACAGCGCCCTTCGATGCCGACGCAGTGCTGGGCCGAAGACATTCCTGCATGGCTCGACGATGACGCGGAAGCCGACTTCTTCGTGCGACGATGACGCAGTGCCGATCTGAGGTCCTGAGTGCAATAGTCGACGATGCATCAATCCGACTGCGTGAATCGAAACCGACACACGGAGTCTTCGACACCGTCGCTTGCTCCATCCAAGGTACTTTTTCAGCGGGTCCTCTTTGGGTCCTGTAGTCATCCTGCCCTCCATCGCGGTCGGCCTGAAACTTTGGATTTACTCCAGTCTAGCGTGACCTCAAGTAACCTTTTAGCACTGTTGACTCTTTAAACACTGTTTTTAGATTTCATCTTTAAAAATTAATAGCTAAAGTTCTACGTATTGGATTTTTGTCGTTTTGGTCTTGTTTTACTTAGATAAAAATTCTCTATTTGGCTAAACTGGTGTGGAGTCTTTTGTGGTGTTGACTGCTCTGTGGCAAGCTACCAGAAGGTGAGCACAGGTTAATTTAGGTTGGGTATCTGATTTACCCTGATTAGGATTAAAGAACAAAAAATACAAAATCAAAATGTGGTTTCTCTCAACTGAGTAGGATTGTGGTCCCTTGGACAGAGCGCAAACCTCTGCCAACTAGAGACCCAATTTCTAACAGTCATCCTCTGAGATGTGTAGCGATTTCACACAATCTCAGGTCTACAAAGCTTTGTTAATCTGGGATTGCGTGTAATCCATGGGTAGATGCCTGGGAACGCCCATGTACCACCCATTGAAATTCTCCCAGAATTAAATGTTACGCAATGCAGCGCAATCCGATGCATTGCGTTACATTTGTTTTACAAAGCCACTCAAGCGGGTGCGCAAATCTCCCCTTGCGTGGGTTTGTAAATAACTTCTAGCATTTTGCGTCATGGATGTGCCACAAAAATGCAATCATGATGCAAAATGTTAGTAAATCTGTCCCCTCATCTTTAGGCGACTGCCGAAGTGTAATCAAAACTACAACAGACTTGGAGCAACCTTGGCGCATGTTAAACACAGACTCCTAATGGAGCATGCATTATGGGCAAAATGAAGAGTTAATTATGCAAGGTCCATTGGTTCAGTACTTCTTCACATTTCACATTTTTGCATCCTGTGTAGCGAATTTAATACAATTTTGTTCTGAAAATTGTTACAATAAGAATCGTCCAATAAAGAACAAAAAATACAAAATCAAAATGTGGTTTCTCTCAACTGGTAGACCATTTCACCATTCGGCAAATGTTTTTAACTCATTTGTTTAATGTTTTGCAATGTGTAGCACCCAGAGAGGGAATTAACTGGGCCTTACTGGAAAGGGAACTGATACACTAAACAGCCAATAGCATGCGCTGAGAGAATAATTCTCCTTTGGGTGGAACCCAAGCCTACATTATGTACACTTTAAGAAACGGGTAACAAAACGTCTTCCACAGCTGCACTGTCAATCCAAGCAGGGCTCAAAAGTGGTCACAGAAAAAATTGTACATCTCTCCTGTGGCTGTCTGATTATAGCCCTGGTGCACCACAGGAGCAACCTCAGAGGGAAATTACAAGCTTCTCGACAGCAGAGTGAGCAAGCTGTTTGAGGAGCTGAGGCAGGCCTGTTTCAGGTTGAGAGTACATGAACTTCTGCTCACACAATCTCTGGCATTATACAGAGGGATAACTCACCATTTTCAGTGGTGTTACAAAGGTGCTCTGTGACCTCATGCAAGGAAAATGGATCCCAGTCCTGTGGTAATAGAAATCAGCCAAGGTTTGAGAGCAATGGGCCTCCCATGGCAGTGGCCTGGAGCTACCGCACCTGCTGCCCTAATGATAGCTATGCCCTGACAAATGGGAATCACTGTTGATCTTGAGTAATCAACAACCAATCAGAATGTGGAATTCTGGTATCGATTACTGTCCCGTTTTGAGAGCAGGAGTTACAGGACTCTTGAAGGCAGATTTACAAGCCCCTTGCGTCATTTTTGCGCCGCCGTTGCGTCACTTATTGTGACGCAGCGGCGGCATAAAAATGCGGCCCATTTACAACGTGACGTATCTAGGGAGATGCGTCACGTTGTAAAGCCCTGCGTCACATTATACCTGCGTCAGGTATAATGTATGCAGGGTGGGCGTTACAACGCAAAAAAGCCTCGTAGAAGTGACGCAGTGAAATCTACAAGATTTCACTGCGCCACTTCTAGGACGCTACTGCGTCAAAACCTTACGCCTGCTTGGAGCAGGACTAAGGAGTGATACAGCACAATGAGGATAGGCCTCCCATGCATTGCTGGAGTTGCGTCGTACTTGCGACACGACTCCAGCAAGGCGTGACTTTTGCGCCAACAGATGCGTCAGAATTTCTGACGCATCTGTCAATCCTTGCGCCATAGTGCGCCGTATTGTAAATATGGCGCTTGCTTGATGGCGCAAGGGTTTTTCAGGGTGTCGCATCTCTTCAGATGCGTCACTTTCTTGTAAATCTGGCCTTGAAGTCTGCCTAATATAGGACTGACCAAGTCGAATTGGTTACTGCATTATATAAAAGATAGGCACATTTGGTCTAAAATCAATGAGAAAAGGTTATCTTTCTATGCAAGTATGATCAGAGCCAAGTGCACATGGTACTTTAATGCACTATGATATAATATGTCTATGCAAAACTCGTCACCTGCATTTAGACCGGTAGCCATATACAAAAATTGCTTACATTTTATAATGAAACTGAGGGTAGGCTGATGGTAAAGATGATGGAGAGCGTTTAGTATTGGGCAGTAGCTGATGGAGCATACCGTGGCGGCCTTGTGGCTGTTACCTATGTCTAAACGCTATCCATGTATCTTAAGATAATGAGATATGTTACATTGAGGTGACGTATCTAAAATGCATACTTTATTGGTTCTGGCTAAACTATCATTTTATTCTACATCTATTGGTATGATTCCCAATTGTCAAGTGTTTCAAATGTGGGGTGCGTGGGCAGTCTTCCTTATTTTTAGGTCTCGCCTACGCAGCGCGCATGCGCTGCTTAGGAGGGCCTTTAGCCGTCGCTCTGCTCATTTTCAAGCACTGCACTCGTGCTTGTGGCGGCATCCACCTTGCGGGAGCGAGCAGGGGCGCGCCACAAGCACGAGTGCAGTGCTTGAAAAGTGAAGACTCTCCCAAGCGCGCGCACCACTCGCGGGCTCACCTCCTGCTCCCCCTCTCTCTCACAACAATTAACTTTCGCGGCCGCGCTTGTGTTTTAGCGCTTGTTGTTCTCATTCGGCTTTGGCAAAGGCAGCCGCGTGTTTATTTTTGCATCGCGCTTTCACTTAAAGTGAAAGCGCGATGCAATTATAAACAAGCGGCTGCCTTTGCCAAAGCCGAGAGCTTGTTTTTTATTTTTTAAGGACTTGTCCCCTGGTACACACAGACAATTCAAACACAGAGGCCCGACACGCCGGCACGATGGCTCAGCGAGTTGAACGCTTCTCTCTGAAATTTGCCGATCACGAGATGAAACCTGAGTAAGGCCGCTCAGCCCGTTATCGTTATGAGGCTGTAATACTGAGGACTATTAAAGTTGCTAATATTAGCACCAGTTACAGCGCTTAGAAACGGCAGTACAGAATCAAGCGCTATAATATGAATAATTACCACAATCCATGCAGGCACTCCAATCCACTCGTATGCAATCCCACTTGCAGATCCTAAATTCCTGCATGCGTTTTATGGCCCTCTGCTTCTGGGTAAGGCCCCTGGAGACTGACACCCTCGTTCAGCCTCACTGGCGATGATCCCCCCAGCCTTTGAGGAATGCACTCTCACTTTCCATGGTCTCTAACCTGTGAGACATCTTTCCAAGCCCTAAGGCTCCTCTCCATCCGCATTCTGCCAGCACCCTCCTACCCAATAGTCGTCCACCATCACGTCCACCATCACGTCCACCACCACCACCACGTCCACCACCATGTCCACCACGTCCACCACCACCACATCCACCACCACGTCCACCACCACATCCACCACCACGTCCACCATGTCCACCACCACGTCCACCACCACCACTTCCACCACCACAACATCCACCACCACGTCCACCACCACCACCACGTCCACCACCACCATGTCTACCACCACCATGTCCACCACCACCACATCCACCACCACCACGTCCACCACCATGTCCACCACCACCACATCCACCACCACCATGTCCACCACATCCACCACCACATCCACCACCAGCACCACCACCAGCACCACCATCACCATGTCCACCACCACCACGTCCACCACCACCACGTCCACCACCACGTCCACCACCACCACATCCACCAACACCACCACCACGTCCACCACCACCACGTCCACCACGTCCACCACCACCACGTCCACCACCACCACGTCCACCACCACAACCACCACCACATCCACCACCACCACAACCACATCCACCACCACTACAACCACCACCACGTCCACCACCACCATGTCCACCACCACCACCACATCCACCACCACATCCACCACCACTACCACGTCCACCACCACCACATCCACCACCACCACGTCCACCACCACCACGTCCACTACCACCACGTCCACCACCACCACGTCCACCACCACCATGTCCACCACCACCACGTCCACCACCACCACCATGTCCACCACCACGTCCAGCACCACCACCACCACGTCCACCACCACCACGTCCACCACCACAACCACCACCACGTCCACCACCACCACGTCCACCACCTCCACGTCCACCACCACATCCACCACCACGTCCACCATCACCACGTCCACCACCACGTCTACCACCACCACCACATCCACCACCTCCACCATGTCCACCACCACGTCCACCACCACCACATCCACCACCACAACCATGTCTACCACCAACACCAACACCACATCCACCACCAACACCACGTCCACCACCACCACGTCCACCACCACCACCACATCCACCACCACCATGTCCACCACCACCACCACGTCCACCACCACCACGTCCACGTCCACTACCACCACGTCCACCACCAACACGTCCAACACCAACACATCCACCACCACATCCACCACCACGTCCACCACCACATCCACCACCACCATGTCCACCACCACCACGTCCACCACCACCACCACCACCACGTCTACCACCACCACATCCACCACCACCACCACATCCACCACCACCACCACCACGTCCACCACCACCACGTCCACCACCACCCCCATGTCCACCACCCACCACCACGTCCACCACCACGTCCACCACCACCACCACGTCCACCACCACCACCACATCCACCACCACCACGTCCACCACCACCACGTCCACCACCAACACATCCACCACCACCACGTCCACCACCACCACGTCCACCACCACCACGTCCACCACCACCACGTCCACCACCACCACGTCCACCACCACCACCACGTCCACCACCACGTCCACCACCAACATGTCCACCACCACCACATCCACCACCACCATGTCCACCACCACGTCCACGTCCACCACCACCACCACATCCACCACCATGTCCACCACCACCACCACATCCACCACCACCACCACGTCCACCACCACCACCACATCCACCACCACCACATCCACCACCATGTCCACCACCACCACCATGCCCACCACCACATCCACCACCACCACCACCACATCCACCACCATGTCCACCACCACCACCATGCCCACCACCATGTCCACCACCACCACATCCACCACCACCACCACCACGTCCACCACCACCACCACGTCCACCACCACCACCACGTCCACCACCACCACCACGTCCACCACCACCACCACATCCACCACCAGCACCAAGTCCACCACCACGTCCACCACCACCACCACGTCCACCACCACCACCACGTCCACCACCACCACCACCACCCATGACAGGTAAAGTGTCACTGGAGGGCAGGGGTAATAGCAGTGTCAACCCCGGCTGTACATGGGACATTTAAGGATGCATTGGGTGCGAGAAGACGGGAATAGGGGCTAGAAGTATTACACCAGACCCAAGATACATTTTGAAGAGGCGCAATGTCACAGGGGCTCCTGTAAAAGCACTCGCAGCAGCTCTACCTCACAGTGGCATACCTGCACGAGCCACTCACTCAAAACAAGCATTGCCATAGCCAATAGGTCTAGCTTTTGGGACCTTATAAGTGTTTAGCCATGCAACACTTGATGTTGTTGCACCAAGGATATTGTGCTGGATAACTAAACACTTATAAGGTCCCAAAGGCGAGACCTATTGGCTATGCCAATGCTTGTTTTTAATGATACTTGTGCATTCAAAACTCACCTCACGTAAAGAAGAAGGCTATAAAGAAAGAAAGCCATGACGACAAAGTGAATTTGAAAAATAGATCTAAGTAAAAAGATTTATAATAGGAAAGAGGCTTGATGGAACGAAGAAAGTTTGAAAAAGAAATAAGCCATTGTAAAAAATGACTTCTTTTTCTTTCGTTGTGCTCCCAGAAAACACTGCTTAAAGATTTAACTCAAGCCTTACAAGAGTTGGACAGAAAATAAAAGAGGTTGTCAAAGCTTTTGCATTTTTTATTGTTCGGTTAAATAGTTATTAAAAGAAGTTTAGCTAGGTGGAACAAAATACATTTATTGAGTTCTTTTTTCACTGCTCTGACATCAGAACAGTGAAAACCTAGGATCGAAGCCGGTCCGAGGCAGATTTACCAACTCTTCGAGGACTAAAGCAATCCAAAAGAGAAGTGGAATAAAAGTTGACAGTTCCCTGTCTTGCCTGCCTTCCCCTGCCTCTCTTGGGCCTTCACAGACCTGAGGGAGACAAAGCAATGCGATAGCACTGCAGCACTCACTGCCTTCCTGTCATCCACAGATGTGTAAAGGAATCACTGTCCACACTACAATCAATCAATCAATCAGGGGAATTGTAAGTGCGCTACTCACCTGTGGGGGTCTCAAGGCTACCAGTGACAGAACACCACGGCTCTCTGCCCTCACATTGAAAGTGGAAAGTTTGGTATCAAATAGAGGAGAGGTAAGGCATGAGAGTGGTGGGAAGGGTGGCAGGACAAAGCAAACACAAGGAGATGATGGACGGAGCGCTGAAACTTTTCAGACACTCACCCCCAGTCACAGATCTGGGTTGAATCCATCATCATTCTTTAGCTCACTTCGCCACCTCAGTTCAGACCCAGCTATATGCAAATCAGTCTTGACCCCGTGCCTCATGGGAACAGTCCAGCCCGAACTGCCAAGCCAGGTCTTCCCTGAACCGGAAACAAGCACCCTGGGACCGGTTTCTGGGTAACACCCTTCATCAGCCAGGCTAGCTTGAATCCAGTGGCAAAGTGAGCAAGGGACCCACGTCTGGGCATACCCTGCCAACTTAGGGCGAACAAAGCAAACACAAGGAGATGATGGACGGAGCGCTGAAACTTTTCCAACACTTACCCCCAGTCACAGATCTGGGTTGAATCCATCATCACTCTTTAGCTCACTTCGCCACCTCAGTTCAGACCCAGCTATATGCAAATCAGTCTTGACCCTGTGCCTCATGGGAACAGTCCAGCCCGAACTGCCAAGCCAGGTCTTCCCTGAACCGGAAACCAGCATCCTGGGACCGGTTTCTGGGTAACACCCTTCATCAGCTAGGCTAGCTTGAATCCAGTGGCAAAGTGAGCAAGGGACCCACGTATGGGCATACCCTGCCAACTTAGGGAGAACAAAGCAAACACAAGGAGATGAGAGTGGCAGGACACCAGGTGTGGCATGTCAGGTCTGGGGTAGGGCTGTGTGAGTTCAACTTGTTCAGATCCACATACTTTGAGCACCTGTAGTGTTGAGGAGTGTACAAGCAGAGGGCGTGGCAGAGAACGTGAGCCCAGGTGACTGCAGTTCGGCGGGGGAGCCAGCCATAGGCCATTGGTTATCGGGAAGGCCAGGCCCCCCCGTTTGCCCCCTCCACTGCCTGCCAACAGCTTTGGAGCTGCCACCTTCCTGTCGCATTCCACCCGCTACTTGGCAGCTGAACTGAGCAGTGTAGTGAAGGAGAAATTCCCCGCGGAGCAAAGCAGCTTGGCGCACAAGCATTAGGAGCAGGAGTGCGGACCAGCATGTTCAATGTGAGTGCTGGGATTGGAGTGGAGCGGAGTGAAGGTAAGGCCCTAGGGGCCGTGACACATCGATAGCAGGCGCAAAGCGACCAGCATTAGATGGTGAGGCTTGTGCCTTACCAGTATAGGGCTGCAGCCGCAGTGGCGGCTCCTCCACTATGGCGGAGGAGCGGCGCCCCACTGCCTTCAAGCAGTGCGAGAAGAGAAAACATAAAATGATAATAACTTTCAGTAATTATCATTTTATGTTTGTGCTGCTTTGCGGGCAGGCGGGTGGGCGTGGCTGCTCTGCTCTCGGAGCAGGGCAGGGAAGGAGTGGTTTGCCCACTCCTAAGTGTGCAATGACTGTTTGGTCGGCCCTCTTGGGCCGCCCAAACCAGTCATGTGCACTTTCCCGGCTCTCCATGCAGGCTGCATTACAGCCGCATGGAGAACATGCACAGGCCCCCCTTCCTTGGCTAAGCGTCAAACCAGGAAGCCCAAAACCAATCACAACACTGCATTGCAGCGTTGTGATTGGTCAGGGGAACCTGGGTGCCTACCAACCACAGCGCTGAATTGCAGCATTGTGATTGGTCATTGGGGCCTGGCTGTGCTTCCTGATTTCTGAGGAATGGGGCAGAGACGTGGGACCTGAGGGAAGTCGCCAACTCAGTATCTTACTAGTCCACCAGCGGCAGACTTTGTACTGACACATCACCAATACTTCCCCAATACTGCTGTAACACTGTCTAATACTGTGTCCGACTGGAGGATGTCTTTAAACCCCTCCATAACTTCTCCGCACTGTGAATATAAATACTCCAAGGAGCGGCATACAGGATCAGTTGGGCAAATAAGCCTTACAACTTCAGCTTCTGGGCCTTATTTTCAGAACCCCGGGGTTTGAGTGATCTTACTCATGCCGCTGACTGAGGGAGTTACAGAGGTGACGTTGCACGCTGAGGAGAGGAGGTGAAGGAAGCTAGAGGCCGCGGAGCAGGAGACAGCGGACGAGTGGGGCGGGGGTTATCGGGCACCATCCAACGTACTGCACGCATGCCTAACACCGCCCAACATCGCTGAGGGATAGAAACAGACAGAGAGGAGCTGAAAAGCGAAGGGTATTATTGTGCTATGGCTCCTGGCTCCCGCTGCGGCTCCTATTTACTGCCTGCTGGCCGACACTTCCTCTGAGTTACAGACAGGTGGGGGGCGAAGGGCAGGGGTGAATAGGTGTTACGGTCTCTACTACTGCCTTGCTCCCATTGTGACCACACGCCCAGGTGGTAACCAGTGGCAATAAGCAAGAACTGCCAGCCGACAGCAAGACAGCCAACAGCGCCAACAGCAGGCAACAGCAGTTGAGGCCGGAACTATGGTGCAGAGAGGCGGTAAGGAGGAAGTAAGGAGGGGGAGGCTACTTCAGGAGCAGCAACAGTATGGGCAGAGCTGGTGTAGCAGGCCTAGATCCTGCTACATTTGGTTTGAGCCCTAGGCTCACTGAAGTGGCTGGACCAGGATCGGGCGCAGCTTGCGTCCTGGGTGTGCTCACCCCCGCACTGTGACAGTCGGCATCAACTTTGGCATCCCCCCATGCTCTCTGCCTTCTGGCCATTTCTGCCTCATCAGCAGCCACTGCCGGACAGTTGAACTAAGCAACCAATGGCATTATCATACATAAGTTTCAATATGCACTAACAACAGCACCTATAACATACTGCATCCTGCTAGAACACAGAGATCCCCCAGAGTTCAAAAGAGCTAGGGGACACTAGGAGAGAGTCCCCTAAAAAACTCCAACATAACCTTCACTGCTTTCTAAAAAAGCCCAGGCTGTAGCCAAGTGTAGCGTACTCGTTTCCCCTGAAAAAGTTCAGTAGAACATTGGAGGGTTAAACGTCAAGGGGAGGCGAGGTGACGCTGGTGGTGGTAGCATCCCCAGCACTTATGTAATCTATACAAGTGCTGAGAGTGCTTGTGCCCCTGGTGAGGAGGCCTAGGGTCTCAACCAGTTATTGTAGCTCCAACACGATCATCAAGTGGCATTACCAAACGTCATCAAAACATCAACATCAAATACCAAACATCTCAGTAGCTCATCGCGGTCAGGTCCTGAGAAATGTCAAGAGTCACAAGGAGCAATAGGCAAAACAAGCCAATGCAAGTTTTAATGCAAAAAGAACAATTGATGGACAGAATGCAGAACAATGTCATACATTCACCCCAGTACAGAGATCTGGGCCCAAATCCATCGTTTTTTTGCTCACCATGCCATTCCAGTTTGGACCCAGCCATATGCAAATCAGTCTTGACCCTGCGCCCAATGGTAACAGTCCAGCCCGAACTGCCAGGCCAGGTCCTCCCTGGACTGGAAACAAGCATCCTAGGACCGGTTTCGGGGTTTCACCCCTCTTCAGCCATGATAGCTTGATTCCAGTGGCATGGAGAGCACGGGACAAGTACAGTGGCACAGAATTGCGTCCCGATAGAGCCCAAAACCTCCTGCAAAAAGCGTTTAGAGATTACATGGAGTTTAGTAATCTAAATGACCCAGAAATTATTACCAGATTCAAGACTTTAATTAATTTGTCAAGAAGGTGCAGTAGTCGACAACTAGATAAGCAGGCATGCCACTAATTGTAACATTTTGCATATGGAGTGGTTCGGCGAGGAGTGCGTCAAGCTAAAATTTGAACTTTCATTTGCATTAAAAGCAAGTCATGTCACTTCTGATGGGGATAATCAGTTAAAAAAGCTAAGGTAAAAATACATGTGCCTCATTAAATAAACAAAAGCCAAGTCCAAGTAAAGGCCAGGAAGGCACTTATGGAAGCCATAGGAAACAAGAACATCAGGCGCTACTGGGAGCTAGTGCAGTGGAGATCACAAGGTACCCCAAGACAGCTGGAAAAATGTTTTTATGCCTGTTTCCTGGTTTAACCATTTTTCCACGCTATATAGTCTTCCAAGTCGGAGAAACTCTAGTATTGTGGGCTTAACACTGGGGAAGGTAGATCATCAGAATAACACCTGCCCTGGAGGAGCTTTGAAGCACCCCAGTATTACTGTTGTCAGAAGGCAAATTAAAAAATAAGAAATTTTCTGAAAGTGAAGTACGACTAGCAATCCTCAGCCAAAAACAACACAAGGCTCCATGTCCTGATTGGGTTCCTGCAGATAGGTATAGATCGGAGATCATTTCCTGGGTACCTATACTGACTGAAGTGTACAATGGGATGTGGCTCCAGAAGAATGTTCCAGCCTCCTGGAAATCTGCAATAATTGTTCCCCTAAACAAGAAAGGTCCCTGAAATGACCCCTCAAATTATCGACCAACTTCCCTGCTCAATGTAGTGGAGAAAATATATGCTAAGCTAAGTGAAAATGGGATCATTAATGCCTCACAAGCAGACTTCCAGAAAGGGCAAGGAACGATCGATTAGGCAATGCGATTATTTAATATCTGCCTGAAATATACCAGCATCAAAAAGTCAAAACTATACCTGGCTTTTATAGACCTAAAAATGGCCTTTGACACTGTAAGCCATCAGCTACTCTGGCAAACTCTATTAGCTCAGGGCTGTCCATTAAAACTAGTGTCAGCTATCTTGGAATTATACAGCAATAACACTTCATCAGTCAGGTATGGCTTAAATAGCGAAGTCACCGAAAGCTTTAGCATAAATTTCGGGGTCAGACAAGGATGTATACTGGCTCCAGCCTTGTTTAATATCTTCATGAATGATGTTGCCCATTACCTGGGGGCCTTAAATCTTGATGTTGCAGTCTCTAGGGGCCACAAAATGGCAATTTGGCTTTTCGCTGATGACGCTGTTCTCTTGTCTCGTACGGAACCAGCATCCACAAGCTCTTGTACGCTTTCGAAAACTATTGCAATAATAAGGACCTGCAGATTAATACTGTGAAAACAAAATACATGATTGTAAAAGGAAGAACTAAACTGAGGAATTATTTCAAAATCTATGGAACACCCTTGGATCATATTGACCACTACAATTACCTAGGAGTAAGGTTTGACTCCAAGTTGGCCTGGCCCGCCCAACTACTTAAGGGTGATGCGACATTGAGTCAATATGCTGGCGGGATACTTGCTTTTGCCAGAAGTCAGGGGAGCAGACTGCTTGCCCCTCCCCCTTTGATGCCTAGAGCACATGCTCTTGCAGTAGACCTGTTCAGGGCAGAGCTATGTGGCTATGGAAAACATGAACGGGTTAACTAAGGCCAAGAAGCGCTTCCTATGTTGCCTTCTTTTGCTTGGTTCTGGGACTCCTATGGATGCATTAAGGCATGAGCTGGGTATAACATTTATCAAACTGCAGGCAGGACTTCATTCAATCCTATATTGGGTAAGACATTGACAAAACCTGAGTGGAAACCCTAGTTGGATATTGTGCAAGAGGTTTGGACCCAAGCCAAACAAGAAAAAAATTACCCTGGTTTATTCAGGGTGCTAGCACCCTGAAAACCATAGGATGTGCTGACTGCTAGTCTGAACCGGAAAGAATGACGAAAGGCACTGGGTAAGATGTGAAGGAAAGGTTCTGACAATATAGGTCTATAAATCTGTTAGGACGGAAGCTACAGCAGCTTTGCACACTTAAGCCCCTTCCTTTTTTTGAACCATATTTGGATAAATTGAACCCCCTTTTTAAAAGATCATTGTATATTAATTTTAGACTTGGTACTTTGCCAGAGAAGCAGTACACTAGGTCCCGCCTTTATGCTACTTTAGGGAGTAGCTCACCTAATTGAGGATGCAAATGTGGGGGGGGGCATACTCTATAATGCACTTTAGGATGCTTTGCACCTCTCCGATTGAAGCCAGAAGAGAACTGCCCATTTCTTATAGCCCACGCCACAAGAAATTGTAAGGATGCCCTGACTCTGTGTATGCGTACTGATCTTGACCAAATTAATAATCAAGTAACCCAGGCAGTTGCACTAGTCAGGCTACTGGGGAGCTTTTATTATAATTCTTACCTACCTCAATTTACATGTATATATTGATGACTGTCCCACAGCCGCCATTATTCGTCTGCAGTAAAAGGTGGGGACATTTGAATGAATTGAATAATCTTGATTCAGCCATTTGTAAGACACCTGTAGCATTAGGATAATTTTGAAATGTTTTTACTTAGCGAGTCCTATCTGGTAAAGGAAATGTGGGCCAGCAACAAAGCACTTCCGGCCTGTTGTAATAATATGTTCTCATAGGATTTAATGCTTCTTTTAATGAATGATTTAATGATCCTGCACTTTCTTAGTAGCAGGATCATCAGGACAAGCACATTAACTTTGAATGAGTCTTTATGACTCGTTAACTAGATGTTGTTTCGGTTAGCTGCAACAATGTTATAGTTCTAGGGTCACTTTGGTTGGCACAAAAAAAATTTGCAACGTGGCCCAGGAATTTTCACCATATCTCCTCCGGCATGTGCAACAAAATGGTTTTGCAAGATCTACCGATTCAAGGGCTGATTAAAGCTCCGGCACTAGCAATTTTTGTTTAAGTGGTAGGGTCACTTTGTCAAGCATTTTAACTTTGTATGAATTTCAACACTTATTTTTGTGACGTTTTGCCTAAATATTGTTATGGCTAGTTGCAAAAAAGTTACAGTATCATGGTTTCTGTGAAATGCTCCCTACGAGGGAATCCTGGTAGGCATAAAATCTTTGATGTGATCCAGGAACAGATGTACTTCTGGCCGGCCGCAATAACTTGGGTGCACAAGAGCTAACACTTCAAAGATTACTCACTTGCCTAGGCACTAGCACTTTTTCTAGTAGTAGGGCCATTACGGTAAGCACTTTAACATTGTCTCGTTTTAATCTGGCGTCCCTTTCAGTAACTTATATGGCACCCGCCGATCAGTTTTACTGAATTTACTTTTTTATGTATTTGTATTTCAGAGATGGTCATTTGTCAAGCACCAACATGGCTTATTGTAATAGTATGTTTTGAACCATTGAAGTATGCTATTAATTTTTAAAGTATGCACATTTTTATATATATTGTATGGCTTGTTTATGGCAGGCTGATACAATAAATAAACTTTTCAGACAAACAGCAGTGGATTCTGTCATGGTCAGAACACAAAGACAGGAAGGGGGATGTATGAGCATGTTTCACAAGAGCAAATGAGGAAGGTACGGAGGTTTCAGTTCTTTTCAATGCTTGCATATCTTTGTGGGGAGGGAGAGGAAAGATGTTCCTCTAAGTTTGGGGATGTGTGCCTGGAGCAAGAACAGAAATAACACAAGGATCATCTAGAAATGGAGGTCAGGTCTTGCCATAATGAAGCATATTTTTCACAAATAGAAGTCACACTTGGCGATTTAGTTACAGTGGTATGAGCATGACATCAGGAAACTTTACAAGCACAAATTGGCAGTGATGAATGTATATTGTAAAGTGGTCAGTGTATACAGGAAGGTTTCTCCACTAGTGAAGCAGATGTAGAGGTTTTCATTCAGGGAAAAATTTGTCCTCCAAATGTGGAACTGTCTTCTACCCCTGTATTCTATCTTGGATGCCAGAAGTGGAAGTTGGTGTGGATGCCACTGATGGAGTGTAAGTTTCATATTTGCATTTTACTTATTTTAGGGGTACATCATAATCACATGTAGAGGCACCCGCATTTAATCTTGTCTCATGTAAATGTGAGTGTTAGAATTGAGACCCGCGTTAATGTATTTACGTGACATATTTAAGTTTACTGACAAGTAGTAAGAAGAGTTAATGTAGGAAATAATGTAACTAGCAGAAAACGCTAACATGGAGAATCGTGTTGTGAAGTTTGACATTACTCATGTATTGAGATGCGTTTAATAATAATACTTTCCATACTTAGGTAAATGTGTTAGTCGAAATGCAAGTTTAATTGTGCAACTCGTAATGTTTAAATGATATGTTCTTTTGTTAGCCAAAGCTGTAGGCCTGAAATGTAACCCATGACACTCTCCCTTTACGATTAATGTTCTGAATTTCATGTGTACTGTGGAAGCTGTCCTTTCTCATGTTTTACATTGCAGGTGGGAAAGCAGTCTTTTAGGCAAAGTAATGTCTTTGTTTTAGCAACTAAGCAAGGAGAGAAGAAGTTACAATTACATGGCTTGGAGACGATAAAGGGAAGAAGTCAGTTTCACACAGGCACAGGAAACAAGGACAGATTGTTGCAAAGGATGTACATGGAGAACACAGTGGAAAATTACCCTCATAACTGTACCCATTGTGGAGTACGTGCGAGAGGTGCTTCATGGAAATTCTACCTGTGGATAACTGGTTGTTGGAATTAGGGATAGTGCTCATATTTTTCCTTGCCTTTGGAGAGGGAGCATCTCAGAACGAGCTCTTCCTCTTGTGATAGTGGTTTTATGCTACTTGACCCGTTCTCAACAGTGGAGAGACTTCTTAGGAAGACTCCACGACTGACACCTTCCCTCCTGATTCAAAATGCTTACTCATTAACGCAGGGATGTCACTATAGCGATAGATTTAAATGCTCTTCATTCATCAGCCCTCGATGCAGGGAAATTTGGACTTTTCCTTTTTGATTGTCTGCATTCTTCTTCTCGAGCTAATAGTCCTGTTCATGTTGCACCATCTGAATTGGGTGCGTAGATTTCGCTTTATGCTGTTTCCTATGTATTTATATACCCTTGTGTTGAGGGATATCTATGTTCAGTTATTTTTGGCTTTGTAATAAATGGAACTAGCCTTCCTTTACTGTCTTATGGTTATTATGTATCTGGAAGTGCTGTTTCTAAATTGACTGTGCATTCATTATCTTCTCGCCTTCACACTTTCATACTGCTTAAAAGACTCATCGGAGTGTGTCTCTAGAAAATTTCCAGAACGATTAAACCGCCATTTCAGTTGGAAGCGGAGTAGGATGATTTGCACATGAAGTAAGGGGAGAATCTAGAATTGGTCTATCATAGGTGGAGCCTAGAACCCTAAAGACCCGAACCAGAGCCCAATGGTCGAGAGAGGAAGGCGACGGAATCCAGCGTAGACCAACAGAGTTTGACGGTGCAGCGAGTTCAGCAGAGAAAGGAGGAGTGAGTATTAATAGGATGCTTGTAGAATGTTAGATTGCGGGAATGGTTTGATTGTGTGATGTCTTGAGGAGTTAGAGTGTGAGTCGAGTTAATGTGGTTTAGGGTCTGACGTGGGCCAAGGATTGAGATTTTGAGTTGCAGGTCCCGAGGTGGTGTAAGATCCGAGGATATTGAAAGGTGTAGAAGACACCGTGATTATGATTGTCTGACCGGAGAATTGAGGATTTGCCGTGAGACGTCATCAGCAGTTCCACCTAAGACAGGGATCTTTGTGTGAATGGGACTTATGGGAATCATCAAGTGGACCTTGCGTACAGGGGTTAACTGTATTGATTTGGGTGATCCACGCTGGTTAAGGGTTACTGTGTGTGAATGCTCTTGAGTGGTTGAATTCTATCGATCTTTCAAAATGGCAGACAATTACGGACTTAAGCTGATTGTGTGAGTTAATGCATACAGAGAAATTGTGAAAAGGAGGATGAGCGCTGCGAGGAGTGAGAGTGACGTCAGAACGAGCCGGGAGAGTGGCGTCAGATTGTGCCATGCTGTGATAGGTCGGTTGGTGTAACGCCGCTCTGGGATTTGTTGTTGGTCATCGGGAACACTCTGTGGCTGACAACATCATTTCGCCGTATTAATTGAACAAATATTGAATTTTTTGTTGGGGAAAGTTCTGAAAGTGTCAGGAATCATGCGATGCTTTAGGGTGTTGCAGGATCACTTTAGAGGTGATGAAGGGGTTGTTACTTGAGTGGGCAAAGAGGTGCTACCCAAGGATACTCCAGCTCACTATACTGCGACGAAGGTTGGGCTCCATACTATAATTTGGCTCCAAAATTGGCACACACTCACTGAAAAAGAGGGTGAATTGTCATTTCCACGCTTTGGCAGATTCAGGCTAGAAGTATTGAATCAACTTAGAAGGACGATGTTTGCGATGTGACCTTTGCCCAGACCCACACAGTTTGAGGTGCTAGATGCGTGCAGCTCATGCTAGACAGAGAGAGAAATATCAAGGGACAATGAAGAAAACCATGAAGGCGTATCAGGATGCACAGTGGGATTCTAGGCTCAAGAGGTGGAGAGTGGATACCATTGAGGGAGAGAGGTTATACCCAATAATGGGTAAGGAAGGATCACAGCACAAGGTCAAAGGGAAAAGGGCAAATGGGATTGACAGTAGTGATAATGAAGACAGTTTGTTGGATTGGTTGGTACCTGAGCATCCAACACCTTACAGTTTACAATCGGGACGAAGTCCGGATAGCACTGATAATGTGGGAGGTGTCTTAGCCCCAGTGGCTCCTGATCCAGGGGTCATTGGAATGATATCAGCAGGAACAAGGGGGACAGGAGTGTCCGTGTTGGGAGGTATGGAACCGAATGGTGACAATGCTACTTCATGGTTGCTGGAAGCTCTTACAGTACCGGTTACCATTGGACCTGTTGTTCCTGTTTATGAGTCAGGCCCAACAGGAAGCCTTAGCCCAAGACAATCCATGCAAGTGGAAGGGAATCTTTTAGGAGGAACAGGGAATGCGAATGGGGGTTTTCATCCTTTAGTGCCCATGGAATCCAGTACCACTCTGGCAGCTTTAGTCGACCCTTCCAGAGTACGGATTGGTTCCAGCACTATAAGATCCATACCTATGGTAAGCACCAGTTCAGACCTGCAAATGTGGGAAACTCCTGTTAGGGGACTGTTGGACTTGGCCCTTTTTGGCAGGTTCACCCCTAAACTTTTTGCCTTGTATGTAACTTAGTGTTAGTAGTTTGAAGTCTCTGGGCACTTTAGCACTGTGGTCCAGTGTAAAGTGCGTGCGCGCTGTGTGCGTGTGTGGTGAGACTGGCCTGCCCTCCCATAGGAATGCATTGAGGATGAGTGTGTCCATGGTAATCCCTGTTATGAGAGGAGCAGTATGGTCAAGTCTAGTATGTATGAATTTGTGAGAATAAATGCTGCGCAATGGTGTGCGCAGATTTATTGTGACTGGTGTAGAAATGCCACTTTTAGAAGTTGGCATTTATGTGTGCTCTGTGTCTGCCTGCCTGATGTGAATTGCATGTCTGGCTTGTGAGTGACAGGGGCTGGGAGGTGTATGTGGCTCCAGGACGGGCAGGGTGACTCTGCCCAGTGGTGAATAGAGAGATCTGCATGCAGATGGGAGGGAGGAGTTGCACCTGGGACCTGAATAGGGCTGTGCCTTCCCTCCACAATGCTGGCTCCGCCCCCTGTGGTGCATCTAATCCCTGAGCCGGCACCTGACAAAGGAGAGAGGAGCTGAGCAAAACAAAGTGCTCCAAAGCTCCCCTAAACCAGTTCTGACTGGTATCCCCAAGCCCTGTGCTGTGACACAAAGGAAAAGGGCATATAAATATAGGGGCTGTGACCCCATGAGAGTTGTTCAGTTCTGTGGTGCTGATCCTGCTGGGGCGTGCTGCTGCTGGGGCCCAGGGGGGGCTGCTACGGGGGCTTGCCTCCCTGGGCCCTGCATTGCCCCGTTATCCCTAAAGATCTCTTGCTGGGACTTATTCTTTTTGATTGCTCAGGACTTTTGGTGCTTCTAGCGCCCTGTGAGCGCTTTGCTTTATTTTTAAGAGCACCTGGCTCTTTTCTGCTACGGGGGAGCGCTGTGCTCCTTTTCCTTTTTAGTTTCCAGAAAGAGTGTGGGCTGCGCAGCGCTGAGCTGCAGCCCGGATTCCCCCGTGATGCTTAATTGCGGGTGCCCACCCCGCGTTTGTCTTTAATGGTGGGTTCCCACCCCACATGGCCTCTTTATGTTTATTTTTACTGCGGGTGCCCACCCCTCGTTGTCTGCCTTAGCGGGAGCCCACCCCGCGTTCTAGATGTGGGAAAATCACCGCTGCGGCCCGATCGTGAAACAGGAAGTCAGGCACCCGCGCCTGACTGTGGGCGGGGCCTGCCCTGAGAAGTGCAGCCGGAAGCTGGGCTACATGCCTATCGGAGGACGGGAGCCTACCCCGCCTCCGCGAGCACCGCAGCAAAGTCCCGGGTCCCAGGAGGGGGGCCGGGGTGAAGGGGAGAGGTGCCGGCATGGCGTGGTGACGGCGGAGGGGACACGAGGCACATTGTCGGTGCCTGCCCCCCGCGATTGAAGCTAAGGAGGACGGGAGTCTACCCCACCTCCACGAGCTGATGAGAAGTCCCGGGTCCCAGGAGGGGGCCCGGGTGAAGGAGAAAGCAGAGTCCGGTGAGTAGAGCCTGGTGGGGAGGGGGGTGTGTGGAGAGGCACGCGATCGGTGCCTACCCCCAGAGCTATTCCCCCGAGGCACGGAGGTGACCATGCCTGTTTTCCATGAACAGACCTGCTGTTGCGGGCCGCTCCAACGTTGGGGGCACGTCGGGGCATATTGCCGATGCCCGTCCTCCGTGGTCCCAGTGTTGTTGGTGCCGCACGAGGCCCAGGGCCAGTTCCTATTTTTGCTGAGCGGACCCGCCGTTGTGGGCCGCTCCTACGAGGGGGCATGTTTGTTTTAAGAGGGCCCAGATGGGCCCATGACCCTACCTTTGGCCATATGTTTTTACAGTTGCCCCGCTTGACAGTGGGCAACTGCAATGTTTTGGGGGCAATATTATTTGAGAGAAGCCCCAGTGAGGCCCCGAAGGCACAGATGTGCCAGGGCCCCTTTACTGTATTCTCAGCTGCACCGCACCAGCGCAGGCAGCTGCAATGTTGTACCTTTGTTCTAAGGACACCAGGAGTGTCCAGGCCTCATTTTAATATTCACAGCTGCCCAGCAAGTAGTGGGCAGCTGCATCGTTAAGGCCGCAGTTCTTTGGGGGCATGTTTTAAGTTAGGAGTGAGATGCACTCCTCTGCCCCAGTACTTTCCCAGCTGCGCAGCACTTAGTGCCAGCTGCTACGTTTAGGTCTGCGCAAGTGCGCACCCTTGACTCCTGCTGCATTGGCAGCGCGCCCTGACTCTTGGACATAGGGCATTTGAGCCCCTTTTTGAGATGGCCAGTTGGCCACGGGGATTGTTAGGTTTGTAGGGCGCCAGGCCCTAATGTGATTTATGCCTCTGCTATGGTTCTTTTTACTAGGAGGTTATGTGCTAATGCGAGTTATGTGGTGCTAGGAAATGTGATGCATTTACCATAATTTACGCACCCTGTTTTATGCCTCTAATGTACTTTCATGATTATGAGGTTTTGCATAATGTGTTTATGCTTGTGATTTTATTATTACCTAATGCGTTTAGGTTGTGAGTTATTCTCTACTGTGAGTTATGCCCCTAATGTGAGTTATGCTTAGGAGGTTCTGGTCTAATGTGTTTAGGCTTATGAGGTTGGCGTATAAGGTATTTTGCGCCTAATGTGATACTGTGCATAATGTGGTTTATGTTACAGGCTGATGCTGAGTACAGTGGTTACCAGTGATTACTGGTTGTACGTTTATGATGTGTGCTACATTTATTATAAGTGCTACAGTTACTAAGGTCACTTTGTGCTGGTTCTGACAGTGGTCCAGTTGGCCCTGTCAGATGTAAATAATCCCTTGTAAATATGACCCCGTGCCAGGTGGCACGATGTATATTATGTGAGTACTATTCTAATGTGTTTTATGATAATACAAAGGCTATTTTTGATATAACCTTGTGTGGAGTTCCTTTTTGTAGTGTGCCTGGTATGTTGTTGCTGTGTGCGTGTGCAAACGCTTTACACATTGCCTCCGGGATAAGCCTGACTGCTCGTGCCATGCTACCAAGGGGGTGAGCAGGGGTTATCTTCGGCGTGTAACTCCCTTGCCCTGACTAGAGTGGTGGTCTCTGCCTGGCTTTGGCGCAAGCCTTAGCCAACCAGAGATACCATTTCTAACAGGGACCAAGTGGTGCGTCCCAAGAAACAAGTACAAGTCAGAGAACACCTGAGGATCAGCATGTCTTAGATGTTGCAGACTTGGAGTCATGGTTGAGGGACCATAATAACAGCAAAGAGAGTCAGAATAGTAAGTCAAGTCAGGATACTATCAAGGCCGCAATGAAGGTGAAGCTAGTGGATGTGGTGAGAATGAAGGTGGAATTAGATGAGATCATTGGTAGGAGTCTAATTCTAGACAAAATAGAGACCTATGAGCCAGATTAATTGTTGTTTATTGCTAAGGATGTCACCCGGAGGGCGAGACAAGCACATGAGAAGTTGTCGGATTTAGCTCAGAGGTATGGGGTAGATTTATCTCGAAGAAGGCATTGCAGGGAAATCTCAGGCTTACCTACTGTGACCAAGAGTTAGAGGAAAAGAGAGTGAATGGATTGAGGATGCGCATACGAGATCTGGTAATAGGAATGAGGGCTTGGAGTATGCTGGATAAGTGGGAAGAGAGGTGGTCGAGAAAGAAGAGCGCAAGAAAGGCGACAGGAGAGATGCCTCCTCCAGGAGGGGGAACGCAGGGAATAGAGGCATACCCATTGTGAGAGGTGCCTAGTGGAGGGTATGTGCATGTCCCTTGGAGATTGACCTTGCTGCATTCACAAACGATGTCCCAAGATCAAGACTGAAACCTGCTGTGTGATATAAGCAAGTTGATCGCATTAAGATCTCAAAAGTGTTGTGGATTGATTTAAACACCTTGTTTAAAATTGTGGCCCCTAGTAATTTATGGTCTGGCCTAGTGCTGCGCCAGAGAGGGACTCAGTAACTCATGGTCCTTCGCCGTTGGTTATGAAAAGTACGATTAGGTGATCACATGGTTTCAGTCCAAAATAGCCCCACAAGACATCGATTGGGTCAAGATCGATCAAACGACCCAGGAGCCTAAGGAGTCAGTACACGTCTATTATGAAAGGCTGTTACAAGCCTTCAAGCAGTACAGTGGGTTAGACACCCTTGATCCTAAAGACATGGGAAAATTTGTGTCTAAATTTGTGACTGGACTGAGGCCGGAGATCAGCCACACAATCAAACAGCATCTGATCTGCTGGCAAAACAAATCTGTGGACGAAATCCTATGGTACACCAGGTAGTGCAGTGATGAAGTGGACTCCAAACATAGGAGGATGAAAGAGAAATTGATGTTAGTCCAAATGCGTAATGCTCAGAAAGGAGAACAGGTGCAGGGGATGATGGGAGCTGTAACTCATGGTCAGGGGAACGCCCCAGGAGGCGTACAAGTACACCAAGTTGGGGGGTTAGCAGGTCAAGGAAGAGGGAAAGGTATCGCTGTAGATCCGAAGACAGGGAAAGATGTCGTTACCCTGAAGAAGTCCACTGCATGTCATTTTTGTTACAAGATCGAGCATTGGAAACACGAGTGTCGCCTCAATCCTGCGAACCAAGAGCAGGGAGGAGAACTCATATAGATGGCAGATGAGGTGAACCAGTTACCGACAGTGATCAGGCCAAGATCATTTAATGCGGGAGGGAATCAGAACCAATTGGTGCAAGTGCCCCAGCCTACGAGAATTTCCCAGGGCAATCGAGCATACCATCAGATGCCCTTGATGGAGTCTCTGGATGTATTTGGTCTGGACCCGTCCTTATTACGGTGCCTGAGAGGGGAGGAAGACTGTACACATGGCGCAGTCTTAGAGGTAGACCAGAATGCACCAAATGTAGAAGCAGACGTAGATGGTCATCCCATTACATTCTTAATTGATACTGGTGCTACCCGTTCGACTGTGAGATCTGCAGTAGCCCCAAACCTGCCTCTCTCAGGAAAATCGATCCAAGTTGTAGGAGTCGCTAATGAAAGAACGACGAACCCTTTGACGGAAGAGGTGCCGGTGAAAATCGGAACATTCCAGGATCACCATTAGTTCGTGGTGTGTGATTCAAGCCCAGTGTGTTTGTTAGGACGTGACCTGTTGTGTAAACTGAATTGTACCATCTATTGCACACGAAAGGGAATTGAGTTGCAGACCAATGATGAGGACATTGCTTTCAAATTGGCAAACCAGAACCTTTGCACTACCATGTTTCCCTTCCTGACAGTGGAAGAGATGCCACTAGATCTCAGAGACACTGTTTCGGCAGTGGTGTGGGATTTTTCAGGAGAGGAGATCAGACTGATTCAAGGAGTTGAGCCAGTCCACATACGGGGCAAGCCAAATGCAGAATTTCCAAGAACGCCCCAGTACAATCGGACCCAGAAACTGTGGCAGGGATTACACCTGTGATTGAATCCGTGATCGTGCAGGGCATCCTAAAAGAGATCATGGGAAGTCCGGGCAAATCTCTGATTATGGGTTTGCAGAAACCTAGTGGAAAATATCTCATTGTCTAAGACCTTAGGAAAATTAACAGCATAGTGATGCCATGTTGTCCCGTGGTACCGAATCCATCTGTGATCCTATTCCAGATTCCTTGTGAAGCTGAATGGTTTACGGTGATTGACCTCTGTCAGGTGTTTTCTCTGTCCCATTGCACGAGGCAAGCCAATTTTTATTTGCTTTAATGGCTAGAAAACCGTGTCTTAATGTGGTGTCGTACCCCTCAAGGTTTTACTGAAAGTCCATCCATTTTTAACCAGATCTTGAAAAAGAACCTCAAAAATCTAATGTTGCCCCGAAACTCAGTACTGGTCTAATACATCAATGACCTTCTCATTGTGTCCGAGACGCGTGATGCTTGCGGGAATGATACCATTGCCTTACTGAACCACCTGGCTGAGAATGGGCATAAGGTGTCTCTGAGTAAGCTTCAGTACTGTCTGAATGAAGTACAGTATTTGGGCCATTAGATTGAAAAGGGCAAAAGGAAGGTGTCACCAGAAAGAGTAGATTCGATCATGGAGATGAATCCGCCTAATATCCAAAAGGAGGTCAGAATGTTTTTGGGAATGGTTGGCTACTGTCGACAGTGGATTCCCAACTTTTCCCTGATGGCGAAACCTTTGCAGATGCTGACTCACAAAGATGTGTGCGATCCGGTGCCTTGAGATAACGATTGCCTACTTGCCTTCCTGGAGTTGAGGGAGTGCCTGTGTTGAGCTCCGTCTTTAGGAATGTCTGATTACAACAAAGCATTTTCGCTGTTCTGTGATGAAAGGGAAGGTTGTGCTCTATCTGTACTCACCCACACACATGAAGGTGGCCGTAGACCAGTGGCCTATTTCTCAGCTACTCTAGATCCTGTAGCTTCAGCGTTGCCCGGATGTCTCAAATCTATTGCTGCAACATGTGTCAGTATTGAACAATGTGAGAGCATTGTGATGGGTCATCCTCTTACAGTGTATGTACCACTCTCGGTTGAGCTTCTGATGATGAGAACCAAGAATCAGCATTTGACAAATAGCCTATTGACAAGGTACGAGCAGGTGCTTCTTGCCACTGAGAATATAACCCTGAAGCGGTGTTCTGTGTTGAATCCTGCTACCTTGTTACCCATCCCAAGTGCTGATGGGGAAGAATGTGAAGACCATGACTGTCTGGATGGCACTGAACTATGTACGAAACCAAGGCCTGACATTGTTGATGAACCATTGCCGGATCCCAATCAAGTCCTTTTTGTTGTTGGCTCATGTGTAAGAGACAATGATAGAAATCTGAGAGCAGCGTTTTCTGTCTGTACCATTTCTGGAGTGGTGGAAGCTGCTAGGTTACAGGAAGTATATTCCGCACAAGTGGCCGAAATCATTGCCTTGACACAAACATGTCGAGTCTCTGAACAAATCTGAGTCACGCTCTATACCGATAGCCAGGATGGGTTCGGTGTGGTTCATGATTTCGGACAGCTATGGTCGCAGAGAGGATTCTTAACATCATCAGGCTCTCCTATAAGAAATGGGGAGTATGTGAGACAGCTGTTAGAAGCGTTACAATCAATAAGGGAAGTGGCTGTTGTTAAGTCCGCAGCTCATGGAAAGGGGAACGATTTTGTGACTACTGGAAATCAATATGCTGATTACGTTGCACGCTACTGTGCCTTTAATGCATGTGTCTTTAATGGAGAATACACTGGTGAGAGTACAGAGAAGACCGAACTCAATATGATGCTAGCAGCTGCTGACACATGGGATGAAGTGAGGCGTTTGCAAATGGCAGTTACAGAGGAAGAACAAGCGGGCTGGGTCAGAGCAGCCTATGAGCAAGGGAAGTATGACATTTGGGTGTCAGTTGATGGCAGAGCAGTATTACCGGATTCTTGTTTGCACACAATAGCGAGGCAAATTCATGGAGCAGCTCACATAGGAAGGGATGCCATGCTGGGACTGTTCAGGCTAACTTGGTTCAATCTGTAGTTTTGAGTGATTATGGAAGCTGTGTGTCATCGGTGTGTTACGCGCCAACAAATGAATGCAGGAAAAAAGACTGTTGTTGCTTTGAGCCACATTGGCAGGTCAGGGGGTCTATTTAATTGGATCAAAATTAATTTTGTAGAGATGCCTGTGTGCAATGGTTTGAGCTACATCTTGGTTTTTGTGGGCATTGTTTCCCGCTGGAACAAGGCTTACCCGACTAGGAGATGTGATAGCCTCACAGTAGCTAAGTTGTTGCTAAGAGAGCTAATCCCTAGGTTTGGATTTCCAACTACATTGGAGTCGGATAGAGGCACGCACTTCCATAATAAAGTCATGAAGTTGTTGTGTACGTCTCTGAATGTGGATCAGAGAATACATTGTAGCTACAGGACAGAGGCATCTGGAATGGTGGAACAGATCAATGGTACCCTGGAATCAAGGTTGGCTAAAGTGTGTTTCGACATCTTTACGTGGCCTGATGCTCTACCACTAGTGCTAATGAGTCTGCGGAGCATTCCTGACAGGAGAACTGGGTTGTCGCCCCACAAAATACTTGTGGGGAGAGAAATGCATTTGCCTGCCGTGCCTGCCAACGCGCTTGTGAACATTTCAGATGATTTGATTCTTGACTACTGTAAGGGATTGGCTGAGGTGGTTCGTTCTGTGTCTCATCAGATTGAAGCAGCGACTGCACAGACATCAAGGGATCTCCGTCATGACCTGAACCCAGGAGATTGGCTTCTCATCAAATGACACATGAGGAAGAACTGTCTTGATCCCCATTGGCGTGCTCCATATCAAGTGATACTGGTGACCACGACTGCTGTGAAGTGTGGCGGAGTGCCGAATTGGATCCATGCCTCTCACACATGTCAAGTTTTGGGTCCCTCTGATGAAACAGCTCCTCTCCCAGAAGAATTTCCAGCTGTGACTGAAAGGTCACAGGAGGGGACAAGCCAAGCTGTAGAGGTACCTGAAGAGGCTGGATGCACACCAGGTTGATCTGAGGGGGGGCCAAGCTACACAAGAACCTGGCATAGACTCTGAGGGAGATGGTACCGTCGTGAGTGGTAGAGAGTCTGACTCAGTGGAAGAGACTTGTGTGACAAGAAGTCATAGGCATGAATGTCATGAATGATGTAATATGTGACGTCATCAGCAGTGCATTGCGGGGGTGCGAGTTATAGTTAGCTGAACTAACTATAACGCCGGAATTTCTATGGTTTTGTACGAGTGAAATGTCCAACTAACTATAACGTTCCTGAAACCTATGGTTTTTTCAGTGAATTTCTATGGTTTTTTAAATGCTAATTTCTAACTATAACGTGCCTGAAACCTATGGTTTTTTGGGTGAATTTCTATGGTTTTTTAAATGCTAATTTCTAACTATAACGTGCCTGAAACCTATGGTTTTTTCAGTGACTTTTAAAGGTTTTTTAAATGAAAATTTGTAAGTCTATGTACCTCAATCCTATGTTTTTTTTATTTTATATATATATATATACATATATATATATATTTTAAAACAATTGTGAATAATTTTTAGTTAGGAAAACTATATTCATTCTTTTTTTTTTTTAAATATTATACAGAAGTCGCGCACCCTTCGCGCATCCTACACGATGGCTGCGCGCATTCCGGTAGCCATTTTGAAAAGTCGCGCTGGGGTCGCGACTTCGGCGTAATTTGTAAAGTATGAAATATCTTTAAATTAATTATAAATAAAAGTTTTCCTTTAAGTGTTTGTCTAAATTTATTAATAAAAGTATTTTTAAAGTATTATTTTCAATATAATTTCGACTAAAGTAAAGTTACGAAATGCGCGGTGTAGCCGCTTAATGTGCGCGACATCTCCCCGTGCGTATTTCCGGGGTCGTGCCGTGATCGCGCTGAGATCGCGCCCAAGTCGCGACTTCGGCGTATTTTTAAAGTTGAAAAAATGACTATAGAATGTTTGAATATGATATTAGACTGAACAGTTTTGCTAATATACTTATTAAAAGTTTATAGAAATTTTTATTTATAGTGTATATTGATATATACGATTTTCGCGGGTGCGCGAAGGGTGCGTGACAAGCTCGCGCACCCTACGCGACTTCATGTCAGCAAAAGAAAAAAGGAATCTGATTGGTTGAAATCAATTTCATTGTGAAAGAGGGAGGATCCATCCTTCTGATATTTCCCTTACTTTTTGTCCTTGAGAGAGAGAAGACCTGTTTCTTGCTTCTCTTTATATTGATATACCTTTTTTGTGTGTTTGTTTATTTTTAATACAAATATGGCTTCTACTTTTGCCGAAGTTGATCCACTTGCAGTAGAGGAGGAAGAACAGATGGTGCAGCAGAAGAAGAAAAGAAAGGAAAGTATAGTTTGGTCCTTTTTAGTGTACAAGAGGACCTGCGATGGATGCCACTTCTGCCTCCCGTACCCTGGAACGGCACGGTACGGTCATACTGCGGTGGGACGCACACTCGTTGACCTCTCATGGCACTGCTCCACACTTCGGGGAGGACGCTTTCCATTAGCTGTGTTTTCTGATGACGTGTCGCGCCGGCCCCGTCCAACAACAGAACTCCTTTCGATCCAAACACACTCTTCCACTCTCTCACCGGAAGTGAAACCAGGCCACGCGGACACTTTCACAATACAACAGCCGGGAATGCACTTTTCGGTAAAAAAACACATTCCTTCCTCCTAATTTATCAAATAAATGACTCACTGAAGAACAGGGGCCAGCTTCGATCAGTAAACAGCCGTTACAACGACTTTTTTACTTCGCAATACCATTACAACGCATGCATTACCACCCATGCGTTGTACATCGCGAAGTCATTACTACGCATTTTTTTAGAACACATGGTCATTTACCACGCATGTCTTTACAACGAATTTCGTTGTAAAGGTATGTATGGTAAATGACCATGCGTTCTAAAAAAATGTAGACGATCCACGTCGTTGTAAGGAAACAGAGGCTGTTCCGTTTCCTCCCAACGACGTGCACCGCCCCTCAGAGACGACGTGAAAGAGGAACCACGAGGAGTGAGAGGTAAGGGGGATTGGGCATGGGGTGGGGGTTACTTTTCTAGGGTTTAGGGTAGTGCACTGGTGTTTGGGTAGTGTAGGGGGTCATGCTGGGGGTAGTGTTTTAGGGTAGTGCAGTGGTGCTTGTGTAGTGTAGGGGGTCGTGCTGGGGGTCGTGTTTTAGGGTTTAGGGTAGTGCAGTGGTGTTTGGGTAGTGTAGGGGGTCGTGCTGTGGGTAGTGTTTTGGGTAGTGCAGTGGTGTTTGGGTAGTGTAGGGGTCGTGCTGGGGGTAGATTTAGGGTTTAGGGTAGTGCAGTGGTGTTTTGGTAGTGTAGGGGGTCGTGCTGGGGGTAGATTTAGGGTTTAGGGTAGTGCAGTGGTGTTTGTGTAGTGTAGGGGGTCGTGCTGGGGGTAGTGTTTTAGGGTGTAGGGTAGTGCAGTGGTGTTTGGGTAGTGTAGGGGGTCATGCTGGGGGTAGTGTTTTAGGGTTTAGGGTAGTGCAGTGGTGTTTGGGTAGTGTAGGGGGTTGTGCTGGGGGTAGTGTTTTAGGGTTTAGGGTAGTGCAGTGGTGTTTGGGTAGTGTAGGGGGTCATGCTGGGGGTAGTGTTTTAGGGTTTAGGGTAGTGCAGTGGTGTTTGGGTAGTGTAGGGGGTCGTGCTGGGGGTAGATTTAGGGTTTAGGGTAGTGCAGTGGTGTTTGTGTAGTGTAGGGGGTCATGCTGGGGGTAGTGTTTCAGGGTTTAGGGTAGTGCAGTGGTATTTGTGTAGTGTAGGGGTCGTGCTGGGGGTAATGTTTTATGGATTAGGGTAGTGCAGTGGTGTTTGTGTAGGGGGTAGTGTTTTAGGGTTTAGGGTAGTGCAGTGGTGTTTGTGTAATGTAGGGGGTCGTGCTGGGGGTAGAGTTTTAGGGTTTAGGGTAGTGCAGTGGTGTTTGTGTAGTGTAGGGGGTCGTGTTTTAGGGTTTAGGGTAGTGCAGTGGTGTTTGGGTAGTGTAGGGGGTTGTGCTGGGGGTAGTGTTTTAGGGTTTAGGGTAGTGTTTTAGGGTTTGGGTAGTGTAGGGGGTCGTGCTGGGGGTAGATTTAGGGTTTAGGGTAGTGCAGTGGTGTTTGGGTAGTGTAGGGAGTCGTGCTGGGGGTAGTGTTTAGGGTTTAGGGTAGTGCAGTGGTGTTTGTGTAGTGTAGGGGGTCGTGCTGGGGTAGTGCTTTAGGGTTTAGGGTAGTGCAGTGGTGTTTGTGTAGGGGGTCGTGCTGGGGGTAGTGTTTTAAGGTTTAGGGTAGTGCAGTGGTGTTTGTGTAGTGTAGGGGGTCGTGCTGGGGTAGTGCTTTAGGGTTTAGGGTAGTGCAGTGGTGTTTGTGTAGGGGGTCGTGCTGGGGGTAGTGTTTTAAGGTTTAGGGTAGTGCAGTGGTGTTTGTGTAGTGTAGGGAGCCGTGCTGGGGTAGTGTTTTAGGGTTTAGGGTAGTGCAGTGGTGTTTGTGTAGTGTAGGTGGTCGTGCTGGGGTAGTGTTTTAGGGTTTAGGGTAGTGCAGTGGTGTTTGGGTAGTGTAGGGGGTCATGCTGGGGTAGTGTTTTAGGGTTTAGGGTAGTGCAGTGGTGTTTGTGTAGTGTAGGGGGTCATGCTGGGGTAGTGTTTTAGGGTTTAGGGTAGTGCAGTGGTGTTTGTGTAGTGTAGGGGATAGTGTTTTAGGGTTTAGGGTAGTGCAGTGGTGTTTTGTGTAGTGTAGGGGGTCGTGCTGGGGGTAGTGTTTTAGGGTTTAGGGTAGTGGCAGTGGTGTTTGGGTAGTGTAGGGGGTCATGCTGGGGGTAGTGTTTTAGGGTTTAGGGTAGTGCAGTGGTGTTTGGGTAGTGTAGGGGGTTGTGCTGGGGGTAGTGTTTTAGGGTTTAGGGTAGTGCAGTGGTGTTTGGGTAGTGTAGGGGTCGTGCTGGGGGTAGTGTTTTAGGGTTTAGGGTAGTGCAGTGGTGTTTGGGTAGTGTAGGGGTCATGCTGGGTGTAGTGTTTTAGGGTTTAGGGTAGTGCAGTGGTGTTTGGGTAGTGTAGGGGTTGTGCTGGGGGTAGTGTTTTAGGGTTTAGGGTAGTGCAGTGGTGTTTGGGTAGTGTAGGGGGTCATGCTGGGGGTAGTGTTTTAGGGTTTAGGGTAGTGCAGTGGTGTTTGGGTAGTGTAGGGGGTCGTGCTGGGGGTAGATTTAGGGTTTAGGGTAGTGCAGTGGTGTTTGTGTAGTGTAGGGGGTCATGCTGGGGGTAGTGTTTTAGGGTTTAGGGTAGTGCAGTGGTGTTTGTGTAGTGTAGGGGTCGTGCTGGGGGTAATGTTTTATGGATTATGGTAGTGCAGTGGTATTTGTGTAGGGGGTAGTGTTTTAGGGTTTAGGGTAGTGCAGTGGTGTTTGTGTAATGTAGGGGGTCGTGCTGGGGGTAGAGTTTTAGGGTTTAGGGTAGTGCAGTGGTGTTTGGGTAGTGTAGGGGTCGTGCGGTGTGTTTAGGGTTTAGGGTAGTGCAGTGGTGTTTGGGTAGTGTAGGGGGTTGTGCTGGGGGTAGTGTTTTAGGGTTTAGGGTAGTGCAGTGGTGTTTGGGTAGTGTAGGGGGTCGTGCTGGGGGTAGATTTAGGGTTTAGGGTAGTGCAGTGGTGTTTGGGTAGTGTAGGGAGTCGTGCTGGGGGTAGTTTTAGGGTTTAGGGTAGTGCAGTGGTGTTTGTGTAGTGTAGGGGGTCGTGCTGGGGTAGTGCTTTAGGGTTTAGGGTAGTGCAGTGGTGTTTGGTAGTAGGGGTCGTGCTGGGGGTAGTGTTTTAAGGTTTAGGGTAGTGCAGTGGTGTTTGTGTAGTGTAGGGGGTCAGTGTGTGTTAGGGTTTAGGGTAGTGCAGTGGTGTTTGGGTAGTGTAGGGGGTCATGCTGGGGGTAGTGTTTTAGGGTTTAGGGTAGTGCTGTGGTGTTTGTGTAGTGTAGGGGTCGTCTGGGGGTGTTTTAGGGTTTAGGGTAGTGCAGTGGTGTTTGGGTAGTGTAGGGGGTCATGCTGGGGGTAGTGTTTTAGGGTTTAGGGTAGTGCAGTGGTGTTTGTGTAGTGTAGGGGGTCATGCTGGGGGTAGATTTAGGGTTTAGGGTAGTGCAGTGGTGTTTGGGTAGTGTAGGGAGCCGTGCTGGGGTAGTGTTTTAGGGTTTAGGGTAGTGCAGTGGTGTTTGGGTAGTGTAGGGGGTCATGCTCGGGTAGTGTTTTAGGGTTTAGGGTAGTGCAGTGGTGTTTGTGTAGTGTAGGGGATAGTGTTTTAGGGTTTAGGGTAGTGCAGTGGTGTTTTTGTAGTGTAGGGGGTCGTGCTGGGGGTAGTGTTTTAGGGTTTTGGGTATGGCAGTGGTGTTTGTGTAGTGGAGGGGGTCATGTTTTAGGGTTTAGAGTAGTGCAGTGGTGTTTGGGTAGTGTAGGGGGTCGTGCTGGGGGTAGTGTTTTAGGGTTTAGGGTAGTGCAGTGGTGTTTGGGTAGTGTAGGGGGTCGTGCTGGGGGTAGTGTTTTAGGGTTTAGGGTAGTGCAGTGGTGTTTGGGTAGTGTAGGGGTCATGCTGGGGTAGTGTTTTAGGGTTTAGGGTAGTGCAGTGGTGTTTGTGTAGTGTAGGGGATAGTGTTTTAGGGTTTAGGGTAGTGCAGTGGTGTTTTTGTAGTGTAGGGGGTCGTGCTGGGGGTAGTGTTTTAGGGTTTTGGGTATGGCAGTGGTGTTTGTGTAGTGGAGGGGGTCATGTTTTAGGGTTTAGAGTAGTGCAGTGGTGTTTGGGTAGTGTAGGGGTCGTGCTGGGGGTAGTGTTTTAGGGTGTAGGGTAGTGCAGTGGTGTTTGGGTAGTGTAGGGGGTCATGCTGGGGTAGTGTTTTAGGGTTTAGGGTAGTGCAGTGGTGTTTGGGTAGTGTAGGGGGTCATGCTGGGGGTAGTGTTTTAGGGTTTAGGGTAGTGCAGTGGTGTAGGGGGTCATGCTGGGGGTAGTGTTTTAGGGTTTAGGGCAGTGCAGTGGTATTTGGGTAGTGTAGGGGTGGTGCTGGGGGTGGATTTAGGGTTTAGGGTAGTGCAGTGGTGTTTGTGTAGTGTAGGGGTCGTGCTGGGGGTAGTGTTTTAGGGTTTAGGGTAGTGCAGTGGTGTTTGGGTAGTGTAGGGGGTCGTGCTGGGGGTAGTGTTTTAGGGTTTGGGGTAGTGCAGTGGTGTTTGGGTAGTGTAGGGGGTAGTGCTGGGGGTAGTGTTTAAGGGTTTTGGGTAGTGCAGTGGTGTTTGTGTAGTGTAGGGGGTAGTGCTGGGGGTAGTGTTTTAGGGTTTAGGGTAGTGCAGTGGTGTTTGGGTAGTGTAGGGGGTCGTGCTGGGGTAGTGTTTTAGGGTTTAGGGTAGTCCAGTGGTGTTTGGGTAGTGTAGGGGGTCGTGCTGGGGGTAGTGTTTTAGGGTTTAGGGTAGTGCAGTGGTGTTTGGGTAGTGTAGGGGGTAGTGCTGGGGGTAGTGTTTTAGGGTTTAGGGTAGTGCAGTGGTGTTTGTGTAGTGTAGGGGTAGTGCTGGGGGTAGTGTTTTAGGGTAGTGCAGTGGTGTTTGTGTAGTGTAGGGGGTCATTCTGGGGGTAGTGTGTTAGGGTTTAGGGTAGTACAGTGGTGTTTGGGTAGTGTTGGGGGTCGTGCTGGGGGAGATTTAGGGTTTAGGGTAGTGCAGTGGTGTTTGTGTAGTGTAGGGGGTCGTGCAGGGGTAGTATTTTAGGGTTTAGGGTAGTGCAGTGGTATTTGTGTAGTGTAGGGGGTCGTGCTGGGGGTAGTGTTTAGGGTAGTGCAGTGGTTGTGTAGTGTAGGGGGAGTGTTTTAAGGTTTAGGGTAGTGCAGTAGTGTTTGTGTAGTGTAGGGGGTCGTGCTAGGGGTAGTGTTTTAGGGTTTAGGGTAGTGCAGTGGTGTTTGTGTAGTGTAGGGGTCATGCTGTTTAGGGTTTTGGGTAGTGCAGTGGTGTTTGGGTAGTGTAGGGGTAGTGTTTTAGGATTTAGGGTAGTGCAGTGGTGTTTGGGTAGTGTAGGGGGTAGTGTTTTAGGGTTTAGGGTAGTGCAGTGGTGTTTGGGTAGTGTAGGGGGTCATGCTGGGGTAGATTTAGGGTTTAGGGTAGTGCAGTGGTGTTTGTGTAGTGTAGGGGGTCATGCTGGGGGTAGTGTTTTAGGGTTTAGGGTAGTGCAGTGGTGTTTGTGTGGTATAGGGGGTCATGCTGGGGGTAGTGTTTTAGGGTTTAGGGTAGTGCAGTGGTGTTTGTGTAGTCTAGGGGGTCGTGCTGGGGGTAGTGTTTTAGGGTTTAGGGTAGTGCAGTGGTGTTTGGGTAGTGTAGGGGGTCGTGCTGGGGGTAGATTTAGGGTTTAGGGTAGTGCAGTGGTGTTTGTGTAGTGTATGGGGTCGTGCTGGGGGTAGTGTTTTAGGGTTTAGGGTAGTGCAGTGGTGTTTGGGTAGTGTAGGGGGGCATGCTGGGGGTAGTGTTTTAGGGTTTAGGGTAGTGCAGTGGTGTTTGGGTAATGTAGGGGGTAGTGTTTTAGGGTTTAGGGTAGTGCAGTGGTGTTTGTGTAGTGTAGGGGGTCGTGCTGGGGGTAGTGTTTTTGGGTTTAGGGTAGTGCAGTGGTGTTTGTGTAGTGTAGGGGGTCTTGTTTTAGGGTTTAGGGTAGTGCAGTGGTGTTTGGGTAGTGTAGGGGTCATGCTGGGGGTAGTGATTTAGGGTTTAGGGTAGTGCAGTGGTGTTTGCGTATTGTAGGGGGTCGTGCTGGGGTAGTGTTTTAGGGTTTAGGGTAGTGCAGTGGTGTTTGTGTAGTGTGCAGCTTAGGCGAGACCTAAAAAGCATTGCACCAAGATGGCTGCCAACACTTCCTGGTTTGAAGTGTTGGCAGCCAATCAGAGCCAAGCTCGGGGATTAGGCTCCGCCCACATATATATATATTTTTTTCTTTAATATCTCAAAAACTACTGAACGGATTTACACCATTTAAAAAAAAGGTTGCTTTCTGAACCAAGCACTACCTTTTTGCCACATTTGGTGTAATTCCGTTCAGCAGTTCGGGCTGTAGCCTTGCCTAAAGTTTCCTATGGGAAATTGATTTTTTGACTCTTATTTTTTTAATTTCTCAGCAACTACTGAACGGATTTACACCATTTAAAAAAAAGGTAGTGTTCTGAATGAAGAGCTCCCTTTCTGCCAAACTTGGTGTAATTCCGTTCAGCAGTTCGGGCTGTAGCCTGTCTCAAATTTTCCTATGGAAATTAACACACGAAAAACACTTTTTGGGACCCCCCTTTTTTCTCCGCCCCCTCTTGACAAATCACCCCCAAACTTTCAGGAAAGGAGCTGACCTGGATAGACCTTTTTTTTTGAGAATTTCACAAAGATTCGTTAAACGACGCCGAAGATATTAGCAAATCAAAAAATGCTTTTCCTATGGAAACTAGGTTCTAACTATAACTACCTACTGGCGACCACCAGTAGGTAATATATATATATATATTTATATATATATATATATATATATATTGATCCACCAAATGTCAATAGCTGGCAGCTGAACTCTTTTCAGAGCGGGTGCATCCATGCGTGCTAGTGACTGCACACCATAATCTTTACCACCAAAGTTCCAGGGAACAAGGAGCACTCACGGGTTGACACAAATCCAATTTATTGATCCCAAGTTTGCGGGTAGGCAGACGCGTTTCGACATCCATATGTCTTTATCAATGCCACTTCAAGTGAGTTTGTTACCATCATCAGTTTTTATATGTATCCATCAACCACTCCCATTGGTTGATTGTCCTGTAGTAGGTGTATTTCATACAAGTCCCACAATGCACTTCAGTGGTTGAAGTACATCCTGATTTTAGTTTTTACTTGATTCCACAGGGAATGATGCCACTCTATTTGTGTTCTTTTCCCCTCGCTCAGCCATTATTGCCACATCAGGAACAGGCACACACGCAGGCGCTCGTTTTGTAACTTATGCTCTTCATTTTAGTAAATGACGATTAGTATCGGCTTTTGTACTGCTCCTTCTCGCTCATGACGGTTCTAGCTGCATTCCTTTAATTGATCCACCAAATGTCACTAGCTGGCAGCTGAACTTTTTTCAGAGCGGGTGCATCCATGCGTGCTAGTGACTGCACGCCATAATCTTTACCACCAAAGTTCCAGGGAACAAGGAGCACTCACGGGTTGACACAAATCCAATTTATTGGTCCCAAGTTTGCGGGCAGGCAGATGCGTTTCGACAGGCACACACGCAGATGTGCCTGCCATGCTCTCACTAGCTCAAAGCGGAGCACTGTATGCTATGACTTGGCGGGAGCCATAGCAAACTGCAATGTCGACATTGCAGGAGCCGGTCCCCAGGGACATCCATGGCTCCATGAGGGGGGCTGTGTGGCCCCCCTCCAATATTAATTCAGCCCTGGGGACATGGTGGTCCCTGGGGCTGAGGAGGCTCGCTCGGTCCCCCTATTTCAATTTACAAAAGCCCTGGGGAGGTGGCGGTCCCAGGGACTGCGGGGGAGTCCTCATGGCCCCCCGCATTTGTTAAACAAAGAGCACCAGGGAGGTGGCAGTCCCCAGGGCAGGGGGAGGCTGTACATGTGCCCCCCTCCTATAAATTCAAATGCCACTGGGACCTGGCCCACTCAGGAGCCTATAAATAACAAAGCATGGGAGCCAGTGCTTCGTTTTAAAAAAAATAAAAATTCTGCTGATTCGCGCACCCAGTGCGACTCCTCCCAAATTAAAAAAACAAAAAGGTTTTTGGGCCCTGCGAGGTCCCTGTGGGACCACCCCCCCAAGAAGCCTAGGGGTCAGGGTGTTTCTACACTGCCCCCTTTTCATTTTTTAAACTTTTTTTTCAGTGACTTGGTTCAACAGAGTCACAAGATGGCTGCCAACACTTCCTGGTTTGAAGTGTTGGCAGCCAATTAGATCTCAGCAAGAGATCTCGGGTGGTCTCGCGGATCCTCACGTCCCCAGTTGTATATCTTAAAAATCTTTACATTTCTCAAAAACTACTGAACAGATTTACACCATTTAATAAAAAGGGTGCTTTCTGGACCAACAGCTACCTTTCTGCCAAATTTGTTGTAATTCCGTTCAGCAGTTCAGGCTGTAGCCATGTCTAAAGTTTCCTATGGAAACTATCATGGGGAAAAAGCGTTTTGGGACCCCCCTTTTTCCCAGCCCCTGCTTGATGGATCACCCCGACATTATCAAGACAGCAGCTGAAGTGAATGGCAAACTAGTTTTGAAAATTTCACGAGGATTCGTCAAACGACGCCAAAGTTATTGGCAAATGAATAAATGCTCTTCATATGGAAAATACATCCTAACTATAACTGCCTACTGGCTGGTGACCGCCAGTAGATTATATCTATATATATATATATATATATATATATACAAAAATATCCTCCTCCTTTGAAAAAGACAAGGGGACACGGCAGGGCTTCAAGGAATCATTTGTTCGAATTCTCTGGCATGACGCGTTTCGGCGGTAGCCTCTTCAGATGCCTCCGGTGTTACAAATTTCAAAGTTTCCTTTATTTATTAAGCCCCTCCTTCTAAAGTAGCGTGGGGCACACCTGCACCATATCTCATCAGAGAACACTCGGCCAGTTCATAGTTATGGACTGCAGATCCCATCATGCAGTTGGTTCGCAATCTGGACGAATGTCTCTTACAGCCTGATTTTTCCCTCCTCAAAGTGAGTGGCTGAAGAATGGTTAGCTTGAGATTGTAGCACTGTGCTGGGCAACAAACGATTCCTGAGCCCTGCGCTTCCAACCTCACAGTCCCGGTGTTGGCAAAGCTTGGAGACGATGGTAAAGTAACTCCGTCTCTCTGTGTAAGTCACGGACTGTCAACTGGCAGCAAAGACTTCTGCCTCCATCGGATGTGGGGCGGTCCGGGTTAAGCCACTGCACCCTGAACACTTTTGGAAGGGTCCCCTTTGCGTGACACTGGCTACACGCTAATATGCAAAAATATCCTCCTCCTTTGAAAAAGACAAGGGGACACGGCAGGGCTTCAAGGAATCATTTGTTCGAATTCTCTGGCATGACGCGCTTCGGCGGTAGCCTCTTCAGATGCCTCCGGTGTTACAAATTTCAAAGTTTCCTTTTATTTATTAAGCCCCTCCTTCTAAAGTAGCGTGGGGCACACCTGCACCATATCTCATCAGAGAACACTCGGCCAGTTCATAGTTATGGACTGCAGATCCCATCATGCAGTTGGTTCGCAATCTGGACGAATGTCTCTTACAGCCTGATTTTTCCCTCCTCAAAGTGAGTGGCTGAAGAATGGTTAGCTTGAGATTGTAGCACTGTGCTGGGCAACAAACGATTCCTGAGCCCTGCGCTTCCAACCTCACAGTCCCGGTGTTGGCAAAGCTTGGAGACGATGGTAAAGTAACTCCGTCTCTCTGTGTATGTCACAGACTGTCAACTGGCAGCAAAGACTTCTGCCTCCATCGGATGTGGGGCGGTCCGGGTTAAGCCACTGCACCCTGAACACTTTTGGAAGGGTCCCCTTTGCGTGACACTGGCTACACGCTAATATGCAAAAATATCCTCCTCCTTTGAAAAAGACAAGGGGACACGGCAGGGCTTCAAGGAATCATTTGTTCGAATTCTCTGGCATGACGCGTTTCGGCGGTAGCCTCTTCAGATGCCTCCGGTGTTACAAATTTCAAAGTTTCCTTTTATTTATTAAGCCCCTCCTTCTAAAGTAGCGTGGGGCACACCTGCACCATATCTCATCAGAGAACACTCGGCCAGTTCATAGTTATGGACTGCAGATCCCATCATGCAGTTGGTTCGCAATCTGGACGAATGTCTCTTACAGCCTGATTTTTCCCTCCTCAAAGTGAGTGGCTGAAGAATGGTTAGCTTGAGATTGTAGCACTGTGCTGGGCAACAAACGATTCCTGAGCCCTGCGCTTCCAACCTCACAGTCCCGGTGTTGGCAAAGCTTGGAGACGATGGTAAAGTAACTCCGTCTCTCTGTGTAAGTCACGGACTGTCAACTGGCAGCAAAGACTTCTGCCTCCATCGGATGTGGGGCGGTCCGGGTTAAGCCACTGCACCCTGAACACTTTTGGAAGGGTCCCCTTTGCGTGACACTGGCTACACGCTAATATGCAAAAATATCCTCCTCCTTTGAAAAAGACAAGGGGACACGGCAGGGCTTCAAGGAATCATTTGTTCGAATTCTCTGGCATGACGCGTTTCGGCGGTAGCCTCTTCAGATGCCTCCGGTGTTACAAATTTCAAAGTTTCCTTTTATTTATTAAGCCCCTCCTTCTAAAGTAGCGTGGGGCACACCTGCACCATATCTCATCAGAGAACACTCGGCCAGTTCATAGTTATGGACTGCAGATCCCATCATGCAGTTGGTTCGCAATCTGGACGAATGTCTCTTACAGCCTGATTTTTCCCTCCTCAAAGTGAGTGGCTGAAGAATGGTTAGCTTGAGATTGTAGCACTGTGCTGGGCAACAAACGATTCCTGAGCCCTGCGCTTCCAACCTCACAGTCCCGGTGTTGGCAAAGCTTGGAGACGATGGTAAAGTAACTCCGTCTCTCTGTGTAAGTCACGGACTGTCAACTGGCAGCAAAGACTTCTGCCTCCATCGGATGTGGGGCGGTCCGGGTTAAGCGGTCACCAGTAGATAGTTATAGTTAGGACCTATTTTCCATAGGAAATCCGCGACATTCTATTTGAAATAACTCTCTTGCCGGTTGACGTATCTTCGCGAAATTTTCAAACTTTGTGGGGCGCTCCGGTCTGCTCCTACCCTGAAAGTCTCGGGGTGATTCGTTAAGCGGTGGCCGAAAAAAAAGGGGGGTCCCAAAACGCGTTTTCCCCATTCATTTTTCCATAGGAAACTTTAGACACGGCTACAGCCCGAACTGCTGAACGGAATTACACCAAATTTGGCAAAGAGGTAGTTCTTGGTTCAGAAAGAACCCTTTTGTTAAATGGTGTAAATCCGTTCAGTAGTTGCTGAGAAAATCAAAAGTAAAAGTACATATATATCTATGGGCACGGAGGATCCCCGCACCCTCCCGATCACGAGCTGTCTGCTAATTGGCTGTCAACACTCCAAACCAGGAAGTGTTGGCAGCCATCTTGTTCCTCGGTAGAACCGAGGAACAAGAAAGCAGTAAAAAAAAGTGCGCAAAACGCACAAAGGGGGCAGGGTAGAAACACCCTGACCCCCTAGGTCTGCTCAGGGGGTCCCACAAGGACCCCCATGGCAAAAAAAAGCATTTTTGTTTTTAAAAAAAATCGGCAGGATGCGCTCAGGGAGCGCGAATCCTGCCGAAAAAGAAAAAAAATCGAAGCGCGGTCTCCCGCGCTCGATGTAAATTTGCCCCGGGTGGGCCAAGTCCCGGGGGCATGCTGGGGGGTTATTTTATGTATGGGGGGCCTCTAAGGGCCCCCAAGCCCGAGGACCACCACCCCCGGGGCTTTATCATAAATGGTGCGGGAGGGCTCTGAGCCCTCCTGCAGCCCGGGGACCGCCACCTCCCGGGGCTTTTTTTTTTTTTTTAAACCTGTGGGGGGGCCCAGCCCCTGCACGCCCCGAGGACCACCGCCTCCCCGGGGCACTAAGAAAATTGAAAATGGGGGTCCGTTTTGGACCACCAAGCCCCGAGGACCACCACCTCCCGGGGCTTTCAAAAATGTAGGAGAGGGGGCCGCGCGGCCCGTCTCCTGGAGCCCTTGATGGCCCTGGGGACCGCCACCCCCCAGGGCCAGCTCCTGCAGTATCCCAGGGTGCCTACCCCCGGGACACTGCTGTTTGCTATGACAGGACGGGAGCCTCGCGGCTCCCGTCCTGTCATCTGTAAACTTGGTTTGCATTTTGAAGAGAGAGCAGGAAACCTGCTCTCTCTTTCAAAATGCAAACCAATTGCTTTTCCACACGGGGAGCAGCGTGTTAGCTGTTCCCCATGTGGAAAGCAATGCCGGCTCGCGCAGGAGGCGGGGAGCCGGCTGGGACTGTGGGGGATTGGGGACCCCCACAGTCCCCAACCAGAGGCCAGGCCCGGGGGATGGGGTCCCCGGGGCCATAAGTGGCTCGGGAGGGGCCACGCAGCCCCCTCCCCAAATAAAAAAAAAAAATAAAATAAAAAAAATAAGGGCAAGGCCGGCCCCGGGGGATGGGGTCCCCGGGGCGCCAATGGCCTGAGGAGGGGGCCACGCAGCCCCTCCATATTTTTTATTTAAAAGAGGGCATGCCCGGGGATGGGGTCCCGGGGCCAATAGAGGCCCAGGGAAGGGGGCCACGCGGCCCCCTTCCCGTTTTAAAAATAAAATAAAAAATAAAACAAAATAAAATGCTCAGGCCCGGGGGATGGGGTCCCCGGGGCCAAAGTGGCCAAGGAAGGGGGGCCACGCAGCCCCCTCCATAAAAAAAAACGGCATCGTGCCTGAGGCCTCGCCCCCCTCCCTGCAGTACTCTGCAAACGCGCCCCCTGGCGCGTTTTAAGAAGGGGAAGTAATTTTCCTTGAATACTGGGGGTCCCTGGGGGCCAACTAGCCCACCAGGAACCTCCAGTATGCGCCAGGGGGCTGCCTTGCAGAGAGGTGTACAGAGGCCATGCCCCTTTTTACACCTCTCTGCAACGCAGCTCTGTGGCGCTTAATGGAGGTAGCTGGTGGGCTAGTTGCACCCCAGGGACCCTCAGTATTCAAGGGGAGTTAATCCCCCGACATAAAACGCACCACGGGGCGCGTTTGCACAGTGGTGAAGGGAGGGGGCGGGGCCTGAGGTGACATGTGTGCAAACAGGCGCCGTGGCGCGTTTTAAGATGGGGAATTAAATCCCCTTCAATCCTGAGGGTCCCTTGGGGCCAACGAGCCCAACAGGTACATCCAGAAAGCGCCACAGAGCTGCGTTGCAGAGAGGTGTAAAGGGGTGTGGCCTCTCTACAGTCTCTGCAACGCAGCCTGGCGCATACTGGAGGTTCCTGGTGGGCTAGTTGGCCCTAGGGACCCTCATGATTCAAGGGGATTTAATCCCCCAACTTAAAACGTGCCACGAGGCACGTTTGCACAGATGTCACCTCAGGCCCCGCCCTCCCTTCACCATTGTGCAAATATTCCTCTAAAATCTGCCGAACTACGAATTCTGATTTACTCACCTGTTATCAGGAGAGACCTCAGTGCTGCATCTTTCAGCCCAGTACTAATCCTGAAAAGTAATTTTAACCGTACTTACCAGTAACTTGAATTTCCTTCCATAGGATATCATTGCCTGCTTTTTGCTGAAAAAGTTTCTAAGTGTTGATTTTTGAAACATACAAATATTCCTCTAAAATCAGCCGAAATACGAATTCCGATTTACTCACCTGTTATCAGGAGAGACCTCGGTGCTGTATCTTTCAGCCCAGTACTGGTCCTGAAAAGTAATTTTAACCGTACTTACCAGTAACTTGAATTTCCTTCCATAGGCTAACATTGACTGGTTTCACTTGGAAATTCTTCTGTGTGTGGAGTTTTGGAACTTAAAAATATTCCTCTAAAATCAGCCGAAATACGAATTCCGATTTACTCACCTGTTATCAGGAGAGACCTCAGTGCTGCATCTTTCAGCCCAGTACTGATCCTCAAAAGTAATTTTAACCGTACTTACCAGTAACTTGAATTTCCTTCCATAGGATATCATTGCCTGCTTTTTGCTGAAAAGTTTCTAAGTGTTGATTTTTGAAACATACAAATATTCCTCTAAAATCAGCCGAAATCCGAATTCTGATTTACTCACCTGTTATCAGGAGAGACCTCAGTGCTGAATCTTTCAGCCCAGTACTGGTCCTGAAAAGTAATTTTAACCGTACTTACCAGTAACTTGAATTTCCTTCATAGACTAACATTGACTGGTTTCACTTGGAAATTCTTCTAAGTGTGGAGTTTTGGAACTTTATAATATTCCTCTAAAATCAACCAAAGTACGAATTCTAATTTACTCACCTGTTATCAGGAGAGAACCCAGTGCTGCATCTTTTAGCCCAGCACTGACCCTAAAAGTAATTTTAACCGTACTTACCAGTAACTTATATTTTCTTCCATAGGAATCCATTGTCTGGTTTTCAGCAGAAAAGTTTCAAAGTGTCGATTTTCACAAACTACAAATATTCCTTAAAAATCGCCTGTATGACTTAAACGCATTCTTTCAACTGTTTACAGGAGATGCACCAGTGCTGGATCCAGGATCCAACACTGCGTAAGAAAAGTAACGATAACAGTTTTTACCTGCTAAGTAAATTTCCTTCCATAGGATAACATTGGTGATTCTATGAGAAAAAGTTTCTAAGTGTCAACTTTTAAAATACAATAATATTCCTTAAAAATCACTACTGTAACCAAAACGCTTTTACTCAACTGTTTACAGGAGATGTCCCAGGACTGAATCTAGGATCCAGTCCTGTGGTTAGAAAAGTAATCCATAAAGTAACTAATTGCATTTAACTAGAAATTCACATTGAGCTGAATGTTGCATTGTGTTTGAAAATGTGTTGCCCATTGCAACAACTGTAACTACTGTACTTAAAAGTCTATTGCCTATGTGCAAAGTATTTAAACTAAAGTAATTCATTCTGAGAAAGTATTTTTTGTAATGTAATGTATAATGTAATTACAATGTAATTTAAAAATAAAATATGTAAAAAAAAATGGTTTCTAAAAATGTAGTATATCAGTATGAAAAAAATAAATATAACAATTAATACATTTAAAAATTGTCATTTACAAAACCTTTGAAATTTACTTAAAAAACCGTAGGTTTCAGACATGTTATAGTTAGGAATTAGCATTTAAAAACCTTTGAAATTCCCTGAAAAAACCATAGGTTTCAGACATGTTATAGTTAGAAATTAGCATTTAAAAACCTTTGAAATTCACTGAAAAAACCATAGGTTTCAGGCACGTTATAGTTAGAAATTAGCATTTAAAAAACCTTACAAATTCACTGAAAAAACCATAGGTTTTAGGGACAGTTATAGTTACTTGGACATTGCACTCGTACAAAACCCATGAAATTCCCCTGTTATAGTTAGTTCAGCTAACTATAACTCGCGCCCCCACAATGCACTGCTGATGACGTCACATATTACATCACTCATGACATGGTCAGTGACATCACTGATGACATCACTGATGACATCTCAAATGACATCACTGATTACATCATCCATGTGAGAATTTAATGCATCTTCTCACACACTAATATAACTTTTGATACACCCACTCTAAATTACAGACTGCCATTCTAAAAACCATACACACTCCAATACCAATAAGTACATACCCACTCACTGATTCTTAGGTCTACACACACACATCTACTCACTCACCCAGTACAGTCACTCATACTTACAGTCACTCAGTACAGGACTATCATATGCACTCATACACCTATATAAACACTCACACAATGCAACTCATCCATAGAGGTACTCACACACCTAGTCAGTCATGCAAATAATTAAACACACTGCCATTTACTCACCTATACAATTATACACACACCAGCTCACTTACTCATACAAATACTAGCACATTCTTACGCTCTTATACAATCACTGATACAAGCACACACTCATCCATACAGTCACTCTCACAATCACACACTCTAGCTTATAGCTATTTATATACTCTAACACACATATATACTGCCTTTTACATATGTGTAGTTACTCACACATGTACCACTGGGACATACATTCACTCACTAACACACTCTTACACACACTTACCCACCCATACAGTCTATCACAGATGCACTCTTGAAACCATCCACCCAGTGAATCACCCACTCACACATCTATGCACAGAGTCGCACACACCCCACCCACACAAACACTCAGGCACCCATACAGATACTCAGACAGCCAATCAATAACTCATATAGACACTCATGTAGCTATTCACAAACCCATGCGGCCACTTACACAGCAACAGACAGACGGATACAGACATTCACACAGTTTAGTCACTAACCCATGCATTCAGTAAGATACGTTTAATCACTCACTTATAGAGTTAGTCACGCACCTAGTAAATCATCCATTCAGACACTTATACACCCACTCATTCTTCAATACGCCTTTCCCTATATATATTAAAAATATTTAAACTTTACAGAAACACACAGTCACTGGATGATGTCATCAGTGATGTCATCAGTGATGTCATTTGAGATGTCATCAGTGATGTCATCAGTGATGTCACTGACCATGTCATGAAGTGATGTAATATGTGACGTCATCAGCAGTGCATTGCGTGGGCGCGAGTTATAGTTAGCTGAACTAACTATAACAGGGGAATTTCATGGGTTTTGTACGAGTGCAATGTCCAAGTAACTATAACTGTCCCTAAAACCTATGGTTTTTCAGTGAATTTGTAAGGTTTTTTAAATGCTAATTTCTAACTATAACGTGCCTGAAACCTATGGTTTTTCAGTGAATATATATATATATAGATATAGATATATAGATAGATCTATATACATAGATAGATATTTTTATTGAAAGAACTACAGTTAAAGTTATGGTTAGAATTGGTTATATCATCTTAAATATGTTAAAAATACCTTGAAAAAACAACAGTTAAAGTAAAGTTATGTTAGCATAACGAAACCTAAAAATTAAACCACTGAAATTTGCAAGTTATGGGTATCTCTGCCGCCAATAACTCACACAGCAGCCATGCAAACTCAAACACCATATACAAAGTTTATGACCTCACATTTGTTGTGAAGACACAATTACAAATGTCATAAATATTCTTACTTATGGGTTTACATATCACAGTACTATGAACACTATGAATAAAACAACTATGAATGCAATATTATTTATTGATTTAAATATGTATTGTTATTAAATTATTTCGGGCTTTAAGGTGTTGTTCCTTATTGCTGTAAATATTGGGAGGTCCTAAGGATTGTAGTTGGTGTGCAAATTATTGGAACTGTGAACCTGAGTGCCATGGGGGCAAGGGGCGTTGGGTATGGTATCAAGGTCAAAGACATGCCTAAAATGAACAAAATATTCTGTAGCTATTTTGTTACTTTTTTTGTTTTAGGAAACTGCATATATAATAAAACACACACACACCTTAAATAAAAAAAATAATATGCAAGTTTAACTAATAGTGCAGAAGTTTTGAGTCCTCCGTTTGATAACGTGATCACTACAGATGCCTGTGTGTGACCAGAGTCACAGAATTCAATAAATCCTAGTTAGTGCAATGAGAAATAGTGACTTGTGTATTTATAGTACTATGAGATCCCAGACTATGACAGAGCGCACTGTGAGCATGTAACTCATTGTATTACACATAGTATAAGATAAGCTGCTGCAAACTTATTTAGTGATATATTTTAGTGATATGTAATCAGTCTACCTAGGGCCAACATTTTTATGTGTTCATTAAAAGGATGCATTGTAGGTCTCAGCTGATAACAACCTTACATTGCCTTTCAAAAGAATAATTCTTTGCCGCAATGAAGATTTGAGTGACTCCTTCAGCTAAAACCTACATTGTCTCCTGAGCAGGCTTTCCATTTGGTGATTAACCAATTGCACACATTTACAATTCTTTCAGATAGCAGGCAATGAGGTGAGAAGCTTGCTTCTTCTCTAGCTCTTTATCCCTCAATCGGCTTCACAGCACTAGAGACTTTCGCCTGGCTCCTTAGCTTTCAGGTGCCTCAAGGTCGGCGTTTACTGTTCATAATAGATGTTTAAAAAAAAAAATATGGGAACGGTTTCTGTAAAATTAAAAAAGCTGAGGCACATTGTTTCACATATATCCTGCATAATTTGACTCTGTTTGTATGTAGATTTTCCTTGATTTCATTGGGGTCCAGATCACCATGGTGTAAAAAATGGTGTGCCTTTTTTCATATTTCTTTTTTGACGCAGATGGGTAGGCTCCCTACTTTAGGTCTCAGGCCTAAGAGTTATGGCCCAGTGAAGCAGGTAGGGGAGACAACAGCCTGCTTCGGAGGTGAAGGTATTATTGGTGGAATGGCATATGGCTCAGTGGTGTGAGAGACCAACTAAACACCAATTATGGCTGTTTTTCTATCCTTTCTTGCTTACATTAGGGTCCCGTGCACCCCTGCTGTGCCAGTATTGCTTTTGGCTTCAAAATGATTGTCCAAAAGAGGGTAACACTGCAGCAAAGGAGACACCTTGGTTTCCGCATTAGAGAGATGATGGGGAGGGGAATCAGTCAAGATATGGGACTCATGTTTTTAACAAAGTGAAAAGGATACAACCTATTTCGCAAAACAGGAGTGCAGCAGGAGCAGTGACACTGAGGTCCGGAGGTGTGAGGTGCCTACTGCATCACAATTATGACTGTCTTACTTTACAAAATGGGCGCTGGGGCTGATATTCCTTACTAGTATTAGGGCAAAGGGCATCCTTGCTTCAAAGAGGGGGGGAAATGTGAGAGCTCGTTTTTTTCTGAAAGGAACAGCCCCTGTTTCAAGATTGGGGTGATGGCCAGACATGGTGATGAAGGGGTGAAAGAAGCAGGGACAAAAGCCTGCTACTTATGGCCGCAGCAATCATTCTTGTCGCAGGTGCAGTTGCATTTGGACCCAGGAGTGTGAGGGACTCACAACACTCTAATGATGGGGGGCAGTGTGTTTGGTCAATTTCTATTTTTGTTTGATGCATTTGTAATTTTATAAGTCTTACATTTAGTGTGGATTATGAGGTATAGAAATGTATCACTGAAATTATCTCATAATCCCTGGCCCCCTGCGCTCAGCCCTGCCCATCCCACTCCCAAAATCCTTGCCATAAAGTTTTGGAGGGGTGCTGACCAAAATATTGTACTTAGGGAAGCTAGAGCAAGAAAGGTTTGAGGACCTCTGCTGTAGTGTGTATTGCTGGGAAGGGTAATCTTGGCAATAAAACTGCAGCCTTCCTTCTACCAAAAGTTAATTGTCCTCTGAGTGATTGGGGCCTAAAAGCACAAGCGGGTGAGGCTACCACCACCAACTCGATATTTGCCATGTATAGACAAGCCATGACAGAATCTAGTAGCTCAACACATTGTGGAAAAGGATTCAGTCGGTTTCCCTTTAAATTCCTATCATTTAATAGACATCTGTCCAGTGCGATCACACTGATATCTGCCATCTTTCCTCATAAAGGTGGTTTGATGCGCAGGAGCACTCCTACAGTTTTCCAGTGCAGCTCATAGACTCTGGAACGCTTTGCAAGCAGATGCCCTCACTGCACTCAGATGACATCGAGTACCCTTTTCCACAGAGCCTTCCCACAACTCCATCCTTGAAAACATTTCCCGCTCTTTACCATCTACTCTTTCAACAAAAAAGAAAATGAAAAGGAATCCATCAGTGTTCCACTTCAATTTAAAACGCGCCTCTAAAGTACAGCATGTCTGATATAATATAACTGTGAGTGGACTGGAATCCCCCGCGAGGACGACATTCGCTATCGGCCAATCTGCATAAATTAATATTTGCGTAGTTGCTAAGTGCTTCAGTCTAAAGCTAACTTTTTTTTATAGTCAGTCAATAGCCAAATGTAGATAGTTGAGAGCAGTGGTTGAAGTGCATTAAAAAACACGTATGGGAACTGTGATGCTGCCTGCTAATGGAGGCGGGGTGAGTGAGCATGGGGGCGGGGTCATGGCATGGATAGAAATACAAAATATTCTGTAACTTTCACCATCAGGTAACTACATATACATTAACGCACAGCTTACATGAAAAATAAATGCAAGTTAAGTTAATCAGTGGGAATTGCACTATCGTACATTATGAAACCACTATTAGCTAATCCACTGCAGAGGTCTATGTCTGTAACCAGAGAGCTACAGAACTGAGCCCTGGTTGGTGCAGTGGAGAATATTGACTTGTGTATGTTTAGTGGTACGAGGTCCCAGTCTGTGACAGAAAGCACTGTAAATATGTAAGTCATTATTTTAAACTTGCATTGCACACAGTAGAAGATAGCCTGCTATAAAATGTGCAAAAAGGTTTAATATAAAAAAGGTCTTTCAAAATATAGACTTTAGCAATACCCAGACTGTACATAGTGCAATTTTTTTTATAACTGTTCTTTAAAAGCACACATTTCACAGCTCAGCTGGTAACTCCTGTGCAATACTACTCAAAAAAGAATAAATCTGTGTCAACAGGAAGCTTCAAGGGATTTCATCAATTAAGACCATTACCCGCTTCCAAGCACCCTTTACATTTGCAGATGGACCAGTTTTACACATTTACATTTCTTTCACGCAAGCAGCCACCCTGGCAAGAAGGCCTGTTTAGCTGCCTGCTGCCTCGGTTTATCAGCACAGGAGTTGAAGCATTTCATCTGTTCGGAATTAACTGTCCGGGGACAGGGGAACTGTTTTTCTTAAATTAAAAACGCATGGGCACGTCCTGCCGCTCAGATCCCGCCCACTTCGACCACTGGTTGAGAAGCAGAAAAGAAGGGCTAACTCCGCCAGCCAACATACATCAACAAAAGATTATTGACCGGCATAACACAGGCCTCTGCAGCGCCTGTGGTGCAGAGGGACCCCAGCCCTCCAGGGGTCCCCCAACGTGTCAGAATGAATGAATGAATAACCTCACCAATCTGCCAAAGCCAGACCTAATGGGTTTGTCAATGCTTGTTTCCTCTATGCATATTCTACCTAGAGAAATTTGTGGGCGGGGTGTGGGGAGCCTGTGAGTTAAATTTGCCCACATTATACTGCCTAATTTGGCAGCAAGCTTCGGTTTGAGCCTGAAACCTGATTACTGGCCTTTACAGAATTAAGGCCTTAATATTCATGTGTGTAACCCACTTAGGGGCCGATTCCGATCTCGGCCGGTAGGGCTCCGAATCGGATTCGGCTTTACCGGATCCGATCCGGAGCCCTGTTTCCCGACCGAATCGTACGCGGGTCCGGCCGAAGCGAGTACGATGCGAACTCGCCGACCGACTCGTCCGGGCGTCCCGACCGCTCCGACCGACTCGTTCCCGGCTCGAACCACACCGACCGACTCGCTCGGACTCGACTCGCACCGCGCAATGGAGACGTTCCCCGGCCGGGTAAGTACGATGCGCGCCGCGAGCAGTCCGACCGAGCCGCGCACTCCGCCTCGAAAGAGCTGTCGGAGCCGTACTTTGGGGGTCCGTGTCGGACCCCCTGTACGCGTAGCCACGCGAAGTCGCACACAGGGGGACCCATGGGTCCCCCTTACCTGTGCGTGTACGGCGCGACTCGCTTCGCCGCGTACCCGCTGTAGGGGGCGCACTTGTCCGACTCGCACTCCATTGAGTCAATGGGAGCCCGCGTACGCGTTGTACGACCGGCTCCCATTGACTTCAATGGGAGTCCGACCGACTCGAGTCCGATAGCATACGGACGCATCGTACTCGTTCGGTCGGACTGCACGGGTCCGATTCGGTCGGAAATCTCTCCGGGTCCGGCTCGGTCGGAGAAATTTCCGGCCCGAATCGGAATCGACCCCTTTAGTGTGTTAATGCACCTGCAACAAAAAAGGTACGAGACCTGCAGGTTAAAAGTTTGAAATCCAACATGGCGACCAGTGAAATGACTACAAAATCTGTTTGCTGGTAGTCCTGCTTATATACCTTTACAAAGAGACTCGGGGGCATATTATCAAGCGGCAGCGATAATTATCGCTGGCCGCGCTTAGCGTGAGATTTTTTATCGCCGGCTATCGCTGGAAATTATCGCCATGCTAGCGCTGTATTAACAACGCATAGCGCAATGGCGATAATTATTCCAGCGATAGCGGTGTTTTCCATGGAACATCGCTGGTTTTCCAGCGATGTTCCATGGAAAACGGCGATATCCTTGATGATAGGGCCTGTGGTCTTAGCCACACAATCCACCCCCCATGTTAGGTATGCCTTAGTCTGGAATTTAACAGACGTTAAATTCCAGCGTTAAGGCCCAGTTAGCGCAAAAAAAATCAGCGCTAACCCGGAAGGGGCTTCGTTGTAAATACAGCGAAGCACCGTTAGCGATAGTTTATAATGTAGTTGTAAGGGGCACGCCTACCTTGCATCTCATTAGCGATGCGAGGCGAGGCGATAGGAAACCGGGCGCTAAGGCAGGGAAACACGTGCTAGCGTGTCCTTGTTAATAAAGCGATAAAATTATTGCCGCTTTTCGCCCGAAAACAGACGCTAAAGCGGCGATAATGTTATCGCCAGCCCTTGATAATATGCCCCTAAATACCTTTGTTTTTACTTAGAGCGTTACATTATTTGCGGCAAAGTGTGGTATTAGAAGTACCTCACGAACAAATGGTAATTTCTCAGTCAAAATTTGGGGCCCAAATACCACAACTTGTTAATGCTATTGCTGTCGTTACTAATTAGGCAGCAGCAATGCAGCACAACAAATGTTTGTGCATGGACAAACACGCGCCTTCAAGATGCGCTGCACGTGGAGAATAACAGTGGATTTTGCACCAGGATTTTTCAACCCTTCAGAGTAGGGGTGACTTAACTGACAGCCTGATAAAAGTACAAAAACATCAATCGCACCGATGCGACAAATGATGTAAGAGCAACATCTTAAGTATCAAGGAAATTCGCTTAAAGCTCCAACATGCCAGGCAGCAAGAACGGAAAAAATAAAAGAAGCAAAAATGACTTGTCAACATGAAGGGCAAGGTGGATAGGATGGAACTGGCCTTAGGGCAATCAGGCAGTGCCCGGGGGCTGATCTCACAGGTCAGTGTGTGGACTGTTCTTTTGGCTGTTTGTGGGTCTGTTTTATGGTCTGCTGTGCGGTTTTTACGGTTAATTTCCCCGATATTAAAACAAACATTGGGGGATATTAGCAACAAATGGCGATATTTATGGCTAACCGCGTTTAGCGTGAGTTTTTTTATCGCCGCCGAATGCCGGAATCCATTGCCACATTAGCGGCGTATTAGCAACACGCCACTAACAGGCGATAGCTACCTTTTCCGGCAGAAATGGACGGCGATAGATTTAGCGTGACGGCGATAAAAATCCTCACGCTAATGTAAAAAAAGTGGCGATGGGCCAATCAGCGACAGAATCCTATCGCTAATTAGCACCAGGCCTGCATTTTAAGCGTTCAGCGGGAAAATGCACCATAAAAGGCCCGCCAAGCAGAAAAAAAAAAAAAATGGAAAATACCAGAGGAGCAATGGATGATGCTGGGAACAGTGCAGAGGCCACCAACAACCCCACAAATACCCAGGAGGACCAGCCAGAGACCCATGTGAAGTCCAAGAGGAAGAGGAATCCTAAGTTCAGCAAGCAGGAAAACCACGTCCTGATTGCGGAGGTGACTGAACACCAACAAGAACTGTTTGTCACCTCCACAGTGACATTGGCAAGAAAAAAGAAATATGGCAGGACATTGTGTCCAAGGTGAATGCTGTCAGAGAGAGGAGGAGGACAGTGGACGACTGCAAGAAACGCTGGCATGATACCAAGCGCCAAACCAAGGAGAAACTAGCAGCCAACCTGAGAGCAGCGAAGCAGACTGGAGGTGGGAGTCCAGCGCCACAGGAGGAGCTGGATGAGTTGGAGGAGCAGGTGTCCCGAGTCATCAGTGAGGAGACGGTGGTTGGAGTTGCGGGCCAGGATACTGCTGAACGTGACCAGACACAACAACACCAGGGTGAGCATCAACCAGGGACGGGGGGGACGGGGGTGGATGGGCCCAGTGGCACTCATGTACAATTAAATAAATTGAAGTGCATACCCACAATTACTGTGGATCATGTCCCGGATACCCCTGTCCATGGTGGCACAGGGACATATCACCCTTCTCAAACAACACATTGCACGACACACATTGGTGGGCACACAGACTTCTAAATGTGCACAGAAAAGGAAGCCCAACATAGTCCAAGATCAACGTCAGACCACTCCTTAAGTGCTACATCAAATGATAAAGTGGCACAACAACTTGAAATGCGGCAGGGTGGCAAAATGGCCCCCTTGCCACATCACCACACACATACAAATTGCCAGCACAAGAACACATCTCTCTGATGCCAAAATGCGGATGCACTGTGAATGTGACTGGTCATGTGCACGATAAGGCATGCCACCATCAATGTCAGCACACCTGCAGCATAGTGCACATGTGTATGAGTAGTGTGCAAAGTTGTGTATGTGCAGTAAAGTCTACCTATATGCACATCCCTGCACACTACTCAAACACATGTGCACTATGCTGCAGGTGTGCTGACATTGGTGGTGGCATGCCTTATCGTGCACATGACCAGTCACATTCACAGTGCATCCGCATTTTGGCGTCAGAGAGAGATGTGTCCCTGTGCTGGCAATTTGTATGTGTGTGGTGATGTGGCAAGGGGGAAAATCTGACATCACCTGCATTTCCAGGCAATGTGCCCCCTTGCCTGTTCATGAGATGCAGTCCGGTGTACACCTAGTGGGGAAACATCTAGTGAGTGTGCATACCACACACACATGCAATGTCACAACAAATTGACCATGTAGGCCGCTGGATAAAAGTTGCACATCCAAAAATGCACACTAACAGCACACTTCACTCAAAGGGCGATGGAATACAATGAGCAGGGGGACATGCCTACAACACCACAGTACGTGGACAATGCAGATCAGAGACGTGTCACACAAATATGTACTGCATGCCTTGTCTGTGTGACATACTCGCTCAACCACAATGTGCCTGTAAAGCTGTATCACTGCCAAAGTATGACAACAAGCAAGGATAGCAAATTTGAAACAAACAATGACAAACGCCCAAATGCCACCCTCAACCCTTAGGTAAAATTGCACTCCTCCAGCCCCAAGTGTACCCATCTGCCATACAGAAAACAGCATTCCACATCAGTCCTGATGTGAGTTGCCCATCACACCATCATGTGCAAGTCAACGTAACTGTTTGGTAAGTCAATTGTGTCAGTGAACAAATATGCAGTCAGGTAGTCATCACCCACACGATAAGCCAGGCATTGAATACCAGAACCAGGACAGCAGGTATCATCCATGTCAGCAGCTGCGTGGCACATACACAAACACACATCACCCGCACATTTGCATCTCTTGTGAGGGTGGCGGTGACCAGGTCTGAGCACCATAAATAGGCACCATGAAATGCACATACATCAGAAAACTGACCACTTACACACCACACGTGGGCTCAACCTTGAGGGTAATGGGTGTTGACACTATGGGGCATATTATCAAGCCCCTATCGCCACCACAACGTCACTCATTTGTGACGTTGGGGTGGCGATAGGGTCAGCGCACCATTATCCAGGCAGCGTTAAGTCACTTAATGTGGCTTAAAGCCACGTAAAGTGGCTTTATGCTGCCTTGAGAATAGGGCCCCTTTCACGCTAAACTTTGTGTGAAAGGGAGCATGCAGTGGGTGTTGTGGTGGGCGTCCCACCACAACACCCATTGAAGTTGACGCTGCCATCCATTATCAAGTTAGGCGAGTATAGGTGGCAGTGCTGATCTTAACACCAGAAAAATCCTGGGCCTAAGGTTGCAAAGCTAGGAGAAATGCATTAAATCTCCTTGTTTTTGCTTGTGTCATGTGTGCTGCCTTGTGCAGCCCACATGGAAAAAGCAAAATACCATGGTATGTTCATGTACAGGAAGGTGTCCCTTCCTGTACATGAACAAACCGTACTTCAAAATGCCAATTTGTAACTTCCATGTGTGCTGCACGAAGCAGCACACATGAAAGTTACAAAATGCCTTCTTAGGTTTGTTCATGTGCAGGAAGGAACTACTTACTACACATAAACAAACCTCCCTGCTCGCAGACACCCTTGCACTCTGGTGCAAGGGTGCCTGCGCTGCACTAAGCTGTGGAAATTAGTGCCATCGCAAGGGGAAACGCCAGGCTGTACCATATCCTTGTTAACATGGTGCAGCCTGGCGTTACCAAAGTGGTGGCGAGAGCCGTGAAGCCAAGATGGCTAACGCCTCTCCCTGCCACTTTCTTGGTAACATACCCCTGTCTGTTCAGACAGCAACAACAATCGAAACTCATGCAGAACCATACTCACAACGGGTAAGCCAAACGGAGGGCAGTAAGCAATGCATGCAAGAAAAAACATGAAGGACGACATGCACACAAGACAAATCACAATAGACAAAGCAACATGGATGTCCATGTGTACTACATAGTGCAGCACATGTTGATACAGCAAGTAAGCTCTCATTGCTAATGTGCCGAAAGGGTGCCCTACTCACACATAACTATACTTGCACAAAACACATGCACATGTGCAGTACCCTGCAATGCTGCGTGTCCGTGAGCCAGAGTGACAAGGCAAGTGACAGTGCATGATGAATAGCATGCCTGCAGGCCCAACATATTAACATGGTGCAGGCCACCTCACTGAGGTGGCTGAGTGTGGACAACATCCTTAAACAAGCAAGTCACACTCTGACACATCCTCGTGTACATACAACCCCTGACGTAAACAAGACATTTGATGTCAAACAATGCACAACTCTCCCAACTCTGACCAAGACCCATATTCCACCCAGTTTGCCTCATCCCAGCATTGTAAATGCACAGAACTGAAAGGCTCACTGCCTGAAAGGTATAACGGGCAGCTAAACCAAAGCTGCAGGTGCCACCATCACACAATTCAGTGCACACACAGACAAATTTGAGCTCATCAACATTGACTACTATGTGGGCCAAATTGCATTACTCACACAAATGAACAGAGGACACAACTTGTGACGCTTGTGTGTAGATATTGTACAATCACATTTGTCATAGCTGGAAACTGTGAGATGACAACGTACAACTACAACATCACATCCACAATGTCCTAAAAATCATCACTATCCTGCAACAAATAGGCATCTCCTCCAAAACAGTATGAATGGACACTGTCCTGCAGTCTGCTTGTAAACTCATCCAATGCATGATTGTACATGACAAACACTGTTAAACTGTATCTCCCCTATCACATTGCAGACGGAGAGACATCACCTCCTGGACAGCAGACTGGCCCAATCTTCACTGATGACGAGGAGGATTACCCCACCATCAATCAGGAAGAACTCCAACATCTGCTAGACTCCTTCAGCACCACACCTCCAGGAGCAGGGCAACCCAGCAGCATTGCTGCAACCCCACCCCCTGCACAAACCAACCTGCAGCAAGCACCTCCCACCACAGCTGCCTCCCAGGACCTCGAGGACCCACACCTGGCCTTCTAACGCTGTGTGCTAGAGGTCCAGCGGGAGATGGCGGAACAGGTGCGGGTGGGGTTTGAGAGCCTGGCGGACAAACTTGAGGCCATACGTGGGTGTCTGAGTCCCATCCGGGACCACATGCAGAAGATCACGGACACCCACAGCCCGCTCGATGCTCTCCAAAGGTCCATGGCTGACATTGCTGGAGTCATGATTCAGAGACAACAACAACCGTCTGGTCAGAGTGGCTCCAGCAATGTCAGCCAGGATTTGGCCAACATCTGTCGGATAATGGAGAGCATGGAGCGGATGCAGGCACAAGATATGGCTGCCAGGGCCGCACACCAGCGCAATGTTGCAGGGATCTATCATGCCCTGCACCTGCTCATAACTTCATTGCTGCCACAAGGTCTGGCGCCGATGAATGCTGCTGCTGCTTCCACATCCTCAGCTCTGCCACCTGATGTGTCAGTGCCTCACAGTGCTGCACCCACTATACCACCACCCACATGTGAGGCACATGACACATCAGAGGACGAAGCGGAGGATGATAGTGCATTTGTGCTAAGGAGAAAGCGGTAGCATCCATCAGTGCCAAAAGGCCAGTTTTCTCCTTGGTGCCGGGCTTAGTATCATGCCACGGAAGATCTTCTTGCACTGTCTTCCACTGTCCCCCAACAATCACCTTGGACCTCCACATGGACTGCCATATCACTTTTTTCTTGCCAATGCCACTGCAATCAGCCTGCAGACTGAACTATGCCTCTTCCCTTGGACCTGTTACCACCAAATGACTCTGTCTGGCCCTCCAACTGGCATCCATGCAATGTGGGCATGTATGGCCAAGCACTGGTCTAGTCGTCATCCTCTGAATGTACATAAAATTGTTTAACTCACACAGATGTGTGTTGTTCTTGACCAATCAAGTATAGAAGTATGTAAAAAGTGTTAGGACACTGATTCACCCAGAAGGTACACCAAGGGAAATACGAGCAATGTACCTGTTTTACCTGATACAGATAGGCAGTGAGATGGCGATGTATGTGTGAACTAGATGTGCCCCCATTGCTCCAAAACAACCATTTAGCAATATACCAAACTAGCCCCACATCCTTTAAGGAAAAGGCATGTGTGCTAAAATGTCCTAGTCTGTTGCAGGCCACAAGTTGTGTCCTCCTTAACACTTGTAAACAAATATCTCTTGGCATATCTACTCACACACTACGTGGTGGACCAAGCCTGTTGTGATGGTGCACATTGCATGTCACATCACAAAACTTTGCACAGCATATTCACATTGATGAAGACACGGAAGGGCACATGTCCACCATACACATACGGAACCACAATGTCTGCCTCAGTTAAGTAGATTTGCAAATAGGGGCTCACCCCAAAGTGCAAGGCGTCAGTCAGCCCCTCCCTGTCGACAAACGATGCAACCTAAAATATGACCCCTCTCATGCTGTGACCACTGCGAGCGTATCGGGCAATGTGTGTAGGGATGTGTGTGGCACTGCACTCAGCATATAGTCAGATGCACGGCCAACATTTCAAGGGCGGCATCACCATGAGCCAATGGCAGAAGTAACAGCTGGGACAAGTCTCCATGACACTGTCACCACAGGGAGCAATGCAACATTTCCCCCTTGTGTGCAGCAGAATAGTGTGCCACCACCCAAACGTCAGCTGGGGCAAAATCAAAACTTGACAAGTCCAGTGAGTCACGAAAGGCATTTAGGAGATGTGAGCTCTGTAAACCAAAATGCACTACTCCTAAAAGCCATTTGTGAGTTACATAAAATGTTAAGTCATCACTTACTCTCAGATTACTTTTGTGAATTAGGAACACTGCTGTTCCATGTCCTGTACACAATGCACACTGAATCCTAAAAATTCATGCATGGTCCGGAGAGTGAGCGTACATGCACAGGAACACATCTTGCAAAGGAAGCGGACACACTGGCAATACGCAGCAAGTGTGGCTAGGTCTGTGCAATGTAGATGGACTCTGCGCCAGGAGCATCTGACATGCAGGTGTGTGACGGAATCTGTGGAACCTGGTGCATACATCCATCTCCATGATGGATAACAGTAGCTAACTGTATTCACTTGCCATGCCCTCTTACTAGGTTGTGTGCAAAATGGGCAACAATGTGCTGTCCAAATCCGTGAGTCACACTGAAGATGTAGAACGTCACAGACGACTGTCCCTAGACTAGGACGTAAATCCAAATTGACACCCTGTCATCCATGCAAGTTCAGTGTGCTCACATCTAAGGTATCCTGACACAATACATCCTGCAAACTTACATGTCATGAGCAGACTTAGCGATTCCAATGGATAGTCCAGTGATGGCAAGAGTTGCATACAATGGAATGAGCCACACTCCACAACATCATCCCTGACATAAGTGCAAGTAGAAATCAAAAGTATCAAACTTTTATTTGAACAGTAAAAATATTGAAGTAACCTAAACTAACACTTATCACTATAACTACTACTAAAATCTAAACTAACTATAAAAATCTCACTTACCTAAACTATCTACCCTAACTGATCCTAAACACGCAACAACATATCCTAGACATCAACCCCCTCCCACCCTTAAGGCACACCACGAGACAGGACAAAGACATCTAAGCTATACATAAACTAACTAGCTACACATGTAACCTACACAAAGATATATATATATATATTTTTTAAATTTTTATGAACAAAAAACACATCAACCCCCACCCAAAGGAAAAGGAAACTTATCCCCAAATACGGATTAATAATTAAAATCTAAAATCTACCTAAGAAGCTAACACTACCTATAACCTACACTAAAACTACACTACCTAACAATTAAATTACTAACCTAACACTACATAATAATAGATTTTAAAACATTGGGGGAAGGGAGAAGAGGGGGATGGGGTCCAACAAGTCCAGGCATCATGGCAGTCCAAAGTGTTGCTTAATGTCTGTTACTTGTCTGTTCACATCAGACAATTCACGCCTGATCTCAGCCAGGGACACAACAATGTCCTGAAGGAGCCTCCTGTCCCGCAATGTATATGGGCCCACTTGATCCCCAGTTGCAGGTGGGACTGTGCCTTGGGGGGGGTGGCCGTAGGGGGATGTGCCACCTGTCCCGGCTGGGACCCACCACTGATGCCTGAGGGGCCTGGGATGGGCTGTGTGACAGTCTGGGCATGCTCGGGCACCGCCTTCCATGTACCCTTCTTCCGTTCCTCCTGGTACCTCTTGCCCATGTTGCGGTACCCCTTTGCAACCTTCTTAACATGTCGGAAACGGTCCTTCCGCACCTGGAAGGCATGTAGTTGGCCTGGCGTCATGTTATCTGTAAAATATACACAAAGGCAAATTTGAGTCCCTTAGACAATTTCAATTTCCTCCATACACATCTGTAATACAAGATCACTTAAACATGGGAGCCTACACTCCAGCGTAACTATGTGAAGTCAGCAAGTGACCTGGACAACGACATGTTGAAGCATGGATCAGTGACTACATGCTGGGGAGACTGACATGACAGTGCATGGCATGGTACATGTACTGTCACTACCACATTAGACTGACAGTGCCAAACGATTGTGCCATTACATACCCGGGCTGTGGGTGACATCTACAAGCAATTGGAGGAGGGAAGCATTAGCCCCCCGTGTGTAGCCCCACCCTCATCCTCTCCATTGACACAGTGCTGCATGATAGGCAAAATGCCCATGTGCAGGCATGTGTGTCCCCCAGCACATGTGTGCGGTTCATCAAGTCTGCGCCAACACAGGCAATCTTGCACCAGAGTGCAAGGGTGTCTGCGAGCAGGGAGGTTTGTTCATGTGTAGGGAGGAGTTCCTTCCGGCACATAATCAAACCTAAAATGCCATTTTGTAACTTTCATGTGTGCTGCTTTGTGCAGCACACAGGAAAGATACATTGGGGAATAATGAAGTATGTTTATGTATGTACTGGAAGGGCCACCTTGCTGTACTTATACACACCATGTCAATTTTCTATTCCCATGTGTGCTGCACAAAGCAGCTCACATGTAAAAAGCAAACATGATGAGCAAAAAGCATTCCTGCTCATTTGCCCAGATTACAATCGGGATGTCATTGTTGGTAAATTGTGCGCTACCAACTATGAATGCCGCACTTGGACATAGGGGGCAGCTTCAAATACAATGGGTGTTGCTGTCGAACGCCAACCACAACCCCCAATGCACGCCCCTTTCACACTCAACACAGCGTGACAGTGTACCTCATTGACAAGTAAGCGTTAATACACGTGGAATGTATTAACGCTGCTTCGATCATGATGCTAGGCCCCTATTGACAACACAACTTCGATGACAGTTACGTTGACTTTGCGATATGGGCTCGATGATATGCACCTTACTTTCAATGTGTGTCATTGACTGGGGATGGGCCAAGTCACAACTGTGAGACCAATGCATTTGTCCAAAGTCACCTACCGATTAGTGCACACTGCTGACTTCCACAATACATCATCACACTGCAGGCAAGGTAGTGTGATACACACCCATACTTCATACTGCAACGTTGATCATTTGACCCAGACATCCATGCCACCGCAACATGCCAGTCAATTACGTTCCAACTCACCAGTGGCGTGTGGGTCCTCGAAGCTGTCGATGTCCCCCTGTGTGATTGGCGGTCGTCCATCTGTGAGACAAGTAAAGAAATATGTGTTGGTATTAGACTTCAATTCATATGTGTTGTTTTCCTCATACCAATTATCACCATGACAGCAAATGCTACATAACTGTAGTGCGGCGTTTCATGTTGACTACATGATTGGGTCAACTTTGACTGCCATTCACACCAGACCTGTGACTGCTGATTTGGGACAGACAAGACTGTAATGCTAGCTAACATGCCCATACTCGTAGTGTGAGTCATCCACAAGGCACCATTACTACATGCATCATGATGTTCTACATGCACTTTGTACGTTTGAGTTGCTGCAGATTGCACAAAGCAGTTACACAGAGGTTGTTGGTGTATGACAATCTGGAGATGTCCACTTTCCTTAGACCAATTGTCCCTATACAATACTTTGTCACACAGCAACTATGTTCACAGGGCAGCGTAGCTAACGTAACACAAATAATGAGGCCAGCATTTTGACACTACCTTTTGGCCAGCACACAGCTCACATGGACAATTCCATGGATAGTTCATGTACAGTCACCCATGCCGTACCCAAACAATCTTCTGCCTGCACGCACATTTTGCGCAGGTGTGCCAGCTATGGCAGTACAGTGCTAAGTGTTGGTCCAGCACAGTGGGTGACTTAGACTTGCAACATATGCTTGTCAATGTGATGCTGCATTGTGTCTCGGATGTGCCAACATGATGCACAAACGCATTGCGTCTCCCACCTCAATCAGCAACCATTTCTCACTTTGACACCAGTGTCACACACGTCCTTACAGTCTAAACAATTAAATGTGGAGTTTGTACTTACCACCCTGTAGGCCTGTGATGACTCCCAAGTAGTCCAAGAGGTCAGCTTCACGTGCAAGCATGTCCTGCCAGTGGTGCTTCCACTGGCGCACGTTACGGTCCACTCCAAAGAACCTGAGCATATGCACCTGCACACGCTCCCACCTAATCTTCCGCACAGTCACATTGTATCCTTGCAGGATACGGCCTCCCCTCTCCAACATCAGGGGCAGGTGGAATTTAATCAGCCACAGGAAGCCCCCCAATGCCCCCTCGGACATCCTGCCCTCCCTGCCCACACCCGGCATCTCCCTGCACACCTGTGAGCCCACAGCCAGAAAAAAAATACCCTCTAAAATATCCCCAACAACAATGTAAGTGTACTACCCCAAGACAGACACCCAACAAAATTGAGGACAGGAGACAGTAAAACACAATAAATCAGTACACAACACTTCACAGACACTATCAACAGGACACAGGACACAGCAACACTCTCAAAATCTCCAAACTGCAGCACACACCACCAAAAACCTCCAACACTCTCCACAATCACCAGCAATGTGCTCAAAAGAGAAACTGAAAGTGCAGAACACTACTCCAGTAGACAGGAAGCATGCAGACATCACTTCCTGTCTCTTTGCGGCCCGTTTTTGAGTAAGCGTAGAAAATCTGCACGCAAATGGTCACATGAGTAATCTTTAGAATTGCACAAAGTGTTGCGCGATGTATTTTAACATCGGGCGGATGAACAATAGATCGCTTTTTCATGTTTGCGGCCAGATCTGCTCGCTAAGAGCAAATCAATACACTGATGTGCAGTCTTAGTGCAAAATTCATGTCAGAGCCCTGTAACAACATGATAGGGTTGGTTAGCACTAAAATGACACCATGAAAATTATGTTTCACAACACATGACACCCTAACTTGCAACATTCAACACAGGTCACACCATAATTGCATATCTAACAAGAGAACAATCAATCAATCAGTGAAATTTTAAGTGTGCTACTCACCCGTGGGGGTCACAAGGCGTAGGGGCATGACTTTTGGCACGCTTCCAGTTGTCTGTGAATGTGCATGTGTTGAAGGTGATATTGATGTTGCGTAGTGGTTCGTGTGCGATGGAAGATGCGGCTCTGTGGTAGATGTGAGGGGCCCCCGAGTGGATGCCTTTCATAGCGGAGGCGGTGTCTTCATCCGTGCCTGGTGTCCATATGAAGATGGCGGTCTGGTTGGTGTCTCAGGGGTGCTGGTGGTCCGTCTGCTGCGTCCAGTTTGTGGTCCACATACTTGTCGTGGAGGTTGTTGATCTGGAGGTGGAAGTGGCTTCCAAGCGAATTGCTTCTGACACACAGAAAAGCATATTTTACACCATGGCACGCCCTATTTTCATCTTTTACCCCATTGCACGCCCTATTTTCATCTTTTCCCCCATTGCACGCACTATTTTCATCTTTTACCCCATTGCACCCCCTATTTTCATTATTTTCCCCATTGCACCCCCTATTTTCAACTTTTACCCCATTGCACGCCCTATTTTCATCTTTTACCCCATTGCACGCCCTATTTTCACTTTTACCCCATTGCACCCCCTATTTTCATTATTTACCCCATTGCACCCCCTATTTTCAACTTTTACCCCATTGCACGCCCTATTTTCATCTTTTACCCGTTGTACGCCCTATTTTCATCTTTTACCCCATTGCACGCTCTATTTTCATAATTTATCCCATTGCACGCCCTATTTTCATCTTTTACCCCATTGCACTCTCGAAGTTTCATTATTTTACACAACGTACACACTCCAATAAATTATTGACCACTGACAACAGACTACAATTGTGCATTTATTCACAGATGACAACCTATATTTAATGATTTACACAAAGGACACGCAACAATTTTGAATTGGGTAGCCCAATTTGCACCATGAAGACTCTAGTCTTACACATTTGACACACTGAAAAGCATCTCTGTACTGAGGAGACATTCCCAGCATGAATGGAGTTTTATGATTTTCTTTGCACTTATTGTGCAACGTACACTTGAGTGTGGACTCATGCTGGAGAGTAACATACAGACAGGGTATGTGTGTATTGTTTTTTATTGGCACAAACCGTGATTGGGGTCATTTTGCACTGAGATACATTGGAGGGGGACTGTCACAATGTGACATGCTCAGTTGAAGAAATTGTTTATTATTCGGTTCCTTCGGGCAGTTCCTGCTGCATTTACTGTAGGGTGTGCGCCACCTGCCTCATCTTCATCATCATCCTGGTCATCGTCCGGTGCAGCAGGCACTTGAATCCATGGAGCATTGGTGCGCACACATATATTGTGCAATACACAACATGCAAGGATGATTTTGATGACCATTTCAGGGCTGTACAGCAGTCTGCCACCTGTGATGTCCAGGCAACGGAAACGTGACTTCAGCACGCCAAATGTGCGCTCTACAATGGACCGGGTGCATCTGTGGGCCGCATTATACTGCCTCTGGGCCTGGGTGGTGGGGTTTCGGAGGGGTGTCATCATTAGGGGTGGGCGGAATTTGCGTAGTCGTGCTACGCAAAGCTCCGCGAAACGGTAAAAAATCTCTGCGAGCACGCAAAAGTTCCGCGAACACGCGGAAATGCTTGTTCCGCCCGTTCGCGATGCTTTTTCCTGTTCGCGAACGCTGTTTGCGTGCTCGGGGAGAAATATCTCGCGAACACGCATTTTGAAAGTGCGAACAAGCAAAAACTTCGCGAAGCTGCGGATCGCGGAATTTTTGGCAATTTCGCGTTCTCCGCGCAACGCGAAATTACCCAAATTACCCAAATTCCGCGAGCGGAACGGAATTTACCGCCCAGGCCTAGTCATCATCCATGGGCATAGTGCATATCCTTGGTCACCTGTAACATGTGAAAGCGAGATGTGTACATTATTGGTTGTGCCGGCTGTGTTGTTGGTGTTGATGGTTTTGTGGTGTGTCATTTGTACTATGTTGGATTTCATGTTAGCCATGTGTTGCTTCTGACTGATTACCAGCATCACTGCAAATTACATTGCCTCACTGTTGATACTCCCTCCCCCAAGCCAATTAGATTGTGTGCGCTGCGCGGTAGCATGACTGGCTCTTCTACCGTCTATCGATGGCACTCATCCACCCTCCTCACAGTCAATGCCATGTTAACGTTTAAATGGCAATAGGCCACACCAGACACGGTTCACGTTCAGTTCTGCTGCTGCCGCTGCTGCCAGACCTGCCCCACTGCACAACACATGCTGTTTCCTGTCCCGAGCTGCCACAAATCAACAGTCAGCAGCCCCCTCGCATGCAGGGCCCATTGAGGGCAGGAACACTTCACCCACACCATCAGCATCATCAGACGCAACACTGTCCACTCCCTGGACTACGTACTCATTCGTGAGTGTAGCCTCCAACTCACATGCCACGACTACTCAAGATCCATTTGACTCTGGGAAATGTTTGCTGACATCAGACTGTCCCAGATCTTCACCACACTGAGCCACATGGCAGGGCACACTTTGACAGCATCTTTGCATGTGTAGACTTCGTCCAGTTCATCGACCCCACTAAACGCACATGTATTGACCACTTACGCATGCACCACCTTGTTGATGTACCCCCAGACACCGTTGACCACATGCAGGCCCCCACAAAGTTGGTGTAGCTCAGTCACCGAGGAGATGCTACACACCACCATCAACAGCAACACCCACAACGCTGCAGTCGTCACCAATGGCACTAGGCTGCATTTTACAGACATGTATCTCCAACTGCGCATACACCCTTGTCCCACTATGCAACTGCAACATACAGCAGGCAATGAATGCCACCTTGGTCACCAACAACCTCAAAGTTGGCTGATGCATCTGCTGAGACATGGAGAGGAGCTGGTGCAAGCTTGGGGATACCAGTAAACAGCACCACCGACACGGACAGGATGCTCATATTCACCATCAACAATACGCCCACACACCAAACTGGGCTACCAGGTAGGATTGCTGTGAGTTGCAACATGGATGATCAACAGCTGGGGCGTGCTATACGCAGGGGAAACATGAGTCCTCATCCTCGTAACAAAACAATCAGCATGTGGTATCACCTGGTGGGCCAACGCCTTCGGATGCCCCCACCCCAACTCTGGGTATCTAGGCCCCATATTTGACACCTCCCTCTCCATGTACCTACAGGTGTACGCAGTGGCATGCAGCTGCTTCGCCTGCCTCTGCATCCTCCATGCAACCTTCCAATGGATCCCCCCATTGTCGGGTGAGACAGTGACCCACACAGTCATTGCCATCAGGCTGGGCTACGGAAACACACTATATGCCCACATGGGCACATCTGCGGTCTGCTTAGTCCCGACTGTCCAGCACAACACCTACACACTGGGCCTTGTGTTCATACTTTCATTATGGATCGGGTGCCTCCATCGCACATACATGGTTCACACCTCTCCCCACATTTGCTAATGAGTGGCAGAGGGGCTAAGCATTTGAGGATGGTTTGTCTACATAGCTAGCCACAGTTCACACAGTTCCTGGTGTTGTTGTGTCTGGTATGTGGGCATGTTGATTACCATGTTGTATGTGTGATTGTGACATGTACATTCTCACACTTATGATTTGCATCTCTGTGAAGTTGAGGCATGTGGTGGGTCACGTTAGTACTCATCGACTAGCACTGCATTTCCATATGTGCCATCCTGGAAGCGCTGGTTTATGATGGACTGTCGGAAGATGTAGGAATCATGCACACTCCCTGGGAACTTGGCTATGACATTGGTGATTAGTCCCCGGTGGTCCACTATTGCCTGCACATTCATTGAATGGGTGTGCTTTCTGTTGCGGTATATGTGTGCACTGTCCGCAGGGGGCACAAATAGGACATGTGTGCAGTCAATTGCCCCCAACACCTGTGGGAATCAGGCTGTGGTGTAGAATCCTTGCTTGGTCTCAATCTGTTTCTGCACAGTGTTGGGGAAGTGAAGGTGCAGGGGTATCAGGCTGAGTATGCCATCCAAGACAGTTGGGAGGAAGATTGAAAAGGCTGCCTGTGAGACTCCTCCGACTCTGGCCGTTGTTGGTTGAAAGGTCCCAGAGGCCAACATGTGCAGCACGGCCAGCAGCTTTGTCTGCGCAGGGATGTTGGTTCTCCGCTGTGTTTGTGGCGTCAACCTGTGGCCTATCAGGTTAAGGATGTGTTGGATGGATGTCCTTTTGAGCCTGTAGTGGGCAATGACATCCTTTGGCGTCAGGTCTGCGAGGCTGAGACGTCTGCGCAGGGCACGTTGTCTTCTTTGACGCTGCCTCAGTGGTGGTCCTGGGGGAGGTGGCAGTGGCGGTGGTGGTTGTTGCCTTCGTGGGACTCCAAGCTGAATGATTAGTACCTCCATGGCATCTGTGGGTCTTCAGATGTGGGTCTGGGCTAGTCTCCCTTATATGCCTCCCTTTATCACCATTTTTACCATTTTTAGACCTGTTTTTTTCAGGTCTTATTTTCCAGCAGCTAAGGGGCCTTAGGGATACTTTTTTTATCGCTTCGCGGGTCCGGGCCATCATTGGTAATAGTGCGATGGTGTGTTAGCGACTTTTTTCGTGAGATTTTGAGAGGGAACGCTTACTTTGCATCTCATTAGCGGTAACTATCGCTGCCATGCACGGCGATAGAAAAACCGGCAGCTATCGCCGGAAAGCTGTCGCTAACGCTTGTTAGCGACAGCTTGGTAATAGGGCGATAAAGAAAAAACGTGTTAGCGTCACAAAAGTGCCGCTAACGCGGCGATAATGGGCTTGATAATATGCCCCTTTGTCTGCAGCAAGTTCAAATCCATGGAGTCTTCCATACTTTGCAAAACACTTATCCAGCAAGTCTTTACTAGTTCAAACCTGCCCTAGTCTTCAAACATGGGCAATTTTTTAAGCAGTCTAATTCACTAATGGGGCCACTTTTATTTTTGTGCCCGAGCCTACTTTCTGTCCCGGCCCAACCCTGAAGGAGGCGAATGAGTGTGTACATCCCAAAACTCAACCAACTGAACATGAGAAGCAGTAAGGTATTTATGGTCTGTTTCACTGCTATGGAGATTACCCTAACCCTATTGACACTCATTGAGTATGACAGCACCAGGACAGCAGTACTCTCACTCCTGGTGCATAACAATAGGCTATGGCACTAGCATATGCCATTTTATAACTGCATCTTAACACACCCTGAACAAAGCAATGCATACACTGCACTGTTAAGGCATGTAAGATGTAACGTCATATTCCCAATGGAAAGGCAGCCAGTCACTGCTGCCAAGGGGCTTATTTATGTCATTGCCAATTTCCTCAATGTTGTGGGTGACATTGATGGAAGGTGACGCGTTCGACAAATATGACGAAAACCTGTGATGCCGATCTTATCTTCATCCATGTGTATACATGATATCCAGGATGCTTACATGACACCTCGAGGACCGTCTACAAGTGCAGAATTTCAGTCATTATGGGGAAACTGCACCCACGGAGGTGATGATTACTTGGCCTGTTGGGAACGTCACACAGAAAGAGACACAATCTCATAAGGTCACAAATCTGTTTGTCAACAGCTGCACTGTGAGGAATTGGGTTACTGGTTGAGGGGGGGTTAAACCCTTCTCAAGCAGCAACCTAAATCCTTGTCAAGGTGAAGTAACAAGCAAACCCCAAAATCAACCAGCCCTCAACCTGTGGTAGCCTGGCACAGAGCTGTCAGGCTTAACTTAGAGGAAATGTGTAAAGTAGTTGTGCAACACTTCAAACAGTAATAAACTGAAACACAACAAAAGGAAAATCCCACACCAACTTAGAAAAGCAAAGTAGATTTTATTAAATAAAGCAAGGCCAAAACAACAAAAATCAAATCAGTAGAACTGGAGATATGCAATTTTAAAGATTTAAGTGAGAGCAGCGCCAAAAAGCACAAAGCGCCAACTGTGGTTATCTGGTTGCACCAGACACGGACAAAGTCACAAGTTCAGGCTAACCATGATGGTGCCTGGGCCACTTAGGCCCGCTGAACACAGTACCTTAATCCTAGTTGCGAAGAGATGCAGAGTCTTGTGTTGAGGATGCATAGTGCAGCAGAGGCAATGCGAGATACACCACTCAGCGGTGGCTCTGGGGAGCTTCAAAATGCATGGCGATGTCCTGGCACTGAGGATAAGTCGCACACTGGAACTGCAAAGAGCGAGGCAATGTCCTTGCGTGGAGATGCGTCGGCTGTGATGGGAGATGCGAAGTCTTTGCGTTGGGTAAGTCCGCACAGCAGAAGCAATGCATTAGTTATGAGGGCGAAGCGTTGAGCAGTGAAGGCAATGCACCAGTTCTGCAGGAGATGCACCGTGGAGGAGATGTATCGTTTCTACTGGATCCACAGATGGGCTGGCAGAGCACCTTCAGGCCAACTTCCAAGGGTTCAGGATTGGGGTGGCACCACTTGGGAGGGCAAGACTCAGACATAGAGAGACTAGAGGCTTAGTTCAAGGTTGTTGGAAGCTTGTTATGTCCCTGAGGCTTCTGATCTGGAGGCCAGCCAGCTAGCCCTTGGAGTCACTTTGGGGTCTTGGGTTTAGAGATGCAGTACCAGTCCTTCTCACCCAGGCAAGAGGGCAGCAGCTCAGCAGTTCTTCAGAGCAGCAGTCCTGAAGAGTGGTAGTACTTTCAGCAGCACAGAAGTCCTTCCTGCAGAGTCCACAGGTCAAGAAATGTACTGAAGAGTTTTGCCTAAGGGTCCAGCATGTATACCTGGTGGCCATTTTAAAGTGGAGGAAGTTTCTAGAGGTTTCCAACCCCCTGAGAGGCATCTCCTTCCTCCCTGTCCTGGCCCCAGCTTGTCTGGGGACACAAAACACCAGTGACAAAATCCTTGTGAGAGTGCTCAGGCAGAGCCTTTGTGATGTGCAAGTGTGGTAGGTGATGGCTCATCCCCTCTTTTACTCATAGTGGCCCATTCTGCAACACCTAACATCCCTGTGTCTCACTGTCTGAGAGCAATACACAAAGACCACCTGCCAGCTTTACCTAGTCATGTGGCCCAGGATCAAACTGCAGATACCAAATGGTTAGGAGAAGAAAATACCAACTTTCTAAAAGTTAAACTTTCATAATTGTGACAAAAAATCTAACTTTACCATTTAAGAGCGAGTTTAATTACAATTCTTTAGACACCAAACTCGACCTATCCATCTGCTTCCAATTGGAAGTTACAGCTTATTAAATGTAGTAAGGTATCTCCAATGTCATCTTAAGGGAGGGGTAGGCCTTTCAGTAGTGAAGGACACATTTAGGAGTTTTTCACTACCTTGACATACAACACTTTAAAGGACATGACCTGCTTTTTAAATACACTGCACCTTGCCCTCAGGGCTGTTCAGGGCCTACCTTAGGGGTGACTTATATGCATTAAAAAGGAAGGTCAGGCCTGGCAAAAGGCTTATTTTGCCAGGTCGAAATGGCAGTTTTAAAACTGCAGACACAGGCTGCAATGACAGGCCTGAGACATGTTTAAAGGATGACTTAAGTGGGTGGCACAATCAGTGCTGTAGATCCACTGGTAGCATTTAATTTACAGGCTCTATTTTACTAGGTACTTACAAGTAAATTAAATAGGGAAATTGGGTATAAGCCAATTCTACCATGTTTCAAGGACCGAGCACGAGCACTTTCACACTGGTTAGCAGTGGTAAAGTGTGCAGAGTCCTAAAGCCAGCAGAAACGAAATCAGCTAACCAGGAAGTTTGAAGGCAAAATGTTAGGGGAGAACCTTGCCGAGGATTCCAGGTCTAAAATGGACCAACCACAATATACAAATCTCATTGAACTTACTGCTTGAAGCCAAGCCCTACTGTGAAAAGCGTTCCTCATTTCAATTATATATGTGCATTAAGATTAGTTGCTTCGCATTTGACTTAACACATGCGTATTAACATGAAGCTATTGTCATTGAAACAACATCCTTATGATGTGTTTTTCTGGCTTAAACTAAACTAGACCTCAGTTAGGTCTTCACTCCATATTCATGAAATGGCTGCCTTATCATGCTGTTCATTGGATGACTATATTTTCTCATTTAACACCACATGCAGCAAGATGTAAACTGTTTATTTTGCATGACAATTTTCAATTAACTCACTGGAGAAAGCCTTTTTGCTACTTTCTTCTAGCACATTGTATTGCATTCATTCATGATTGTTTTTTTGTGGTTTTTGTAACTAGTTTGTTCTGACATCTCCGGATTACATTAGGCTACAAGGGGTGAATCAATATTCATGTAGTGGGTTAGTGCTAATATGGTAGGGTTATATGATGGTTTAGAATACTGCAGTATGATTTGACACATTATGCTAACTTTTCAGTTTTCATCATTTTCTATGCTGAAGTTGGCTATATAAATCCCTGGATTTAGGGCTGAGCCAGAGAGACACTCTGAGACTGAGTTTTTACTAGGGATGCTGTCCGATTCTCTCTTGATTTGCTACACCTTTGGGACTTAGCCTATATGCCTGATTTTGCTTATTATTACATTATTCCTGTATCTACTAGTCTTCATGGCAACTGATTTCTATGTGTCTATATTGAATCAAGGAGCTTATTTCTGTATTTGCATTTTTCTATTTTCTGCATTGCACTTTACATTTTAATAAACCTTCATAGTTTTTTCTAAATCTCGGATCTCAAACTCCCTTTTTGAGTCAATCCTTTCTTATTGACTGTACTTGAAATGCTGTTTTGAATGTTGTATCTAGGGACTCCTTACCTCATAGTTCTTGAAGTCAACACCATCCCGACCCCATAATAAGGCACTACTATCATGCAAAGTATCTAAGTGATAGCACGCCCACAAAACAACACCTTGCCACTGTTAGGAAAAAAGTAAAGAAAACGTAAACTCAGACTTCAACGAACCAGTGCACACATACATCCCAAAAATAATGAACACAGCAAATGGCAATAGAACATCACAGTCTTTAAATATCGAGCATCGAATCCATGGATTTTTGCAGACATGAACGATCTGATAAAGCATTGCATGAATGCAGAGTTCCAGTTAGAGATACCCATTACAACCATGAATATTGACCCCTCTCAACAACCTGAAAGACAACAGATCACCACTAGACAAACAATACCGCCTCCAAATCCTGTAACACCATGGAATATGTATTTGGGCTAATCAATTGGCAAATTTTGTGGCTCACCTTCATTGGCAGTCCACTGTGAAACTCCCCTAACATTGCCTGCAAAATTATTGTCATCTGTTGCTTGTTGTGCAACCAAATATTCATATCCAGGAACATATCTACCTTCTTGCGTATCATAATACCCAACATAGAAGACACACTAGGAAGAAGCCATTGCCAACTTATTTTAATAGTACACCCATAACAACTGCAATCAATACATCCTACTCCATTTTAAAGCCCACATATACCTTTGTAGATAACCATCATCTTATCTCCTAACACCAAAATACCCTCTGAATAATACCCACCCATCAACCCTCTCTGACCCCATTGAAACAATCAAACCTCTTCCCATAATACACTATTGTATTCTAGGTGGTAAGCAGCAAACCACATCATAAAATGGAACACATACCCCTAGTACTCTATTTAAAGTATTAAGATGATGATGTAAGGGGCGCAGTCTTTGAGGATAATGTTTTTTGGTAAACACATAAGGCCTGATTCACGAAGGTTAATTTATTTTTGTGTAAGTTTAGTCTTTTTGGTCTTCACAAACTATGATTTGATAGTAACTTTACGACAGCAGAGACTCCGCAGTCGGGGTCAGAGAACTCTGCACATAAAAAGATAGGACAGGCCTACCTTTTTATGTGGTGAGTTCTCCGCCCGAACTGTGGAGTCTCCACAGTCATACAGTTTCTATTAAATCGTAGTTTGTGAATAACGAAAAGAGTAAACTTACACAAAAGTGTAAGTTACTTTTGTGAATCAGGCCAGGCCCACAGTGGCTAAGGATAAACCAAACTTCATAAATTCACACATTTTAAAAAGATAGTTCATATCTAATAAATGCAATTTAAAGGGGCTATCTGGAGAATCTGGCTGCAATAGGTCTCAAAACCCAAGCAGGTATCATCAGACAAAGTAACATTCTGTTGTGTATGTGTTTGTATCTTCGTTCCGGCACAGACTGCTCATTCAGTTCTAGAATGATAGGGATTGTGCCGGTTCTTGGGCAGTTGGGCGGGGAGCTACTGAAGAGGGCAGACATGTAACCGGTAAACTTCTGCTTGAATTAAAGTCTTTTTTTACCACTATCCAATCTCCCGTCTCATCTCAACAATTTGGCGATGATCACAGGACTGGCACCATCATTTGGACCTTCACATGTGCGGAGCAGGATATATTTTTTTTCCTCTCTTTCCTCGCTTCTAGCATGTGGATTTGCTTGCTTGATTTTGAATTTACTACTATGATGCTGTAACCTGTACTCCTCGTCAAGCGCTCACGGTGTATTTTACAGTAAGCTTGAGTTTCAGCGTGTTTTCGTGCTTTGACTTTGCCCTTCGACTGCTGTTATGGTTTAAAAAGGGCTTACCGGACTGATTTGGAATTCTCCAGCCTGGTATTCTTCTCCACGGTCCCGAACGCAGTCAGCTTTTATGCAAATACACAGCTCCTGCGTGTATGGACGGCACGTCAATGTGATCCTGTCATGTGATCACGTAATTTACGTGCGGCCATCTTGAAACAATCTTTGGCTCCTTCTGAAGTAAGTACCCTTGGAGTTAGTGTTTCTCGTGCTCACCTTACCCGTGTGGTGGAGATTTCATATATTGTCGTACTGAATGGGATTCAGCAGCGCATCGGAAACCGCACGATGAGACTGTGATTTGTTTTTGCAAAAGGAAGATTTAGGAAACTTGGATGTTTGATTCTTAGGAAGTTTTGGACGCTTTCCAGCATAATTCCTACCTGCTAAGGATTACAAGTTGCCTACAAAAGGGTGAAATTTGGACGCTTGTTTATCTCTTTAGCGAACAATTCCCTTGTTGTTGGCAATTGTTAATAATATAAAATGGGTACAAACAACTGTTTCTTTCTCTTTGCTGGATGGCCCTGATGGAGCGGGGATTCGCAAAAGAAACCCGCTTGTATTGAGTACCCCTATAATACGTACTAATTTTAAGTAGTAAGTATATTAACATGCAATCACACACCACATTTTGGAAATTAGCTTTGCAATATGCATGAAATTAATCTTAACAATACGTAAATAACCGAAAATTTAATAATATTGTGTGTAGAACGTGAATTGCATGTTAATGCAGTAAAACGCATGACGTATGTTGCTTTGTCATAATAATTAATGCCAATTTCCTGCTTATGCTATGCTAGTTTAACTGCTAACATGGATTAGAATTAAGGTGGGAGGTTAACAGTGGAAATTTCATTATCACATCATTAATAAATGTCTGTTTTATTTTCTTTTAGTAAATGGACGAGTCTCCATTTTGGGTTAAGTTAGCCAAACTGTAATGAATGAAACCTGCAGTGCGCACAGACCACGTGACCGAGTGGCTGAAATGCTGAACAAGCTGAAAGAGCGTGACACGGTGAAGGACATGATGCTTGACATGCAGCCAACTCCAGTGACTCCGTGTGAAAATCCACAAAATGTTGAATGTACAAAAATGTGTCCTTAAAACTGTTACAAAAACCTCATGAGAGAACAGGGTTGTATATTGAATATGTGGGAACGAAAAACTCAACAATGGGGTAGTCAAGAGGGTATGATCTAATTGTAGGATGACCATCCGCCTCTCATTTTTAACCAATCCCGTAGCTAGAATGGGTGACTTTAGTAACTTTAGTGGGATGGACATTTATTGTAAGGGTATAAAGAATAGGTGATTTAGGGGCGGAGTAAGAAGTGAGGGCGGCAGATGCGCTGCTGCATTAGGCGTAAGGAGAGAAAGGGTGCGCGGCTGATTGTCGGGTTGCAGAGAGGCCTAGCTGTTCCAGTCTTATCCTTGTCCTGATCTTAGAGTCTTTGATCCCTGACTCTCTGTCTGGGGGTCCCCTGCCGCTACCTAGGCCTGGGTGGTGGTTTTCTCTGTTCTTATTCTGTGGGTTGGTATCTTTGATAACTCGAAGTTATGGTTATTTTTGTACTTTTGTCTCTTCATCTATCCTTCTGAAGTGAGAATTTATTAATTCAAATGTCTGATGTCTCTTCATCTATCCCCTCCATGCAACATATGTTTCTTTGAGGTCGATTCTGACTGTTTAGAATGTATTTTCTCTCATGAGGTATCTTAAGATTAATGCATTAAGATTAGATAAAGTTTAACCATTTGCAAATGAAGAGTCAGTGGTTATTTTTGTCTGTTTATTGATTTGAATAACGGTTGCCTTCAAGTCAAGTCAAGTCAATTCAGCTTTATTCGGTGTAAAATGTACAACCATAAAAGCATACTACAAAAACAGAAAAATATAACATATCAATAATTCATTAGAGGGAGCAAACATAATTTATCAGTGAAAATATTAAAATGTCCTCCTTATACACAGTTAAAATATATACACTTATTTAAAAATAGACAACTATATAACATTTAATATTAATTTCTCATATTTTCAAATGTACTTATTCTACAGGCTGTTTCTTAAATTAATTCAGTGTTAAACAGACCTAATTATTCTCATTGGATTTCTCATATAATAATGCATCTAAATATGTTAGTTCTCTTCTTTTCCTGAGTGCTTTTACAATAAAACAAATAACTGACCAGACAGTTTTCGTATTGTCCAGGCTACATAAAAATATAAAGGCCTGTTTATAATCAAAGAGCCTGTTAGTTATGAACAGTGGTTTTAAAACAGTTTTCCTAATATCACTATAGAGGGTACAGAATAATAAAAAGTGCAACGTGGACTGTGGTGTGTTTCCATTACACGGGCAATTCGGTAAATTATAAGACCACCTTTCCCTATCGGAGAATGCAATTAGGTGATGTAAAGTACCAAGTCTAAGCCTTGTTAAGTAATATCTGTGTTGGGTATTCCTTACTAGGGTTAGGTATGTTTGTATACCCTCCACCAAGGGAATTTCACAATAAGTAATAACACTTTGCTTCTGTCTTGTATCATCATGTCTGTCTTGTTCACTGGCCAGAGTATATCTCAACTTCAGATCTTTCTTACTTATATCCAGATTAGACTCTAGATCCGTTTTATTAAAGTTTAACTTACAATATTTAAATAAATTAGAGATATGCTCTAGCCAAGGAATTTTTTTACAGTGATCAAGGGCCAGACAGTCCTTTATCAGGTCAGTTGTAAATTTAGTCTCCTTTTTGGCCCATAGCCCACGCCAGAAGGTAAGTCCTGCAATATTTATAAAATCACTAATGTATGATACCGACAGTTCTTTATGTATTATAAAATTGGCTGTGGAATTCGGGACAGCCAATACTCTTTTTAAAAATTTATTCTCCTGTATTTGCAAGGACATAATATTTGCTCTTCCCCATATCGCTGACCCATGGCCTACACCAGTCACACACTTAGTTCTGTATAGAGTGAGAATTTCCCTTATGGGTTTATTTCCTATTTTTGCCGCAAATCTGAAAATTCCTTCAATTATTCTTAGAAATTTCAGATTGTATGAGTCGATATGAGGTTTCCATGAGTCCTTACTGCTAAATATAAGACCTAAATAGGAGAACGTTGACACTCTCCCTATAACTACACCTCCAGCGTGATGTTTTTTATGCTTCAACTTAGATTTCCCGCATGTCATTACAAATGTTTTAGTAAGGTTTAACTTTAAATCCTTATTTGACATGAATTCAGCAAACTTCTCAATTAAAATTTATAAGCCATTCGCTGTCCTCGATAGGAGGACAGCGTCATCGGCATAGAGTAAAACTGGAGTGTTGCGTGTTCCAACTTTTGGGGTATCTGCATTTTCATTTTGTAAATAGGTATCTATATTATTAATATATAAAGAAAAGAGCAGTGGCGCAAGTACGCAGCCCTGGCGTATTCCCCTTGTAACTCTAAAATCCTCGGTACATTCACCCTTTACTCCAAAACGTACTCTTGAGGTTAAAAATGAATAAATTTGGGACAAATATATAATAATATCAGTGGGTGCTCCTTGCTCATTCAGGGTTTGCCACAATTTGGTATGATTGACGAGGTCAAACGCACTTGTTAAATCTAAAAAGCAAAGATGAAGAGCCCCTCCTTAGCAAGAGTATATTTTCCCATAAGTAATTCCAAATTTAAACACTGTTCTACAGTTCCAATTCCCCTTCTGAACCCATACTGAGCTTCAGAAAGAATATTATGTTCGTTAGCCCATTCTTCCAACCTCCCCAGAAGAATTTGTCCCATTAATTTCGAGGTTGAGTCCAGAAGGGATATGGGTCTATAACAATTTGCTTTCCCTCTATCTCCTTTTTTAAAAATTGGTACGATAATGCTTTCTGCCCAAGATGCTGGCAGAAAACCCCTTATCGCAGCGTTAAAAACCTTTAAAAGGATCGGAGTCCAATAATCCATATTACATTTAAAAATATCGATGGGTACCCCATCTGGGCCGGCGGCTTTTCTGCTTGCACTTTTATAGAGGGCGATTTTAATTTCTTCAGAGGTAATTGGTAACATTTCTACGGGGTCAACTAAAATAAAATTACCGTTCGTTATTTTGCTAATTTTTACTGCTTCTGGATTAAAAATACTCTCAAAATGGATCATCCAGTCTTCAGGGGGAACTGCTATTTCTATTCTCCCTGTTGCATTATCTTTAAAAACGGGTAATCAATTGTTTTCCAAAATAGGGCTGCATTTCTTGTTTCTGCGGCCTCTACTAGGCTTGCCCATGCATCCTCCCGTATTTCACCTTTTCGTTCATTTAAGGTTCTCCTATAATCCTTCCTTAGGTTACTTATTTTAACGTTATCCCTAGGTTTTATTTTTAAGGCTGTTTTCAAATCTCAATTTAATTTGGAACATTCTTTATTAAACCATCTTGGGTTATTATCACAGGCCTTATGCTTCTTTTTAAATGTTAAATCACCCGCTATCTCCATAGTAATATTACTAAAAGCGTTTATAGTTTCTGCATCTGTTGAAAAATTATTCATGCAGATACTAATTTCCTTTTGTATTTTCCCTTTTAAGTTATTTAGAAAACTTGTTGGATCTACACTTGACCACTTAATGGATACTCCATTTTTTCCTTGGGATTTTAATTCTAAATTTGAGGCTTTTCCCCTCAATCTTTGTGAGAGGTTAAGCCTCAACGTCAGTATTAGTGGGTGATGGTCACTATGCAGTGTTTCTATAATTGAGCATTTTTCCACCAAACCCCTGTATTTAATAGATATAACAAAATGATCAATACTCGATGCTGATCTACCTCCTACATACGTATGTTTCGCTACTTCTCCCTCTAAAATATCGGGTTCTATAATCGCTAGATTATATTTGGAAATACTATTATTTATTTCTTCCCCATAAGCGTCATGTGGGAAATGGGGAATTCGATCTCCAAAGCAATCGCTGAACCCACATTGTTCACCTACCAAAATTGCACAAGTTTCACAGTTAAAATCACCCGCCCAGATAAGTGTATACTCCCCTCCCAGTTCCTTTAAAAAAGCTCTAGATCTTCCTCTAGAGCCTTAATTACCATTGGTCTAGTAACATCAAAAATATTGTTATAAAAATTAATTAACACCATTGTCTGTTTCCCTTCCGAATAAAGTTGTATCAATTGATAATATTGTGACTTGATATTGACTTCCTTTACTATTAGAGGCGCAGTTACAGCTATTAATGTTGCCAGGCCTCCTTTTGCTCTCCCCCTTCTAGACGGGCTAGCATTAGTGCAAATTACTTTAAAACCATTAATAAAAAAAGGTTCAGTAATCCAAGTCTCCTGGATCATAATTACTTCACATCCCTCTATAATTTCAAGCCAGTCGTCATTAGTTATCTTATTTTTAACTCCTGCTACATTCCAGGACATAATGTTAGTAGCTTTGTTATTTTGTACACTTAAAAAGTCTCCAGCAGCCCCCTCCATATCCCTAGAGGGGGTATCCTCCCTGGTAATAGGGGAAACATTTTGTACATTAATAAGTATTTGCGGACATAAGCCGCCTGCTGGCTTGTTTACCGGGGTGTGTAGTGGAGTTCTAATAACATCAATTTCTGTATCCTCCCTATGTCAATCAATCTCACTACAGGGTTGTAATGGTTCATACCTATTGTATGTAGGAACATTTATCATGGATCTGTACACATTAGAATTAAGACCATTGACTTTATTGGTCTTGTTGGTTATCCTGTAAAAATAGCCCAGCGGGACAGCAATTATATCTTCAGCTATATTAGGATTCATTGCTGCAACTTTATATGCAAGTACCTCCAACAAATCTCTAACCAGTTCCCTGCTACGGAAGTTTATTACTATGCAATCTCCTACGCATTGTTTCATGGATCTACCCACCCAACTCACCCTTCTCAGCATTATTATATTTCTTAACAAGACATTTCTATCCATATTCGTATTCGCTGTGAGCCAAAATATCACTTTATTTTTTAATGACTCATAGGACTCAAGCTTCTTATCCTCCACCCTGGTCACATTTTTAAGTATGATAACATATGGCGTCGCCTGTGGTGGAAGGTGTAAGGAAGCTAACTCTCGAAGCTCTTCATTGTTAGTGTCTATATTCACAGATCTGCTTGAATCAACCATTCTTTCGGTTTCTTTAGGGCATATGGGGGGAAATTGCTGTACATTTGATGACCTTTGATCTTGTGCAGATTGTATATTTTCCCCTGTAATAGACTTGGTCGAACTTTGTTTTAGCTGAACAACAGTTAGGGCTTCTTTTTGCCTTGGTGTTGATTTATCACTCACATATGGTAAAGTAGAATTTTTTGGAGTGATGAGTCCCATTACCAGGTTCATTAGGGAGGTTACATCTTTTTGGACCAGTTTAATCTCTGACATTACTCGGCGTTCAATATTGTCCAGCTTAGAATGCAATTTTTTAGATAATGTCTCGAAGTTAACGATCACTTGATCATTTCCTTTTAGGTTTTCCCCCTCCTTTAGTCGTTTATCTGACCTACCGCCTTTGTTTACCTTCTGGTTTGGTCTAGATTTCCCACTCTTACTGTCATCAGAACTAGGTTTTAATTTCGGCACTTGTTTAGCCTTTTTTGCTGGTGGTATAACTAAATCTAAATTATCCGATAGGGCTGTAATTTCCAGCGATGTTGTTAATATGCACAGATTATCTGATCTCCTGGGTGTAGCCTTTTTATTCACAAATTGACTACCTGGCACAACCTCTAGTTCTATAGACTTCTCTTTACCAATGGACACCTGATTCGTGGCCTCACAACAGTCTTCTAAAGTCTCGTGTACCGATACCACCAAGGCGGCATCAAGTGCTGTTTTTGTCGCCGCCAATTGTTCCTCCACAAGAACAATCTCACTGTCAATCCTTCCCACAGCAGATTTTAAATACTTCGTGGAGTACGGTTGCTTCCTTTTGCCCATTTTCCCGCGTGTAATGAGACGTAAACAATAGCGATGTTTTATAGCAAACGATGATTCACCTTACCAGGCTTCTCCGTTGTTCTTTTTATATACAGCCAAGGGGGGTGGCCCTGCCTCTTCCTGTTGCTGATGGGCGCAGACGGGCCCGCCCTTGGCCCGGGCTTCGCCCGCGCTGCGGGAGGGCAGGCGCGCTTTTGTCCTGGCGGGAGGCGCCTGTGCTGACGCTGTTTCCCAGCGCCGATGCGGGGCAGCTGGGAAATGTAGGCCGTTCCCCTCACGGCGTGGAGTTGGTAAAAAGTTGAAGCCGTTCCCCTCACGGCGGAAAAGACAGAAACTGCAAGCCGTTCCCCTCACGGCAGGTATAGACAACTTGTGAGCGCGTCCCGCGCTGCGGGAGGGCAGGCGCGCTTTTGTCCTGGCAGGAGGCGGGAGGCGCATGTGCTGACGCTGTTTCCCAGCGCCGATGCGGGCAGCTGGGAAATGTAGGCCGTTCCCCTCACGGCGTGGAGTTGGTAAAAAGTTGAAGCCGTTCCCCTCACGGCGGAAAAGACAGAAACTGCAAGCCGTTCCCCTCACGGCAGGTATAGACAACTTGTGAGCGCGTCCCGCGCTGCGGGAGGGCAGGCGCGCTTTTGTCCTGGCGGGAGGCGGGAGGCGCCTGTGCTGACGCTGTTTCCCAGCGCCGATGCGGGGCTGCTGGGAAATGTAGGCCGTTCCCCCTCACGGCGTGGAGTTGGTAAAAAGTTGAAGCCGTTCCCCTCACGGCGGAAAAGACAGAAACTGCAAGCCGTTCCCCTCACGGCAGGTATAGACAACTTGTGAGCGTGAGTTGCCTTCAATTTTTCAACTAATTGGTCCATCGACCAAGAAGATGGAAATTTGAACAAAAAGGTTTATTGTATAAATTGAAATGTCTAAATATTTGAACAGCTGAATATGAATTGATAAGAATATTGCAAACTTGACACCAGCGCAACAGGGACTTTGGGTGTTTGTGTATGGGCCAAGGTAAATGAAGTAATTGAACGTTCGTCCCTGTTCAAAATATTGGGTCCGCGATGGATCAGCCCCTTTAATAAGGAAAATATATTATACTTTGTTTAGTCACCTCATCACTTGTGGATATTTATTCCCAGGGCATATCTGTACAGCTGTAAGTAAATGGCCACTTAGCGAAGAACATTACCTGTCAAAGCAGATTTACCCTAAGCCTAGCAGTGTTTATGTCACTTTCAGAGCAACATTACAGATTTAAAGAATGGAAGGCAGTAGGATTCTGTCAGGCATCTCACTTAACTGTAGACGTCTATTTAGTGTCATGGACGTTATGTCCTCTCAAAGTTAAGTTTAAACACAGAAATATTCACATTTTAGGCCTGCAATTTTGTAACTTCTTCGTCATAAATGTAAACAGTTGCATTATTCTGTCATTGTTCTCTGCTTTCTCTGTGTAAGAGTTTCAAAAACTCAAATTCTTGCTGACAAATAATTTCAGAATCTTGTCTTTCCAGAGACAGCTTCTGGAAATCAAATCTTCAAATATTTCAATTTATTCATCATGAGTCCAAATGTCATTTACCACCAACCAGGAGACAAATTGTAAGATCCTGGTTAGGGTTGAAAGGATCAGTTAAGGCAGGTCAAATGTGAAGATCAGGTTTATTCCTTAAGAGAAGATCCCATCCAAGTACAAACAGCTTGGTCCAGCAACAGCTTCTCCCACATTCAAATCCAAACATTCCAACCCCCAAGTCTCATAGAAACCATTACAGAGACTACATTCCATGGGCACCATGGAGGGCCACAACAATCTAAGGAACAGATGCCACACATCTCCCCTCTTTCCATAAAAACACAACAACAAAGAAATAAAAATGAAAAGAAAAAAATAAATTAAATAATTGTGTGCAGAGAACAAAAACCAAAATAATAACATAACAGTCTTTTACTACGAAATCTACCATATGGAAATATTGACGCTAAGTATACATTCTGGGCCTATAACTTAGGTTTACAATCTACTGTACAAAGTCTTTTAGATAAGACGGTTTCTTTCGGAGTCTAGATGACATTCTGGGAACAACCTTTGCATCTTCATTGTCAATTTTCACGTTCTCCAAATGATATTTTCCCTTAACAGTAGAGCCAGAGACACACTTCGGTCCATTATACAGAACAACTCTCCCCAGATTCCAAATCTTGTGATCTTGTGTCTTAACAGCATTATTAAAAACGTTAATCACCCGAATGGGTTTAGAAAAGTTTGGTTTATTACCATTCCACCCTGGTCATTTGATGACCACCATATCACCAAGTGCAACAACTGTACTCTTAGTAGCTTTTCTAGAATCAAAGTAAGATTTTCTAGCTAAGATCTTTCCACATTCCCTCTCACGCCAATCAACTGTACATTCCTTATCAGTTGCTGCCTCCTCCAAATCTCTCACCCACGAAGGTTCTACTATAGTACAAGGAAATCTACCCCTAAACAAAGCAAAGGGAGATTTACCTGTTGTACTAAGGGGCGTCAGTCTATGTATCTCAACCTTCCTCATTACTTCTTTTTTCCAGTTAAGACAGCTGGCTTTGGTTAAGGCAATAGTCTCCTTTAAAACTCTGTTAAACCTCTCTACCATGCCGTTTGTTTCCGGATGATAGAGAGCACACTTCTTGTGCTTTATGCCATGTTTCTTCAAAAATGCTTCCATTTCACAGGATACTAATTGAACCCCATTAACCGTCAAAAGAGTATCAGGGTAACCTTCACTTCCCATGAGTTTTTCTAAGAACTCAATAACATTCTTGGTTTCAATTCCATTGGTAAAGCACACTTCCGGCCAGCTTGAAAACATATCTATGACTACAATGACATAGGCCTGCTGTCCTTCCCCATGAATAGGACCAAGTATGTCTAATGCTATTTTCTTCCAAGGTCCACCAGGCAACTCTCTGACAACCATAGGCTGCACCCTCACAACTTTGGACTTCTCATCCATGGCACAAGCAGCACAATCTCGCACCACCCTTTGAACTTGCAAGTCCATCCCGGGCCACCAGTAAGAGGACCGAAGTCTCTCTTTAGTTTTGGACATCCCAAGATGAGAAATGTGGGCTAAATCAACCAATTTATCACGGAGTTTAAGAGGTGGAACCAATCTTGTACCTATAAACAAAATTTCGCCAGAGGTACTCAACTCACTTCTCACACACCAAAATTTCCTAGCTTCCTCTGAAGCTTGATTCTTCGAATGCCAACCCTTATTGATAAGAAGTAAAACTTCTGACAGTATAGGATCTGCATGCAATTCCTCCCGCCACTGCTCTTCAGAAACAATCTCATCAACAATGCACACATGTGCATCATCATCAAAAAAATCAAACTCACTGAATAGGCAACGAACTGTAGATAACTGTAGCACACACACGAAGTAATACTACAGCATGCCTATCACTGCATAGGAATAATAAGTCAGTGTAGCTTTAACCATCCATTTGTCAAAAACCACAGTAATGTGACCGCCGCAAGAAGGAGTTCAGTATTTAATGGAAGGTGACAGTCTAGTTTATGGCCGTAAAACACATGCGCAGTGTTGCTGAAGTACGCGCTGCAAGTCTCAATGGCAGGTAACGGTCTAGTTTATGACCGTGAAACACATGCGCAGTGTTGCGTGAGTGCGTACTGGGTCAGACAGCTCCGCCGAGCTGGAAATGGCCTCCGCAACGGACGAGAAATTAAAGGAGGCTCCCACTGCCAACAGCTTCTATTGAGAGGAAATGTGCGTAGGAGAAAGAGAGTCCAAAAGCTCTCTGCAAGCAGAAGTTTCGGGGAAGCAGGAGGAAGAGGCAAAGAATAACCTCTAATTTTCAGCGCCCCAGAGGAAGAGCTCACCAAGCATGTCCCAGCGAAGGGTAATTAAGTAAGTTCTCACGACCTTGAAGACATTGTCATCGCAATGATCGAGTAGAATTTGTTGAGATCTTCTCTCCAAAAGGTTTTGCACTGCCTATTACGCCAGTGTAAGATCCTGGTTAGGGTTGAAAGGATCAGTCAAGGCAGGTCATATGTGAAATTCAGGTTTATTCCTTAAGAGAAGATCCCATCCAAGTACAAACAGCTTGGTCCAGCAACAGCTTCTCCCACATTTAAATCCAAACATTCCAACCCCTCAGTCTCATAGAAACCATTACAGAGACTACATTCCATGGTCACCATGGAGGGCCACAACAATCTAAGGAACAGATGCTGCACAAATCGGTCTTAGATAGCAATGTCTGGAGCATATTTCAAACCAAATTATTGTCTCGCAATCGAGATCATACCAAGGATATTTATCCTTTAAATGGGTAGCTTAAGAAGCACTGCTGTCAATCTAACAATCTTGGTCCTTACCAGTAACGAACACCCGCAACACTCCCCCCACCCTAGTCACTGGAAAGGCGGTACCCTTAGGGCCTCATTTACAAGGCAATTGCGCCGCCGGTGCATCACTTATTTTGATGCACCAGCAGTGCAGTGTGCCTGCACATATTTACAAGGCCACGTAACGTCACCCTGCCTGACTTTTCATGGCCTTGTAAATATGGGCCCATTTCACACTTTACTGTGCTTGAAAGGGGCATTCTATGGGTGTTGCTGTGGGTGTTCCCACGCAACATTCATGCAACCTGACACATTCCCAGATTCACAAAGTTTTGTACAGCTGGAAATGCATCAGAATCCTATGCCTCCCCAGAGGAGTCGTAGGAGTGGCGTAATGAGGAGAAATACTTTTATTTCTCGTTTTTTCCTCTTTCTTTGTGTGCTGCATTCTGCAGCACACATAGAAAGAGGGAAATGCCATCAATGATTGTTTTTGTGCAGGCACCCTTGCAACATGACGCAAGGGTGCCTGCGCTGGCGCATGGCAGCCAATTGTGCGCCAGCACAGGGGAAAGCACACAGATGCGTCATATTGTTGTTAATACAATGCATCCCTGTGCTTTTAAAATGACCCAGCTCGGTGCAGCAAAATGGCTTGCGGTGCAGCGCTCTGTCATTTTTTTGTAAATGAGGCCCTTAGTTTTTAATCATCGCCAAGAAAGACTTGCTCACTATTGAAACCCACTCCCTGTAGAATGGTTAGACCATTTACAGGTTTCTTTTTCTCTGATCTTAAGCACAGTAGAACATTTGGTCAAAACAAAAAAAAGTTAACTTTGTTTTGCAACACTAAAATAATTTCCCTTGCACTAAGGTCTCTTAATCACCTCTCTCCCATATTTCTAGACCAAGGTTACAATGTTTTCACATTTACCTACAACGAATACTTATCTGAAATCCTCAAATAAGTAGCTCCTTTCAAAAGTAAAAGAAAACCCTCTTCACCCTGGTTTTTCAAAGAACTCTATAAAGAAGGGCCGACATTAGCGATGGTGGCGCCTGATGTAACAATCTTTGATGGTGCCCCCAGTGACCTCCTTTTCTGCAGATTCCCTCACTACTACCCTTCAAGGTACCCCTCATTTCTCCATAGCCCTTCTCTTGCATGTATTCTATTTCTTTTATAGTGCTACTCATACCAATGTAGGGTGTCAGAGCACTTTACATCACACACATATTTATACAGAGACAATGAATCATACATGTGTAAATCAGTGTATAGGAAAGGTTACCTAAGACAGAAAGGACTATGAGGTGTAGGAGTCACGTGTCATTTTTGAGAATTGTGGTTTATTATATGGTGTGGTTATTGGACCTCACAAATCTGTATCTTGTCCAGTCAGATTTATTTGTAAAACCTTCGCTCAGCCCTGGGTAGCAGTGGCACAGAGCAGTCAGGCTTTTTCCAAGGAACAAGTGAAAATCATTAAGAAGTACCAAAACAGTTGAATCAGAAATCCAACACTAATTTATAAAAATAGGTTTTACGTATATCTTTAAAGAGACACCTCAACGACAAAAATCCGCTGGAGGGTTCAGGAGGTATGAATTGTTAAAGAAATGATAAATCACTGCTTTTCACTGAATGCAATAAATCTTTGCGATTTACTACAACCGCATGTTAGCGTTAGTCACAACAAGCAAGTTGAAAACAGCTATATGGGTACTCCTGGGGGTGCCAACTCCATTAGGAAGGCAGTCACAGGGACCAATCAGGTCCAGTTGGACAGTTACCTGTTGACTTAAGCAGTCTCCAGTCCAGCTCAAGGTCCTATGTGTGAACCGCCATAGTAGTCAATAGAGTGGTCCTAACGCAAGAAATACAGGATGCTGAAGATGCTCAAAGGTGCTGAGGATGCTGAGTCAGTGTCAAGTGCCTTCCTGTGGCCACCCTTCGGCCCTGGAGCTCTGGGAATGACGATGTTCCACAAAGTTTGGGTGCAGTCCAGCACAACTAGTTTCTACTTGTCTACTGGTCTCCGGTTACGTCAAAACCAGCAGTTTCCTTTATGCTATAGTAGCTTCCTTGCTGGGTGGCCAAATGGCACTCTGGTGACACTTCTGGGTCCAGCAAACTCAGTGCAAATTTTGAGGGCCAGGACTTGGTCTCCTAGGCTACACTGTGGTGTCCAGCAGCAGTCAGGCTGGGTTCACAAAGCTGCAGGCCTCTCAGCCTATATGTCACTGTGTCTGTAACAGGAGGTCAGCCAACTCACTATTGTAGTCACTTCTTGGTCTTAAACTCGTGGGGTCACTTTTCCAAGATTTTGGCATCTCAGGCAATGTCCTCTCTTTGCTAGTCCACTGGTGCAGCAGGTGAAGTCCAGTCTTTGGTGCAGCCTATCTTTCCTGGAACTAGGGAACAGCAGTGCAGTCCTTTTTTCAGACTTATCTCTAGCACAGATGTGATCTGAGGTCTGCGTGACAGGGGATCTACTTTTATGCCTGTTTCAAGCCCAGGGAGATTTGGCAGCTAACTGGCCAATGGTCTACCAGGTCCTCTCCCCCCTGATGACACCTTCCTGTGAAGTGTGGCATCTAGCTATCCTAAAAAACACTGTTCTGCCCACTCCCAACATGTCAGGACCCTGCTCTTGGTGCGTGGAACTCCCTAGTCCAACCCAGGGGTGTAGCTACCTGAGGGCTACACTCCCCTCTAAAAACTGGTTTGACAATGGCTTTTCCCTCTCTACCCAAGATGCCAGCCTGTCTGCCTAAGCAAAAAATCTGCCTTTTCTTTATGTGACTACTATTTTCCCTTTAAAAGCGACTTCCCCTTTGAAGCTTGCCTTTTGGGCTCACAACCACACTGTCCATCCTGGCAGGAGGAGATCACACCTCTACCCTCGGCAGGTTCTTTTTTCCCTTCCTGAGAGTCATTTACTCCTCTGCCCAGGAGGGCAGCAAGTTGTCTTGAGGACAGCAGCTTTGTGCAACCAAAAATGGTCACCAGAAACTTTGGGCAACAAAGTGGCAACTTTCTAAGCTTGACATTTGTAAAAAAGTTACATTAAATTCTATTTAAACAACAGATCAGGTTTAAGGCAACATTTTTTTTGATACCTTGAAGTACCATATTTAGTAGTCCCATTTAGAAGTTAGCACTCCTAAAGTCAGCGTGTAACTTCATATTCGGCAATGGGGCTACTAGCCTTGCTACAGTGAAAATGGCAATGCAGGGTTGTTACTCTCAGCCCTGTAAAGTTAACAAATCACATGTCCTTCTTTTAAATAATATGCACCCAGCCTTTAGGGCTCACTAGGCCTGCATTAGTGGTCATTTATAAATGTTAAAAAGGAAGGTTTGGGCTTTGCCATTAGTTTAAATGTCAATGTTGATTTAGCAGTTTAAAAACCACTCTGCCAGTCTAAAATGGCAGACTGGGAGACATGCTTTGCTTTGTAACACACGTGGTGCTCAATAAGTGCTGCAGGCCTTGCCAAGAGAAATACTACTTGCCTTATTCGCATCCAATCACCTCTACAGATAAATGAAAATATAACTTGTTCTGAACTGTATGAGGCACTGCAGTACAAGGCAAATTATCCTGTAGCCGGGGGAGACTTAATGGGATTGATGGGCTGATTCCTTTTTAGAAGAGAACATAAAAGAGAGGGGTTTGGCCAGCACTCAGTGCAAGCATGGGTGCCCTCAGTTTCTGTACTCTAACATTTCATGGATCGAATCTTAAGTATGAAAATAATGCAGTTTTGTCTTAAGGGAGATGTCTACAATACTTTAATTTTGCTCGTGCACATTGAATTGTAACACACAGTATGTAAGAAATTGGGTTATTAATTGTGAAGTATGTGAGTCATTCACATGTAATAAATCTGCTATTGCCTTTTTACTGGGAACCAGGTCTCAACTGTAGCACCTGCCATTCTCAGGGTAACAAAGCAGTGTAGTCAAAGGCTTACTCAGGGGAGCTGATGTGGGCTTGCAACTCCAATTCGCTGGTACACAACAACAACACTCAATAAATAATTGTCCAGTCAGTGGCATTACTTTTGAAAAGTATTTTTAGTGTACACTCACTATTAAATAGTACGCATTAAATTACAAATGTGTACATCAGGTAGATGGGAATACCTCTGGGGACACCCTCATATCACATTACACCCCAATTGGGTCCTGAACCATATAGTCACAATACCCCTACCTATACCAGATGCAACATCATAATATAGTGGTGTGTCCTTTTAAATAAGGCAAGTCTCCTGGCTTTGTCAGGTTGTCCCCACATTAGTAAAAGCACCAACATGTCATGTTTTAATATTGTACCACAATTGAAATCAATGGGGATAGCAACCATATTCAAATGCATGCATATTATTATAAACATAGCACTGTAATTATCACTGTTGTCAATAAAACATTTTGACTTCAAAAATATGCATGGCTAAATCTTTCTTTTATCAGCATTAAACTGCCACTGCAATCACAGAGCCAGTCACAGCGGGTCCCCACTCTAAAGTCCAAGAAAAAAAGCTCCATCTCTGAGAATGCTTAAAAGCAAGGCAATCTTCTCCTGGTGTCATTGTCATAAGGCCCCTGGAAACAAGGGTAGATTCGGCCAAAACAGTACAGGGGGTTGCTCTACAACAAGCAACGCCCACACAACCTGGACATAACGTTGGTGATGCCCCTGCCTTTCCTTGGAGCACTACAAAGTAGAAAATTATGCAAATAAGCCCCTGTGGGGCAATATGTGGTGCTGCAGCCCAGTAGGCTTGAATATTTAATTTGCTGCTTTCCTGCTGAGCTGCCGACATGCACCGCATTTGTTTAGGCTGTTTGCTTTTCAATTTGGATGCCTTGTTCCCACCTGAGGCACCAACAGACTTTTCCATTCGTTTGGGGCAGTGCAGGGAGCCCCAAGACCCTAAAACCCACCAGCATCCTGCGCGCAGGTGCTGTGCTGCACCTGACAGTAGTCACACAGGATAGTCCACATACATCCTACACGCATGTGCTCACATGTTCATGTGTAACCTGCACAATACCTCTTACACTGCCTGAGCAACAGCGACATTATTTTAAAAAGGCGTACACTGGCGGTCAGCACACTCAATCCAATTACTGTGAATGTACCATGAGTAGTGAGACTCACTCATAGTAAAAGTCCAAAAAACAGGAAGTCAAATGCAAAAAGTCCTCTGGACTAAATGGTAGGAACCCATTTGCCACTCAATGTTTTAGGATTTGTAAAAGTCTTGCATTCTATACTATTTTAAATGAAGGGAGTGAAGACACAGATTCAATTGCATCCTTCTAAGATGTTCTTGTTTTGTATGACTAAAAATGTAGGATGTCTGATAAGGAGGGCCTGCACTACTGCATTAAAAGCATAACAGTACTGATGAAAAGTACATTTGTTGTCTCATTAACACCATTGCAGAGATTCTGTGAAGTTCTAGAAGTATCTTCCTAAAAGTAGGGCCATGCTGCAGAGAAATTTGGATTCTGCCCCATTCACATTAAATCAGTCTTAGTGAGTTGCATGAGTTCTAATGATATAATGGGTTGCTGAAATATATTTAAATTAGGCTTGCCTTTTAGCTATCTCTCAAAAGGACTAGCCTCAGGAGAAATTTAACTTACACCAGTGTAATTTGTGTAATTCCAGGAATTTCTTGTTAGTCTTCTTACCTGAAATTCCCAAAATTATGCCATTATGCAACACTTTGTAATAAAACTGCAAAATAGTTAAGAGACACAACATCTATGAATAAAGCAAGAGTCTGGTGGCAGAGGAGGTGTGTTTCAGAGCATATTTGTATCCAGACACAAGATTAATGATTCCGGCTCAATTGATATTTTTTAACAGCAAAGGGTCTTCTTTAGACAGAAGGACAGTCATAAACTGGTTGTGCTGTCCCCTACAGCCGCGGCCCGTGCAGGTAAGTGCGGTGGGGCTGGGTGCGGGGGGATTTCGACGGACGATGACGAGGGGAAATTAAATAAATAATTAATTTTCTTTCGTCATCGTCCGTGGAAATCCCCCCCACCCGGACCCACAGCCCCACCGCTCTTCCTGCATGGGCCGCGGCTGGTCCCCTACCAAACTTGCTCCCAAAAAACAAAAACAAAAAAAGGAGGGATAAAGAATGATGTGCAGGAGACAGCATAATAGCATTGAGAAAATGCTATGAATGACAGAAAGGAAATAGGAGGGTTCAGTGCATCCATTTGATAGTTCATAAAGGACCAGATTTATAAAGCCCTTGCTTTGCCATTGCGTCACACAAGGTGACACAAGGCAACACAAGTGCTTTAGTGAGATTTACTAAGCCACGCAAAGTCACTGTGATTGGCTCTGCATAGCTTAGTAAATCTGGAGTAACGCAAGGCAGCGCAAGTCGCTTCCTTGCGTTGCTCTGCCCTGGGAAGGCGTTCCATGGGTGGAGCGTCGGAGTTCCCATGCATCCACCCATGGATTTTGGCGCATTCCCAGATTTACTAAGACTACTTAATCTGGGAATGCGTCAAAATGGTACACCTTCCCAAGTGAGGCATAACAAGGAGAAATATTTTTATTTCTCCTTGTTGTTTTCTCTTTCTACATGTGCAGCATTCTGCAGCCCACATAGAAAGAGGAAAAAGCCTCAGAGGATTTTTATTGCGCAGAAAGGTGTCCCTTTCAGCACAAAACCATCTTGGCTATAACGCAGGCACCCTTGCACCATGGCACAAGGGTGACTGCGTTGGCGCTTGGCTGCACTGGGTGCTCCAGCGCAGGGAGAGTGCAGGAATGTGCCATATCTTAGTAGATATGGCACTTTCCTGCCCTAACATGTAACACAGTGCAGCAAGTTGTCTTGCTGTGTTAGGCTGTGTTGTGTGACTTGTTAGTAAATCTGCCCCTAAATGTGCATTTTGAAAAAATGCACAGAAACAAGTTGTGTTGAGAAGTTCTGCCAGTTTCAACAAATCTGTTTTGCCTTTTTATGACAAATAAAGTTAAACTTTCATCTGAGTTCTGGTCTTATCAAAACAAAAGCAGCGCTATTATAATCTGCCTAATTTTCATTATTTCCCCTGAACAGATTTTTAGGGTCTAGGCTTTTAGGTTGTGAAAAGAGGTCATTAAAAACAGACTGCCTTGCTATTTGTAAGTTAATTGTTTTTTCCCTGATATCACAGAGAATTTTGAGCATTATTTCTACTATTTGCAACTCTTTTGAGTAGTCTCAGAGATGCAGCATCAAATCATTCTTGAGTAGAGCCTGTTTTGGTGGAGAAATCATTGTAAAAACAGCTGCCTGCATGTTCGCCTGTAAACGTTACTCAATATCTGGGGGCAAAGTAGAGATTCTGGCTGTGCATAAATAACCCCCATCCTTGCAGTGAACATCTGATCATACCCATATTGTCTATTGTCTCCCAGGGAAAGTTCTACTTAACTGTATTAAAATATGTTTTGGCATATATGTTATTATTGTATTATTATTTACTGTTATTATTAAACTTTATTGCATGATTTGTTAAAACCCTTGCAACCCACTACAGATAAAAATTATTCCAATATATACAATTTATAATTAGTCCCAAATTCCTGTAGATAAAAGCACCCAACATCATATTATTTTAAACTCTTTTAAAATGCACTATCCATATCTCCTGTGATAAAGTTTCTATCAAGAGACGGCAATCCTTATATAAAATGACATTTGAAACCCACGTCAGCTGGCCTGTGCGATAATCCCCTTCAGATGGCAGTTTTGTTTTAATTTTTAGCCAAGACTATCCTGTGCCAGTCCGCTCTGCAAGTAGAATTAATTCAGCTACTGATACAGGTGGCTAGAGGTCTGGGTCAGGGCTCGCCTCCGCAAGTTTTTTAGCGAAGCTATCCATGGACCTAACCAAAGCACAGTTTAAGATGGTATTCCGGGGATCGAAACAGGCCAACACTGCGCCTCTACATGATCTGACCTCCTTATCAATCCAACCCCTTCGTAGTAGAGCCCTTCTTTCATTCAAGAGGTTAGGGCACAAACACAGTGGGCCTGATTCACAGAACTAACTTACGTCAAAAACGTAAACGTAAACGTAAAGTTAGTACTTTTTAAGTATTCACAGAATACACTTACTCATTTTGGTATTCACAGAATAGTACTAACTTTACGTTTACGTTTACGTTTACGTATTTGACGTAAGTTAGTTCTGTGAATCAGGCCCACTGGGCCTGATTCACAGAACTAACTTACGTCAAAAACATAAACGTAACCATAAACGTAAACGTAAACGCAAAGTTAGTTCTATTCTGTGAATACCAAAATGAGTAAGTGTATTCTGTGAATACCTAAAAAGTACTAACTTTACATTTACGTTTACGTTTACGTTTTTGACGTAAGTTAGTTCTGTGAATCAGGCCCTACATATGCAGAAGATCTTCCCTATGTTGGCCGCAAAGCCGGCAAGTTTCCAAGGCCCAGTTTCTTTTCCATTTGGGAAGATGGCAAATCGTTGGGATCACACCCAATCTTAGTTTTAAAAAGCAGAGCTTAGTTCGTGCACTGAGGGCAAGGGTTAGGTAACTCTGAGGTTTCAGCTGTGCGTAAGTGCTGAGAGTCATCCAACCGTGACTTCTGGCTGAGAGGCTAGCCCTGTCTTCTGCCGATGAAAGTCTTTTAGCACTGAGTTTTGCTAGCCTCTTAAATTAATTTTGACTTGCATATAAGTCCCAAAGCTCACTCAGGCCGAGAGTGCTGAGCCCGCAGGACAAATAACGATGCCCCGCTAGCCAACGTCTTGTGAACAGCTGTACCCATAAATGGTGAGCCAAGCTTCCCTCCTTTGACACCCTCAACTTACGACAGCTCGTTAAAAAAGCCGCCATTCTGCCCATTGACGGTCTGCAGATACCGAATTCCAGCCTAATTTGTGCCGGTGAAATGTAAGAAGGAAGCCGGAAAGGCGTTCTAAATATTTTAGCAATTAGTTTGTCTAGTTGGCCACTATCCAGCCCTTTTAGCACCTCACTCCCATAGGTTAGCGTTGGAATGACCTTTGCCTGAGCCGCCTGAAGCGTTGGAGCGAAGGTTGGGCCAAATAATTCTTTATGAATGGAGGTGAGTGCAAATGCTAATGCCGTTCCTTTCTTTTTTTGTTCACCCAATTGACTGTTGTACCTACCATTATTATTAAAAAAGACTCCTAAATACTTATGACAACTAGTTTCTACTATTCTTTCCAGGTTTAGGACCCATGCCAGCTTCTTGGGCCTTCCTGTGCGCACCGCCAGGATTTTTGTTTTCTTGTTGTTAATCTGAAGCCCATTCCTGTTTGAATATGCTGCGGTTGCATCCAGGAGCCGTTGTAGCCCTATCTTTGTGTGGCTTAAAAGAACCACATCATCGGCATACAGTAGATTTGACAGGTGGATACTACCTATTTTTGGTGGGTGAGAATTAACTAAATTCAGACCTTCCGGGAGATCAGATAAAAATAAATTTAAAAAGTATGGGAGCCAAAACGCACCCTTGCTTAAGGCCTTGCTTTGTCAAAATTGGTCTTGACAGTCTTGATCCGTCTCCGATCTTAATTCTGACCCATGTGTCCTGATGCAATAGCTGCACCACTCTCAATAAGCTGTTTGGAATGTTCAATAAGGAAAGCTTCTACCACAGCATTAACCTGTTAACCGTGACAAAAGCCGATTTATAATCAATAAACCCCATATAAATGGGGCTGGTGCTGATCTCCACCTGGTCGATCAGTAAAGAAAGTGCCATAAGATTGACCGTAGTGCCAGTGTTGCTTGTAAATCCAGTTTGATTTGGTGGAATTATTGAGCATCCTTCGGCCCATGCCCGAAGGGAGTTTAGCAATAACCCTGCAAAGTACTTCGCTTTGTTGTCAAGCAGAGCGACCAGCCTATAGTTGCTTGGCGATTTTTTTATCTCCTCCTTTAAAGATTGGAACGAGGATCGATCCTTGCCATGAGGGCGTAATGATATTCTTTTCTAAGATAGTAGAATAAAGCGGAGCTAACTGAGAGGCCCAGAAAGCAGGGTCCTCCTTAAACAGGGCTGATGGAATGCCGCCCGGGCCTGGGGCCCCGTCTTTTCGTCCCTTTTCGATCTGCTTCTGAATTTTCGGCACTGTGTGTGAATGCTCGAAAAGTAAGTTGCCCTCGATCCAAGGTTGAAGCACTGATGCTTTAATACCCTCTGTGCCAGAATCCTGATTGAAATTATGTTCTTGTAGGTCATTAAAGTGACTATGCAGGAAGAGGTACCACTCGGATTCCGATATATTAGATGAGGCTATTTTGGGGACTCTGCCCCCTAAACTGTTAATGGTGCGCCAAAACCTCGCAGAGTTATTTGACCTTATGTCATAGTATAATCTAGCCCAAAAGGAGTTCCAGTGCGCCCTTCGTTGTTCCCGTTTGGCAACCTTCAAGTAACTTCGAGCTTCTCCTAATTTGGATAAGGTTAGCGGGTCCATTGGCTTTCTTTTGAGTTCTCGCCATAGCCGATTCATACTACGTTTGGCAGACCTTATCACAGGATCCAAAGGAGTCGGCTGTTTGGTCCTGATCATTTGTGTGTGCTTTATTGGTTTTGCGTACCTGGCTATTAGATTATCTGAGAAACTTGTCCAGTTTGGAATTGGGTCTTCCGTTGGTATAAGGATGTTCCTAGTTAAGAGCTTTGCTTCTGTCGACAGGATCTGTAAATTATTGACTGAGCACTTGATACGTTTTAAGTTGATCGTAAAGCTTTCAAAAGCCTGGGCAGCCACCTGATCATGTTGCATCAGCCTAAAACTAATAATAATTTCTTGGGGGCTGTGGTCGCTGTCCGATCTGTTGCCAAACCCAAAGCCAGAGACGTAATTCAAGAGGGAAAGGCTGACAAAGGAGTAGTCTATCAGAGACACACCGGTTTTAGATAGAAATGAGAGACCAGGCGGCTTGTCAGGAGAAAAATGCCCATTAAGGGCTCTAAGTCCGAGATGTTCCAAATTACCCTGAAGGGCGGCCCTTTGGGTCATCCTTGCTCCACCCGGGACGCTCTTGCGGTGGTATGGCCCAATCCCCTTCCTGCAGCTTTGTTACCTCATTCTTTTTTAGATCAGACATCAGCCACATGTTGAAGTCTCCAGATAGTATGATGTCTGCATTCGGGAACCCAGATCTCATATTTAATACTGTAGCGGTCACCTCCTCAGATTGGGATAGCCTTGATGCTGAATTGAGACGAATGTACACGTTCAATAAAATTACAGTCCTGTTCTGACCTTTAGAGGTTCTGAGTGAGATTCCCACTGGCTGAAGAGTCTGAGAACTGGATGCTAGATCCCATGAAGTAATTGCGTTGTTAGTTGATATGTAAATAGCTAGGCCACCGCAACATCGTCCAGAGGATTTCAATTTGGTTGCCGGAAAGTGATGGATTTTGAACCCTTCTAAATGCTGTGGCTCCGCAACCAAAGTCTCTTGCAGTAAAATAATCTCAAAAGACCGTAAATATGAAACCGTGGCCTCATCCCCCAGTTTGTTTGCTAGCCCATTTATTTTCCAAGAACATATCTTTGGAGGACTATCTTCATGAGCCTTTTGCCCCTTATTTTGTCATTGTAGCAGTCTAGTTGAATTCAGTGACCCCGCCAACCATGACCAAGTGCTAACCTGCTCCAATCCCATAGTTTGTGAATGCTGACCATCGCTTGAGTTTTTTGGACTGGAAGTGGGAGGTTTGCCCAGGGCACTCCTCAAGACTGAATAAACCAATTTGGGTCCTACACGAGGACGCTCCTCGGCCAAGGTGTTCTTAAGGACATGTGGATAGCCCAGATCCTTGCCAGGAGTTATGGAGATGCCCCACTGTTTGAAGGTTTCCTTATACCTCATGATCTTATTTGATATCTCCGCCGAGCGCCAGGTAACCTTAGTAAGTTCGTTTGACTGTCCCTGGCCTGGTGCAATAAATTCTATAGAAATAATGTCCTGTGATGTGACTTCATTTGCCAGGCCAATGGCTTCTAACAATTTCGTGATGTTCCCACGATTTAAGATATCGAAGCTGCCCTTGGACTTGTACTCTGGATAGAATAGAGTATATGTTGGAGTTTCTTGAGCTAACCTGGTGGTCTGATGGCCTTCAAATTTATTTGCAGAATAGATGATCTGTGGGTCGCGGTTAATGTGGTTTCTTTGACTAGGTTCCATGTAAAGAGGTCCCTGCCCAACGACTGCCTCGGAATTCCCCGCCCGTAGCCCTGCGCCAAGCTTGCAGTACGTTGAGAAGTGTCCTGCGGAAATTTTAGGAGCCGCATCCTTGGTTGCTGTTAAGTCGGGTGGTAGGACCGACCTGCTAGATTCTCTTGGGCTGTTTTGGGCTCCTCCGTGGCCGGTTTGCGCCTCGCTCACTTGTGCATGATTGGATACTTTAATGCTGCCAGGGTGTTCTGTGTGCCAGGTATACTTTGAGCCCTCTGCCCAAGGCGAGGATGTGGGGTCCAGGGGTTGTGTTTGGATGTTATCAACCAACCCTGTTGTTTCCCTTTTCCCCATAGGCTCAAGGGCTTCCCCGGCTAAAGCCTTCACCTCTTCCGGCGGTAAAGAGCCAATCTGTTGCTTTTTGACATTGCCATGTGAAATACTTTGTTTCTCTGCTTCCTTAACTACCTCTTCTATTCCATTTGAGTCCTTATGTCCAATCGAGACAGCTCCTGTATGAGTGTTGAACAGTGGATAAAGGCTCGAGTCGTGTGTGATACAGCGGATTTTATTGCGGCCCTTTCGCTTTTTTGGCCATTTCCCCTTGCAGTTAAAATTCTCCAAATCTTGATCAGATGGAAGTATTGACATTGGCGCTGCATTATCCTGTTGGTTATTCCTTTCGCTGCTTGTGGCCGGTGTTTCCGGGGGTTTTGGCGTATCCTTTGCCTCACCCCCCTTATCCCCTAGGTTTGCCACCTCTTGAACGTTGTTTGCGGGGGTTATAGCGCCTACTTCTCTGCTTGGAGAAGGCTTTGCATTGGTGAATTCTTTTAGGTCCGCCACAAGTTTTTCCATCACCTCCGGAAGCATACTTAATTTACCTATTATTGGTGAACAGTCGCAGCCTTGTCGCGGATAGTCAGCGTTCGCTTGGGCTCGTCTAATCAGGTTATTTAGCTTTGTGATTTTGTCGTCTATGTTAGCGACGTACACTGCCAGCGTGTTTAGTAGGCTGATTTGTATGTCCATTTTGTTAGCTTGATATGTCATGGCATCAGCTGACCTTTGTAGGATAACCAATGCTGTAGCCCATGCCGATTCCTGTTTGAATTCATCCTTCCCCCCATTTGCGACCGGTGAGTGCGTAGGGTTATTGGGAGCATCTTCCCCGTATGATGATAGCATATTTTCCCATTCTTTTGATTGAATATAGGAAAGATCTCTTTCCAGGTCGCACTGATCCTCAATGTAGGGGGTTGACAAACTCCGACCCTGCCCCTGAGGTGTGCACGGGGCGGGCTCACTTGCACCATCCCCTTGTTGTGGTGAATGCTCTTTCGGTCCATGGGGTGTGTTGGCAGAGATTTCCACGCTTCCCTTTTTACGCGGTGTCGGACACTTCTCTCCCTCTGCCGCCACCCTTATCTCCTTGTCCAAGCTAGAGGATCCAAGGCGGGCTTCGCCTCCTTCTGCTGATACACAAAGTTGGCCCTGTAAGCCATTCTTTTTTGATGAATTTGTAAGCTCAGACATACGGTCCGGGCTGACGGGAGGGATAGTTGGTTGCGTGTTCATTATCTGTGGGGGATTTAATAAATTCCCAGTTTTTTGACTCCCTTCCCCAACCGAGGCTGCTGATAAATCCCCGAAACTGCCCAGCGTGATAGTAAAACATCCTCCGTGGATTGTATCTGGCTCTACAAGATTGCTGGCTGCTGTGGCTGTAGCTGTCTGGTTTGCCGCATTGCCTAACTGAGTATTAGCATTAGTGCTCCCTTTGCAGATGGTGACAGCGGGGCTCAAAGGAACAGGTAGGCCCTTGATTCCCATGTTGCTAGAGAAAACAGCAGAACCTGCATCTTTAAAAAAGGCAAATTTGGACGTTATTTTTGGTTGCAGGCCTGTTGACTTATAGCTTGCAGTTCTAGCTTCCAAGATAAGAGGGTAGGGAGTGTTGACTGTAGCGCTTTCTAGTGAGTTTTGTGGCAGGTCAAGTATCTGGTCAGTATCTACAGTGGGTGCACCGTGAGCCATCCTCTGCTTCTTTTTCCTTAGTGGAGCTGCCAAGCCCCTCTGCTTCCCCGACCTCATAGCTCGCTGTTGTCGAATAAGTTACCAGAGATCTATGCGCCTACTTTTGACCTGTAAACTTGACAGACCAAGTAGGCGATGCGAACAGGCTGGGAGACAGGAGGAAAGAGAGCAGGGCTCACTGATGAGCTGCAAGCCGCACCCAGCCTAGCTGGGCCGCTTCCGCAGACTCACTGGGCACGCACTTCGCAGCCACCGCCTAACGGGGACCACGCTCCCTTCCCTCCTCCCTGCTCCTGCCGCTGCTTCACTCCCTTGATTTTTTCGATGCCTATTGCGATGCCTATTGCGACCAGGTGCCCTCGATGCCTGCGGAGTACGCAGGGGGTGAGCGGAAGAATGAAGAAAGCTCGGGGGGCCGGATCCAAGTCCGGAGTCCGAGTCCCAGGGACTGATATTAAAGTCCTTCTTGGTGCTCTTCAGTGCTTACTGAAAGACTAATTCACAGCACGCGACACAACACAATGCACCCCTCACCTCCTCTTCTGGGGCCGTGGCTGATGGTTGCTGTCCTCTCTTCGTGTTTCGTGTTTCCGCTGCCCCACTTACTTCGTTAAGACCGTTACACTGCTGCACCTCTGCTCTGCACCGGCTCCGGCTCCAGCCGCACCGCCGTGTCCCAGCCGTGTCTCAGCACGGGGCAAGACCAGACGCTCTCTGCGGCTATGGTTGTAACACCCTCCCCCCCTCCCCCCGATAATTTTGCTCCGGGCACCGCTGCTCCGCTCGCTCGCCCCTCCAGTCCTCGGACTTTCGGATTTCGAATCTCGTGCGAATAGAGTGCACAAACGTAAGCTTCTTGGCGTTAAACAAAAAGAATCACATAACCTAAATTGACTGCTAATCACAGACAAATGTGGCGGAGAGAAAAATTGTAATTAAAAAGCCATGTTTTTAATTGGTGTCTAAACCGAGAAGGTTTCCTTCAGCCCAGAGCCCCGGAGGGAGGGTGTTCCATAGTTTAGACTCAGCAGTTGAAAAGCCACAATCCCCATATATGACAGGTCTAGTTCTCAGGATGGCAAGCAAATGATGACTCTCTTATCTGTAAGAGCACAAGAGTTGGTGAAAAGAAAATGTATTGGCCCTATACGCAGGTGATTTCAAGTCTATTGTTTTATATATGATAGTTAAAACCCGAAAGGCTATCCTGGATCTTATTGACAACCAATGTAAGAATTTCAATAATGCTTCAATATGGGCTATTTTAGGAGTTCCAGTAAGTACCTGGGTGTTGAATGTTGGTTTAGCTTGAGCTGTTGCAGAATTTTATCTGGAGAGCTCACATAAATGTAGTTAGCATAACCTGATGTGACAGAATGAAAGTGTTAATGACTGAGGCAAGTAAGGTGGGATCAATGAATGAAGGATCTTCTTAACTAGACAGAGGTCTAGAACTCCCAGTATATGCATCACCTTGAAGGTGTAGGTGGGGAGCCCATTATTTCATGCCATGTGGTGTTATCCCATTCAGTCACCCCCGAAGCTGATGCTAATAGAATCTCATTTTTGTTGGGATTCAGTCTGAGAAAGTTGTTTGCCTCCCGGCTACATCCAATAGTGAAGGGTACTGTTAATCAACTCAGATTTTGTGGGAAAGAATCAGTGGGGTCTGAAAAGACAAAAGATAAGCTGAGTATCACTACTATGCATGTAGAAGCAGGACCACACCTGGTGAAACAATTAGGTCAGGGGTTGTATATACATGTTAATAAGAAAAGGACAAAGTATGGAAACCAGCTGGATATCACAATTGATGAAGTTGGTTGGAAGTATATGGTGGAAGAAAGCTAGTCAATAATCCATCTTGGAGAAAAGAGTTTATCCATGTAAGTGTCATGCTGGTAATGCCAGCTCCTTCTAATGTTTTAAACAATATATGATTGATAGTATTGAAGTAGTAGCGAAAACAAATGTAGTATCTATAGTGGATAGCACCAGTGGCAGCTTCTATTTTAGACATTGTCAATCAAGGAACGTTACATTTAGGTCGGATGAAAAACTACTGTTCTTCTTTGTTTACATTTTTACCCTCTATCCCATTTAGTCTAGTGGCCATCGTTTTAATTAATAATTCACTTGGTTCTGAAGAAATATCACATGATATCGGTCAATAGAATAACACATCTCCCAAAACTTTTAGTTCTTCAAGATGATCAGAATTCATGCTAGATTTCTACTTTGAGGGATCTCTAGGGCCCCACCTTTGAAAAAAACCAGAGCTTCTTTTGTAAGAAAGTGTTTCTCAAAGGAGTAAGATTCATTGATAAGGTTCCATCAAATGGAGGACAACCGTTATTTAAGTGGAGTATAACATTTGTTATGTACTTCAGCAGCATCTGTTTCTGGTCAATCTGCCCAGTTTCAAACCTCCTAAGAAATATATAGTGCTGTCTTTCAGGGGTACTTTTTCAATATATTTAATCGGCATTTCAGATTTTGATTCGATTTGTACATACAAGTGTCACGAAATATAGCACTATGTAAATGTCACTTATCTATGAGCCCATTGACTCTCTGTTTCACTCTTATTCGTTAATGTGCATTGCAGCTAAAACAATAACTAGACTAGTACATTAAGTCCCATATGTGCGAAGGCATTTTGCATTTCTTAACGGTGCAAATCGCTATTTCGGGCCGTTAGGAAATGCAAAATGCCATTTATCGATGTAAGAAATGCATTTGCGGTGGTTCAAAATGTGATCTATGCCTTGGAGAAATCACATTTTGGAAATCGCAAAATAGGAAATCGTAAATTGCGATTTTCCTAATTGCGAATCGCAAACCGCATGTACAACCGATTTCCTAATTGCGACTAATCTCAAAATGGCCATTTAGGAAATGCAATTACCATTGAATCGGATCAGTGGTAACCAGGTGCAAACTATAAAAAGGCACCCACAATGCACCAGGCTTTTTCAGAATGGCAGCCCTGTATGTTTTGGCAAGGAGGATGAAGATTTTGGCAGTGAGGCAGAGAAGGAGGAGGAGACAGGAGAGGATATTTAGGGTCAGGGTCACCCTGTTTGGACTGACAGAGGAGAAGATGCATGAGAGGTACAGACTCAGTAGTGAGGGGATACTTGATTTAATGCTAAGTTACAACCTCAGCTACAGGTCCCTACACTCTGAAGCAATGCAATCCCACCATATGTGCAGGTATTGTGTTCCCTACACCTCTTAGCCTCTGGCAGTTACCAGGGGGCCATAGAGGTTGTGGGGGAGGGGGTGGTGTCACAAAGTGCAATGTCCAGTTTTCTACGCAGGTTCCTGGACATCATGGTGAGCAAAGTCAACCACTATATCATTCCCCAATATCCCCAATCATTGCAAAACCTAAACTGATGTTCTATAGGGTAGCACACTTCCCAAATGTCATCAGCTGTGTTGATGGCACACATATTGCCATATGTCCTCCTCAGCAAATGAGTACATATACAAAAACAGAAAAAGCTCACACTCACTCAATGTGCAGGTAGTATGTGATGCCTCCTGTATCATAACAGACCTGAGACAAGATGGCGGCCGTTTGCTCGGCCGAGTAAGCTGGTTATCGGTGCTCTCCCGGATCAACTCCCCCCCTTTGGTTCTATGGTGTGGTCTTGGGCATCGTAGACGGCTCGGGATGTAAGGAAGAATTGCGCTATGTTCTGGCGGTGCAGGTCCTGGAGAATAAATCTCCCACAGCCTGCAAAACTACGGTATACCGGCTTACTGTGTTGGCGGCAAACAGCTTGGCGGGTTGATCCAATGCCTCCGAGGAATGCAACCAGGGGCGCAAAGGCCCGAGGGCCTCCCCCGGGCGCAGATTCTGATGCTGGGTGTGATGCGAACCCGGCAAAAAGCAGCAGCGGTAGAGGAGGCGAAGCTGGATGCCGGCAAATGGAGAATTCCTCTCCGTCGGGAATACGGAAAAACGGCACCACTACTCGTGGCCGGCTCACAGTTCCAGCATTATTTAAAGCTCACCCCGGCAAAGGGAAAAGTGCAATAACGCTCACAGAGCCTCGCGGAGCATCGGCGGTGAGCAGTAACAGTGTTGCGGGTGAAACTGGCAACAATGTTGCAGTAGAAGGCTTGCTGTCTGGGAGACAAGGTGCTGTCAGCGATTCTGTTTGTGTTTCTGTGGCGGCTCCCATCGAGGAGAGCGGGGGGAGTAGGCGGGCCCAGGGTTTGAGGGCAGAGGTGCTTGGTATTGCAGCTGACATCAGTGCAACTCTCCTTACTGAAATGGTGGATGAGTTGGTTATGGATGGCCTTGATCCCCCAGGTGATAAAACATCCGAGGAGGGGATTAAGAAACTTACATTGGAGGATGTCCTAACTAGTAATCCTTTAAGGACTGACCAATCACAAGAAATTAGCAGTGATTCCCTGGAGAGATGGGCAGAAGGATCTCGGGGATGCAAAATGTGGATAAGCCGGTCTCAGGACAAGTCAAGGAAGGTGATTCTGGGGACAAGTTCTATTCCATGTCTGACCCTTCCAACTCTTCTGGGGATGAGAGTCCTGGGAGAGAATGGGCAGAGGATAGGAGTGACACCAGCAGTCTCCACCTGGATGAAGAGGAGACAGGTGATGAGATCTCATTGAATAATGGGACCGTTCGGAAACAAAGGGAACAGCCTGTATCTTTGGCAAAGTCAGCTTTGGGTCCAGTTGGCTCACTGGTCTGGGACTATTCGTTCTCTCCAAATTTGGGTGATGAAGGAAGACATGGCGAGATACTTAAAGGGGCAACTGGGTTAAGCACGGCACCGCAAGGCGAAATTACTCTCTCTACTATTTACCAAAGCATAACGGCGCATCGAGAGGAGACCAGGGCTGAAGGGCTACGGACTCAGGTGGCCGTGCGAAAACTGCAGAATACAGTACGTAGAGTTGCCAAGACCTGCTCTGAGTTTGTAACGAGATTTGGGGAAGCTGAAGCTCGAATATCAGTTTTGGAAGATGATTTAGCCCAGCAGAAGGTTATGACAGAGTCTTTGAAAGCGCAGAAGGATGACACAGCATGGAAGTTGGCTGAGTTGGAAAATCGCTCCAGAAGAAATAATTTGCGGATTTTGGGAGTACCTGAAGGGCTGGAGGGCAGTGACGCTCGACAATTTGTTGTAGAACTCTTCTCGGAAACCTTCCTCGAGTTGCAGCACTGGGATTGGAAAATTGAAGTGTTAAGAGCCCACAGATTCCCATTCAATCAACGGAAAAAGGCTGCGGGATCTATTGAAAGACCAAGAGCAATTCTGATCTGCCTCAATAATTTTTTATTACGAGAAGCAATTTATGATTTGGCAAGACCAGATAAGAAGAGAAAGGGAAAGGGGTGCGAATTTTTTGTTCGACCTGATTTTTGTCAGGCCACAGTTGAGAGAAGGTGGCATCTACGGCAATTGATTCCTTTATTTCAGGCGAAGGGGGCACAGATTTTTTTATTAAATCCTGCAAAATTGAAAATTATATATAAGGGTCAGACAAAATTTTTTGTCTCAGAGGTCTTAGCGAAAGAGTTCTTAAATTCATTCTGATGTAGATATCGGGACAAAATTGAATGAAATGAAATTGCACCAATGTTTGTTTGGGGGAAAAGTTAAGTTGACTTAATGTCATCAGTGTAAGGGGTTAACTTTGTTGCTCCTGCTATGTTCCCTTGACATTCTTTCTCTTTTTTCTTTTTCTCTTTCTTTTCGCACCCGAACTCCTTTTCCTTTTTTTTAGTGTGGGGGGGGGGGGGGTTCCGGTGGCACCGATTATCTGCTTCCCATCACAGAGGACTTGGTCCTTATGTCTCAAATGGGTGGAGGGTGGGATGGGTGGAAGTGGGTGGGAGGGGAGGTTTGGGGTAGGGGAGTAGGGGGGATGGGGGCGGCACTGTTGTTTCGTTTGGTTTTTGGTTATTAGTTATGGTTATGGTACTTGTTTCTATGAGAAAAATTGCTTAGTTGTTAATTGTAGCTTTGGGCTCGGGCAGGTCAGATTTGAGCTGGAATTTTTTTGTTATGATAATGGTTGGTAGAATTTGTATATGTTCATGGAACATATGTGGTTTAAATGATAGGAGAAAGAGAGGTGTGACAGCCAAAATCTTACAGGTCATGCAAGTTGATTTGCTATGTTTACAGGAGACCCATATATCTTGGAACAATCGTGGGTGGCTGCGGGATTTGGGTTTAGAAGTATTGGCTTGTACAAGGCAAAGCACAACGACTAGAGGGGTCGCCATTTTGGCAAAACATAATTTTGGGGTTTGTAAGCGGGTCAAGGAGGATATTTTAGGGCGCTGGGCCATAGTGGAAATTATGATTAATAACTCTCCTTTGTCAATCTGTTCTATTTATGGCTCTAATTTGGACGATCTGGAAGTGCTGCATTATTTAAGTGTGGAATTAGCACTTTGGCCACATCCCTTAATTCTGTGTGGAGATTTCAATCTGCATTTAGATAGTGATGTAGATATAACCAGTAATACCCTATATAGAGGGAAAAAAGTTAAAGTTTTTAAAGCCATTCAAGGGTTAGTTAGGGAATTTGGGTTGGTGGATGTGTGGAATAGACATAAAAGAGACGACCCAGGATCTACTTTTTATTCCGCTCCTCATAAAAAATTAGTACGTTTGGACTATTTTTTTGTTTCCACACAAATTGTTGAGACTGCTAAAATGGAGATTGCACCTAGGATTATCTCAGATCATAACCCAGCAATATTAGAGCTACCAATGTGCATAAAGGTCAATCATAAGACCTGGACCTTCGAGAGAAAGCTGTTGCTGGACCAAGCATATTGTACCTATATGAGCAGCTGGATTGAAGAGTTTTTGTGATAAATAGGAATACAGCTGCAGATGTAATGGTCTGGGACGCTTTTAAGGCTGGGGTACGGGGAGACTATTAGTTATTCTATAGCTAATCAGAGGAGAAAACTCGGTGAAACTAAGAGATGGATTGAACAGCTGAGATTATTAGAAATAGAACTTATGAGGAATATAATAAGGAGTCTTAGTATTGAAGAGTCTTTAAAGGCTATTGCTATTTTAAAAATGAAAATTCATCAGCATTTCTGTGAGGAGATAGCTGCTAAATATGCCCAGTTTAAGACTGAAGCATATGAAATTGGAGAAAATACTGGTAGGGTATTAGCCAAACGAGTACATCAGAGGGAAATGGCTAACCGGATTCATAGGATTAAGGATCACCTTGAACAAATACAGGATTCTCCGGGTGAAATTCTGAAAGTGTTTAATAGGTATTATCATCAGTTATATGCTGAGGGAGAGTCCATAGGTGGTAACGTTCAAATGCAGGAATTTTGCTCCGAATTAGAGACAACCAGGGTTACTCCTGATCAGAATGAGATTCTAGCAGCACCAATCACTTGGGAAGAAGTGGAGGGGGCGATAATGTCATTGGCTTTGGGAAAAGCGGTAGGCCCGGATGGTATCCCTCTGGAATTTTTTAGGACATTCCGGCAGGTACTTCAACAAGATCTCATGCTTTTATTTCAATCTGCACAAATGGGATCTATTCCGAATTCGTGGCGTAGAACAACTATAATTATCTTTAAGAAGAAAGATAAGCCTGAGCTGTATCCCTCTTCGTACAGGCCTATTTCACTTATCAATTCGGATAGTAAGATTTTTTCAAAAATCTTGGCTTGTCGACTGGGTAAAGTTATAACTTCGTTGGTGTCAGCTCAGCAACATGGATTCATTCCAGGTCGGGATACAGCTGATCATGTGAGAAGGGTAATTGCTCTTCTTGATTGGGCGCAGGCAACTGAATCATCGTTAGGGTTGATCCTGTTGGACGCCGAGAAGGCGTTCGACAGGGTCTCCTGGCGATTTTTATGGCATACTATGCAATGGAAGGGGTTTTGTTCGGAATTTATCCAAGCAGTGAAGGCTCTTTATGTATGTCCAGAGGCGGTTATACGTATTTCGGGACTGGAGTCTAGCGCATTTAGTATTAGCAGAGGCACAAGGCAGGGGTGCCCCTGCTCCCCCTTGCTGTTTGCATTATATATTGATGTATTCCTTAGCAGACTGAACTCGAGCACTAATATAAAACCTATTAGAATTAATAATATGGAGTTTAAAACATTGGCTTATGCCGACGATATCGCGGTACTTACTAGCGATGTAGCTTTGGCTTTTCCAGTAATCAAGAATTTGGCAGAATTGTTTGGTAGCTTTTCTGGCTATAAATTAAATATAGAGAAGACTCAGATGCTCCATTCTCAAAGTAATCTTCCGGTAGATTTGCCAATTGTTACTGAAGTAACCTATTTGGGTATCAAAATTACCTCGGTGGTTGAACAAATTCCAGATTTGAATATTATACCGGTGTTGGATAAGGTTAATAGTAATCTGGAAAGGCTAGATCATTTGCATCTTTCTCTCCATGGGCGCTGTAATGTATTAAAAATGCTGGTCCTGCCCAAAATTCTATATTTATTTAGAACAATCCCCCTTGAGTTCTCTGCCTCTTGCTTTACAAAGATAGATCGGATCTGTTCTAGATTTCTTTGGGGCTATCGGAGGCCGAGAAGAGCATTCAAACGAATGATACTTCCGAGACAACGGGGTGGTTGGGGTATTCCATACTTTTTGCTGTATTATTGGGCCTCTATGCTGCAACAGTTGGGGCCCCTCATAGTAGGGGTTAAGGCTGAGATACCGTTAGCCAGGAGACCAACCATTTATGAATTTGGGCTGGGGGAAGATGTTAATAGCTGTTTGGTAAGGTTTTTAGAGCCCAGCTATTATAAAAAGACAAAGTTTAAGGTGCTCAAAGCTGCATATCTAGTCTGGAAACAAATAAGGAGAAAGATGAATATTTCAAAGTTGAATTTCTATACCCCATTTTCTGCTCCGGCTCTTCTACCACCAATATTTCGGGACCAGGTCACATTTAGATGGGGGTCGAAGGGACTTCTCTTTGGGTGATTTGTTAGAAGGCGGTCAACTGTTATCTTTTACAAATTTGCAGGAGAAATATGGTTTATTAAAACAAGATTTTTTTAAATACCTACAGGTTCGTAGTTTTTTGGGGAGGATCGGGACAGGTGCAGGGTTATTAATGGAAAAAATTCCCCTGATTGAAAGAATAGGGACAAAATCCTCCATCGGTGAGATCTATCAAGTATTATTGGAAGTTTTTCCAGATGATATTGGAATATGGAATTCAAAATGGGAGAATAAGCTGGGGACTAGCGGAGTAAATATTGAGGACTCTTTGGATTTGGCGAATCAGATTTTAATGACTGGTAGACTTAGGAGTCAGCATTTTATGTCCATCTTTGATTTATATTATACTCCGGGGAAAATTGCCAAATGGGGGGGACGAGGGGGGATAAGTGTAATAGGTGTGGATTGCAAGCCGCAGACGCAGTTCATATGTTCTTTTCTTGCCCGGGATTAGGTATGTTTCTACAAGAGATTGAAAATTTTCTGATTAATATTTTAGGGACGCCGATCAGTATTACTGCGGATATGGTAATTTTGGGTGTAGGAGTCGATAGGGTAGGAACTACAAGGATGAAATTTATGAATGCAATTCTGTTTATTGCTATGGCCTTGGCCCGTTTATGTATAACAAGTGAATGGATCAGTTCTGACCCTCCTACATTTATTAGTTGGAGGTCTAGATTGCTAGCTATTTATAGTTTAGAAATGTCAATTTATAAAACCAAAGGCAGGAAAAAAAGGGCTTTTGGATATCAAATATGGGCTCCTGTTACTGATTGGATACAACAAATGTAATTGGTGTAAATGGTGTAAATGGTGTAATTATAGGTATTAAGTAATACCTGATGTTCGCTTTTGTCCTTTTTCCTTTTTTTTCTCTGAATCTAGAGAGTTAGACAAGGATAATGTGTTTATGTCTTCTTTTATTTTTTTCTCTGTCGTTAAGTAGTTTGGTGCAGATGGTACCATAACCTAATTATTGTATGTGCCTTGGTTATAAATGGGGTGAAAACCAATAAATAAAAAAAAAAAAAAAAAAAAGATGTATCATAACAGACCTTGTGGCAAGATTCCCAGACAGCACCCATGACTCATTCATGTTCCACGACAGTGGATTACATACCCGACTGGCACAGGGAGAATTTGGCGATGGCTTCCTACTAGGGAAGATAATAGCAGACTCAATGCCTACAGTGGCCAGGACGGTGTGTGTAATGTGATCTAATGGTGTACCTTCTTATGCCCTTAAGGTGGTAGTGCATACGCCTTACGTCTCTGGATCGTCACACCGTACCTGACTCCACGAACAAGAAGCAAAAGATAGTACAACAGGGCACACAGGACAACACGCTCCATCATAGAGAGGACCTTTGGGATCCTGAAGTCCCACTTTCACTGCCTCCACAAGGCTGGCGGGGCACAACTGTACAGAACAAATACATGCTGCAAGATAACTGCCACATGTTCCATATTGCACTATATTGCAATGAGGAAGGGTCTGCACGACATCCCCATAAAGCCTGAGTTTGACTCTAATGATAACTTACCACCACTACAGGTGCAGCAGGAGGGTACACATGCAGCAGAGGGACATGCACAACGCACAGAGGTAACAAACAACTATTTCTGAGGTAAGAGATAGCTAAACATCCTCTAAATGAGACATCACACATGATGGTATTGCTTAGTGCACAACTGAGTGACCACCTTTTATTCAGCTGGCCACAACATAGTTGCAAACAAAGATCAACTGCATCCTTGTGCATGATACATAGTTGACATGAGAACAACAAAGAAAATAACGTGTAACATAACTAAGACAGCTCATCCCACTGAGTGTCTATGAAGTCACTTCTTACAGCCCCTTCTGTTGGGCGCTTTGTCAGCAGCACTGGGTTGTGGGACTGACGAGCACTGACAAGGACTCATTGCCAGACTTGCGGTGGTGTGAATGCCTGGTATTGCATGGTTTCCGTAGGTGCCGGCAGAGCTAGGGTCCAGAATCCACAGCTAGACACATTAAGAAAAAAGGGTCAATTTTCACTGGAAAAATGTGATGTGTCCGCATTTCCTGTCGTGGGCACTAGACCTACCCACACAAGTGAGGTACCATTTTTATCAGGAGACTTTGGGGAATGCTGGGTCTGTTGAAGTTTGTGGATACACGCAGATTCCAGAACTTTCCATCACAGAAAATTCAGGAAAATGTGTTTTATTTATTACAAAGTTTGAGGTTTGCAATGGATTCTGGGTAACATAACCTGGTGAGAGCCACACAAATCACCCAATCCTGGATTCCCCTGGATGTCTTGTTTTAAAAAATATATAGGTTTGCTAGGTTTCCTTAGGTGCCGGCAGAGCTAGGGTCCAAAATCCACAACTAGGCACATTGCGAAAAAAGGGTCCGTTTTCACTTGAAAAATGTGGTGTCCATGTTGTATTTTGGGCCGTTTCCTGTCACGGGTACTAGGCCTACCCACACAAGTGAGGTACCATTTCTATTGGAAGACTGTGGTGAATGCTGGGTGGCTGGAAGTTTGTGGCTACCCCCAGATTCTAGAATTTTCCATCACAGAAATTTGAGGAAAATGTGTTCTTTTGACAAAGTTTGAGGTTTACAATGGATTTTGGGTAACAGAACCTAGTGAGAGCCACACAAGTCACCCCATCCTGGATTCCCCTGGATGTCTAGTTTTCCTTAGAGTCTGGCAGAGCTAGGGTCCAAAATCCACAGCTAGGCACATTGCGAAAAAAGGGTCAGTTTTCACCGCAAAAATGTGATGTGTCTACTTTGCGTGTTGGGCCTTTCCTGTCGCAGGCACTAGGCCTACCCACACAAGTGAGGTAGCATTTTTATTGAGAGACTATGGGGAACACAGAATAGTAGAACAAGTGTTATTACCAATTGAGTTTCTTTGCATTTCTGCCTTCCAAATGTAAGACAATTTGTAAAAAAGAAGTCATATTGAAAAATGACCTCTAATTCACATGCTTGTATGGGTACCCACAATTTTTAGAGATGTGCAAATAACCTCTGCTTCTAAACTCTATAGTTTGTTCCCATTTCGGAAATATATAGGTTTCGTTGGTACCTATTTTTCACTCTTTATATTTTACCAAATGAATTGCTATATACCTGGAACAATGAAAAACCATTGCAAGATGCAGCTCAGTTATTGGCTCTGGGTTACTCGGGTTCTTGGTGAACCTACAAGCCCTATATATCCCCGCAACCAGAAGGGCCCCCCAGATGTAACGTTACATTGCTTTAAAAAAATCTGTCATACTTAGAAGAAGTTACAGATGAAAACGTTGGCACAAATGGCTGTTTTTTCAACTCAATTTCGATGTTTTTTATTTTCAACTGTTAGTTTCTATAAAAAACCTTGAAGGATCTACACAAATGACCCCTTGCTAAATTCAGAATTGTATCTAGTTTTCAGAAATGTATAGATTTCCGGGATCCATTATTGCTTTCATAACTTTTTCTACCACTAACTGGAAGGAGGTTGAAAGCACAAAAAATAACAAAAATAGGCTACGTCCCAGTAAAATGCCAAAACTGTGTAAAAATGTTAGCTTTTTGACAAAAGTCTGCCTGTCCCTGAAAGCTGAGAAGATGGTGATTTCAGCACCACAAACCCTTTGTTGATACCATTTGCAGGGAAAAGAACAGATGCTTTCTTCTGCAGCACTTTTTTCCCATTTAAAAAAGTTTTGCTGTATTTTGGCTAATTTCTGGGTCCCCTCCAGGGGAATCCAAAAAGCCTGGGTACCTTTACAATCCGCAAGATGTTGGAAGAAAAAGATGCAAATTTGGCATGGATACCTTATGTGGACAAAAAGTTACAGGGGGCTAAGCGCGAACTACCCCAAATAGCCAAAAAAGGCCTAGCACGGGGAGGAAGGCCTAGCAGCAAAAGGGTTAAAGCTGCGTTCCGCCACTTTGGAAACGCAGAGCTTCACCGTATTTACAACAATATGGTGCAGCCTTGCGTTTCCCCCTGCACTGGCGCTAATTGCAGCTGTCTAGCGCCAACGCAGGCACCCTTGCACCATAGTGCAAGGGTGCCTGCGTTGAGGGAATGATTATTTATGTGCAGGAAGGTGTACCTTCCTGCACATAAACAATCTTAAATGGCGATTTGTAACTTCTATGTGTGCTGCTTTGGGCAGCACACATAGAAGTTGCAACTGTCATTTTTAAAATTATTGTTTATGTATGGCATTTTTCTGTTTCTATGTGTGCTGCACAATGCAGCACACATAGAAACAGCAAAAACAGTTAAGACCAGGTTTTTTGGGTCTTAATTTTGGTGCTGTCCCATATTTACGTCACCCTTGTAAATATGGGTCAGCGTCAAAATCAATGGGTGTTGTGGCGGACCGCCCACCGCAACAACCATTGCCCACCCCTATCACACTAAGTAAAGCGTGAAAGGGGGCCTTATTTACAAGGCAGCGTTAAGCCACGTTAAGTGGCTTAACGCTGCCTTGTAAATAAGGTGAAGCCTGTATCGCGACAGGAACATCAGAAAAAGTGACATTCCTGTGGCGATAGGGGCTTGTAAATATGCCCCTGTGTGTCTGACTCTCAGATAACTATGTGCTGAATCCCATAACACAATAAAAGCACCACGATGGTCCTCATCCATGACATGGAAAAACTTCCTACATAGAATCACAAAACAAAGGCAACACCCTTCCAACCACAGACTCTACATGGCGCAGCTTGCTACACATATTTGTAAGGCCTTCAGTGCCCCACATAGGGTTATTCAGCACTATATAAATGATGCAAAAAATAAAACACAATACAAAAATGTTTAAAGGGCTATATACACGAGAGGTGACAAACCTCACTCTTGCCGAGGTCTTCAATAAAATGATGTGGTTGATGGTGTCAATTGCAGTGGGAAGAGCTAAAAGACCCAGCTCTCTTACATCACCACCATCACAATATTGACTATAGAAATATCGTTCTTTGCAAATAGCCCACAGCAAGAACCGATGTATGACCAGCCTTTACCATCATTTCCTTTGAGCTCCCTACTTCAAATGTATTTTCATTTTGTTCATTAAATAAAACATCCAGTAATGCAAAACACCTTGTTCAGTCCCGATCAATTACATGGAAGCTTTTCTCAAGAACATTTGTTGCGACAAACAACTCTAAAACCACTTCCAGATGTTTTGATGAATAAAAGTTCATTCATTTGTAAAATCAGTGAATGATTTACATTTTCCGACATTTAAATCTGAGTATTCCTGCCTATATGTAACTATGACCTTTTTCGCAAGTTTGCTTACAAATAAAATCAAGCATTTACAAATGCACTAGGTTTAGCCTGCTCGAACCGTCTTTTGAAAACCTAGGCATTGGCAAAGACATTTCTTTTGGGTTTTGTAAAGGTTAGTTAAGTCTGTAAACTAACATATCTATTGCATATGCTCACTTGCACTGGTTCCAAATTCTCTTCTTAGAGTCTACCTGAACATTAAAGTATTCAAAATGATTTACGTCTGTGCCTTGGCACAACCATGCAATGGCTACTCACAGTATGCAAGGGATTACGCACCATTGAGCCATGGCCAGCCTCGTGCCAGATGCTACGACCATTGTACCAGGGCCAACATTTCACCAGGACTAACCATCATTGTGCCAGAGCCAGCATGCTGAGAGGGTTACATTCACTGTGCCGGGCCGGCATGGTATCAGGAATCACCACTATTTTCCCAAGGCCAACATGTTGCCCGGGATTGCTTTCATTGTGTCAGGGCCAGCATGTTGCCAGAGATTTTTACCATTGTGCCAGGACCTTCCTACTGCCAGGAATTACCTCCATTGTGCCAGGCTTTGAAGACTGCCAGGGATTACTACCACTGTACCAGGGCCAGAATGTTGTCAGGAAATACCCCCATTATGCCAGGGCCCCCCTATTACTAGAGTTTGACACCATTCTAGAATGGGCAGCATTTTACCACAAATTATTACCATTGTGCCACGGCCAGCATTTTGTCAGGGATTACTACCATAGTCCCAGACCCAACATTTTACCAAGAATTACCACCATTGTGCCAAGGCCAGCATTTTACCAAGAATTACCACCATTGTGCCAAGGCCAGCATGTCTCAAACGATTACCACCTTTGCACCAAGGCCAACATTTTACCAGGGAGTTCCACCATTGTGCCATCCAGCATGGTACCAGTGATTACCACCACTGTACTGGGGCCAGAATTTTACCTGGAATTACCAGCATTATTCCAGGGCTGGCATGTTGCCAGGGATTATTGCCATTGTGCCAGAACCAGTTGTTGCCCGGAATTACCACCATTGTGTGTGCCAAGGTCAGCATGTTTTCAGTGATTGCCGCCATTGGGCCAGTGCCAGCATATCATTATGGATTCTCATTATGGCAAGGATAGCATTTAACTAAGACCTGCCACCTTGTGCCAGAGCTGGCATGTTGCCAGGGACTTTATTTGTGGAAGAATCAGCATGTTTCCAGTGTTTACTACTATTTTGCAAGTGCTAGCATGTATATGCCGCTATAAAGCCATGGCCAGCATTTTACAAGGGATTACTGTGCCAGGGCAGCATGTTGCAAGGTATTACCACAATTGTGCCATCTGGAACATTTCACAGGCAGGGGCCAAAAAACTCGCTCCTCGCCCACACACACAGATATACAAGCATACATACAAACCAACACAGAAATGTACCCATGCAAATACACACACAGAGACATATGTGTATACACACACACACACACACACACACTTTTTCATACTTAACTTCCCTCCAAATTCCTGTTACTTCACTTTCAGAGTTGCCTCTTCTCTCGTCTTATACGACTCTAAGGAAAAGGAAGCAAGTAAGCTCTGACACCTGCTTAGGCGGAAAATGGAAGTCCTGCGCAACTTCCTGTTGAACTGTCCCTTCAATACTAGTGTCAGAGGTCACACGTTCACCCAGGAAAAACTGGACAGTGACGAAAACCACTTCTTTTCCTGCTGAGTGATATCTCCGAAGAAACAACCAAGCCTATGGGAAGATTTCTTGTGAAAAACTGAGAACGTAAAGAAAAACACTTGAAAAATAATGCCCAGAATAAAAATAGCTATGTGACGTCTGCATAAATATCTATATGTACGGAGACGGAGGGAAAACCAACGAAATTTTGATATTTGATATTGTCTTTGTGTGTAAGGCAGCTTTCAATGCCGAAAGCACCTAATAAATAAATTCACATTTTTCTCTCCTCTCCCCCCATGTTGCTCCCAATCAGCGCAGCCAGGGAGGTAAGAAGGGGAGGGATAGCGACTCTGGAAGCCTGTGAGTTGGCAGTCAAGGAGGAGCATGCAGGTGTGTGGGGATAGGGAAGTGGGTATGAGTGCCTGGTGGGGAGCAGGGAGATATAGAGCCCAAACAGAATGCAGGATGAGCAATGAGGAATGAATCAGCAAATGTGGGGCAGGATGGAGAGCAGGCCCATGTGTCTGGCAGGTTCCAGGAGCCCAACAAGAGTTCTGTGGGTGATCAAGAGGTAGTGTGGTAGTGGGGAAAGGAAACAGGCTGTAATGTCTGACTGGGGAGGTGTCAGGAGGAGGTCTGGGCGGTGAACTCTGCTCCGGTTTGCGGAGTTTTCCGCACTCCGGAGCACGCGGAGTTCTGAGAAACTCTGCTCTGCTTTTTCCTCGCTCGCGCTTGCCAACGTTAAGTTGGTGAGCGTGAGCGAGGAAAATCCAATGCTAGACCACCTCCCAGGGAAATTTCTCAACCCCTGCAGTCATGGATGGTCGCGACCACTCGCGTGGCAAAATCATCCGTTAGCATTGAAGAAGCTGCTGCTAAAGTAGAAAGCGGCAGAAAGAAGCAGCGCCCTCTTGCTCTGCACATGGTGTCGTTCGCTCTGGAACAAACACCTGGCGCTAAAAATCAGCACGAACGGCAGGACTTAAAGCACTCCGCAGCTTGCGGGACTCCATGTTGCATGGCGGAGTCTTTTGGTCACTTCGCAGAGTTCCGCATAGCAGAACTCCGCATACTCCGCCCAGGCCTAGTCAGGAGCTATTGAGTGTTCTGGGGGTGGATAGTTAGGCACAATGAAGGAGCTAGCTTCTCTCCACCAGTGCATTTAAATGTTATTACTGTATTGCTGTATGCAAGCAGCAGGATACACTTTTCAGCCTGCATAAGAATTAACAGTGGGTTGTAGAGCATACTTATTCACACGCCAAATACTATTTTAACACCAATAGGCTTAATCTCAATGCTGCAACTTCTCAGTAGAATTGAGGCCAAATCTAAAAAGATGTTTAACACAGTAAAATTTGTGAAATGTAACTTTGAATAACAAAAAGTAAGCTTATAGACAAGGGGGGGGGGTCAATTAGGGACTGCATTTTAATTAAACCACTACATTTCCATACTGTGAAAGGGTCACATTCATTGCTATCTCACTAATGTACATAACGGTATAATATATCCAGTGTTGTGTGAAATGTATCTCCAATTATCATTTACTCTAAATATAGCTCCAAGCAGAGGAAGCACGAATTTTCTTCCACCTTCAAGCAATGAAAACAATGATACAGCAAGATATACCATGTCAAAGGAAAGACATTCAAATCAATACCCGGGGAACACGCAAATCTTACATAATTATTTTGATTGTGTGGTCCCATTCTGTTACATGAGATCTTGAATACCCTCAAGGTACTGAGTCATCCGAACTATCCCCCCCAATTGGAGCTATGAATTATTAATGCCGATTGACATTTCTCTCAGCTATGCCTTTAACCCAGGAGAGAACTTAGTAGTGGATATAGATTACCCTATACCAATCAATACCATTTCCACGTCTTCAGTATTAAATGGACAGTTGTCTTCTTGTCAAATTTCTTGCAAATCATTGAACTCTCTGCAATGTCGTAGGATGAAAACCACAAACAATAAGCACCGTCGGCCCATTATGTGATTGTATTATTTTGGGAGTGATTCTGTTAACACTGAGATGTAACATTATTCTATCCAGACCAAAGTATTTCAAGGTATTCAAGACATTTGTGGCTCATTCACCGAAATACATGTAGGAAGTTTGCTTTAAATCTGTATTTGTGGAAAATTACCCTTCAAAATCCAAGACATTCATAGATTGTTTAGATTAAGTTTCTAGTCTCTTCACTCAAATTAGTTTTGGGAAAAGATTTACAGTTTACATAAAGAGGTCATTCGTTATGAATTCTCCCCAAAGGATACTATCTGTGCATTGCTAGTTCGTATATTGTTTTTTTAATTTTTCTGCCACTACATATCTATCCAGCAGATAGGATATGTAGATATCTAATTATAAATGCCCATGAATGAAGATTGATATATAATTGTGTGTATAGGTATCATCTAAATAAAAATAAATTAAAAAAAATGGTATGCGGTTCGTGTAAAGCCTGTTATTTCCCCACTGGGAAAATACTGTTCTAGACAAAGAAAACATTTCCTCAGTGCCTTCATTAAATAGGAAGGTGTTCTCTTTCTTCCCTTTAGAGAAACAATTACTTCTGCCTTTGCAGGAGTAGTTTTCCATGTACTTTCCGGGTGTAATAGCCATAACCTTTCTCAATACTCGTGAGTTTTCAAAGCTACCCCTTTATCCTGGTAACATCCCCTTTGTTCTCTTTTCCCTATCTTAATGTAGTCCGATTCATTTAGAAAGTTCAACCCGGTAAATAGATTTTTCTGCATGAGTGTGCCTAACATCCATTGATAAAAATCTTCAAATCCTGATTATTTGAATTAGGCCTGAAAATGTAGGAATGTAAATTCAACTGTTTCATAGTGCACAAAGAGTTCTGTAAATGAGCCCCTGTTTTGTTTGTTAGCGTCATCTATTTTTTTTTATTCCTATTATTGTCTGAGTATGACTGACATGGCTAATTTAACTAAAATTAGTGGATGTAAATTTCATGCCATATATAGACGACCTGTATGTGCGACATCATTACTTATAAAATGTCTTAAACTAAGTTAAAAATCTCTAAAAAGAAGTGTTCAGTGTCAAATACAAACAATAGTTTTGAGCCAAACCCCTTATGGCCTTTTTTTCAACAAGAAACTTAGAATCAAGAATCAGATTCAGAAGCTATGGCCATCTTGCCTGTTGACACTAGACACTTTGAAGAAGGTTCTACCATTTCTCCCCCAATCAACATGCTCACTTGATGATGTCCCTCCTTGACTATGGCAACATCGTGCACATTGGTCTGTCGGCCACATACCCTCCAGAACCCTGCACTCTGGTTCCCCCTTCTGGATATCCCTTTACATATCAAGGAATACTGCAGGGGGCAAATCCTGTGGAATCCTCGTCCCAAGCCCTGGAAGCCCCCCCCCCCACTTCAAATACGCCAGATTTCTAATTTTGCTCTGTTTAAGAAAAAACTGGAAACTCGTTTTATCTCCTAATTCTCTGCTTTTGTGCCTCTCTTGTTTGCCTCATGTTTTTTGATTAGTGACTGCTCTAGCACTATGTTGCCCTCGGGCGACCCTGTGCCTTATCAATAAATAAATAAATACATGCTATTACTGCTATTAACAATAACAATATTGTGGGGTGTGGCAAAGCAGCCGAAGATGGCAGTAGCAGTGACCTGAGTGCCGCACGCTGCCCCACCACCACCTAACATTATCGGAACACGACAGCCCCAAACACGGCTGGGAAGAAGTTCCAGGTGATTGGCCATTTCCCAGAGGTGCCATTTGTACTTCTGCGAGGACCCAGAGCAATGCCTGTCCCTTGTTATCTGTGACGCATTGGAGGCTGTGTGCGGCAGGCCTGGAATTGGCCCGCCCACCGGTGCAGGCAGAGCACTGGGGGTGGGCAAGTGGTTTGACTGTAAGGGGGCACCTGGTGCCCTCGATGACTTGTAGCAGCAGCTGGAAGCCCTTGTTGGCCAGGATTCTGTGTGGTGGCAGAGCTGCCTTGCTCTACCAGTTCCCTGGGCGGCACCTGTGGCCTGGACTGAGCCGGTCCTTAAGAGGACTCAGGCGTCTCCCTGGAGGTGCCTCCACTTTGTAACCGGAGTGGCCGACTAGACTGTGTGCTTGGAGGCCAGGGAGCACCCTGCATCATCCTGCCCTGTACTCCAGACAGCCTCCCTGTGTCAGGCGGGGTAACCGGGGAGGAGCCTGCCCATTGCTCCCCCTTGGGCTCTCTCTCCTCCTCAACTGGGGCTCTGGACTGGCCCATGGTCTGTTTGCCACCTATATTTGGCCTTCTGAATGGGTGACCACGCCCAGCACAGACTTGTGTTGTGTTGAATACCAAAAGGGTACGATTGGTGCTAGGTGTGGGGAGCTCGGGCCCCCCTTGCCTCCTAGCCGCGTTGCCACTGTGTTAGGGAGCATACCCCTGCTATGTGAGGAGCTTGGCTGTGCTGTCACCCACTGGGGGGCTACTGAGGAGAGTGCAGTGCTGTGTCAGTGGAGATTTCCCTCCCAGTGGTGCTGCCGGTGGTTTCCAGTGGCCTGGCGTTGGCAGTGATGGGATCTTCAAAGCTGATGGGCTCTTTCTTTGCTAGCTGCTCTCGAACCCTCATCCCCTAACACAGAGGAACCTAGGAGACAGCTCCATGGGTTGCCTTGCATTGCCTTGCTCCACCTGTGGATTCCTGACCTTGTCTTGGCCTTCATTAGATCCCTCTTCTTCTCCTCCACCAGAGTGGCAAAATATCACATTCCATGCAAGGGCGGATAAACAAATTCAAGAGGATAGCCCCACAGTCAGCAAAGGAGTCATTGGACACAACTGCCAGGCATGGGACACCACCCCTGAACCAAACAATTTCAATCCTGCAGGCCATCAAAGACACTAGATCATCCTTGAAAGAAAAAATCGATGAGCTTCGCATAGATCTCAAACTACTCCATCAGAATATTCGTCATACTGCTGATAGTTTGACAGAGATGTAGGAATGCATCTCAACAGCAGAGGACACCACCCCTCACTTACAGTCCAAAATCTTGAACCTTCAGGGAGTAGTCCGCCAGCTGGAGGCATGAGTGGAGGATGCCGAGGGTCACTCAAGGCACAACAACATCTGAATTGTGGGCATCCTGGAGGGGTCAGAGGGGATGACCCCTATGCACTTCATATAAAAGTGGTTGAAATCTTGGCTCCCTCAAGAGGAGGTCTGCATGTGGTTCTCAGTGGAACGCACCAACAGGTCCTTAGCTCAGAGAACCCCGCTCCCCTTCAGGAGCATCACTGTGGCCCTTTATCACCCATATGTTCAAGTTCTCAGCCAGGGATTCTATCCTGTGTGCCTCTCTGAATACAGGAATCCTGATGTATGGCTTGTAGACAATTATGATCTTTACTGATTACACAATGAAAATCCAATAACAATGATGCTCCTTTCTGGATATGAAGCAGAAAAAGACAGCCTTGCAAATCAAGTACATGTTGCTCCTCCCCACCCGTCTCAAGGTCAACTTTAGTGATAATGAATGAATGAATGAATATAAAACTTGTAAAGCGCGAACTAAGCCCAAGGGCGTCAAGGCGCTGTAAACGAACCTAAGGATGCAGACAGAAAGACATGCTCATACCGAGGTCTGAGAGAAAAACCAAGTCTTTAAGGCCCTACGGAAAAGAGAATAGGACACCTGACTTGAGAGATGTTCCGGGAGGGAGTTCCACAGTTTAGCAGCAGCAGTGGAGAAAGCTCGACCACCCCATGTGACCTTCTTAAATCTCTGTACCATAAGCAGATTCTTATCTGCAGAGCGGAGCCGCCTGTTGGGAACATAATGATGGAAAATGGACTTAATCGCTTCAGGGCCTGACCCATAATAAGCATTGTGCGTCATGCACAGGGTCTTGAAAAGGATCCTACGGTCCACAGGCAGCCAATGCAGCAATCTAATGGCATCTGAGACTGAATCATATTTAGACAAATTCATCACCAGCCTGGCAGCGGCATTCTGCACCATCTGCAGACGTCGTATCAGGCCCTTGTTGATGCCCAGATAAAGTGCATTGCAATAATCCAATCTGGATATAACCAGTGCAATGACAACCTGCTTACGTGCATCGAAGGAGAGATAGTGGGAGATTTTCCGTAGGATCCTGATGATCCCAAAGCACGTGGAAATTGTCCTACTAACCTGAAGGTTCAAGGACAGTGAGTTATCCACGATTACCCCCAGGTTTTTGCCATGGGAGACCGGAGAGGGGCAGACGCCAAGGGCATCCGGCCACCAGTCTCTGGACCATACCTCCTGCTTACTCCCAAAGACTAAGACCTCCGTCTTCTCTCCATTCAATTTTAAAAAATTCTCCGCCATCCAGGAGGATACTGCCTGCATACAGTTCCTAAAATTAAGGGCCGAGTCCTTTATGTTATGCGAGATAGACACCATAATTTGGGTGTCGTCCGCATAGGACAATACTTCCAGCCCAAAAGATCTCACAACCTTCGCAAGAGGGGCAACATAAATATTAAAAGAGTAGGGCTCAGGGAGGAGCCCTGAGGAACACCACACAACAGAGGTTTGGGGGATGAGTAAAACGGCCAAGCTTAACCATCTGTGCCCGCTCGCTAAGAAAGGAAGCAAGAAGCCCCAAAGCAGTACTCCCAACACCTATCTCTCTGAGACGATCAATCAGTCTACAGGGAGACAGGGTGTCAAAGGCTGCGGTGAGATCCAGTAGAATAAGGAGGGTGGTATGACCTGCATCCACTTGAACTCGAATATTGTCAAATACAGCTGTCAAAGCAGTCTCTGTACTATGAAGGCCTCTGAATCCATGTTGCGAGCCATCCAGTAAATGGAAATCCTTAAGATAGGTACTGAGATGGGAATTGAGATATGTTTCAAAAATCTTAGCTGGAACAGGAAGCAGGGAGATAGGGCGATAGTTCTTCAATTCATCAGGATCCAGAGAAGGTTTCTTCAAGAGAGGCTTCACTACAGCCGTCTTCCACAAAGTGGGAAATAGCCCCTCTGAGATGGCAATATTGAAAACATCCGTCAAATGAGGGACAATAGCTTCACGACCAAGTTTAAGCACCTTGAGGGGGCAAGGATCCAGAGGGGAGCCAGATTTAACCCCTTCAAGGATCCGATCGGTCACCTCATAAGACATATTAGGGAAAGTGAACAAACTGGGCGACCCTTCAGTAGGTACAGCACCAATAGAGTGAAAGGTGGATCGAACAGAAGCCACCGGTGAGGGGTTGGAGGCTTCAAGCAGGGAATAGATATTTGCAATCTTAGTGTGGAAAAATCAGATATTTTATCACAGCGCTCCTGTGAAAAAATTGAAGGGTCAAAGGCAGGGGGAGAGGTAAGAGACTTTATTACCTTGAAGAGATCTCTAGAGGATCTCATGGAGTCAGTGGTTTTAGAGAAATATAATCTCTTTTCCTCCATGACAGCAATTTTATATTCTTTGAGGCCTTGCTTATGTAGTGTCCTATTCAGCGGGTTTAGATCTAGGCGCCATTGCCTCTCCTGTCTGCGGCAGCCCTGTCTCATCATTCTGAGCCTCTCCGTAAACCAAGGAGCAGAGGGTTTTTCCTTGCTGAATAGTATTTACTGAGAGGTGCAAAAGAATCCATAGCAGTTAGCAAATGTTGCGATAATTCTACCGCTGCCAAATTAGCATCATTGAACTTAGTGAACACAAGATTGTTAAAAATTTTTGAGAGAGACTCATTACTTATGAGGCTAAGATTCCTCCTCTCATCTAAGTTCATATCACCAGAGATAATCAGCGTCGGAGACATAAAATGTAGGTCAAAAGGGACAGCAAAATGATCAGACCAGGCTAGGGGATAGGTTCCCCACCGTTACACGTGGGTCATTCGAAAAGACCCCATCAAGTATGTGTCCCGCTAAATGGGTAGGCTTCTTGACCAGCTGAGAAAAGCCACATCCATTAAGGGTGTCCAAAAGACCCAGGGCATCCCTGCAGTCGAGGTTATCAAAGTGAAAATTAAAATCCCCCAGGAGAGTGAAATTAGATCTTTCACAGTAGGGCTCCAAGAGCCTACTAAAATCCTGACTAAAGGCAGCCCTAGATCCAGGTGGCCTATAACAGAGGATGCCAGAGAAACTTTCCGTGGAATGAAGATTAAGAGAAAAATAGAAGGCCTGGTAGAGATCAGGAGGAGCGGACAGAGCCTGAGTGCGACAGATCAGGGTTTCTTTATATAAAATGCCCACACCCCCTCCCCGCCGATCTACCCTGTCCATTCTAGCCAGGGTATAACCAGTAGGAATAGCATCTACTAAGTCAGGACCAGAGGTGTCCGTAGCCCAAGTTTCGGTGATGAAAACCCATGTAGGTTTCCTGGCTGATACAAAGTCTCTAAAGGCAACCTTATTTTTAATCAGAGATCTGGCATTAATGAGAAAGCCCTGTGCAGTCTGTACTATAGAACTGGTGCTAGTACTTTTATTATTCGAGGGAGTGTTACAAGCCTGTTTAAAAGGGACATTACATTCTGTACAAACCAATATTCGCGTTTTAGCTAAAATATCCGGGTCCAGGGAGTGATGGCAAGGAGCCCAGGCTGCCCGCAGAGCCAACAATGACTCACGGGAAAGGCAAATCCGTTCCCGTTGACCAGCAATGGACAGGACAGCATCTCCTGCGCGAGGCGCGATCTTAGCGCGGACGGGCGCAGACGGGCTTACCTTTGGCGCGCCTTCGGCGCGCCGGTGGCGCGCCCGCTGCACGCGTCCGCTGCGCGACAAGCCTGCCATGCTGGTTAAGTAGAGGAGCAGAGCTAGAGTGCTAACAGCCTTGGCTCCACCCCCCCCAGAGACCGGAAGAGGCTGAAATGTACGCCGGCGCCCTCCACAACAAACGGGAACACCCGCGGTGGAACGGGGCGCTGGCGAAGTGAGAATGAAGCACCACGAGAGAGACAGTCTCCCGAGAGAAGTGGAGGAAAGGGGACAACTCCAATGAAATGTGCAAAATGCAAGAAGGCAGGGTAAGAGCAGCAAAAGTACCCAACACACAACACTGTACAACACTTAAAAAAAAAACGAGATAAAAACAGATGGTATATTAAAAATAATGAGGCAATAAATGAAGAGCTAAAAACATCAGCAGCAGCAAGTTGTCTGCGCGCGTCCGCTGCGCGACAAGCCTGCCATGCTGGTTAAGTAGAGGAGCAGAGCTAGAGTGCTAACAGCCTTGGCTCCACCCCCCCCAGAGACCGGAAGAGGCTGAAATGTACGCCGGCGCCCTCCACAACAAACGGGAACACCCGCGGTGGAACGGGCGCTGGCGAAGTGAGAATGAAGCACCACGAGAGAGACAGTCTCCCGAGAGAAGTGGAAGAAAGGGGACAACTCCAATGAAATGTGCAAAATGCAAGAAGGCAGGGTAAGAGCAGCAAAAGTACCCAACACACAACACTGTACAACACTTAAAAAAAAACGAAATAAAAACAGATGGTATATTAAAAATAATGAGGCAATAAATGAAGAGCTAAAAACATCAGCAGCAGCAAGTTGTCTGCGCGCGTCCGCTCGCGCGACAAGCCTGCCATGCTGGTTAAGTAGAGGAGCAGAGCTAGAGTGCTAACAGCCTTGGCTCCACCCCCCAGAGACCGGAAGAGGCTGAAATGTACGCCGGCGCCCTCCACAACAAACGGGAACACCCGCGGTGGAGACGGGGCGCTGGCGAAGTGAGAATGAAGCACCACGAGAGAGACAGTCTCCCGAGAGAAGTGGAGGAAAGGGGACAACTCCAATGAAATGTGCAAAATGCAAGAAGGCAGGGTAAGAGCAGCAAAAGTACCCAACACACAACACTGTACAACACTTAAAAAAAAACGAGATAAAAACAGATGGTATATTAAAAATAATGAGGCAATAAATGAAGAGCTAAAAACATCAGCAGCAGCAAGTTGTCTGCGCGACTTTCTTTTCCGACACTTCAGCGAGGGCCTGGGACTGGATTGAGGTGCACCCGAATTTCAGAGGGCCCACATCTCAACGAGGCGACATTACAGGAATCTAATGCGATCCTGGGCACTGGATCTCTTTATCACGGAGATCCCTCAGGAACAGACGGCCACATTACTCTGAAGAGTGGGGAGGAGTAGAGCAAAACTACCAAAGTCCAACGTCAGTCCTCTGTGGACACTGAACTAATAGGCTCTGGGCCCAACTCATTCCAAATGTAAAGTGGTCACACTTCTGGCTCTGCCAAACATGGTTTGCAGTGTTTTAGTACCCTAATGCTACGTGAGGCACCTCTCACTAGGTTAGGACGCTCCCTGTTGTTTTTTTGTTAGGAGAGATTTCAGTTATGGGCTGGGTGGGAGGAGAATTGGTACATGGGGACGATGGTGTTGTGTTGCTGCCATGTTGGCAATTGTCCCTAGTTTACGCCCCAAAAGATACTTCCAGTTTTAGAAGAGTAGGGAGAGTGGGCTGGAGGGGTTTATGGGTTTCAGAATGAAGGGTTACTGGCAAGACAATTTAAGACCTGGTGTTCAATGCCAACGCTCCATGGACTATATACACAGCATCCCGACACTTGCCCATGCCTTCCCCTGATGGCTGACCAATACAAAGGTAGGACTAGAGGCTCAGTAAGATTTGTAATGTGGAATGTAACCGGCCTCCTCGACAAGATTAAGCGGGGTGGTTATTCTTCTCCATAGCAAACACAAGGTTCTTCTCCATAGACACTTCCAATTCTAAATCACACAAACATGGCATGACAAGTTGGGCAGGTATACAGCAGTTACCAGTCTCCAGTGGCATGAGGTGTTGTCCCTGGTAAGCGTCTACACCCACCACCCCTTTCTCCTTAGAGTTTCTTAGGCTTATTGGTGACTTTCTCCTACATCTCCCCAGTGGCCCATAGGTGTTAGGATGTGATCTGAATAGGGTCGCTGATGTGTTGCAGGATAGATCCTCCCCTGGCTTGGGGAGAAATGCTCCATGCATCTGGCTACATTCCTACCACAAATGGGCATTGTGGATGTCTGGCGCCTCCTTCACTCCACAGAGAGGGGCAACATTTTATACTCTGAGGCCCATAGGGTCTTTTCATGACTTGATTACTTCTTAATGCCCAATGCAGAGTCCCATGCAGTGCAGGAGGCCCACATCCATGTTCGAGGCTTGTCGGGCCACTCCTCAATAAACCTCACAATATCGATGGGGCAGCGACAAGCCCTGCTGCCATGGCATCTCAGTGCATGGGTACTTAAAGACTCAGTAAGTAGTGACCACATTTTGACAACCTTTGGCAGCTTCATGTCCATCAACAATGGGTCATTTGCCTCATCATGGGCATTCTGGGAGATGTTCAAGGCTACCTTGTAGGAGGACATGCTTAATCAGCTGACAGGGTTGAAAAGAAGGAAGCAGCAGGAAATTGTGGATTTGGAGATGCGTGTCCTGGAGCTGGAGGGTGAACATCATTTGACTTCAGACCATGCCCTCATTAGAGACCTGCTCTATTCTCGGCCCGTCCTACCCCCAGGTGAATAAGGCCTGCACAGCATAGTTGGCTATACAGAGCCTCATATATCAACGGGGAGACAAAACCAGTAAAACCTGCACTGGGTCTGCTTCAATACTGACAAGCATGGGCATATCACATACCTCCTGGACAACCAGGGGCTCACTATCTCCGGAGACCGTCCCATAGCGGGTGTTTCACAACCTTTTACATGTAACTGTATTCCCTAACTGCAACACCTACGCACATAGACCTGGCCTCCTTTGTGGCCAACCTCCCCACTAGGAAGCTGACAGATGAGGTAAATCCCCCAACGTTTTCCTACCCAGAATCCCCTGCAAACCTCAAATTTAGCTGGAAAAAATCAATTTCACACATTTATGCGTGGGATCACCGTGCCGGCACAAATGTCCTACCACCCAGCGTTCCCCTTATTCTCCCGAGTAAAATGACACCTCACTTGTGTGGTTGGGCCAAAGGCCTGTGACTGGGAAGGGCCGAAAACATAGGGTTTAAGGGTCTAAGTGCTACATTTTTTTTAAAATACGTTTTTAGTTAATTCTGCATTGGACAGCCAAAAATGTGTGGAAAAAGTGAGGTTTGCAGGGGATTCTGGGTAGGAAAACGTTGGGGGAGCCACACAAGCCATACCTCACTGGACTCCCCAGAGTGTCTAGTTTTCATAAATGTGTGGGTTTGGTAGGTTTCCCTAGATGGCCGATAGCCCGGGGCCAAAAAACCAGGTGCCCCCTCTCCAAAACCAGGTAGTTTAATGATAGGTAATTTTGAAGTCTCCACAGTACGATTTGGTCCATTTCCTGTTGCGGCCACTATGCCTACCCACACAAGTGAGGTACCATTTTTATTGGGAGACCTGGGGGAATGCTGGGTAGTAGGAAATTCGTGTCAGCCTGGTGATCCTACAACTTTCCCACACAAAAATGTGAGAAATGTTTTATTTTTTCAGCAAAATTTGAGGTTTGCAGGGGATACTGGGTAGGGAAACGTTAGGTGAGCCACGCAAGCCATACCTCACTGGACTCCCCAGGGTGTCTAGTTTTCAGAAATGTGTAGGTTTATAGGTTTCCCCAGATGACCGCTGAGCCCGGGGCCAAAAACCCAGGTGCCCCCCCTGCAAAACCACGTCGTTTTATGATAGGTAATTTTGAAGTCTCCACAATATGTTTAGGGCTCTTGCCTGCTGCGGGTACTTCACCCACCCACACGAGTGAGGTACCATTTTCATTGGAAGACCTGGGGGAACGCTGGGTGGTAGGAAATTTGTGTCAGCCTAGTGATCCTACAACTTTCCCACACAAACATTTGAGAAAAATTTGAATTTTTCAGCAAAATTTGAGGTTTGCAGGAGATTATGGGTAGGGAAACGTTCGGGGAGCCACGCAAGCCATACCTCACTGGATTCCCCAGGGTGTCTAGTTTTCAGAAATGTGTGGGTTTGGTAGGTTTCCCAAGAAGGCCGCCGAGCCCGGGGCCAAAAACTCAGGTGACCCACAATGCAAAACCATGTTGTTTCAAAATAGGACATTTTTATGTCTCCACAATACGTTTTGGGCCATTCCCTGCCGCGGTACTTGGCCCACCCACACAAGTGAGGTACCATTTTTATCGGGAGACTTGGGCAAATGCTGGGCGGTAGGAAATTTGTTGTTTCTTTCTGAAGCATGACAATTATGGCACAGTAATGCAAGGAAAATGTGACAGTCACATTTTGAGGTTTGCAGGATATTGTGGATAAGATAACTTGCTGGGATCCACAAGAGAGACATAACCATGTACTCCCCTGGGTGTTTAGTTTACAAGAATATCTAGAGTTGGTAGGTTTATCTTAGATGAAATGTACACCTAGGCAGAGAAAGACAGAAAACACAAATATTACTGCACAACCATCTATTCCCCAAGCACCCACACATACTGGTTGGATTTGGCACAAGGGTGAGTGATGGTTCAGTGTATTAAATTTTATTAACAAGAGATTTCACAAAAATGAAATACAATGTCAATAATTGAAAGGACAAAAAACTGAACCAGTGACTCACAGCTCGTGAGCTGTAAAGCCACGACAAGGCACCAACCTCTTTACAGGCCATTCATACACCTTTCATTCGTGTGACACATACAAAACCATTCACACCGCCAGCCGCGGGCCCATCACATTACAGCACTCACATCAGCAGACAGCACCATTCAAGGGCTCATCACTTTCACATACCCACATGCCTGACACAGCAAACACACCAGCTGACGGATTGCGTGGACTGGCGTTTGGCTACCAGTGTGTGTAGTGACCAGCAGCAAGTCACTACTCACACACCACCAGCCAAACATGAGTCCACACATACCGCCTGCCAAGCGCCAGTCCACTCACACCGCCAGCCAAACGCCAGTCAACGCACACCACTTGCCAAGCGCCAGTCCACGCACACCACCAGCCAAGCGCCAGTCCACGCACACCGCCTGCCAAGAGCCAGTCCACACACACTGCCTGCCGAGCGCCAGTCCACGCACAGCGCCTGCTAAGCACCAGTCAACGCAAACCGCCAGTCAAACACCAGTCCACGCACACCGCCTGCCAAGCACCAGTCCACCTGCCAAGGGCCAGTCCACGCACACACCCAGCCAAGTGCCAGTCCATGCACACCGCCAGCCAAGCGCCAGTCCACGCACACCGCCAGCCAAGCACCAGTCCACACACACCGCCAGACAAGCACCAGCCTACGCACACTGCCAGCCAAGCACCAGCCTACACACACGCCATCACATTTAGGGTTTTTTTATACAAAAAAGAGAACACAAACAAATTGTAAATAGTTACAAATCTACTAACACAAAATCTGAAACTAAATACATTGCACTAATGCCAACCTTGAAACTGAACCAAAATGTTTACACAATACAGACCAGGCAGTTCACTTTACCACTCATGGATGCTCCCAAAAATTATTTTGCGTGTGGTACATTTTAAAACAAGCAGGCACACACAGCGCAGGGTTAGAAGGACACTCGGGGCAGTACATACGAGTCCCATTTCGCGTACCTCTTCACCAACACACTCTACATCTCCTACTGGGAAAGTCTTTTGAGGCCGTGGGAGGAATGTGATCAGGAAAGTGGCGATCTTTCAATCTAGCCACATCCTCCACCACTCCAACTCTAGGAACACTTGCCTGTTCCACTACAACAAGGCTGCCTATTACAGACTCCTGAAACTTAGCAAAAGTCATCTTTGACTCAGGACAACAATCCTTAAATACAACAAATTCATTAAAGGTTGCCAAGTGGAAAAGATGGATAGCCAACTTCTTATACCAAATGTAAGCCTTACGAAGATCAGTGTAAGGTTCCAACCTCTGATCTACTCGATCAACACCACCCATGTGCCTATTATAGTCTAAAATGCACACAGGTTTGCGCATTTCAGCAACCTGACCCCAAACAGTCATAGGTGAAGTGCTTTCATCATGGTTGGTAGTAAGCATGTAGACATCTCTCCTGTCTGCAAACTTCACAGCTAGAAGTTCCTCATTACGCAACGCACTGCACTGACCCCGCAAAAGTTTTTGACAAACAATTTCTTTTGGGAAACCTTTACGGTTAGAGCGGATTGTGCCACAAGCAACAGTGTCCACTTTGGCCAATTCCCTGAACAACTGCACACCAGTGTAAAAGTTATCTACATATAAATGGGGACCTTTGTTAAAAAGTCCTCTACCATGTTCCCACACAATTTTCTCAGTCACTCCAAAAGTGGACGGACAACCAGGGGGGGTCAATCCTGGAATGCCTACCGGTGTACACCCTGAAATTAGAGACATATCCAGCCCTACTGTCACACAGCATATACATCTTAATTCCATAGCGTGCCCTCTTGCTAGGAATGTATTGCTTAAAAACCAAGCGGCCCTTGAACAAGACCAAAGACTCATCCACAGCTATTTGTTTCCCTGGAGCATAGATCTCAGAAAATCGATCTACAAAGTAATCAATGACAGGCAGAATCTTAAAAAGACGGTCACAATCAGGGTGATCTCGTGGCAACGCTAAACCATTATCGACAAAATGCAGCATTGGAAGCAGAAGCAAATACCTATCAGGACTCATGACTAACGGAAATATAGCCGTTGCCATCAAGGGACTAGTAGACCAATATGAAGACATCAATGGCTTCCTTAGCAAGCCCATCAAAAAAGTTAAACCCAAGAACTTCTTCATCTCTTCCAGATTTGTGGGAGTCCACCGGGTAGCTCTAGAGTGGGGCCTAAGGCTGGCACTGATGTCCCTCAAAAACTGTTCAGCATACAACTTAGTCTGCTCAACATTCTCTGCCAAAAATACATCATCCATGAACAACTGAAAAAAATGTATAGGCAAAAAGTTTTCAGTATCCACTCTACACCCTGGAACACCAGTAAGGTCAGCACTTCCAATGGGAGGCCTTTCAGCCCTAGGCTGCAACCCAGATCGGCACATCAATGCCCTCCTCTAAGACAGGCACTTCATCTGCACTAAGAGTGGCTTCATCATCCGATGATTCCTCGTGGACAGAAAACTCACTGCCAGAATCTTCCACTGCCTCCTCTGCCTCAGATGCAGAGTCAGTCTCTGAACCATGGTCAGAGGAAGACTCAAAAAGCATACCAACAACCTGCTGAGCAGTAATCCTGCTGCTAGCCATAGTCCTTACAAAGAAAGGAGACCTCACAAACAAGTCAACAACAACAAACACTGTGCAAAATAAGTAATAAACAAAGTGTGGCTTTAGCACAAAGATCTATATACTCAAAAACAATATGACTCACTTGCCAAAGATAGCTACACTCACCAGCACCTACTCTACAGAGATACAGCAAAAAGCAACAATATCCCACTAGAAAGAAAAAACAAAACCAATTACTCACAAGACAACTAAATACACATTGAGCACTGATGCAAAAAAATGTGACACTCAAAAAACAGAAGCCAAACATACTGCTTTTATTAAACCATTTGCAAAAAACACATTCATGCAGGGAAATGAAACTCATTTAGAGTAAATAGTACAAAAAAAATTCTCTTACCAAACACATGCAACTACACAAACTGCAGAACCACCAGTAACGAAACCGCAACCTGGAACAGTCTAAAGAGTAAAAGCCTTGAACTAGGATAACACCAAAATGGCCGCGGGGAAGGAGCTCTAAGATCAAGCTCCTGGGCGCCGGGATCACATCCTCAGTGTAAATCCCTGCTGCCCCCGCGCGCCCCCTACGAGAACCAGGACTCACCGGAGCACAAGGCCAAGAGGGGCGAGCAAGAATCGCGTCGTACCCACTACAGGAAACAACGATCCGCGCCTCGATACCTCCAGGACTGCTACTGATGCCTCGGAGTTGATCGTCGCGGCGTACTCCACACCAGGCAATTCTAGGACAGCCTCGAAAATCAGCAGATTATAGCCAGGCACGGCAACTCCAGGACCGAGGAAAAGCAGGCACCGAGCCAACTCCGATCAACGCTTCATGAACGGAATTGCCTGACCTTAGGATGGCCGCCCGTGGCTTCCACACGGAACTCCCCTCTGACTAAAAATCTGCACCGGTGAGTACCGGAACAATCCAAGAGAAAGGGTCTTCTCAATAGACCCCTCAGCAATCCGCCTCTGACTCGCCGGCCACGGTAACGAAGAGGCGTGGACCCATAAGAAAAACCCGGATGCCTGACCCTAAGATGGCGGCTCCATGAGTTCATCTACTTCCGATGCGCGATCCTAACTACTGCGCAAGGAGCGGTACTTTCTCACTCTACACTGTTCCCTGAGCAGAACTGGAAACAGCTTTTTCTCAGATGCGCTCGGGCCCTGAAATCACTGGGGTGCCTGGCACTTAGATGACCGCTCATCAGGACACAAATGCCTGATCCAAAGATGGCGGCGCATCGAGTTTTCATAACGCGGAAGCGCTTCCCATAATAACAGCGCGAGAAGCAATACCGATAATATAGAAACCCAAATGGGGAAGTGGAGGACAAGTGGAGAGGAGCTTCAAAGAGTCTCCCCCTCGCGGCAGTAACGGGCCCCTCCTACTCCCATCGAGAACAAGAAATCAGCTCCGGTGAGTTCCCTAGAAAGAACTGAGATAGGGTCTACTCACCGGCACATTGACACATTGGCACATTGGCACCTGAAATACTGTTATACAAGACACGCCGACCCAGGAACGAGAGAAACAGGTTATGTGACCTCGCTGCCTGACCCTAAAATGGCGGCCTTCAACCCACATTAACCATTCAGTAAGCCGATCAATGCCCTCTACCTCACTCACTACCCTCATCGTCCCACTGATCCTGTCAACAGTCAATCACAGACGCGCGGACCTCAAAAAGCGGGTGCGCAGCACACTCCATCCCCTCACACCACGCGATGCCTGTCCCCAAGATGGCGGCTCCCGGCCATAAATAACCCACAGCTATCGGATAAAGCTCCGGACTCCCCCCACGGAAACGCAACAAACCTATCCCAAAGCATCTCCCCCAGGCTACCTAGAACAACCCCACTGCCGCTCTGCCTCCAGCGACAGAAGGCATGGCGGTTATAAACCCAATGGCCTCTGTCCGTCAACAACATCCTCTCACCCGAAGAAACACCAGATAATCTAATCTAATTTACCAGACCCCCCGAACTAACCCCCACTAGCACCTTGACATAAGGGGAGGCGGAGGCGTAGTTCTTGTAAACTCAACGCATGTCCCTAAGACAGCGGCCTCCAGCCACAAACCACCCCAGACAGGAAAGGCGAGATTCTATACAACTGTCCCTAAGCCACCTATGAGTATAAATAAGCCCTGACATCCCTCCTTACCCTCCTCCTACATCACCCACAACCAATGGAGACCCCGGAGAGACCCGCATGCATCTAGACCCAAGCCCCATAAATTTGATCAAGCCCCGTCACCCCGGCTTGATCACCTCTACCCCTCCTATACCTTCAGTCTGAGGAGACCTCTGAAGGTTAACACTCAGACCCAACCAAGTCCAGTGAACTCAGGCCATAGACACGATTGCTGATCACATATTGCTAGTAAGAAACACTGGGCCTTGGTAAAAGCCCAACAGCCCGAGAATAGCTCTGAGGAGCTATCCTCCCGTCCAAATAAGATAAAATGTCATCTGCCACGTCAACCTCCAGCAGCCCCACCACACCAAATTACCTAAAACCACATGGCCTGAACTCCTACTCCATCATTTCCCCCCCAATCTCTCACCAAAAGCGAAAAGAAACTTCAAACACAGACTGATTAGACAACACCCAGAAACACTATTCGCGGACATATACCACTGCTCCTCCAAAGGTCAGCTGAAAATGGATCTCATTTCCCATACGGAAAGACCAGAAAAGTGGAACTCCATTCTCAGATCACAGCTCCACATATCCAAAACAACTAACACTCCCTATAGCTGCAAACTGACGATCTCAATCCCCAACCGCCCTATGCGTAGTGGCAACACCTCTGCGACCATCTACTCCAACGGCACAGTCCTGATTCAAGCCAACAATGACAACCTAGATGCATTTGACTCCCTCTTCCCCTCGCTACGAATCGACCCCTCTCACGCACATCCCCCCACCCGACCTACTCCCAATCCCTGGACAGTTTGACCCGCCAGGAGATCCCACAAACCAATCCCACGCCCTATGCCAAAAACGCCAACCTTTCCCCCCTAGTCACCAACCTCCCCTCCGTCCTCCCTGCACATAACACGCACAATACATTCCCCCTTTCCAATACAAACCGGAGGTATGCCACGAATGAGGCTCTCCAACCCCCTGCCGACAGTCACCTACCCCCTCCCCCCTCATACCACCACCCCCAACAAACAACAAACGACCCCAACCCGCAGTCAATGACTCCCAACTACCTCTCTCTACCCACATGCAAGAGGACGCTGGAATCACGACGCGATCTGTCACACCCCATGCCCACGGCCCCACACAGAGACAACACTGGCAACTCGAACACCAAAAGCCTACATAGCAACGACAAGCTCTCTCATTCTCAGGACGACCCCGCCCAGAACTCCCCCACCCCCTCCTCTGAGGAGACGACGCAGCGTCTCGCTCTTCTGGAAAGCCAGCTAGAAACTGTAATACTGGGCCTTAACGAAATGTTACTGAACCTCTCCACACTCCGAAAGCCGAGCCAATGCCCTCACCAGACTCCCATTTTTTCCAACACCAAACATCAAAGGCCTTCCAAGGTTTCATGACCTAGTTGGAACTCAATCCCCTCTTGAACCAGACACAGAGACCCAAAAGAACAAGAGCTGCAATGTCCACGAGTGAAGCGTCGGATCTTGCCTCCTCGTATGACACCTCCTCTACTGGCACCCCAAAATCCACTTCCTCCACTGTCACCCCAAAATCCAAGATCCAGGTTATCACTGGATTCAGAAGAGACTGCTCCCCTCCGAGATCCTTAAGACCCCCTGCCTTCCTCACTAACATTCCCCCTAATGAAGAAACACAAAAACGGGGGGATCTCCACCAAATGCATGCTCATAAACTGCAGATCAGCCACCAAACATGCAACAGAGCTGGCAGAAACCATCCTCACCCATGACATAGACATCACGTTCATCACCGAAACATGGGTAAATGAGTTCTCTTCCCCAATCATGGATATGCTTGTGCCCCCAGGCTTTGTAATCATCAATAAAGACGACAAAATCAGCGAGGAGGGGGTATAGCAATCATACACAAAAACAACATCTCCGTGACAGAAACTGACACCTTCAATTACAACACTTTTGAATGCCTTACCACCAACGTTAAGACAAGTGACAACAAAACACTATTCTGCCATCTCCTCTACCATCCACCAGGCAACTCCACCGCATTCGGTGAACACCTGTCAGACCTGATTACTCACTGCTCACTCCGAGACTCAAACAACTTAATTCTAGGTGACCTCAACCTACACTGGAATGAAGAAAACAACTCACTAATCCAAACCTTGAATGATCTTCCACACAACAACAACCTTACCCAACATTGCTCAGAGGAAACCCATAACAGAGGATCAATCCTTGATGCCATTATAGCCCAACGCGACACAGTCACGATCGACCACATCCTGCCCGTGGACTGGTCCGACCACCACATCATCCTATTCCACATCAACCAAACGATCCTATACCAACCCTCCACGCAAGACCCCCCCTAAATGGGCGAGAAATCTAACTCAGATTCCCCTGGCTGACATGGAGGAAAGGGTAAGCTCTCTCCTTCCCATCTCCACAGATGATCTCTCCACAACAGAACTCACCTCTCACTATAACACAACTATGACTTCCATTCTGGACCAACTAGCCCCCTTGAAACTCAAAAGAGTCAGGAACACTCCATCTAGGTCCTGGTTCAACACAGACATAAATTCCGAAAGAAGACATCTAAGAGCTACAGAAAGACTCTGGCGGAACAACCCATCCACAATACTCCGCGATCAACTCAAATCAGTACGCAGGAAGTACAAGAAACACATCAAGAACGAAAAAACGTCCTTTTTTTGCAATGCTCTTGACAACGCAAAAAACAGGCCCAAAGAACTCTTCAACCTCATTAGGCAGCAAACTTCCAAGCTCCCTGCATCCTCAGTCGTGGCCTCCAAAGACCTGTGCGACAACTTCGCCAACTTCTTCAATGACAAAATCACCAAGATTGAGCTTTCCCTGGACGACAACCACAGTCCCCCCTACAGAAGCCCATCCCCAGGGACAGAAGATATCGCGCCCAAGCACCCCCCAAAACTCTGGAAAGCCTTCAACCCCATCCCTGAAGCGGAGATAGTCAAACTGATCTCCACCGCCAAACCATCATCTCACGTCCTGGATCCTATACCTGCCCAACTAGCCAAAAAGCTCAAACTCTCCATAGCCCCGCTCTGGAGCAAGATCATAAACAGCTCCCTGAGAACAGGAGTCATACCAGACTGCCTCAAAGTCGGCCAAGTCACGCCATTACTGAAAAAACCAGGCCTGGACACTAATGATCTGAACAACTTCAGACCCGTCTCCAATCTCCCTCTCCTAGCCAAAATCCTGGAAAAGTGTGTTCTCCTACAACTGACTCAACACATGGACAGCATCAACCTTCTAGACCCACACCAATCGGGGTTCAGAAAAGGCTGCAGAACAGAGACAGCGATCCTTAACGTCATAGACGATATCCACAAGTCACTCGATACGGACCAATGCTGCTTACTCATACTCCTAGACTTATCGGCAGCCTTCGACACGGTTGACCATAATCTACTCATCAAGGTACTTCAAGAAAGGGTTGGTGTAGAAGAGGTGGTCTTACATTGGTTCTCCTCCTTCCTCCAGAACCGTACCCAAAGAATAAAAATCAAAAACTTCTCGTCCAATCTACACCCTGTCAGCAGGGGCGTCCCCCAAGGTTCTGTGCTTTCCACGCATCTTTTCAACATCTACATCACCACCATACTAAAAAAAAACAACACCCCCTTCCACCTATATGCAGACGACACCCAGATATATCTTGAAACCTCCTCCATTGATGACATTCAGAGACTCAATGACACTCTAAGAGAAGTCCAACACTGGCTATCAACAAATCACCTGAAACTCAACCAAGACAAAACAGAAACCCTCCTCATTTCTAACAAAGAGGAGAACCTCCAAATCTTACAATGGCTAAAAGCTATTGATGCTCTCAACGGCAATCTCACCCTGGCTGACTCTGTAAAATCGCTGGGAATCACCCTGGATCCAAAACTAGACAAATTGCCAAACACATCAAGAACACCGCAAAGAGCGCCTTCCTCAACTTGAAGCTACTCAACAAAATAAAACCCTTCATCCCGCCCAAGGACCTCAAACAAGCTACTCAATCCCTGGTGCTGTCTAGACTCGACTATGGGAATGCAGCCCTCCCAGGTACAGCAAAATCCCACTTAGCTCCCCTCAGAACAGTTCTCAATGCAGCAGCCAGAATGGTCACCGGAGTAAAGAAATATGAACACATCTCGCCCACACTCAGAGAGCTAAAATGGCTCCCAGTCAAAATGCATGCCAACTTCAGAACTGCCTGCCTCACGCACAAAGCCCTGCACACAGGGAAACCCGCCTACCTGGCCTCCAAACTCAAGAAGGCCGGTCAGACAAGGAGCCTTAGGAGTTCCAACACTCTACTCCTCATCCCTCCGAAAACACGCAAACAAAAAACCGCAGCCCGGTCCTTCACTGGAAATGCGCCCAAAATCTGGAACACCATCCCAGTCCATATCAGGACTACCCCCTCCTTCTTAAAATTCAAAAGGCAGCTCAAAGACCTCTACCTCAATCGTTCTCTCCCGAATCGATAGCTGCCGCCGAAGCGCACAAGCTTGCACATTGCAGCACACAGATACTCTGACATTAAGACTTCTACCTCCTCCACCTCCCCGACCCCTCCCTCTATCCCCCCCTCCCCGAAGGAGGTTCGATCCAAGTCAACGTGCACACTACCAGGTTATTATATGTCTTCCTTGCTCTAATGTTGTACAGCGCGCTGGGACTTCCGATGCGCCATGAGCCAATATGTTTACTACCGCTAGATTGTGTGATTTCCTCATTCCGAATGTAAAGCGCTCTAATACCTTCGGGTCTGGCCAGCGCTATATAAAACTCCTTAATAAATAAATAAATAAATAGAATAAAAAGGAAAAATAAAACATTACAATTGCAATTCAAAAGAAATAACACAATTAACATTATAACACGCTATGTCACTACACAAATGGTCAATCTGCCAGATGGGCCTTTAAATAGGGCAGAGAAAAATGGGGGGTGATCTTGCCCAAGGGATCTGGTGGGGTTTTCTGCCAGGCCGATCTGTCCCCCAGGTGGGGCAGAAAAAAGAAGACAGAAGACAGAAATTTGCCCCCTTGCAAAAGAAATAGATCCCTGGTGCCTAGTAGGGTTTTCTGCCTCCCCCCTCCTGCCTAGGGCAGTAAGGCCAAAAAAAGGGGCAGATCTGTCCCCAGGAGGAGCAGAAAAACCATAAAGAAAATTTTACCCCCATGGAAGCAACCCTTGCCCAAGGGGTCGCTTCCATTACACACAAAACAAAATCCTTGGTGCCTAGTGGGGTTTTCTGCCCCCCTTGGGGCAGAAAGGCCAAAAAAGGGCCGATCTGCCCACAGGGGGGGGGCAGAAAAACATGCACTTAAATTCACCCCCTTGGAAGCAATCCTTGCCCAAGGGGTCGCTTCCAGTACACAAAAAAAGAAAATCTCTTGTGCCTAGTGGGGTTTTCTGCCCCCCCGGGGGCAAAAAAGCCAAAAAAATGGCCGATCTGCCCCCGGGATGGGCAGAAAAAACATGCACATAAAATCAGCCCCTTGGAAGTGACCCTTGCCCAAGGGGTTGCTTCCATTACATGAAAAAGGGACACCTTCCTGCACACAAACAATCATGCTTGGCGTTTTGCTGTTTCTATGTGTGCTGCACCATGCAGCACACATAGAAACAAGCACACATAGAAACAGCAAAAACTAGGAGAAATAAACCATTTCTCCTCGTTTCACCATGTTAAGACCAGATTTTTTCTTGGTCTTAATTTTGGCGCTGCCTCCTATTTACACCACCCTTGTAAATAGGAGGCAGCGTCAAAATCAATGAGTGTTGCGGCTGAACGCCCACAGCAACACCCTTTCCCCACCCCTTTCACAATAAGTATAGCGTGAAAGGGTGTCTGATTTACAAGGCAGCGATACTGCCTTGTAAATAAGGCGGAGCCCGTATCGCCACATAAACATCTTTAAAAGTGATGCTACTGTGGCGATAGGGGCTTGTGAATATGCCCCCTGGTCTTAACATGGCGAAATGAGGAGAAATGCTTTATTTCTCCTCGTTCTTGCTGTTTCTATGTGTGCTGCATTGTGCAGCACACACAGAAACAGCAAAACACCATGTATGGTTGTTTTTGTGCAGGAAGGTGTACCTTCCTGCCAATAAGCAATCATTTTAAAAATGACAAGTTGCAACTTCTATATGTGCTGCACAAGGCAGCACACATAGAAGTTACAAATCGCCATTTAAGATTGTTTTTGTGCATGAAGGGACACCTTTCTGCAGATAAACAATCATTCCTCCAACGCAGGCACCCTTGCACTATAGTGCAAGGGTGCCTGAGTTGGCGCTAGGCAGCTGAAAATAGCACCAGGGCATGGGGAAACACAGAGCTGCACCGCATTGTTGAAAACGATGTAGTCCTGCGTTTCAGAAATGGCAGAGTGCAGCTTTAAGCCAAGAAGGCTAACGACGTGCTCCATCACTTCTTTGTCAATATGCCCCTTAATTCAATAAAAATATCTCTTCTTGTGCACTTAATACTACAGGTGCATAAGTAAACCACTCACCAACATAAATCATTCTGATGTCACTTGTTTAGAAGAGGCCCCCAAATCAAAATATAGTACTGCACATTTTTATAGACGCTGCTTCTGGGTCAAATGCCCACTTTTTTCTTTACCTTAGATTAGTTCATGGCCTTCGCACTGCTAAGCAATTCATCTTCCTTGGTATTTTTTTTTTCTTTTTTGTAAGTGGTGCTTTTCTTCTAAGACACAAGTTGGTGGGGGTGTAGTGCTGCAAAGGAACTGCATTGGTGAGAGGACCATCAAGCATTACCCAAAAGACTGTTCTGGTAAATTAAATAAAAAAGAAACCCTGAGCTCTGTAAGGACAAAGGACAGCACTGCAAAATTGCTCCTTGGATGCTTACTGAATCTGAAAAGAGGATTTAGTTTAAGAAATCCCCCTAAAATCCAAATGGTTTCCAATATTGTTGCCTGATGCACACCTGCTAACAGTGACAAAGCGACAGGCTTCACCAATGAATATTACTAAACTTGTACTCCCCTTTATTAAAAGTTAGTCATGATAATGATTGAAAATGATAGGATTTTAGTCAAAAACATTCACTCGAAAGTATTAAGTAGCCTGCCTTAGCAAGGAAGCAGGTGCAAAGCCAAAACATAATGTTAGGAGGACAGTGCAATAGTGGCTTCTAGCTAAGGCAGAATTTTACGGTAAAGGCCCTCATTCCGGCTGTCACCGGAAGACCGTGTGGTAAAAGTGAACAGAGGAATCTGTTACCCCACATTTTCTTTTTTCCTTGTACAATTTTGACACGTGATAGAGAGTTTGGCAAACTGAATTAAAGAATAATCTGAAAATGCAGTTTTAGTTCACCTGAAATCTGTACTTTTTCACCATTACCGACTTGTTTTCCCGTACGGAGTACTTTAGGTCATATCCATGCAATGATTGTACAGGTAAAAACCCAGAGAATGCCGTAATTTCGCACGGCTCAGAGGCAGTAGCGGCTGGCAGGGAACTAGAGTGGATAGGTGGGTGGGAGGGGGAGAGGTCGTGGGGGTGTACAGAATAAAAAAATACCACACTTACCTCCTCGCTGCCGCCGCCGTCCCTCGCTGTTTCTGTGGCCACCAGAACCAAGAAGCACACAGCCTCCCTCCCCTAAGCCAATCGCAATGCTGGAATGCAACGCTGTGATTGGTCTGAGCGCCGTGGCTCGGTGCTTAGACTGGGAATGGGAGGCTGGGGAAGTTCTCCACCAGGCTGTGTAATGCAGCCTAGTGGGGAACATGCAAGGTGCGCAGGGCTGTTTGGCCGGCCCAAGAGGGCCGGCCAAGTAGTCATGCCCACTTTGGAGTGCAGCAACCACTCCTCCTCCCGGACGTCACAGGAGCGCAGCCCCGCCCAACCTGATCAATCATGAAAATAAAATGATAATAACAGAAATAACTTCTGTTTTTATCATTTTATTTTTGCTTTTACACTGCTTGGAGAGCAGTGGGGTGACGCTACTGCTCAGCGGGTCAGATATACACACCATTTTCTCTAGGTTTTCATCACAAAAGTGACGCAAACCTGCGCAAAACGTTTTTTGTTGGATTTACTTTACATTGCGAAACTTGTTTTGCACTGGAAAGTTGCCTAAAAGTAACACAAAGCAGCGCAATTCTGCTTTACTCTGCTACAGGTGGGCATTAAATGGGTGGCACATAGTTCATTCCAACGCAACCACCCATGCTTTTTGACACAAAACCCTATTTACTAGCAAAAGTAGACAGCGTTTTACGTCAAAAAATAATACCACTTTGAAGCAGGTGCTAAAAGGAGAAATACTTTTGGTCCTCCTTTCTTTTCTGACTTTGCATGTGTGCTGCACTGTACAGCACACATACAAAGTAGGAAATGTTCTACAGTTTATCTAGGCATATGGGAATAAATCTCCCTTATGCCTCCCCCTTTCTAACTGCTTGTTTGGACCCAAGTCCAGACTAACCCTCCGCCACTTGGAATGAGGGCCTTCAGCAGGGCTTCCAGGAGCTTAAGAAGGCAGTTTGGTTAAGCTTAGATTAGCCTTTTTCTGATGCCACTTCCTATTATTTCATTAATCAAGAGACGCTAGCTGTGTACCACAGAGGTCCCCCCAACGCACCCTTGATACACAATGTAATGTCTCTCTAAAGTGGCTAGGAGTGTTTTCTAAATTAGATTTTTGTACTTCTTCATAGTTACAGTGTCTGACTGAATTCATATGGATTTAAGAGCCCAAAAGATGATATGCTGATTCCACATAAAACATTCCTAAATTAATAGTCTTTACTTTCCATTTCATCTCTTGTCCCTCGGTTTTGGATCTCTTCAGGATCTCCGGGTGGTGCTTTGGGACATTACACCATACAGAACCCTAATAATGAATACAAGAAAAATGTATTTGGTTCATCACCATCATTGATTTATTGTGAAAAATACAATATCACCATATCAAGAAATTCCAAATAAATAGTACAAATAATCTATAAAGAAACACTTTTTTGCATAAATAGAGAATGTACTATTTAAAACTAGTCATCCCCTCTCTGTTTTTTTTAATCAGTGTAAGGCTTACTATGCATCTCATAATATAAATTGTGCTGTACATATATTGCAAGTATCCAACACTTAGGGCCACATGTACAAAGAATCCCATTTGCGATTTCCTAATAGCGCATTTTTGCGATTCAATATGAGGAAATCGCAAACAGCTATGTCCCACAGTTTGCTTAACACTGTTTGCGATTTCCAGAGGGTGGCAATTGACCAACCTTATTAACATTCATGAGGCAGGTTGCAATTTGCGACCTATTGGTAATTGCTAAAAAGCACAGGGATGGTGGCCTGCTGGGGACAGCAGACCACCATGTCTGTGTTTGCTTTTAAATAAAGCAACATTTTTTTTTTAAAAATGCAGCCCGTTTTCCTTTACGTTTCAAAAACAAAATCAAAAGGTGTTTTTCATTTTTTAAGAATAAAACAGGGACCACTGCCTGCACTTAAAGAACGTTTTCACATACATTCACAAAGGGGAAGAGGTCCCTTTGGGACCCCTTCCCCATTGTGAATGGGTTATCACCAACTTGAAGTTGGTGGTAAAATACAAATGTTTTGAGACAGCTTTCCGGCTGCCAAACATTCATACATACCCTTGCGAGTCGCTATTAGGAAGGGACGCCCTTAACACACCCCTTCCTAATAACGAATCGCTAACCCATGTTGCAATTTGGTAATAGGTTACATCTAATAAGATCACTATCTTGTTAGGTCCAGTTAAAGGTTCCAGTAACTTAAACAATAGCTCAATCCCTGGCTACTGTGGTACAGAGCAGAAAGTGTAATTTAAGAAAATATATAAAGCATTCAGAAGTTCCAAACCGGCTAAAAATGTCAAAAACATAGCAGAACAAAAATCTCACCCCAACTTAAAAAATAGAGAATAATTTAATGAGCAAAATGACAAAATGAAAAAACATCCAGTAAGTGGAACTGGAGATATGAAATTGTAATGTTTTTGGCATAAATAGTGCCACAAAGTTTAAAGCAACCATGTTAATCATTGGGTGCAGTAAACTGAGACCTAGGCTTGATTTCAGGCCAACCACGATGGAACACATGTCACACACACCAACCATGTTTGAGTAGCGAATGTTCTACCCTGGGATCTAAGAACAGATTCATTATGATTTTGCATTGAGTATGTGTCACTTTTTTGGTGCACCCCTGACTCAAAGTCTATTTTGGTATTTACAAAGCCACGCAGAGCCCTATTTGTGTGCCTGCACTGGGGAGGCGTAACATGGGTGGAGCATGGGCGTTCTTGAGCATCCACTTTAGTATTTTGACACAAACCCAGGATTAATAAGGTCTGCAACCTGGTTGTGTGACAAAATGGTGCACCTTCCTGATGCTCGATTAACAAGGAGAAATATCTTTATTTCTCCGTGTGCTTCCTCTTTGGATGTGTAATGCATTCTGCAGCACACATACAAATATGAATACACCTCTAATAATAGTTTTTGTGTAGGAAGCTACTCCTTCCTGCACAAAAAATATCCTGCCCACAATGCAAACACCAGACACCCTTTCACCATGGTGCAAAGGAGCTTGCATTGGTGTTAGGCAGGAAAAAGTGCAGCAGTGCAGGAAGAGAGCCTTACAGTCCCATATCTTTGCAAATATGGTGCAGTCCAGCTCTCTCCCATTCACACAATGCACAGTAGCAACTTGCCATGTTGAGCGGCATTGCATGAACTGTTAATAAATCTGGGCCATTGTCCTTTTTCTGGAAGTCAAAAATCCTTCAATGGGGCTAGGCAGCACGCTGAATCCTGGGAGGGCTCCACATTGTCGGATAGGCACTGAACTAGGCCCCGGTGAAGCTGTTGGTTTTGGCAGGAAAAACTCTGAGTGGGAGAAATTCAAATTTCACACCTAGGAAAATTGTCTCACTGCTCTGATACTTTTGGCACCTTCAACCTATCAAGATTTCTAACGTCGGACTTAGGGGCTGACTCAGAGTTTGTCATAGAGGGTACTCTGTCATAATGGCAACAGAGGACCTTCTCCAACAAACTGAAAATCAGCCCACCTGATTTATAGTTGGGCGTACATCAAGTATGTCAGCGACAGAGCCTACTCCATCTCCGTTGCTGACATACCCCTGCGACAGCTATATGGTGCAAGGGCTGTTGGAGTTTTGGCCATTTGACCACCTGCCCAATTTAATGTGGGTGGTTGAATGGATTTTACTATCACTTATTGTCATGAGGGACAGTAAAAACTTTTAAATGACCCCCTCACCAAGGGAGTAATCTCCCATGGTGTGGAAGTCATTCATTTTATTTTTTTCAACAATCAAATCCTGCTTTTGGATTTTGTTTTTGAAGCAGCAAAAACAAGCTAAAGATTTGAGGGGCAGCCGTCATGTTTGAGGGAGCAGTCTGTCAAACCTTTAACTTATTGACAGGAACCGCTGTGGAGATGTTGGGCTGGTGGACAACTGTAAATTCAGAGGATGGGCACTCTGTCACACTAACAGAATAAATACCATCCTCCACACTGTAAATCCGGCTCTTAGGATCTTTTCCTGAGCTTGAAATTCTCCAGCGTGGCCAGGCTTCAGGCTGTGTGCGACAAGGGCTCAACGAGGCTAGAAACCTTCTCGATAAGGTCCCCTTGTAATGGAGTTACTAATGCAGAGAATCTCTGAGCTGGGGAAACCTGTTTCTTCAGCCCAGCCCCAATGTGTTTTGGGTGAATCAGCTTGGCAGGTTTGTCATCTGGAGGTGTTGAAGACCCAGGTTTTTAAAGGATGTTAGGAGAAGTCCAGTTAGACTCAGCCACAGGACTCGGGACCTCAGTAACAGCATTTGGGGATAAGGACTCACTCCAGCAGAAGTCACCAGCAGGATGCAGGGCAGGTGGTACTGGTCAGCTGGGCTCTTCAGGAAAACGCCTCTTGCAGCTTGTTGTGGCCATGTTGCTTACACAGGAGGTCAGCCAACTGACCCTTGGAGTCTACTTTTGTGTTCTGGGTACAAGTGGGAGCAGGTCCAGTCCTTCTGGTCTCCTCGTAGGTCATCAACTACAGGTATAGTGCTTTTTCTGTTCTTCCACAGGTACAAAAATTGTTCTGAGGAGGATCCCAGATGATGCCATTTATGTTTGGCATTAGCTTGTGGTTGGGATATACGTCTGTCCCCACAACTAATAGGGGAAAAGTTCCCAGGGGTTATCCTACTCAGTGCTGCAGTTCCTGTGTGCCTTACAACAAACAATGCCACAGTATCCGTCAATCACAAAATCCAAGGTGGAGGAACCCTTCTCCCCTTGTGCAAAGCCTGTGTGCCCACCCAGAGGTGCGGCCAGGTTAATGAGCAGCCCCCTTCTCCTTGGTCACTCCAAACCAGTTCTGGGGGCATCTTGCCCCCACTGGGTTTAGTGGAAGCCTGACTGGTAGGATAAAAGAAGTGAACTGTGCAGGTATCATCTGACATCTGCTTGTGACAGGGGAGGCCCCATTGAAGTAAATTAAGTTCCTGGTACTGCCCAACTGATATTCCTGCCGGAGGAACAAAATACACCACACACACACTAAAACCATTGTCTCTGCTCTCGAGGCAATTTTCACACCTCATTAGGGCCATTCACCAGCTGGGTGACAGTTGGAGGCTAATGCAAATTAGCCTCCAGGAGCTTCAGGCAGGGGAAAGATATCTTCCCCAAGTCACTTTTCCTTAATATTTATTGAAAAATAAGCCTTCACCATTGAGTTGAGCTTTTATTAAATATTAAAAACAGTCCTTAAATTATTTTTATACCTGGTCCCTAGTCCAAGATAGCAGAAATAATTTTTAATATTGCTTCCCAATGTTTCTGTATGGGCCAGCCAGCCTTCATACAGTAAAAATAGCTTTTGGGGGCTATCCACTGCAAGGACATGTTAACTTTACATTTCTACATGCACTACTTTTAAATTCCATGCACCCTGCTTTGTGGGCCACAAGGCCTACATTGGTATGACTTATTAACATTGTAAAGGAAGGCTTTCTTCTGTCAAAATGGTTTATTTTGACAGGTTGGTTAATAAAGTGCAGTAAGCAGGCTACAGTGTTAGGCCTGGAGTCATGTTTGTCTTGTACCACTAGTGGATGGCACAGTAGTGCTGTGGCACTTTAGGAGCCACATTCCACGGCCTTATACGAAAGTTAAATATGCCAGTTTGGGTTTTAGCCAATTTTAACATGTTTTAGGGATCAGAGCACATGCAGTGGGGGCTGGTTAGCCGTGTTCAAGTGCACAGAGTAAAACAAACAGCAGTATCAGTCCACAAAAAATGGGGTGTCCACACACAAAGAGGCAATTTCTCACTAACGTCTTCAGAGAGACCTTGTCTGGCGGATTCGAGAGGACTTTGGTGGACATAGCCTTCAAGCTTACCCCGCTGAAGGATTGCGACTTCAATAAAAGAAACTAAGTAAGAAGGTAAAAACATTGACCAGGACGACCCGCTTGCAGTATACTACCTCCACTTCATCCCCATTGGCCGCAAATTATGCCTAAATTCTGGTTAGTAACGAGCAGTGATTTCTGTTTGGGTCTTTTCTTTTGTTTGTGGTGCTTTTTGCTACTAAACTTTAGAAATCCATTTCTCCAGCCCCCCTTATTGGGTTTTAGCAGTTTTGGTGTCATTTTTCTTATTCTTAAATATGGTTGTATGATGGAACAACTCATGCAACTACCACACCATCAGTATAACGCATACATCATTACCACTCATGCATTTACAACAAAAAATGATACAACGCGTAGGCCTTTACTACGAAAATTGAGTTGAAAAGGTATGGTTGGTAAAGACATATGCGTGGTAAAAATTAACACAAGCACACACAATCACTCACAGCTGAACACACACAACCATGCTTCAACCCACAAGGGAGCCAGGAGCACAGAAGAAAGCGACAGCGCTTATAACATAGCAACAACCCAGATATGGCACCCTCTTAGTCTCACAGCAGGGCTCTTTCCCTGCGCCTTGTGCAAGCCTTCAGCTCCATACGTGCGAACCAGACTGTGAATCACATGCTTACACAAGACAGATGACACTCAAAGACATGCATAACTTACCCTTTAAAACACCAAGGCCCACACTAGGGGAACGTCACTGTGCGACAGCTGCACAAGGTATCATGGTTAGACACTAACAGACCCTGCGGATCACAAACATTCAATCTCAAGCACAGAATTTGCTAGTCGAATAGCACCCTCAATTGATCACTGGTGCAGGCCTGTTCACAGCCCTATTACTAAGAAAACTCTTACCGCTCTCTTAGTGGTCATGGTCTGTAGAAAAGCTCAGCAGGCGGCCTAAGCACTTGCGCACAGGTGTCACACTGCTGTTACAGTATGAGCCACGGTTCTCAAGGGGGTGGGATGGAGTGGGGTACAGGAAACAACAATGTCTGACGTAATTAAAGCCAGGTGGCTGGCTATAATCTGACTGCAATGGTGAAGTTTCTGCGTTCATCCAGTAATACAGAGATTGTAGGGAAGTAACATCTGTTTTCTGCCCGGCGTCGACTCAACTGACAAGTCCAGGTAAAGGTGCAAAGTGCAGATTTAATGCTACGTGACATCTGATGTGTTGTATTATACTTACCTTTAAAACCTTTACCATGCATATGCCTTTTCATTCATCCATTCATGCCTTTGGAACGGAATTCATTGTAAAGCCATGTTTGGTAAAGGCATATTTGTGGTAAAGGATTTGTGGTAATGGACGTGTATGGAAAAGGCAAGTTTGTTGTAAAGGATTCGTGGTAATGGTCATGCATGGTTCTGACCACTTTGTAATGGCCGTTTCCCCTTAAATACTTTCCACATTTTCCTAAGTTAAGGCTGCCTGCTCTGTCCCTTACGCTATCAAGGATTGAGTCCTAGTTTAAAGTATTGAAACTATGTGCTTGACCTGACAGGATTTAGGATTTTTTACTTGGTTAGGTCTCTCATCTTCCCCAACTAATAACCCATCTTCCTACATCCATTTTAGAAGCACTTTCAATAAGTTAAAAAGAGCAGCTTTAAAAATGTGTCCCATGCCATTAGAATGCAGCTGGATCTTGGAAACAGCTGTACTGTTACTGCATCCTTCTATCACTTTGTGTAGGAAATTGTGTTTTTGATTTAGGGGGTGAAGGCCCTTCTCAAGCAACAACCACAACCCTTGTCAGGGTGAACCACAAAAGTCACTAAATTAGCCTGTGCTTAACCCTCTGGTAGCTTGGCACATAAGCAATCAAGCTTAACTTAGTGGCAATGCGTTAAGTATTTATACAGCACACAAACAGTAATAAAGTGAAAACAGAACACAAGACAAATTCCACACCAAATTAGAAAAATAGGATTACATGGTATAAATAATTTGCCACCAGAATGAATAAAAACCAATCAGTAGAACTGGAGTTATGAATTTTGACAATGAATAGTGAAAAATAGCACCTAAAAGATCGAAGCACCAACTATAGGTATCTGATTGCTCTGGACCGGGACAAAGTCACAAGTTCAGGCTGACTGCAGACTGGCACAGGGCCAAGTGTGCCCCACTAGGAGTTTTACCTTACGTCCTTGGTGCGAAGTCTGCATGATATTGCTTTGTGAGGCTTCACGTCACTTGGTGTCAGTACAGATGAAGCTTTCAGCTGTGTGGCCAGGACCTGTGGGGCTTTGCGTTGCTCGTCGTCAATTCTGATGAATCTTTCATCTGTGCAGCGAGGTTTACGGGGCTTTTATTTCTCGCCATTGGTTCTGATAAAGCTTTCAGCTGTGCTGTGAAGCTTTGCACAGCTTTGGCATTTGGTTCTGATGAAGTTTCCAGCTATGTGGAGAGGCTTTGCAGGGCTTGCGTTGCTTTGCACCAGATTTGATGGAGGCTTCAGCTAAGCCAGGAGGAGTTCTCTCTGATGACAGCCAAGGGTCCAGGACCTGGGGAGGCACCTCTTGGGGATCATAAACTCACTCGAAGCCAGCAGGGCTCAGGCAGGTCTAGTGGCAGGTCCAGTGACATGTCCAGGCAGGTCCAGTGTAGCAGGCCAGCTGGGCAGTAGGAGGAAGGCCTTCAGAGCTTGTTGTGTCCCTGTAGCTCAGAACAGGAGGTCAACCAACTGACCCTTGGAGTCACTCAGGTAACCTGAGATCAAGGAGAGGGTCCTCTCTCCTTCAAGCAGCAAGACTGGCCTCACACTGCAGGGCAGTCCTCTGAAGAACAAGACAGACCTCAATCATCAGGGTAGCCCTCTGAGAAACAAGGCAAGCCTCAAACAGCAGGGCAGTACTCTCATAGCAGCAGACCAGTCCTCTGGGAAATAAGGCAGGCCTCAAGCAGCAGGGCAGTCCTCTGGAGTCCAAGGCAGTTTTTCTGAATTCTTTCACATGTCCAGGGGTGTACTGTAGAGTTGGTCTGAGGGTGCAATATTGATAGCTGGTGCCCTCCCTTGAAGTGGGAGAAACCTCTGGGCATTCCCCCCATTTGATCTTAGAAACATCCCTCCTTCCCCCTGCCTAGTCACCAAGAGGTCTAAGGTAACAAAGCTGGTGTCAAGGTCTTTGTGTTTAACTGAAATGCACCCACCCCTATCAGCTGTTTAGGGCCTACCTTAGGGGTGAATCATAGGTATTAAAAAGGGAGCTCTGGCATGTGGTTTAATCTGCCAGGTCGAATTGGCACCTTAAAAATGCACACGAACTACAATGGCAGTCTTGAGACATGTCTTAAAGGGCTACTTAAGTGGGTCGCACAATAAGTGCTGCAGGTCCACTAGTAGTATTTAATTTACAGGCCCTGGGTATATGTAGTACCACTTTACTAGGGACTTATAAGTAAATTAGATGTGCCAATTGGGTGTAAGCCAATTTTACAATGTTTAAATGAGCGAGCACAAACACGTTAGCACTGGTTAGCAGTGTCCCAAGGTTAAAAAAACAGATTTCAGCAAACAGGAGGTGAGAAGGCAAAACGTTTGGTCTAAGGCCACTCCAAATGCTGGTAGGTCTAACACTTTGCTACATCATTTATTTATACAATTTGTTGATCTTGCCTTGAAAAATTTCGCAACAATTTTAAACACAATTGGACTCTATGGGAGGGTGATGAAATAGGGGATAAAGCCCTCCCAAAGTTAGAATTGCAAGTCACAGAAGTACATGTATGTGTAAGTTCTGTGGGTAGAGACTTTCGAAATTTCATAGGTTTTAGAACCCCATCAATATATTCCCAACCAAATTCATACAGATCTTTTTCTACATATGCATGATCCAAAACATTTACACATCTTCTGATCAAGTAGAATGCTCTTTTAATGTGTCCATGCATAGAATATGATGTTGGTGGAAGGTCACTTAGTGGGACTGATCTCTTGAACTCACTGCACCGAAGATCGTCAAATATGTGACAGTCAGAACTCATTTTCCACACACTCACAAGGTATTTTTCTACGTCTTTAAAGTCAAATTCTTCTTCTGTTTCAGCAAATCCTTTTATAAACTTCTCAGGGTCAGCAATTAAAGCTCCAAGTTTTGTTCCAATTTTTCTCATAGTGTCATCACCCGTTAGAATATGTGCCTTGATAAGAACAATGGGCACCTCTGGGTCACGTTTCTTGTACAGAAAATGAAGCAGGATTAAGTGTCTTTTCTCGTCTGTTCCATAATGTATCCATAACTCTGACAATCCTTGACTTATGAACATTGCAACAAATCTAATTAGCACAAAAATAACATCTGTGTCATTTGACAGTCCAATGACTCGATTGGAACCATTTCGAACAGCCCACTCAACATGTGGCACAACACGAAGGTCAACTTCCTCCAATTTGCTGTTAAGTTTTTGAACAATATGGCTCGTACCTTTTGAATAAATCTCTAATGGCACCAACTTATTGACAATCATTCCACTTGCAATAATTGGAAATTCAGTGTTCACCGAAGCATCAGCAATGTTTTGGCAAGTTAACATCTCCAAGTCCATCTTGTTTGATGTTGATGACCAGAATTTATCAAGTTGCACAGGCATAGGTGTCGAATTCTTGATGCAGGCAAGGTCAATGGTTCCACTTGTAGACATGTGTCTGATTCCCTCACATTCTTTGACAGATAGTTCAAGGTAACTGCCAAAGACAATGTGCAGTTATTGCAAGGTGCACACTGACTTTGATATCTGTAGAACAGTCTGAACTACCTCTCCGAAGTTTTGCGTGGATGAAATCTTGACCATTCGCAATTGTGACATATAGTCCACAACAACAGCAGTTTTCAATGAGGACACCTTTTCGAATTGAAATTCTTCAGGTGAAAGTTTTTTTTAGCTCTTGTACAAGTGTGTGCTTCACTGTTTTGGTTGCAGCATCTCCATCAAATAATGCATTTGTTGAAAGAAGATCACGCAACAGATTGTCCTTGATACATTTACCCCCTTTCTTTTGCTAAATCCATCTCTCTATGTGCTTGCGAAAATTGTTTTTTGTTACCTGTTTTGTAGTAGCTGCTTGGATGAAACTCTTACTATGGCAGTTAAAGCATGGAAGTTTAGCTTTAGTGAGTATGTCAAAAAGCTTTCTCTTTTTCAATGCAAATCTCTCCTGCTTCAGTTCTGATGTTTAGTTTCGATCCAAGTCACAGGACATCTGGTAGATGTGTCTATGTATCGTTATCCGCATATTGTTTGGTCACGAAGTTGTGTAGTCGCTCAGGATCAGTCATTTCAAAGGGGATTCCTTGCTGTTGCATGAAATGAAGAAGGCTGTCAACATGTTTATTAAAACGTTACCCTCTCTTTCCCACACGTTCTTGGTGAGGAACAGTTTCACGATGGTCATTAATTTTGAACTTTTCATCTCTCTGATAACATTGCAAATAGAAAGGACTTCGCGGTAAACTAGCTGCCATTGAGCAACATATTCACTTTTACATGTCTGACCAACAATTCCCTTGGAACTTTCTGTGATCTCTGGATCGTCTGTTCCAATTTCATATCTGGAGCCACAGCATTGAACCTTCCCTCTCTGTCTTTCACCACAAAATGTCTTTGGATTAATTTTCTGTAGAGGTATGATTTTTCCACCTCTAGCTTCTTCTCTCTTTCCAAATAACAGGACCCATATCTCAGGAAATTTATGCAATCAAATTCGCGAAACACAGTAATCAGTGATTCCACAGTCTTCACGTGCAGCTCCCAATTACCTTCCTGATCAGCATGTACCAAGTTTTTCACCAGAGATATCATATGTAAAACATTTCCCCAGTACTTGCAAAGTTCAGATTTTTCTTCACATTCTTTGACAAACTTTCCAAGCTTGGTTTTCAGGTTTTCTGGTTTTGAACTGGGTGTATTGAACATTGCCTGGCTTTTCCATTACGTCTTTTGAATGAAGTGCACCCTGTGCCTTGTTCACTTCTGAGATAAGATATGTAAAACCTAATTTACCATTCTTGTTTCAGAAACCAATCCAATGCAATGTTTCAATAGCCTCAGATATGATGAGCATACCTTGTAATGAACGAACATAATGAGTTCCGCTCAATACTGACTAGACAGTTTTGCTTCTAAAGATTTCAGCCTCAATAAGTGCATTGTCTATGCCACATTAAGTCCAGAACACTTGCTCATGGAGGCAGGATCTTTATTCGTCGTTCATCAGGATAACATTACCAAACCCTCCGGGCAGCAGCACAAACACCAACCGTCCTCCATCCAGCCCCAAACCGTCTACCACCCTCACAGTCTGCCAGTGACATCCCCAACCTTCTGATTCTATTCCTGGTGACCTTCTTCATAACCCTCTGGAAACATGCCTTGGCAGAAGCAAGACCAGATGGCATGCGAATGAAGCGGAATGCTCCCAATGCAGTCACGAAAGAAGTAAGATGCCTGGAGTGAGGATGCAGCATAATTTGATGGTACGCTGAAAATAAATCCATTACACTAAAAATCCTAGCATCCTTGATTAATGCCACAGTCTCTGAAATATTAGGAAAAGGTTGCCTGTCAACCCAAATATATTTGTTCAACCCTCCTAAGTCCACACACATGCAGAACTCACTTCCACCATTCTTGGGCGCCAAAACCACCGGAGCCAACCATTCAGAACACTCTTTCTCCTCAATCACACCATTGTTTTTCAATCTGTTGAGTTCATGTTCCAGTGGCGTCAACATCATGTGGGGAACCCTCATTACTTTAGAAACAAAGGGTGTAGCATTACCTTAAAGAACAATTTTGTGCTCAAAATTCCTCAACAAGCCTAGGTCATTGATAAACACCTTTGGAAATTCCGTGAAAATGCCTTCTGGAGATCCTCCTTCACTAATTACCATCACCTTATACTTGACATTAGGGTTCAAAGTTATTCCCATGTCTCTTTGGTGTCTCCACCCTAATAAGTTGTCACCTCTTCTAGCTACATACACCTTCCCCACTGTTTCAGACTCCTCAAACTGTATCTTCATCACATAGTATCCCAAAACATCAATCGTCTTGCCACCATAACCCACCAGGTTTATGTCAGGTTCTTGTAAGCTTATTTTCTTCTCTCCAAACAACGCATCCCAATTATTGTCCCCAATTATAGTATACGGGGACCCAGAATCCGCCAACACGGACACATTCTTCCCATTCACTGCTATTAAGCATTCAGGCATTTCAATGGGATCTGCATCAACTATCCCATCACTCCTCACATTCAGCACAAATGTATTCTCCTCATAAATCACTTGGTTCACATTCTGTTTCGAATTCGTACATCTGCACACACATGCGTAGTGGCCCTTTTTGCCACACTTGTTACAAGTCGCAAACCTAGCATAACAGCTTGGGCTATTAGACATATGCCTATCACTTCCACACTGAAAGCATTTCATCCCCACACATCTGGAATCCTCTTGGAATTGTTTTTTCCTTACACTAGTCTCCTTATACTTGATGTTCTCCTTACCCCTTGCACTCTCATTCCCATTTACCTCATTTACAGGTGTCTCTATTACCGGAGAACTATCCTCCTTCGTCTCATCTCTCATTTCATGCACCCACATACTAGTGTTCTCCCTCGCTTCCACCATTGATATTGCTTAGCCAAACAAGGATTCTTTGAAAGCAATTTTTCCTGAACCTTGGAATTATTGGAACATCTCACAATTTGGTCCCTCACCAAGGAATCAGATAAGTGATCAAACTCACATGTGCGAGCCAAGGTTTTCAAAGCCGCTACGTAACTATCAATCTTTTCATGCTTCCCTTGCACTCTCGTAAAAATTGTGTGCCTTTCTAACACAACATTCACACATGACCAAAAATGTTTTTCCAGCATCATAACTGACATGTCATAAATGTTATTAGGTTCTCCCTCCCCATCCCTATCTCAATTTTATCAAGTCTCTCATAAACATTCCTGCCCTCAAAACCCAAATTGTGCAGTAAAATTGCTTGTTTCCGAGCCGCAGAGAATTTCTCACCACCAGAGGCAATGAGATAAGAGTCAAAAATGAATTTCCAACGTTTCCAAGGCAGCACAGGATCTTCCTTATCTGAAAGGAAATGAGGAGGTTCAGATGTACTAGACATGCTGAAGCCAAGTCACTTGAAACAATTAATGTTCCACAAATGCTTATGAGAAGACAAGGAGTAAGAATGAGAACAAGCATAATGTATCACCCCAAATACAAGTTGACTATGTTAGCAGTCACCTCTTAACTGTAGAAAATGTCAATGTACCAATTCTCAAAGTATAAGTTGAACCAAGACATTCACTTCTAGAGCAGGTGTGCCAGTCACCGTGCAACAGAGGTGAGGCACAATTAAAGGTGTGCCTATCACCGTGCAAACAATGCCTTGTGTGTCATGTGTCCTGAGAATTTTAAACACCCACACTCTACCTTAATACCAGATAGAAATCTCCCTCAGGTCACTCTGACATGATCCGAATAACGTAAAAATGCAGGAGACTTTGAACTCGCACCGCTCCTTTTGAATCCTCGATAGAAATCACTGTCAACATGCTCGGGTGCGCTTTGGAGCACGTAAAATGCTAGAACGCCAGCTCCACTGCTTCCATCTTGTTTTGAGATGCACCCAAAATGGCCGCCATTGCACGTAAGGTCACAACTAGGCATACCGAGTCATTCTCTCTATGTGGAAGTGGAACAATCTGAGATCATTTGCTACGTTCTATCCTCAAAGTACTCCTCTTACTTGGAACTTTACGTCATCATTGGCTGTGTGAGCGTCAAGCATACGGGCTACACTGACGGTTCCTGCGTACTGCTGCTCCGATCTGTGGATCGTCTCGACGGACCCAGCGTGGATTCAAGACTTGATCCACGAACTGTAACGGCGTTCTTGGATTCCTCTGAGCGCTATGTCAGGATCGGGATCCAATCCAAGGTAAGTGACGAAGGTCGTTATCCGCATGCGTGGGCTCAAATTGTTCAAAACAATACAGGTTTGATGACTTATAACTCATCGCCAGTAATAAGTCCAGAACACTTGCTCATGGAGGCAGGATCTTTATTCGTCGTTCATCAGGATTACATCACCAAAGCCTCCGGGCAGCAGCACACACACCCACTGTTGTTATGTTTCATACAGGTACCCCAATATAGGCTCAGGTAGTAACCAAACCTTTGACCTATATTTCCCCTACCATTACACTACATAACGGTTCTTGGTACTGACCTTTTACCTAGTTATGGTACTGCTTAAATGACGTGGGGTTTTCTCTGAAAACGAGCCTCATTCATTATGCATGAGGATTCTCGGAATCTCAGCAGGACTACCATCTCCTGCATAATAACTATGTATAAGGGTCATTCCTTCCGTCATCCTAGTCCGACATGACACAGCAAGGTAAATCCCTTGAGGGTACAATGTTGGGTATATAAACACCATATCTTTGCTGAGGCAGGCGAGGAGAAAAAGGACTACCATGCTGACACACTGACTCAAGACGCTGAGGTTCCTGCATGGAGACACTCCAGCTCGCAGTGGTCTGACATCCCTCGCGAAACCAAGACGGGGTCCCACAGTCTCTCACTTCAGGTAATGGGGTTGGCTTCAGCCTAGGGGGATTCTTGGCTCTACACCTACATACATGCTAGGTACACTTAGGTACATCTAGTTAGGGTTGCATCGCAGGAGTACACATTATTACTGTCATGTATTTTTATACCTGCCTGTATTCATTGTTTTTAGCACTATAGTAGGAATCTACCATCCTTTTACTCTGTTGGTGCTTGTAATCATTTATATCTGTTTCTGTCTTATGGTTGCTTCAGCACACCTATTTTACACTAGAATGATGCTGGTTCAATAAATGCTTATTGAAAACGTCCCCACCGTTTAGTCTGTGTACCTCTCTGTGACAAAGTGAGCACGAGTGACTGAGCGAAAGATACTGTACTGTTTCCACGATCCCTAATGGGACAGAGTTGTCATGTTCAATAGTTGCCAAGAACTATTCTCTCCTTGGTAAGAGGAGTTTACAGTGGCACTGTGAGCTAGCCGGTATACAGGCGAACATACCTGGTGGGGTTGTCTGGAATCAGTCTGGACACCAATCCCACAGTCTATGTTGTATAAATGTGCAGGTCCTATATAGGTTTATAGGAACTACACGACATGGCGCCGCCAACGTTGGTTTGGTATTTATTTAACGGTCAAATCTGAGTAGTTCAGTCGTGCTGTTCTCAGAGACCCCTACTCACATTTTCCCAGAGATGTCTGGAGTGGGAAGGGAACAATTCGCCACAGCTGAGTAGGCATATCCTATGTATTGGCTGTAGGTTTATCAAGCTTGAAGCACAAACAGTTCCCTATTGTGCATAAAACCTTATCTCAGTTTCCTTGAAACTTTTTCCTTCTTCAAATAATGGCTGACGAAGACGCCGCTGCTCCAGCACACCATGCGAACGCAGTAGAGGAAAGAGAACAAGAAGGCGAAATAAACATTTCAGAAAATGTCAGAACTGCCCTTACTTTAAAACTAGCAGACTATGGAGTCACAGCTAGGGGTGGGACAGTAACATTCGTGATTGAGGCACACGAATCATATAGAACTGAGGTATTCTATTCATGGGTTAAATTCCCACAAGCAGATGCACGCACAAATACATTTCATTCTTACACTGAAGGTGAAACACCAGATGAATACTCTCCGTATGAGGACATTGAAATTCCGCTCACCTACCAGGAGCACATAAACTGGTTTAAAGATGCTCTCCCACATACAAAAGAAAAAGTGAGACTCAGTCCACTCGGAAGAGATGGAGCAACTTGGCCAGTCCTAGCGGCTTACAAACTGCATCCAGACATTGACACAGTGCCAGTAGCAGACTTACGTCCACTTCATAAAGAAATAATAAAACTTTACAGGCACCTGACACAGTTCGTGATGAGAACACTCACACTTCAGCCAACAAGGGCTACACCTACAGGACAAATTCAGGGATCTACAACTAAAATAACTCCACAAACTCTACACGCAGTTATGGGTAAAATGCCCACTAGATATGAGCAAATGCCATTTTGGATAGCTCAAAAAATAACGCAGTTAGAGGCAGTGTTTCCACACACAAGCCCTCAAGAAAAACACAGGATGCTAACAGTCTGCTTGCCAATGGGGATAGCTCCCCAGATAGAGGATTGTACCTCTTGGGGTACAGTTTTTGCTGCTGTATATACCAGAGCTCATGGTATCCCTTCAATAGCAGTAATACCAGATATATTAAGACAAATACAGAATGAGTATGGAGCAGAACCTGCTCTGAACTTAGGGATGAAATTGTTAGGAAATTTTGCCCAGGTATCAACTATTATATTAGCAAATATAAAAGGGGACGCAGCAGCAGTGGCAATACGCCAACGCCTGAGGGATTTTACTCCTCTACAACAGGAACGTGAATTACCTAAATTATCGAAGATACCTATGCCCAATTAGGTAGAGATAGTTTGGGAGCTAGCGCAACAAATCCTCAACTCATGGGTGGTCCTGATAAAGACAACACCAAGCAGGCACCTGATTCTTCCAAAAAAAATGGGATAATAATAATAATTTTAAAAAAAGAATAGAGAAAGTAGTTCGCAATCCAGGGGTGAATCTCCTAGACAGGAGCCCTCCGAAAGGAGGTACAACCTTAGGAATCATGATAACATTAAAAAACCTGACAGGTATCAGGATACTGATACGCATTCCTCTCGCTCCTTTCAGGGTTCATCAAAAAACTCTGAGAGGGAAGGACGGTCAGAACACAGACAAGAAGAGCATACGAAGTCCAGAGACACGCAACACGCTTCAGACTATACTTCCAAAAAAGAAGAGAAACCAAAATCAAAACCTCAATTTAAAAAGAAGAAAGTAGCAGGTCTTAAAGTTAGACATGCCCAGAATTCTGAGGACTCACCTTCTGAACGGGGAATGGGATCTGACGATGCTAGACAGCGCAGCAGAAGTAACAATAGCTCACCAGAACCTGATGGAATTTCTGGTGACATCAGAGTTGAATGAACATATCACAGTGGAGACATCTGATACAAGGGTAAGTGTCCCGCATAAGTTACATGAAATAACACTCCAAATGGAAGGGGACAAACCCAGAAAAATTAAAGGTCTCTTTTGGGAGAATCTGACTTATGGATATGACATCCTTTTGGCTGAAAAAGATTGGCCGCCTGAAATTGTTATGGAATGCCCAAAGGGAGAGACAGTAATTTTACTGGCCTTCTCCGACCTCGTTCCAGTACACTTAAAACATTCATACGCGCAGGAGTGGGCGGTAGCACTTGCTCCAGCATTATATCACAACCATGTTGGGTGGGATGCTGAGTCACCTCACCATGAAATCCCAGAAAAAACTACTCCAACTCCACAGAGACAGTACCAATTAAACAAGAAGCAAAAAAACAAGTCAGGGAGATCTTAGATCAACTTGAATACCAGGGTGTAATTGAAACTTGCACCTCTTCAATGACTAAGCCTTTGTTTCCTGTAATGAAACCCGATAAATTATACCATCTAGTTTTAGACTACAGACATCTGAACACATGCACTAAAACATTTGCAGTACAGAATGCACACAGTGCCGTATTGATGAATAACATTGTGCGGAAAAAATATTAGATATCTCAAATGGATTTTTCTGCCAAAATATAGTACCTGAAAGCAGATATTTGACAGCATTCTCAGCCCTTGGTTCTCAGCCTCAATTCTGTCGACTCCCCCAAGGGTATAACAATAGCCCTGGGTAGTTCTCAGCTAGGATAACAGAGTTACTTCAGAATTTGGATGAAGAGGCATTGTCCCATGTAGATGACATTTATCTGACGGATGATGATTTAATGGATCATTTTACCAGGGTGAGCAACATAATTTTGGGGTTCACCTCTGAGGGCTACAAATTCAACTTTAAAAAATCAAAAATAGCCCACCTCAATGTCCTATTTTTGGGATATGAGCTTTCAAGTGAAAGGAAAAACCTGGCAGCTAACTTTTTAGAAAAGTGTGCGCTGCTCCAACCTCCTCAATCATTGAAAAACTTACAATCCATATTGGGATTCTTGAATTTTGGCAGAACTTACATTTTAGATTACGCAGAAAAAGTGAAACCTTTCTACAGCCTAATAAGACCTGATTTTTCAGTTAGGCATTGGACACAGGAACACACAGATATCCTTCATTCCTTACAAGCTGATATGATAGCTTCCAAACACCTACACACACGTGTAAACACCACAAATTTGGTGATCCGTGTTTTAGCGGGTCAATCCGGGTACACATACTAACCTTCAATGAAGGCAAGACGGTACCTATAGCATATAGATCACACTTGTACACAAACGCAAAACAAGCATTTTGCTTCCACAGAAAAAATTCTGACAGCAGTACAGACTGCAGTGGTGAGAGAAAGAGCACTGGATCAGGGGAAACGAATAATTGTCGTAACTCCGGTACCGGCCCTAGAGGCTGTCACAAAGGCAAGCGTTCCAAATGCTAAAGCTTTACATACGAGATGGATACAATGGGCTAATTCTCTCACTGCAACAGATGTAGATTACAAATTTTACTCTACACTTAAAACGCAAGCATTCTTGCAATACGAACAAAAATATCCTCTCCCGAATGAAATAATGCCTCTAGATCAGTATGAATATATTATTTACACTGACGGATCTGCTCAGCCGGCCATAGAAACTAAACAACAATACAGCGCCGCGTGTGTGATTGTGAAGGGTCGTATGCAGTAAGGCAAGTTCCATCCTGGCAGTACGAAGACACACTCTCTAGGAAACTGCACAACACAGCTGGCAGAATTAAAAGCCCTGTTACTGGCACTAATAATTATGGATCGAGAATTCCCCACACTGATTGTATGCGATTCTTTTTATTGTGTCCAGTCATACAATGAATATCTTCACTACTGGGGTCAGTACGGGTTTAAAGACTCCAAAGGTTGCACAATTAAGCATAAATTGCTATGGGAACAGGTAGCTGAGTTAAAAAACTAACTACCAAGAGCTCACGTGAGACATATGTTGAGTCATCAACGACATGGCGTTCACGTTGAAGGGAATTCATTGGCTGATGAAGCCGCAAAAGGGGCAGTTCGAACTGCTGCCGTAGCTGCAATCACTCGTTCTAGTACGAGAATAGACGGACAGATAATGGTAGCTGTCATTGCTTCACGCAAAAACAACACAGCCTTACTGAAAGGATTTCCACTGAAGTACTCCTGCAAGTTAGATGCAAATAACATTCCGTATACTCAAATTCCAGGAGAGGGGGATAGAGTAATACCAAACATGGATCGCAGATTAGGTTTAATTCTAGCTGTTCACGAGGGTCTAGGTTCTGCACACGCAGGAGTTACCGCGACAGTTTCTTTACTGAAACAACGCTATTGGTGGCCAGGACTAAGTAAACAAATAAAGAATTTTGTCTTAAAATGCGACATCGTCAGCAGATGAAGGGTTCCACTGTGGCACGTCCAGCGCAGACACCATTACTTATATCAGACTGACCACTCGCTTGTGTCTATTTGGACCACTGCAGCCCCCTACAATCAGACGGGGCTTACACGTATATCTTGGTGGCAGTGGATTCATGCTCTAGATTCCTGTGGGTTTGGCCTTAGTGCACGGCTGACGCTCGAACTGTTATAAAATATTTGCGAGTCTTCATAGGTAAATACGCAGTAGGCACATTACATTCTGACCGTGGCCCCGCTTTTAGCTCTAGGGCTTACAAGGAAGCCATGGGAAGTTTGGGTGTTGCATTGCGGTACTCCTCTCCGTACCACCCTGAGGGAAATTCGGTCGTGGAGAGGAAAAACCGAGACTTAAAGCAATCTTTAACAGCAAGAGTATTAGGTTCGGGTGGTAGTTGGGTCAATCACTTATATGGGGTCCAGAGGGCACTCAATAATATGCCAAGAAGTTGACTAGGAGCTGTCACTCCTTATGAAGTATTATTTAGGACGAGAATGTGGGTACCTGATCTCGACTATGAAAGCACAGTGGTGGATGAAAAACCATTTCACATCAATAAACGTTTGGCTGTTTTACAGGATCTCAATGAATTCCGGGAACTACAAAGTAATGTGCAAGTAAAATGCATTGCCACTGGGGAAGTCAAATCAGTCATGGCAAGACCTGCCTGGATCCCAAAAGTCGGGGATCTGGTCAGAGAAAAGATTGCGGACTAGTAAGAATTTGGGCCATCATACAGAAAGCCTATACTTATCCTGGCTGTCGAAGGAACAAGAACAGTACTTCTTCTGCCTCCTGCCAACAAAAAAGAAAATAGATTTGTCTCCATAGATCTGATCAAACCACACTATGTGGCCGATACTGAATAGTAGGCCTCGTGGGCTCCTGGGTAGCCGACGCTCTCCTCTCGCTACCATACAGGAAGTTCAGACAGAAAGACTCATAACATTTGAAGAGTCACCAATACAAAATAATGGACTTTCCAACAATGAAACGGAACTCGTTCCTGTTGAAATAGAACATCAAAACACAAATGAAAGACAAATATCAATTCGGCCTACCACCGATCTCTACATAAATATGCCTCTACAAGAGACGTCTGTCAGTTCAACGAAAGCTGCTGAGCTACCAAAAATAGATCGAACTGCATCTGGCTACTTCCTCGATTTTGATACCTTTTCTCTTGATCCCAGTGAACCTGAAACAACGCCAGCTCCAGTTTCCCGTAAACAACAACTTCATGACTTCTACATTTTTATGAAAAAGACTTACCTAGTCTCACCATGGCTACAGCTATGGATAATGACTGGAATACTGTTTTTTATATTATGGATTGTCCTAGTGACTGTCTTTTGCTTAATCATGAATGGAAATTATCTCCCAGAACGCTCTGCAGTATCAAATATGAACTTGGTCCTGAAACTTCATATGTCATCTCATCGTGAACAAAGAGACCTGTCCTTCGTGAACATTACAGCTGTTCCAATTCCTGATGGTTTATTTTCGGACAGAGTTTCATATGATGTATTTGGTCCCACTGAACGTTTGAAAATACCTCATGTATTTAAAATTCCTTTAAATGATATCATTACCTCCAGTACATTTTCTGACGATTGGGATTTTGAAACTTTAAATAATATGTTGTCTGATTTAGAACAATCCGCAGTATTTTCAAGCATTGAAATGTTAGAGGACACAACTGATAACAACACAATGTACCGTTACCAACATTATGGTCATCACTTTTTACATAAATCCAGTATCCCACATAATGTTTTTACATACCACCAATGGGAACATTGCCCAACACCACCGAAAGGTAGTTCACAAACGTTTGCACAGAAGTTTTCTTATTTTTCAGGGTTTAACACTTCTGACCCAACCTCATATTACTATAAGGTTGCACCTACAACTGCACAGAAAAATATGCTAACTAACACCAAACAGATTTACTCTGCATCCTTTATTTCTCAACTGTCTGAACAGGGTTTCGACTTATGGAAGGACACTATAGACATAAATTCAGTCTGGGGTTCAACGGAATGGCAAGTTCAGGGAACAGAAGCACTATTTCGAGCATGCCTCATTCCACAACAGATTATATTTCTGAACGACACTGTGTAACAGACTTCCTGTCGTGGACTAGCCACGAACAAAGACTTAAACACACCTCTGATTCCCTCACCATCACACTTTGAGGGGTGGCAAAACTTTACGACACATGGTGGGGATACAGTAGATGACATCATACATAAAATTTCATACAATTCTTCTGACCCCAATTGGAAGGGATGGTTAGTTTGGCCCACATACACAAATAGGTGTCAGTCAAGATTCAGGGGTACCACTGAAGGGTTTAGTATCCATAGGCCGGACCAACGCTATGTACAACGAGAACATCCAGGGGTGGTGACATCATACAGTGTTGGGAAGTTATGCCTCGATTGGCTAAAAACCTCAACACTATCCCAGGTGAAACAGCACTTGTCCTTACTTTCAGAAGACATGGATTTAAGGGACTTTTATTGGGCCCCCGAAAGCCACGTCAGAAATGTTTCTTATACGCTGTTTATAATGAAATCTGGAAAATCTCTCAACAAGAAGCTGCGGAGAGACTTCTTGAAATTGATAGAATTAACCTAGAAAAAGCCTTAGCGGTAGTTGATAATGGTATGACTACATTAACATCCAGGATTTATTCACTGGGCAATATTGTATCTTATGCTATTGATATACTACAACAGGATTTGTCCATACTACAGCATGGACAGTCTCAATTACGTTCTATTATGTTGTTAAGCTGGACGCTACAATCATTGCGTTCAGGTTATGTGCCTTGGCGGTTTATCAACAGTACGTCCTTGTTATCTGCACACAATTTAACTAAGAAGCAGATAACGATGGCACAAAGAGGAGCAAAGTATACAATGTTGCGTATTGAAAAATTGGAGCAATTACCTTTCACTGTGGCAGAGTCACCATTCACAGAATGGTTAATTCATGGCCATATAACGTTACCGGTCACAACTTTCCAGTTTCAATATTGCCTAGAACAACAACAGGCAGGCAGATATGAGGCGATGAGTAAGGACTTCATCAAGGAATCTTGGGAATTGCCATGCAGATTTCGATGCAGGAGTGGGGACATGGAAGTGTTTCTAAGCGGTACAAACTGAGAGAACTCTTTAAGTGGATCTCTCATATGCCAGGATATCATGCTTCACGGGACCTGTAACGGTTCAGTTGCAAACTTATCCTGTCATTTGAAAGGGTCCCCGGCTGCTGTGATTAATCCGGTAATCAAGTTGCTTTCAAATGGGAGTTACTTGATGCTGAATGATCAAGGTTGTTGTGGGATGCTTCCGGGCATCGCATATCTTGTCACTGTAAGCTCCAGGGTTACTTGTTGTATGCAATTATTATTTCCACCGACCCACACAGTCAGGGAGGTGCGTTATGGCCTTCTCTGAATGTTTCCTTTATACGGTTTGATACTCTGAGCCGGATGAAAGCCATGCTTTTACAAAAACCGTTCCCTTAACCTCTGCCCGAATGACTCTTGATCTTTACGTCACAAGGTCCTCAGCTGAGATACAGGCACTAGTATAAATTAACTGCCCTTTCCATTTCGCAGAAATGTTACAATGTATCTTTAACATGTCTGATATGAAGGGTACAGTACACCTATTTAAGACCATAAGTGCTGGACTGTTAAGCACCTTTCAGAGAGTCTTCGGAGTGATTCCAGCCTTCATACACTTCGTATTCTGAAGCATTTTTGGAGGACTTCCGCTAATCCTGTTACTAATCGCAGGAATTCTGATTGTAATTTTTCTGCTACGCAATGGATGTCCCAGTCACCAAGGAGATGGATAAAACGCTCTTGGAACACCAATACTGTGATCGTATGGTACTCCATCTGGGCACACTTTGCCTTCGGGAACTAAGCGAGTCTTGGTTCCTATCATTTCGACCAGTCTGGATTGCCTGTGTTCTGCCTGTCCTCTGCTGCCTGTTCTGTGGACAAGAATGCGTGTTGGATCTCTGTCTAACACTTCCATCAGTTGTGCCACCAGATGTGGATGCTTTAGTGGACTTGATAACGGCCCATGTACTGCTGTGTCCTCAGCGTATTTCCATGTTGATGTCTGCGTTCTTAGAGTCACCACGGGACGCTTCAGCTCCTGTTGGAACGGAGACCGGCTCCTCTACAGGCACTCAGGCCTTGGATGTCATTCAGGCTTCCCCAGCATCGGCTGTGAGCAATACAGAAGATCATCTGGGCTCGATTGAACTGATCTCTGAGGTGTTGCAGGGACCATCGTCTGCAATGTCAATCACTAGTGATGTTGCGTCTCCCACACAGGACACATAAACATTTGGCTCATCGTGTGCTGGGAAAAATTTGGCCTTTTTAAAAAACAACCAAACTTGGAATTTTAAAACAAAATACACTTTTGCTTTTCTTACTGAACAGCATGGCTTTCAGGCACTCATAGTTGTTGAGACCATATATACGAACATATTTTAATGGACTTCTACAGCTTATGCTACAAATTTTAGCATTTTTTTACGCATTTATTCCTTTTTTAAGATTATGGACTTATTAGTTGTTTGCATATTTTAGAAGTACATTTAGACTTTTTAGTATGTCGTCCAGTTGGATGAAGAGTGGGTGCTATGTTTCATACAGGTACCCCAAGATAGGCTCAGGTAGTCCCCAAACCTTTCACCTATATTTCCCCTACCATTACACTACATAACGGTTCTTGGTATTGGCCTTTTACCTAGTTACCGTACTGCTTAAATGTCGTGGGGTTTTCTCTGAAAACGAGCCTCATTCATTATGTATGAGGATTCTAGGAATCTCAGCAGGACTACCATCTCCTGCATAATAACTATGTATAAGGGTCATACCTTCCGTCATCCTAGTACGACATGACACAGCAAGGTAGATCCCTGAGGGTACCACTTTGGGTATATGAACACCATATCTTTGCTGAGGCAGGAGAGGAGAAAAAGGACTTCCATGTTGACACACTGACGCAAAACGCTGAGGTTCCTGCATGCAGACACCGCAGCTTGCAGTGGTCTGACATCCCTCTCGGGGTGTCCATCTCGAGGCTAAGACAGGGTCCCACAGTCTCTCACTTCAGGTAATGGGGTTGGCTTCAGCCTAGGGGGATTCTTTGCTCTACACTTACATACATGTTAGGTACACTTAGGTACATCTAGTTAGGGTTGCATCGTAGGAGTACGCATTATTACTGTCATATATTTTTATACCTGCCTGTATTTATTGTTTTTAGCACTATGGTAGGAATCTACCATCCTTTTACTCTGTTGGTGCTTGTAATCATTTATTTCTGTTTCTATCTTATGGTTGTTTCAGCACACCTATTTTACATTAGAATGACGCTGGTTCAATAAATGCTTATTGAAAACATCCCCACCGTTTTATTCTGTATACCTCTCTGAGACAAAGTGAGCACGAGTGACTGAGCGAAAGGTACTGTACTGTTTCCACGATCCCTGATGGGACAGAGTTGTCATGTTCGATAGTTGCCAAGAACTATTCTCTCCTTGGTAAGAGGAGTTTACAGTGGCACTGTGCGCTAGCTGGTATACAGGCGAATATACCCGGTGGGGTATCTGGAATCAGTCTGGACACCAATCCCACAGTGTATGTTGTCTAAATGTGCAGGTCCTATATAGGTTTATAGGAACTACACAACACTGTCCTCCATCCAGCCCCAAACCGTCTACCGCCCTCACATTCTGCCCGTGACATCCCCAACCTTCTGATTCTATTCCTGGTGACATAACTAGGCATTAAACATAGGATGTGGAAGAAAGTTGATTAGAACATAGCACACATCCACTGATAAAATGTCCTGCACAATGCAACCCAACTTTTGTCATGTGGAAAACACCCATCATTGGATAAAGATCATCAAATTCTACTGGATAGCTCATAGAAATGGCAGCTAGAATATGGAAAACACCTTCATCAGAGAAAGTTGGCAGGATAGGGTGGTCTTCAAGCTGAGCCTGCACATTTTGGATTTTTTTTAGAGGTGTGTATACTGTTGCGTAGTTTGTGACTGGAGATGGTATTACTGGTAAAAACCCAACCTTCTTCAGTGGGATGATGTTCTGGGAGATAAGAGCATGAAGTCCAGCCCTTGGAGGAACTGGCCTTTCTTCATCCTTCAGTCCGCACCGAATAAGCGATATGATAAATTCAGTTAAATCAGCCTTATTGACCACAACATCAGGTAGAATAAGATCCATGTCCTCAGCCACTTTGAAACTTTCTAATAGACTGGGATGTGTTGATGGCTTGTTGTGATTTTGCACAAGTTGGCAAGTCAGTTGGGTTATAAGTTTGCAGCTTCGTTTGTTTATGCCTACAGCTGACACAGCTTGTTTTTCAGCAGCTACTTCATTGGTACAGTCTTTAAAAAGCAACATGGCAGTATCATGCGTGCTGGATGTTCCAGACAAAGGAGAACTGTCTTCAAAATCTAAATTATCAAAAGCAGCAAATTTAAATCCTTTCCTGGTAAAGTGACTTGGAAGTGGTGTGCTGTCGGATTCATAAGATTTTAAAGCAGGAGCTGCTAACAAGTTCCTGCTCTATACTATGTGATTATAACGTGTTCACACACCAATTCTATTAATTGAGTGATTAGCTCTCTACTTGTGCACTTGTCATAGATTGTGTGGGCAGTGATCATTTGTAGTGGAGTTTTCTTTTTGCTGTGATGTAATTCATAAAACATGACTTTTGCACAGCATAAGCTTGTCGGTTCATGGGATTGTCTTCCACTTCTTCACTTATATCTTCAAAGCCATCATCAATGTTGTATGCTTCTGTTCCGAACTCAAGAACTATAGTTTCTAATAGTTTTGGTTTGCTGATATTAAACAATGATGTAAGGCGAAACTCTCACGCAATGCGCCATTGTATGCCATTTTGAACAAGATGTGAAGAAGCCTCGGTCAGAGAATCCTGTCTCTCCCTCTGTGTTATGGGGACAGCAACCGATAGTGGCGATTACACAGCAAAGCTTCACAGAGAGTGGCGAGGAAGCGACTCCGGTGGCGACTCCGGTGGCAATGCTGGCCTATGGCAAGTGCTGAGATGAGGGGAGCGTGACCTGTAGAAGGGCCGAATATCTAATCGGAGGCCAAGAGACCTAAAGGGGGACACCGCGTCCGGAGCACCTGAGGGCCACGTCGACACGGTGGGTGTGTCCACGCAAGCCCACCTTCGCTCAATTCCCCCCTTACCTGTGGGGGTTGAGAGTACTAGGACACTGACGCTGCCTCTCATCTGGCCCCACATGAAACAACTGCACCAATAACACCTGTACGCCCTAGTGAGAGGAGCTAGTGCAAGAGCATTGAGGCGGCCTGCATGAACGGGAGTCGGCACCACACCCAGCAAATGCAGATGTAAGTGCGCTGTCAAAGAGGCGCCACTAAGAACATTTTACGGTCGAGTGACATCAGGACACATCTGCGTCAGTGAAACAGGACATTACTAACAGGCCTTAAGGTGACGGGGGGGCTGTTTGAAAGGGGGTGCCTGCTCTACTTGCCCCTGCCACACCGTGAAAGATAGATCTGTAGGCCCCTGCACCTGAATATAGAGTGCGTATCGCCGCACTACAAGCTGGAAGGAGCGCTGAAACGGTGAGACCGACATTTATACTGACCCAGCGCACCAAACAGATATCTCAAAGGTCACCGAAATAAAGTGTATAGGCCCACCGAGGTTCCACAATGGCGGAAACCCAAAAGCTGCTGCACCACACTGCTAAACCGATTCCCTACCAAAGTATTCACCAGACGGTCATCCCAGGCAGTAATCCGTACGGCAACACAGACATACAGCATCCTGCGCTGCAACAAGACAAGATACAGAAGTATGAAAGCCCTGCTTGTGGCCAACACGAGTGGGCAAACCCAGAGGTGGGTTGATGTTATCGAGGGTACACCGACAGGCTGCGTGGTGCATCTTAGAGCCCATAGGCAGGCAGCGGTGAATACCCTGGAACACAGACCATCCAAGGCGACTCATTCAAACCCCGTCTAGACCCGCCTCATGCCATGATGGGAGGGAATGGTGCACGCAACTTCTACCAAACCAAGTTGGATAATTTTTTGTGGCAGAAGAGTCCGGAAGTAACTGGGAGCTCTCAAAATCTACTACAAACAAACATGCAGCCAGCAGCAGAAAACTCACTCTGCGAGACGTAATGACTGCTATCAGCGGAGTACGCACCTCCTTAGAAACAAGTATTAACACTTTTGCCACAGAAGTCTCACTCATCAAAGCGGACCTTCGAAATATGGGAATGAGAGTCACAGAAGTCGAGGAGAAGACAGCAACTCTACAGACATGACAGTCCTCAAAAGGCAAGTCACTGAACTTCAGAAAATGAGTGAGCTCCTTGAGGCCCAGCTATACGACTATGAGGGGAGGTTCGCTGCAATAACGTCAGGATTATAGGAGTCCCGGAATGGGAAGAGGGACCAGCTATAGATCTCTTTGTAGAAGAATTGATCCTCGAACACCTGCAGGCTCGTGGACTCTCCAAGTACTTCTCCGTAGAAAGAGCCCACCGAGTACCCGGTGGCAGACCAAAACCTGAAGCCCATCCGCGACCTGTCCTGGCCAGCATTTTTAATTATCAGATTTTCTACTACAGGCGGCTTGAAGTGCCCCATCAGTAGAGGATGAGAAGAACACAATCGCCTTCCTTCCAGGCTTCACCGTCAAAGTGCAAAGACAAAGAAGAAATTTCATGGAAGTTAAATAGGTACTACGTGAAAAAGGATTACAATGCGCCATGCTTTTTCCAGTGGAACTACGGGTGGAAGCAAAAGGGAAGACTTGGTTCTTCCAACACCCTGACGAAGCATGGGAGTGGCTAGAGGGATGGCGACGGGTGGGGAACTCCAGTCCTAAGAGTGAAAACCTGACCGAGGACGCCGGAAAGGCTTGTGAATGACGAATCTCCGTGATACACCAATAAAACTGATTATGACCCCTGAGCACAACTGAGAAATGAGATAACGAACATACCTGATGAATCACTGTGGCTAGATGAACAATTATTAAAATTGACTGCTGTGCGTCGAATTCACCGAGAGCGAGAGACATATGTATCCTGACCCTGGAAACTCAGCTGAGATCGATTGAATGAGGCAGAATGTGGACTCCCATAAATTTGGTATCATTTGAAAGCTTACTTTTGAGGGTGGGATGGGCAGGGGGCAGAGAATGCCGGGCCATGGTCCTCTAAGTTTAAGGTGGGTGGGGACGACAGGCACTCTGCAGAGATGGGGAGGCGAGCAGTTCAACGTCCATTGTCCAGGTAGGCAGGGTGGGGGCAGGGCTGTATTTTAGTTTAGTGTTATGGTTACTTAGTGTCTTTAGAAGACTACACAAGAGGTGGAAGATAAAGATGCCCATTCTTGAACTCACCCCTTCACATTCAATATTGCAGCAGCCAGATCTCTATTCCTTTCATAACACCCTGACGGATCTGCAGCCAGACAATCTAGATAGCACACCTGTGGTTGTCTTATATCCCTTTCTGGGAGATGGGAGGGGAAGTCAGACACAACACACAGCCAACGCATGACGGAGGTACTGACCATTCCTACACTTAGGTTAATGTCATGGAACGTGAACGGCTTCGGGGATAAAATAAAATGTGGTATTGTACTCCAATACATCAAACGCCAAACACCCGATGTGGTCTTATTACAAGAAACTCATCTAGTCGGTAACTCCTGTAGAGCCTTAGACAGATGGGGTTATAAATTAATGTCACATTCAGGCTTCACCTCTGGCTTGCGTGGTACAGGAATATTATTGAGGAAAAACTTCCCTTTCACAGTGGGATAGACCTGGACTGACGCGCAGGCCGGATTCATGGCAGTGATGGGTATATGCGAGGGGAAACCTGTCAACATAGTGTCGGTATACATACCACCTGCACTTCATACCAGAGTACCAGAGTTGAGTAAATTACTACTTGGCCTACCAGATGGAGAACTCCTTATTGGGGAGATTTTAATGCAATTTTATGTGACACAGTGGATCAGCACCCTTCTAGAGACCAACCAAACCACATCGCACGACTATCAGAATTTTTGACTGCCCTGGGACTGATCGATGTATGGCGGACACACAACCCATTAACGAGACAATACATGTTCTTTTCCGGAGCACACAACAGCCATTCACTGATAGATTTTTTCCTAAAGCTAGCTGACAAAGCACTTAACTTCCGAGGAGTGAGACAACTAGCACGGGGAATTTCTGACTACTCGCCATTAAGGGCAAATTATGTTGCGGGCAAGGCATACACCAAACATTTCTATATCCCTACACCCTTGGTATTTGAAAATTTCACATATAAAAACTAAACTGGTGCAGGCAACAGATGACTACTTCAAAGATATTGAGTCCTCGGTTGATTCCCCCCAGATTCTTTGGGAAGCCTTTAAAGCGGTGATTAAGGGACAGGCGCTATCGCTCACAGTAGGACATAAAAGAGCTAAAAGGGCAGAGATAGAAACATTAGAGAGCAAAATAGCATAACTGGAAAGAGACTTGGGCGATCACATCAGTGAGGATAATAGACATACCCTAGACCTCAAATGACAGGTGTATCAAGATCTAGTCACAGATGCGACAAAAGCACGACACTAGGTGACACTATATAAAATTTATGAGGTAGGAGACAAAACAGGAAAGTTGCTGGCCTGACTTGACAGACGCAATCGAGCGAGCGAGCCATTGGGTAACTGCTCTCAATGGTGAGGCATGAGAGATGAAAAGAGAACCCCATGATATCTCCAAGGCCTTCGCTACCTATTATCAACACCTATACTCTTCTGAGAGCATGGCAACAGCAGACAAAATTAGGGATTTATTGACCAACCTTACCCTCTCCGAGCTCCGTTCAGAGGACTAGAAGTTGTTGGAGAGCGACCTCACAGAGGAAGAAGTGGTAAATGCAATTCTTAGCATCAAATTGGGAAAAGCAATGTGGTCGAATGGCCTCCCGATAGAATTCTAAACTGAACGCTACACGCATAGCACCCTACCTTCTCAAGATGTATATAGAGAGTGAAAAGAAAGGTATTCTGCCCACAGATCAGCGACTCGCTTCTATAGCAGTGATCCACAAGGAAGGGAAGCCGACAGCACATTGCGACTCCTACTGCCCCCTTTTGCTGCTTAACACTGAGGCCAAGATCCTAGCTAAGCTACTTGCGTCTCGGTTAGTCCATACCTACCTTAGTCCACCCAGACCAGTCCGGCTTCATGCTGGGGTGAAGCACTGCGTTAAACCCACGCCGGCTCCACGGGGTACCTGGCAGAGTAGACACTATATGGGAAGACACAGCAATATTATCTCTACATGATTGTAAGGCCTTTGACACTGTTGAATGGCCATACATCTTTGCAGTCCTGGAAAGACTTGGTTTTGGCCCTAAATTCTTGATGTGACTCTGGCTGTTACATGCGGACCCATTGGCACAGGTTGTGTTCAACGGACGAGCTTCACTCTCATTTCATCTCAAACGTGGTACGAGACAAGGATGCCCCCTATTGCCACTAACTTTTGCGTTAATCCTTGAACCCCTGGCAACGTAGATCAGGGGGGACCCCTTAATTTGGGGACTCCGATAGCCTGCCGAATGGGAGAACAGAATCTCCCTATATGCAGACAATGTGCTATTATATGTTGCAGCGCCACACTCCTCCATCCATAGAATTATCAATATTTTCACAAACTTCGGTAAATACTACGGGTACAAGATCAACTGGTCCAAATCCACTGTCTATATACTGCGGGGTCCGACTCCAGTTCTGCCAACCGAATGCGAGGTAGCGGTCGTGATGGAGGGCTTTAGATACCTCGGTATATATGTAACTATGGATCCCAAACTCTTGCACACCCATAATCTACTCGCCCCCCTGCAACGACTTCAAAGGGATGTGAAACATTGGAAATCATTACCACTCTCTTTACTAGGGCGAGCAGCTCTTTTCAAAATGATGGTGCTCCCGATATTTCTCTATGCACTACAGAACACACCGTACTGGGTGCCAGAGTCCTATTTCAAAGCAATAGATAATGAGGTTAGAACCCTACTCTGAGACGGGAAACCTCCGAGAATAGCCACTCGAAAGCTTGTGAGAGGGTGGTATGATGGAGGTATCGCGTTACCTAACATGTAGGTATACTACTGGGTGATGCAATTGGTGGTTATAATAATAATAATACCAGCATTTGTAAAGTGCGCAGCTACCTCAGGCGAGGTGTCCCGGCGCTGGGGGCCGTCGGGAAGATTAAGCAAGCTATTGCCCAGAGTCACAAGGTGCTGGGGTAACCTGTCGCCGGTGCCGGGGATCGAACCGTGAGCCCCCGTGTTCCGGAGTCAGCCGCCCTGGCCGCTGCACCACACCTCTTCCTGGTTATCAACCAGTGGGTGCACCGCCCGCAAGATGAACCCACATATCAGATGGATAGATGTATTTTGAGACCAGAGGGATACATATGAGCATTGTACACCAATCTCAAACACTACAACATGATGGGAACCACAAACCACACAGTTACACTTCGGCACCAAGTACACAAGAAGTTGGGATGGCACGCCAAAATAACCCAAGTGACACCACTCTGGGACACCAAAGCAGTTTGGACACTACGCAATTGCCCATGCTTTGACAGATGGGACAATATAGGAATCTTTAAAGTGGGAGACCTGTGGTCCAGGGGGGATGTCACATCATTCTTGGACTTACCGCGAGAATATGACCTATCAACCGTGGAAACATTTTGATACCTCCAAATTAGACACGCCTTAAGAACTGCCCTCGCACGAGGAAGTGACCTCCCTGAGGCAACCCCACTAGAGGACAGACTACTAACTGACTATATAGATCGTAGAGCAATTTCCCTGACCTATCATAAACTGATAAATAACTCTCCTGACCCCCTCCACCGACTACGAGAAAGCTGGCACGCACACTTATGGATATTGGAGGATGAAGAATGGTTGGAGGCCCTGGCTTCCCCTAAAGAGTCAGCTATTTCGTCGAAACTCAGATTAGTTCAGCTCAGAATATTTCATAGATCTTATTTGTCCTGTAACACTTTAGTAAAGATGGGAAGGGCACTGGACTCCAAGTGTCGCAGAGGGTGTGGGCAGGAGGGATCTTTCTACCATATATTATGGGAATACTCAGAGATTAAAACTTACTGGGAAGACGCAATACAATGCCTATGAGAGGTGTTTGGGGTAAATTTGCAACCCTCGCCTAAATGGTGCCTTCTTAATATATGGGACGCTACGGATCTCAGCCGCAAACAGCAAATCTGGGCTAATATGGCAACGATGATCGCTAAAGGTAATGTGGCCCGGAAATGGGGGGCATCGGCAACACCAAAGCTAATAGAATGGAAGTAAGACATGGACTGGTGCATGGTAGCTGAGAAAGTAATCCACGAAGGCAGGGGAAAATGGAATACTTACAGGGGAAATATATGTATCCCCCCATCTTCCGGGTGGGGGTGTGCAACCCCAAGAATAGCCGACCATTAGGAGCTGGATAGTTGAGACTAAAGTATACTGTACGATTTTGCTATATTATGTGTACTCTGTATTACGTGTACTCTATGTGTATATGGCTGCTCAAAAAAGGTTTTGCTGTATGCTCTGCTATATGTTTTAATAAAAAATGTTTTTTAAAAAGAGAGGCTTTAAAACTTCATTTGCTTTTTCAAAGAGTGCAAACTTAACTGAAGGCTGGCGGTTAAGTTGCTGCTGGGAGCTCATTGTACATTCAGATTTTTGAATGTGTGCACACATGCAGTTTGGGTGGGCATACAAATCCGCTGCAAATACATTCACCTCACTGTTTAGAGCAGCGACTTGGCTGAAAACTTCATCTTGGAAAAAACTAGCTGCAGATAAAAACATGTTTGCCCTTTAATACTGACATACTCTGTACTTTGTTCTTTCGTCAATTCATTTGGCCCTTGTTCTGGCTAAACCACAGATAAGACATTGAAGATCCTCCGCTTTCTTATCAGTTGTTGAAAGTGGATGAGGGGTACCCATGGATCTTCTAAGTGGATGGGCATTGGGTTTGGTTGTCTTTGCCTTCTCAGAAGATTTGGGGCTTATTTACAAGGAAATGACGGAGTGCAGAACTGCAGTAAAATTTTGCAGCGCCACGCTCCGCCATTTCCAAAACACTGGGATGCACCATATTTACAACAATACGGCACACCCCTGTGTTTTCCCTAGCGCTAAAAATAGCTGCCTAGCGCCAACACAGACACCCTTGCAAGGGTGTCTGCATGGCAGGGAATGATTGTCTATGTGCAGGAAGGTGTCCCTTCCTGCACATAAACAATCAATAATGGGGATTTGCTACTGCTATGTGTGCTGCATTCTGCAGCATACATAGAAGTAGCAAATCACCATTATTTAATGATTGTTTATGTGCAGGAAGGTGTCCCTTCCTGCACATAAACAATCATTTATGGCAATTTTTTCTTTCTATGTGTGCTGCAGAATGCAGCACATATAGAGTAAGCAAAAACGAGGAGAAATAAAAGTATTTCTCCTCGTTGCGCCATTCTAACGCCTGCTATTGCATGGTGTTAGTTTTTGGCGCTCCCTCAGATTTACACCTCTTTATAAATCTGGGGCAGCGTCAAAAAGCAATGCAAGCCCCTTTCACGCAGATACCTGCGTGAAAGGGTACCATATTTACGAAGCAGTGTTAAGCCACAAAAAGTGGCTTAACGCCACTTTGTAAATATGGTGCAGGGCATTGTGCCACCGGAATGTCAAAAAAGTGACGTTCTGATGGCACAATCCCCTTGTAAATATGCTCCTCAGATTTTTGTTGTGATTCACTGGTTTCTGCTATTTTTTGACTAATTTTTTCCAGGCTTTTTTCCATTGTATTAGACTTATAGCACTTGTTACAATGATAAAATATTTGATCCTCTTCACCCATCAGTTTCAATCTTTTGTGAACTTCGTCTTGCTGTATTTCTGCAGCAGCTGTCTAGCCGCAGTTGATGTTAGCTTTTCTTTTGGATTAGTTTGGCACATGACACATTTTTCTTTGTTGAAGGAGTCCTCAGATTTTGTAGCTAGCATCACTCTGTCAGGACGAAAAGATTCTCTGCTACCACCTGCTTTGCTCATGTTTACGAATTTGAATCAACAGAAAAACTGAAACAAAAACAATATTAAAATAACTTACCAATATGATGGCTACAACACATCATTATAGAGCTGCCATTTTGGAAAAAGGCAGAAGAGTTGGTCTGAGAGTTATTTTCTGTCTCTATAAGACTACTTGACCCCACAACCTATGTTTTGACAGCAAAATGAAGAATAAAGGTATCATGGTTCCTGAAATATTACATCATCACTGCAACACATCGGCCATTTTTAAAATGTCGTCCAGAAAAATTTGGCCCGGATTAGCAATGTCTACCCAAGCTAAACTACTTCTCTAACGATACAAAAACACAAATCAAAAATTAAAATCTCTAGATAACAATTTTTTTACAGAGGTATATTAAGGGGTCAGGACTAGTTCTGGAAGTGGTAGTAATGTTTTTTCGCTCTCTGTGTTTCTTGGCAGCAGGGTGCAATGGAGCTGGAAATAGGGGTGAGGGGGTGATGCAACACCCCGCATATCCTTCCTTGATGGACCTCAGATGGACGATTAACAATGAAGAGTCCTTTGTTTATTAGTCCTGAAATACTTACCGAGATTTCAAGTGTCTAATGACAGGAAACGTCGTTATTCAAACTCCTGCTAATTCTTTTAACATGGAGTTTTCTATTCCTGACTGCAGTTTCATGTTATTTTGTAATTTTAACTAGTGACCCTCTTGTTGGGGTACAGGTGAAAGATAAGGCCACAGTATTCCAATGGTCTTCTAACACATACATAAATAAAGATATTTGCTTGCTAATCAGAGTAAAGTACAAATAAATAAAAGCATCCTGGAAAGTACAATAGAGGCACCTAAGTTAGGCAATGCCAAAGGCCAGTACCCCCACTATATAAATTGTTCCGGCACCACTGACAGCATGCGTTTTTCTCCCCCAGTTTCTGGGTGAGGGTGACCTCTGCGCCACCCTGAAGGTCAAGCCCATTATGCCATCACTTCCCTCTTTAAAACGATTTAGCCAGCAAGTAATTATGTAATTCTCGTACCAAAACGCATCTGCCATGAGAAAAAGATATATTTCGGTTAATACAAAACAAATATTTTCATATGCACTGTATGTATTTTATAGCAAAAGAATGATAAAATAAAAAAGAGAAATATGTCATTCTTGGGATCTGCTTACAGACTCATAGAACAACAAGTCGCACATGTTTATTATTTACATTAATGCCAAAATCGAAAAAGCAATAGTTTAAGCCAATGTCTTGGCTGCATGAACAATGCCCAATGCAAAATTCGGTTCCAGTGAAGTCTGATATGGAAATTCTGGACCTTTCCTTGTGTGTACTAGCCTTTAGCGAGATAGTAAGAAATCAATGGCTATAACCACAATTAGAGGGAAATGGAGCCAGAACTCGAAAGGAGGGTGGTTTGATTGCTGCTAACACATAAAAAATACATTATGCAGAAAGAACTCATGCACACTTGAATCAGCTCAGCAGCGTCCAGGGAATAACATTCTCAAAAGCAAATGAGCTATGGAAGTCAATATCTGTTGTGGGCATTTGTTGTTTTGATATTATGATTCACGTGCGCTGGTAGAGGCCTGCGCTAAAGTGCAGCAAAGAGATGAAACAAAATAACTACGTTTTGTTCTGATTGTACTCCGGATTGGCTCTTGATAAATTAATGTTATGCACGTCATAGACATTTAAGTTATGCTGCCTATTGACATGCTCTTTGAGAATATTTGGGGGCTTATTTACAAGCCCCTTGCGCCACTTTTGCGTCAATTTTAACATGGGAAAAGTGACGCAAAAGTGGCGCAAGGGGCTTGTATATCTGCCCCTTGGTGTTTACATAATTTAGGGTGTGCAGGGCAATTTTGACTAGGTATACCTGACCCAACTTGGTTCTTTCACAGGATGCTTCGGGCCCCATGACATGCAGTGAGCACTAGGGATGCTGATTTAAGACATAGCCTTTGCACCAGTTTTGGGCTGACTCGGGTCTCAAGTAGTTGAAAAAGAGGAAACAGTGCTATTTTGTAACATTTGTAATTTTGTAATATGCTTGTCACTGGAACTTCAAGGCATGTGCTGATTTTGGCTGGAAATGTAGCAGCATTTGTTGACATATTTAACGTAAACAAGGGCATGACAAAATGACATACACAAAGTAACATAACACAATTTAAAGACAGCAGGACACAACACAACAAAAGCGTCAATACAGAACTCAGTAAAATTTCAGTTGTAAATATAACAAAATCATATTGCAATATTGCAACACAAAAAATAAGGCAGAATAATAAACAGAACAAAACACCACCAAACAAAAAATACCACACCTCAAATGTTCTTGTCATATATTACCATCTCCAGAATCCTGTCTTCATAATATGGAGGTAAAAGGTGTTCTGAGTAATCACTGCCTTAATATACCAACAAGTACATGAAATTGCGCCAGTCAAAAATGTTTTATGATCCAGCAACAGAACGCTTTTTTGTCCAAACTACAAATCAAATAACATTGGGCATGCAGACAACTAATGATCCTTCTCATAAATGATTTTTTTTTTAATGTAGAGGTTTCAGCAGTCATTGTTCTGCCCACCACAGTTCATTGCTGCTGCCATTCAAGCATAAGTGATCAAGAAAAAAAATGCTCATTTTGGGTCTTTTTTTAAATAATTCTCTGAAATGATGCCAATTATGCCTTCCATTACTTGCCTTCTTTCTGGAATCTCCAAATGACGGACTAAAGTGCATATTCACATGTATGTATACCAAAAGGAGCGGCCATTTTATAATGTGCAAATGGTGTCATCTGTATTACAGCAGGCTGCATGTGTCTACATATCTCAAAGGCACCTCTCATACATATATTGTGCACTCAGATAGTTCGAGTTTAAGCGATTGCCGTAAATTCCTTTACTTACAGAAACAATTAACTGGCCCTGATGTGAACATTCAAAATTGCAACACGACACGGTTTGCACATTATAAAATGGCCATTCCTTTTGGTATACATACAAGTGAATATGCACTTTAGTCCGTCATCTATGTTTTAACCAGCATGATTGCCAAATGAAATCACTGTATGATATAAGGTTGATCTGTAATTTAGCTTACTGACATTAACAAAAGCCAGGAGGCTGAAACGCATTTGTCAGTTTCTTTTGGCTGCAATAAAAAGGATTCTTTGAATTCACAGCCTGTGAGTGCGCCGCATTCTTGTGCGGGAGATTGTAAAATATATACTTCACGTCATTATTTATTGCACCCAGAAGATGGCGCACACTGTCGTGATCAAGGCTGCCGTGAGTAGTTGAAACGCGTTGACAGTTTGTCACTTGAAGCGCTTTTAATAAAGTTTTGTTGATTCACTCACCGAGGATTTTGTCCGTATCCCTTTGTTTGCCTGTGGATAAATTTCCTGCATGCTATGCGGCTTGGAGGCAAGCTGCCCCAGGACAGAACCACCGGCGTTTGGGAAGCACACCAGTAAGCCTTGTTTGGGAGACATGCAGTTACGAGGCAGGCGTGCCCCCCATGAGCTCAAACAAGCGTTGTCTGAAGATCGGGAGAAGGAGATTCTGAACTTGGGAATTGGAGGACGCCGGAGATCTGGACTCTCCCCTTCCGAATAAGTGGCATAGCGAGCTTTGGTGGGAGCCGGGATCGGCGCTTTTGGCATACACGGGCAGTGTTTGCGTAAGGAATAGTGCCGAACAAGGTGTATTCAACTGTAAATACGGCGCGAAAATTAGTGAGGAAGAATGTGCTGCGAGAGAGCAGGAAGCTCTGAAATTATTCACTGAAAGTAATTTGAATCGTATTATTGAGGGAAATACTGGAATTCCAATTACCAATGATTTGGGGAAAAATTTGAATCTATTGGAGAAATTGAAAAAGAGGTAAATATCGCGCTGGTGGGAGAGTGCTTGTCTCAAACAGTATGTTCAAGTAGGACGCGTACCGAGAGGTTTGCGCATAATGATAACGCCAACATTTGAGAATCCTCACCCAGACCTTCTGAAAGAATGGGCAGAACACAACGAGCAAAGCTCAATGGCGATAATACATATGCTGATAAAATATGCTGAAATGAGAGCGAGCAGAGGTTGTTGAGAAAATTAAAGAACTCAATGTCAAATTGGATCAAGACAGCAATCAAGAAAGAATAAAAAAGTTCCAAGGGGAGCTTAAAGAATGATTGCATAAATATGAATTAAGAATTAAGGAAAGAAAGGCCACCAAGTTCCTAAGAGATCGCCTTGACTATCAGATGGGACAAATACACATTTGCCAAACGTTTTGATAACCTGCGATGTCAAAGAATTCAAGATGCCAAGAAATCGTATCAAGAACAGTCTGGGGGGCGAAATCTGCTCTGACACGGGATCGGAAGTGGAAGTGGATGACTCGACAAGGAAAGAGGGTGGAATGGTCAAATTTTCCACATCAGATGAATTCCGTTTTTTACAAGAGGATCAACGCAAGGAATTCAAAATGGGAAGAGGACGGGGAAGACCCAGAGGAGGCAGAAACAAAGGAGGGGTGGCAAAGGGCAATGAAGAAATACGAGGGGACTCCACAGAAAGGAGCACACGCAATAAAAAGAATAAGACCAAATAACAAATGATAATGCTACAGTCTTAAATTTAAGCTCTGCCTCTCTGACGGATAAAGATGTGAGAACATTGGAATTGGGACTTTCTTATTGCTACAAAAATAATTTTGACTACCCGAATACTAGAATAGATCTTTATAGATTCACAAGAAAACTTAAACTAACTAAAGCGCATATGTTGCGTGGGTCGGCAGTCGGAACCACAGGAACTGCTGTACAGGACACAGATGTACAATTGATAGTGAATGATTTGTCGGAGGATGAAATTCTAGGAGATCTGTTAGCCCTGCAAGAAGGGTTGATGGATAGTGATGAAGCAATTAATGAGAATGATGAGAGGGCATATGCATTGATCAAAGGAGGAGGTATCACTCCATTTAGACCAAGATCTAGATACATTCCAAACATGGCAAGAGATAATCTGGATATGTTCTCAGATAATATGACCAAAGAATTGCGACATATCAATGTATTCACTAGACAGAATCTGAATACACATAATCAAAGAGATAAAGATTTTTTTGATACTATTAATAAAATAAAGAAGATGGATAATGTAATTGTGAAGCCTTCGGACAAGGGCGGAAATGTAGTTCTCTGGGATCGAGAACTATATGAAAAACAAGCCATGTCACAACTTAATGATAGTTATGTCCCAGTTAAATGGAACATTACTCATCTGTCAAGGACAATTTCTTTGCTCGTTTGCAATTCTGGAAAGATACAGGTAATTTAAGCTGGGACGAATATTGATTTCTGAGACAAAACTGCCAGGTGATACTAACATCCTACATGATACCTAAAGTTCATAAGGACAGCACAAGGCCAAAAGGCAGGCCTATAAATGTGGCTCAAGTCAGCCTGTTCGAAAACACCTCTAAGTACATTGACTATTTTTAAACCCTATAGTCAGTTCATTACCATCGTATATTAGAGATACCTCTGACTTTTTAAAAGCACATCTATGAAGTTAAATGGGAAAGTGATATGTTGCTTATAACCCTTGATGTTTCTTCCCTTTATACGAGTATACATCACAAAGATGGCTTAAGGGCAGTACAGCATTTCTTACGCATGAGACCGCTAGGAATTTCCCTACACAATAACATGCTTCTAGAGATGATTGAGTGGTGCCTTACCAATAATATCTTTATTTTTGGTAAACAACTGTACCAAAAACAGTGTACAACAACAGAGAGGGACTGCAATGGGCACCTGTTTCGCCCCCAGCTATGCAAATCTTCACATGGACTGGTGGGAGGAACAGGTGCTCGGTGGCAAGGACATGGAACACTGGTTGCAGCATACCACTTTGTGGCTGAGGTATATAGATGACCTCTTTGTGCTGTGGCAGGGCACAGAGAGGGATACCAAACAATTTGTGAGGAAGCTAAATGAGAAAAACCTCAACCTTAGATTTACTGCTGCTATCAGTTCCACTTCAGTGGACTTTCTGGATGTCAACATTTCAATTGGCACAAATGGTTTGGAAATCACGATATTCAGAAAGCCGACTGCAGGAAATACTATCCTCCATGCTAAAAGTTTCCATCCTGCACCCCTATTCAGAAGCATCCCCTTTGGGGAGTTGTACAGAGCTAAAAGAACATGTAGTAGTCTAGAGTCTTTTGCCAAAATTGAAAATGAGATGCTAAAGAGACTTAAGCAAAGGGGATACTCTAACCGCATCTTAGATGCTGCCTGCAAAAGAGCCAGAGAAGTGGATAGGGAAAAAGCATTATTCTATCCCTCTAGGAGTAGTATAAAGGGAAGAAAAACTATTCGTACACACAGGTTTATCCCTACATACAACCTGGAACACCAGAGAGTGCGACAGGCTATGTCTAAACACTGGCATCTTTTGAGGGAGGATCCCATTATTGGCTCACTGGTTCCTAGACGTCCTATGATCAGTTATAGGAAATCTAAATCGATGAGAGATCATCTGGTTAGGAGTGACCTTGACAGTGGTGTTAGACCCCAAACATGGTTGACCCAATATGATGGCTTTAGAAAGTGCTCCAAGTGCAAAGCTTGTAAGAATGGAGAAAAACGTACATTTATTGAGATACCCTTAAAAAATAAAATCAAGATACGGGGTAAGCTTACATGCAAATCCGAATACGTTGAATATGTTCTCATGTGTCCCTGCAGAAGAATTTATGTGGGGAGTACCACACTGCTGGCTCATAAGAGAATATTGCAGCATATTCGTGCCATCATTCATAAAGACCGCAATTACCCTGTTGACCGTCACTTCGAAAAACAATATCAAGGTGACCCCTCGGTTCTTGAATACAGCTGTGTGGCACAAGTTGCAAAAAGAAAAAGAGGGGGCGACAGAGAAAGAACTGCAAAAATTAGAAACTTGGTACATTCTAGAATTGGACAGTAAAGAACCAATGGGCCTAAATGTAGACGAAGAACTGTACACCTGTCTTCTCTAATTAATGCTGCTATAGTGGGTATGAGGTATACTGCCCATTTGCTTGTCTAGCCATTTCCGTCAAGATATTAGTGTACTGTACTATATTGAACAACAATTTTGTGTATTTTATGCATATTTTTGGGCCCTACAACTCAAAGGACATTATAAATGTAAACTTGGACAGAAGTTTAGTCCCATGGGTTCTTACTACAATATCATCCTATATAATAATTTTTAACTATTTGTGAAAAGTAGGAGAGTTGTTTCTTATGGTTGACAGTGTCCTGTAACCGACTCCTGAAAATTCCAGTACCTTCATTTCCTGAAATATTGAAAGGATTTCCTCTACTTTATTGTTTAACTTATGATGGGCATCCTGCTCTCTGTCAGACGGAGACACACATATAATTTATAATTGAAAGATAGAAAGTGGAGATAGGCATCAGGCACTTGCCTGGAGATAGATTGTTTACCCAACGAGATTTAAAGATAAAGTATTCTACGTGTAATTGGTTTTATATGCCTTTTTTCTGCATTTTTTACACTTAATCATTCTTCTAAAACCTATTTAATTAAGAAGTGTATTTCATTTTTCATTGAAACATATAGCAAGTTGTATTCTTTACTTGCACTGAAATTGGAAAGAATGTTTAGTGTAAATAGCAGGAAATGTTTTTTTGTGACATTATGTTTTTATAGTGTCTAACATTTAAAAATGAAATGATGAAACAATGAATTACGATGGAATGTTGTTAGTGAATACTATGTCTTTTAGCTGAAATATCATTCATATGCATTATGTCTATCACACCTTTTGTTCTAACCTGAGGATTTTTTCCATGTTTATACTACACGTAATTATTTATTGCATCCAGAAGAGGGTGCACACTGTGGTGATCAAGGCTGCCGTGAGCAGTTGAAACGCATTGACAGTTTGTCACTCAAAGCGCTTTTAATAAAGTTTTTGTTGATTCACTCACAGAGGAGTTCGTCCGTATCCCTTTGTTTGCCTGTGGATACGTTTCCTGCATATATATATATATAAATATATATATATATATATATATATATATATATATATACAATTACACTCCCTTGTGCCCTAGACGCACAACAAACAGACAGGTATATACATATATATATATATACATACATACTGAAGACACCAAAGGTTACAGTAACATTATAGGTAGGTGTAATAATAATAATATGAGATTTCGATTTAAAAAACCTTAGAAATTCACTGAGAAAAACCAAAGGTTAAAGTAACGTTATATTTGTCTGCCACAATGTTAATGTTTTGAACTAAACCCCACCCCCAGAAATTCTGCAGTTATAGTTAGTAGCACTAACTATAGCTTGTGCGCCCACCATGCACTGCTCATGACCTCTCATATGACATCACTCATTTTTTTTTTTGTGTCCTCATCTCACCAATAAGCTTCTGCAAGTCTTACAAAGCCGATATTTCGATCTGTGCACCCTTCGACTTACCGCACTTGCTTAGGTCACCCAGACCAGCCCAATTTAGTTAGAGCTTGGTGTAATCATAGGACTGATTATATTAATCTCAGATTGCGACCCCAACTCAAAATAGGCTGCCAAATGTTGATCAAGCTTACCCCTACTCCATCCTGATCTAAACGAGCCATGGCAAAGACAGCTTTGAGCCAGTCATCACTCTTCGGGGGTAGAGGGTCTTTCCACTTCTTGCAGACCTCTCTCCGTGCGAGAAGCACCAAATATAATAACAACCCACGTTGTGTCTGTGATGCAATCTGGCTAAACAATCCATCATCACCAAAAAACACTAGAGACAAGTTGACTTCAATGCACGCATTAAAGATGCCACAAATAGCGTCTCCCACCCTTTTCCAAAAATTTCTCAGTTCGGGACACTCATAAAAGAAGTGAATATCATTGGCATTAGAGGTCATGCATCTAGGGCATTTAGGAATAGGTAGTGGGGCAAACTTGGCTATTTTGGCAGGCGTATAGTAAAGCCTGTTAATAACGAAAAAGTGGTTCTTTTTTAGGCTTGCTGGTTTGATAAATTTATATAATAATTTCAGCGAAGGCTCGTAGAGGGCATCTATAGTAGGTTCAAGGGGGGGATTGATTCCACACTGAGAGTTGTGATGGAGTTTCCCGATCTTCCGCATCCAAAAACTTGTTGTACCACATAGATATCTCCTTCTTAATTGGATGCGATGTTTGAAGAGAAAGCTCCGTTTCCCAGTTTCCTCTGACCTCCTCCTTTTCTGCTTTAAACCATGTAACAAGTTGTAGATACTTAAACCTGGAAAACCCAATACCGATCTTGGCCCTTAACATCTCCAAAGGATGGATCCCCTCTGCGTCTAGCAATTCCGACCAGATGTTAACGCCCGCCCTCTTAATGGGAACAGCCAAACTATCCCTGAGGCATAAAGGTGTACCAGGGGAATCCCAGATAGGTGCAAAATCTGAATAATATCCGATTCCCCATCTACGTCTCACTTTATACCACGTTTCCAAGGCTGCCCTAAGGATCTTCAGGCGTACTCGTTTGAAGTACCTCGGGGCCCCAAACTTATACAGAAAGCCCTCTCCGCCTCCTCCACCTTCCATCATAGACATTTCACCCAACAGCCTTCCCCACGCTGACTCCTCTGGTTTTGAAAGTAACATCCGGATACCTTTAAATTGGAAAGCAACTAAATACCAACCAATATCCGGGAGGGCCAAACCCCCTTTTATAAGCTTGCGCCTCAGCTTTTTCCAGGAAAGCCTCGCACCTTTCTCGCCCCAAATAAAGCTCCCAATCTTACCCTGAACCTTACTTATGCTCTTACTGGGAAACCCCAATGGGACCGCATTGAACAGGTAGGTCAACTTAGGGAAGATAACCATCTTAACCAAGTTTACCTTCCCGTAGATAGTCAAGGGAAGATTCCTCCATCTACTAAAGAGGCGGTCTATTTCCTTTATGATTTTATTCAAATTAATCAAGGGGATTTTATCCAGATCTTTAACAATGTGTATACCCAGGTACCTAAACTCATTGCTGGTTATACCCTCCCATTGGTCAATGTTCCAACACATCACCTCGGTTTTTGAGGTGTTGGCTAAGTAACCTGAGAGAGAACCAAACTCCTCTAGTAGAGCTTCAACCCGAGGGATAGTCGCCTCAGGGTTGTTGGTATATAAGATCAAGTCTTCAGCATACAGAGCTAACTTACAGCTATATTGTTGAGACTTAAAAGGGTAGATTGAGTCGTCTAGTCTAATGGCTTGCGCTAATGGCTCTATGTAGATGTTAAATAGGAGAGGGGAAATAGGGCAACCCTGTCGGGTTCCTCTCTGGATATTAAAACTAGAGGTCAACATGCCATTTAGAAGGATCCTAGCAGAGGCCCCCTGATAGCAGTTCCTCAGGGTTTGAATGAAGATAGGGCCAAATCCCATTACCTCTAATACCTCCCAGAGGTACACCCAACAGACCCTATCAAAAGCCTTGGCCGCATCCAAGGCCACTATGGCCAGAGGGTCAGATCTTCCAATGGCCAAGTCGATGTTACCTATTAACAGTTGTGTCTGTTCCTGGATGTACCTCCCTGATACAAAGCCCTTCTGATCAATATGAACCAGTTTAGGGAGTAATTTAGCCAATCTCCCCGCCAATATACCTATAAAGATCTTATAATCGGCATTCAGCAGGGAGATTGGACGATAGGAGTCAGCTTTTAAAGGATCCTTCCCAGGCTTTGGGATCAATACTATAGTAGCCTCATTCCAGGACTTAGGGACTTTACCCGTAAGGCAATATACTGAATCAAAGGTGGTACCCAATGCTGGGATCAGTTCTTCTGCCAGAAGTTTATAAACTTCATTTGGAAGTGCATCCATGCCTGCTGCCTTTTTATTCTTACATTTTTTTATTTGGACTTTAATCTCCTCAGGAGTGATGGGAGCATCTAAGATATCACGGCTCTCATCAGTAAGAGTTGGTAAAGATTTACTCTTCAGCCAAGTTTGTATATGACCAATCGATGGGGCCAAATCTTCTTTATAGAGATCTGAAAAAAGCGAAAGCAGGCAGGCTTGCATGTCCTCAACATTACTAGACTTATCTCCATTGCTGTTTATTATTAATTCATTAATGTTATTTTTAGAGCGATCCGCTCTTGCTTTCCAGGCCAAAAGGGCACCAGCCTTCTCCCCATACTCAAAGTTTTGCATCTTCTTTGTGAGCCATTGTGCCTTACATTTTATATCTAATTTACCCCTATATTCTTGCCTAGCACGATCCAGTTCGCTCTGGACTTGGGACAGCTTTCCTGGGTTCCCATGACTAAGTCTATTCCTCTCATCCTCTAACTGGAGTATTCTCTCCTCGATGTCATGGAGCTCCCGGGCCTCAGCCCTATTCTTAGAACATATAAGTCCATGAAGCCTACCCCGCAGGTTAGCCTTAAAGGCATCCCAGATAAAGTCCATGGAGGTAGAGCCCATATTCAGAGAAAGAAATTCTAAAGAGGATAGCTTAATGGCCTGAATTATCCCAGAGTCCAGGAGCATAGCTCTATTAAGCGTCCATCTGGATTGTAATTTATATGTTTTACTGAGATAGGAAAAAAGAACTGGGGAATGGTCGGAGAGATGACTTGGTAAAACTGAAATCTCCGTTAGGCCAACCAAAGTTGCCCTATCTGTTAAAATATAGTCAATCCTGGATGAGTGACCGTGTTTTTTGCTTTGGAATGTAAACCCCTGAAGGTCTCCCCTCTTTGCCCTCCAGACATCAACCAGGTCCAAGTCATGCAACATATTTATCATTGCACGGAGAACACGAGGCGCCCCTACATAATGACTTTGATTGGACCTGTCTTTTAATGGATCTAAGAGGACATTAAAATCGCCACCTATAATCAAAGGGGGAGTTGCCAAAATTAGTTTAGATTGTAGCTTGCAAATAAATGTCGAATCATCAACATTGGGGCCATAGAACAAAGCACATACTAGCTCCACCCCTCCAAAGTCCAACTGCGCAACTACCCACCTCCCAGTCTGATCTGTCTGCACTGATTTGATAGAGCAATAAGCCCCATGCTTAATCAAAATTGCAACACCTCTGCTGCTAATCGTCTGTTGTGAGGTGCAATAGCATTTTATCCAGGGAGTTCTGGAAAAGATTAAACAACTTTCTGCAAAGCTTAAATGTGTTTCCTGGATAATACAGATCTGAGCTGGGGAAAGTTCTATATATTTCATAATCAATCTTTGCCTGCTAGGGCACCTTAACCCGTTAACATTCCAAGAAATAAAGGTGACCTTGTTATCTTTTAATGAGGATCCTACCATTAGCTTGCAAACTTTTTATATCAACAAGACAGACCTTCTTCAAAATTGAGTGAGATGAGGTTTCATTTTTTTTAATTTTACCCACTGCACCCCACCTTGTGGACCCCTCCCTCCTGCCCTCCCCTCCCCCGTGACCCAACCCCCCATTCCCATGAGGAACCCTCCCTTCCAATAGGCGAAGCCTATTCGGTCCCCTCTCCCCGGGGCTTAAAAAAAAAAAAAATACATTAATCTAGGGTCTTACTTGAGTCTTACTGCCTATAAATTCCTGTCTATAAGTCCTCCCACCTCAGCAGCCCCCCTCTCTGCCCCCAACTCTATTTTGATTTTTGCAATGAGAGCATCAGCCTCCTCGATTGTGTGAATCTGGTGCATATGATTATTCCACATTACACGCAAAAGTGCAGGAAACTTCAGCTGAGCCTTAGCCCCCCATGTTGTTTAGCTCCTCGAGCCTCTTCCCCAGCTCCCACTGTCTCGTTGCGGTAATATGGGAAATGTCAGATCTTATGGAAAAAGAAAAGGGACTTGGACCCTCAGATGATATTGTGCCTTCCTTGAGAGCTAAAGATAAGATCAACTCCTTAACGGAGTATGACAGAAAATTAACCAGGATCTTCCTGGGTTTTTGCCTGGCTAAGTTCCTCTTAAAGGGATCACGATGTACCCTTTGTATCTCACGAACAAATCCACATCGGATGAGTTCTTCAAAACTGTCCCTTTTAATAAGGAAATCACGAACCCTTTTATATCTGACCCCTCCAGGGCTTCGGGAACGTTCAAGAGCCTTAAATTGTTCTTCCTGGAGTGGTTTTCTAAACGTTCAAGAACTTCCTTAAGTTCTTTGTTCTGGGCCGATTGCTTGGCCACTTCTGCGGAGGTAGTATGCATAGTCACTTTAATTTTGGGAATCTCCAGCTCAATTGCATCAGTTCTTAAGGTAACTTCGTCTAGTCTCTTAGTCAGGACTTCGCAAGAGGCTTGGATGGCCACCTGGTTTGCTTCTGAAACCAAAAATCTACTGGCCATCTCAGCCTGGTTCATCTCAGAGACGGAAAATCTACTTGACATTTCATCCTTCAAGGCGAGTAAAATATCTGCCAAGGAGTGTGTCGTGGGGTCTATAGTCACATGGTCATCTGTGGTTTCCAAAGCACTCTGTGGTGTTTCCTGAGAGTCATGGGTAGCCAGAGCAGAATATCTATTCGAAAGGCTCACTTCTGGATGTATAGCTGGTGCACCATAAAAACTCCCTGCTGTGTCTTCCTGTAGAGTACTAGGCATCCCCTCACGTGCTACGCATGTTTCCTCCTGGGGATGGCTCAGAGGGCTATGCTCACCTACCAGCGGACTATCTTGGCCCACGCTTTTTGAGGGGTCACAGCCAGAAACAGTTGAGGCAGTTGAGGAGGACATGACCTTATAGTATGTCTTCAATGAGGGGGTAATTCTTATTTTTATTTTGGGGGTAATGCCTTCTTGCCCCTACCTCTGCCCTTCCTCTTACCAGCCTCTTCTCCCTTAGGGACTGCCCTGTTGTCCTTCGTGACCTCTTTCTGCTTACGCTGCTTCAATGATGCTCTTACTTCGGAGACGGGCGGGGAGACTCGTGGAGGTAAGATAGGCTTAGTGATATCAATGTTATTAGACGAGTGCGCCACTCTCGCCCGCAAAGTATACCTATTTATTTTAGGTGGTGAGGCGCTCGCTATCACTGTCCCTGTTTCACCACTTATCTTCATGCAGTTAAAATGAGCCTCCTCCTCTGTAAGCGATTTAGAAATTATACTGGCCGTCTTGTAAGGGAGACGCACATTACCACCCAAGCCTCCAGACAAAGAAGAAAAGAGCCTCCTCTCACCTTCGTCCCATCCGGCGTTCTCGGGGAGGAAATAGCTCTGAACTGGACTCCTTACCTGGGCGTCGAATCCCGACTTCCACCCACACTGTGTACGGACCCAGGAGCTCAAGTATACTCCAGCACCAGTGCTGGCTCTGCCCCCGATGATCCGGAGCCGAAATCGGGCCTGATCCTGTCTTTGAAGCCTCAGCGCTGCCTCTTCCCAACGCCAGCCGCCGGCCACGCCATCATCACCGCAGGTAACTCGATCCGAGCCCCCGACGTGGCAGAAGAGAAGAAAATCGTTACGCATAACTCCCTTAGGGTGCTGGGGGGGGGGAAGCCTAGCCTCGGTGCGGGAGGGAAAAAATTGCAGTTAGACCCGTTGTGACACCATAAACACCATTAATACCCCCCGGGGTGGACCGCGGCCGTTTAGCTAGCGGCCGCCATGTTCCTCCGACATGTTCTATGACATCATTTATGACATCACTAATGACATCTCAAATTACATAATTGATGACATCACTGATGACATCATTCAAGCTTCGCTTTCACAAATGTTGCTGAATAAATTGCTATGGCTTTACATGTAGCACAGTTCACTTTAGCAATCAACTACAGATTTATGGCAAACGCTCATTGAGTACAGTGTACAAACTGTATACAACAGTTCAGAGAAAGCTGAAATAGTGAATGCCAATTCCAAAACAAATGCCCTACTGTGGAAAACCTATCTGTATCAAACCCCTGGCACACACCAAACCTACATTAAGAAATTGAGTTAATATCAGTAGACAACTAAGTGCTGTAAACAGTGTTTACTCAATGGAAAGAGTTCATTTTAAACTCCCTGTTTGCAAACAGTGAAACTCTCCTGAGAAATACACCACAGAGTATTCAAAAGAATTAACCAAGAACAGTGTACATTCTATGCTACAGTTGTAAAAACAAAATACTATTTCTTAATAATTACAAAGAGCTGTAAAGTGTGCTAAAGATCATACTACCTGCACCCTTCATACTGTGGTGAAAACTTTACAGATAGCCCTTCTTCTAAAGCAAAACAAGCACACGAACATAGCTTAGTACCTGGTGCACACGCTCTTTCATGCTAAGTATAAAGTAAAAGTTGTGTGGAGCATAATGAATACAAGTCAACTGTCATCTGCACTCAGAGTTACTCTTGCATGCAAACATTTATAAAGTGTTCAATACCTCTACACAGCTATAGTGCATTAGGAGAAAGCACATTTTGTAAACACTTACACCCATCAGCTGCACCCAAGCTGTACAAAATTATGTAGAATTAACATGGTAGTTACTTGCCACTATGTACACTATAAAAAAACGTACACATTCATTGGATGATGTCATCAGTGATGTTTTCAATGATGTCATTTGTGATATCATCAGTGATGTCATAAAGGATGTCATAGAGCATGTCATGAGTAATGTCATATGTGACATCATAAGCAGTGCTTGATGGGGTGCAAGTTATAGTTAGTGCTACTAACTATAACTGCTGAAATTCTGTGGATTTTTTTAGTTCAAAATGTTAAAGTTGTCACTGAGAAATTCTTTTAACTATAATATGACTTTAACCTTTGGTTTTTTCAGTGAATTTCTAGTTTTTTTTTTTTTTAAATAAAAATATATATAAAAATTCATAGACACTAACTACTCCAAGAATGTTTGTTCTGAGAATGTTCAACTTCTTAGTTTTTGTAGCTCTCATATACAGAAATATTCCCAGCATAGTCATCATAGTCTATGTATGTATCTTTGCAGAAAACTTCATATTTATATTTCAAAAATACACGGATCAGTTTTTCCTATATTGTAAACTATGTGTTTTCACCGTGCACATCTATTTTTAGGGCGTGTGATCGCTCTCGCGGGAGGCTCATTAGATAGCTATACATTTTTTTCTAATCTGTTGTACACAGTTCTTTTTCACCTGGTCAGTTATTATTGAATGCTAATGTTTAATAATAGTCAGTACAGTATGTATACTGTATAAATTATTTTGTTTACAAACATATGGCTCTTGCAAGACGATCACGTTGCTGAACACGCAATCCCCTACATGGACTAAGAGGGGTCTGTACTTTCTGCCTGGCTCTCGTGATCCTATTGTGAGATCGTACATTTGGAATTAAGGGCCAGATGTAGGTAAATGCATGTTTGCGATTCCTTAATAGCGATTTTTAGGGAATCGCTATTAAGGAATCACAAAATGCCATGTAGGTAGGAATCGCAATATTTTTAGCGATTCCTTAATATTCCTTAATTGTGAATCGCAAATTGCGATTCGCAATTAAGGAATACCTTCCCATTCATTCCTATGGGCCAAGAGGCCCATAGGAATGAATAGAGATTGCTCTCGCAATTTGCGAGTCACCAAGAGGCACTCGCAAATTGCGGCGCTACTTCAAAGGTGCCAGGGTTCCAAAAGGACACCCTGTTGCACCCCTGAAATGTGCATGTGTGCACATGTGGTGCAAATACATGCCCTAAGGGCATGAATGTGTGCCACATGGCACTTAAAAGTGCTTTTATAAAGGAAATCGCTAATTACCACCAACTTGAAGTTGGTGGTAATTAGCGATTCCTTAAGGCTAAAGTGCACTTTCTTTTGTGCTACTTACATTACATTTAAGGACTCGCAATTTGCGATTCCTTAAATGCAAGAGCAAAATAAGGAATCGCAATTTTGCGATTCCTTATTTTGCTAGTAGGTTTCAACTTACCTACATTGCTCGCTGCCAAATAGCGATCGCAAACGCTGAAATTCTGTGAATTTCAGCGTTAGCGCTCGCTATTTGGCCACCTACATCTGGCCCTAAGTTCATAACACTTTATTTTTGCAGTTCTGAAGAAAGCAAGACATGAGAAGTGATGTTTAAAGTAGAAAAGCATTTGATGTATTGTTGCATTTGAGATATTAAGAAAGTTCTCTGTTTTTTGCGATCTTGCGTGCCTCTCATGAGACACCCGCGAGACACACAGGAGACAAAAGACATCTCAAGGAAGGATTGTGATTGGTTCATATAGATGTTCTTATTTAGCAAATAAATATTCCTTCCTTGTTGCATCATTTGACTATTGGGTTTTTCTGTGAATACACCTTTTTGGCTACCTCTCTGACTTTTTTGATTTTCTGTGAGCAGAATGTCATCATCTGATTCAGATAAGAACCCTGTTCCTACCAGAAAAAAGTCGATCCTGGATCGATGTCCATGTTTTTTATTATGAAAAGTGAATTTTCCCCCCTCCGCTCCCTTCTTACAGCCCATAAATTTCCAAATATCAATAAGACCTGTATCATGTATTAATTGTTTCAAGGCCGTTCTCATTTTGGGTACAGCGGCAGATGCCCTCTTAGAGGTTGTATCCTGCGCTGAATCTAAAAAGACATTAAAATCGCCTCCCAAAATAATCGGTTCATTTATGTCTACTAAGTGCAAGAATAAAGAGCGTAAAGGCGTGGGGTCATCTAAGTTTGGGCCATAGTATCCAACAAATGCCAGCCAAACACCATAAATTTTGGCCTTAGCAATTACCCATCTACCTAAGGGGTCCACCACGCATTCCCCTAATAAAACTTGAGAAGATTTTTTAAATAGAATGGCAACACCTTTAACTGTACAGGTTTGAGTAGTAGATATACAATGATCAATCCATTGTTGACTTTTTAGAATCTCGAGCCATTCTTCTTTAAGAAAATGAGATTCCTGGATAAAAATAACGTCGGAATCACTTAGCTCAGATATTCTAAGATCTTCCTCCTTCTCAAAGGTACCCTGAGTCCATTGACATTCCAAGACAATATCTTTAGAAGCCTAGGCTTATCCGGGCCAACCATAAAAGGAGATGATGTACCAAGAAAGACCAGAGTAACTCAGCCAATCACGGGGAAAAAGAAAACAAACAAAAAGAAAAAAATAACTAATATTGACAAAAGAGGAATTTTTTTTTGATTTTCTCCCACATGCTCCCCCACCCAGTGTAATTCAATGTTTTCGATTTTTTTTATTTTTTTATTTTATTTTATTTTAATTTTATTTTTTTAATAGGTTTGCATTTTTTACACGGGACCCCCCCCCCACCCACTTTGGGGAACCCTCCCTACTAACTAGAGGTATACTGTAAATACCTCATATGAGCTCTCCTTCAGCATGACGGTCGGCTTTGGGTAGATATTATACCGATTGTGCCTTAATCTGCTCTATAAAGTCCTTCACCTCGTTTGGATCTCTGAAGTTGTACATTTTGTTATTTCTCATAACCCTCAAAGATGCCGGAAATCTTATATTTGCAGTGGCGCCCAGCTCTCTTAATTCCTGGATAAATCTGCCCAGTTCCCACTGCCTATCCAGGGTAGTGCCTGAGATATCGGACCTAATACGAAAAGACCAATCATTTTTTTTGTATGTTCCAGCCTTTAAAGCTCCAGAGAGGATTCTTTCTTTCAAATAATATGATTTGAAGTTCACAAGAATCCTTCTTGCGGTTTTTCGCCCCGGGCGACTCACAAAAGGATCACGATGAACTCTCTGTATATCTTCTTCTAGAGTAGTTTGATCAACATCCATATTACATTCCTTTAGAATGTTAATTACGAAGGCCTTTATATCCCCCCCTTCAAGGCCCTCTGGAACATTTAAGATTCTGATATTGTTCCTTCTTGCCCTATTTTCAAGAGATTCTAGTTTGTCTCGGAGGTCCTTTTCACTGTTCTTTAGCTTCTGAATCTCTTCCTGGTTAGTGTCGACCTTCTTAGAAATATCCTTGTATGAAGCTTCCATAGCCCCCACTATTTCTACCAAGCTATTGATTTTCTCCTCCATAACTTCACAATAACCCTGAATTTTCTGTTGGTTAAGTTCTGAGGTTGCGAATTTCTCTCTAACTTCTATTAATAGGGTGGAATTAGTTTTTCTAAACCAGGGGAGTTGGTTTGATCCATGCCTAGAGAGGGGGTACCTATATAATCCTGAGACTGATTTTCTGCGGGTACAGAGTTGGAACTGGCATTAGTAATAATACCAAGAAAGTCGCTCATATTCCAGAACATCTATCCGACCACTCTGCGGTCTCTCTTGAGATCTCGTTCAAAGATAACGTCCCAGTGCGGCGTTGGACTTTGAATCGCACCCTACTTTTAGATACCTCTCTAGTCGATGACCTAAAAAAAGCAACAAAGGAGTATTTTTCCCTTTAACCTTGATTCAGCTCCCTTAAATAAGGTATGGGCTACATACAAAGCCTATCTTAGAGGTATTCTATCTAGTCTAAGCGCAGCACAAAATAAAAAGGTCAGGGAGGAAATTAAAACCTTGGAAGTCTCCATCAAGACATTACAAGGTACTGTAGCGTATACCTCTAACACAACAATTAAAACATGGATAGAAGGTGAGCTGATAAAGGCAAAATCTAATTTAGCTGATTATTTGGCGGCCAGGGTAAAACGAAAGTGGGAAGCCAGCAGACTTGCTAACTATGACTATGGGGAAGGGTGTGGCAAACTCCTGGCTTGGAAGACCAAAGTAAACCAAGCTAGAAACCTTATCAAAGAGCTAAAGTGCCAAGTTACAGGGAATATTATTTCTGAGGATGGGGAGATTGAACACGCATTTGCTCCGTTTTTTCAGGACTTATACACAGAAGATATAATTCCTAGTAAGGATCAGATAGAAGTGTTCTTTCAGGATCTAGATCTTCCTTCCCTTAATGAAGAAATAAAAAGTTATCTAAATGGCCCTATAACTATAGCGGAAGTTTACAACACAATAAATAGCCTAAAAAAAGGGAAGGCCGCAGGGCCTGACGCCCTCCCCAATGAAATCTACATTTTACTGAAAGAAGAATTAACCCCAGTCTTGCTCAAGCTATTTAACTCAGTTTTCACCTTAAATCAAGAGCTACCTTCTTCCTGGGATCTTGCCACCATAATAATTCTTCTTAAACCTAATAAGAACCCGAGGGTGTGCGAGTCGTATAGACCCATTTCACTTCTTAATAGTGATTATAAGGTTTATACGCAGATTCTCACTAGACGGTTAGATCAGGTTGTAGGGTCATTGATACACACCGACCAAAAGGGCTTCATGAAGGGGAGGCAACTACAAGACCTGACACATGAGTTACTTGGCAATATCGATCTGGCCACAGAATATGGTAACCCCACAACGGTTATGACATGCGACGCCGCAAAAGCCTTTGATAGGGTTAGTTGGCCCTTTCTCCATGAGGTGATCCAGCGTTTTAATTTGGGACAAACTTTTGCATTAGCAATCAAGGCTCTCTATAAAAACCCGATGGCTAGAGTGCTGGTCAATGGGAACCTGTCTAAACCATTAAATATCGGATGGGGAACCAGACAGGGATGCCCTCTTTCTCCTCTGCTTTTCAATCTTTACATTGAACCATTGGCCTTAAAATTAAGAGCATGTAGGAACATATTTCCTTTTTCATGTAATGGTTGGGGAAAAAAGATTGGGCTCTACGCTGATGATTTGATGATTTTTACAGGTCATCTACAGTTGTCTCTACCAGCTATATGGGAATCTCTAGAGAGCTTTGGAAAAATATCTGGCTATGCTGTTAATCAACAGAAAACTGAGATTATGCAATGGAACACAAACTACCAATGCGATCTAATAAGACAAAGTATCAGATATTTAGGAATCCAAGTTGTCCAAAATCTGGAGAAACTAGCAAAAGTGAATTTTGATATTGTAACATCAAAAGTAAGGAAACAACTTCAGGTCTGGGAATCCTTACCCCTATCATTTTTAGGCAGATCAAACCTTTTAAAAATGTCCATCCTTCCTAAATATACCTTTTTGTTTAATACTATCCCTTTAGAATTTAAGAAGGAGTGGATAAAGAAAGTACAAGGGCTTTTTTCCAGCTTTATATGGGGGAATAAAAGACCCAGAATTGCCTGGAAAAAACTCAGGGAAAAAAAGGAAAATGGCGGTATAGCAAGCCCAGACCTCCTTCAATATCAAAGGGCTTTTCATTTAAAAATTTTCAGGCAATTGCTGAAGGATACTCCTGACCTATCACCACTCTTTCGTGCTCTTACATTTGGCCCACCAGATCTATCTAGCTTTTTCCTTTTCAAATTTGGTGACCCCAAGTACTTTAAAAAAGTGAGACTTAAGATCCTTCAGGGGGCATGCAAGATTTGGCATCAAATAAGAGCTTTGCTAAGGATACCATATTACAGTTACTATGCACCCATATGGAAATCACCTGGTACACCAGTTTGCCTGCAAGATTCACTTGCAGTACCAATGAAAGAAAGCGGGATTCTCAGATGGGGTCAACTCTTAGAAGGTGCAGAATTAATCCCTTGGCAAAGAATTCAGGAGATTTCAGAGGGATCTGTCTCAAAATTCAAATATTATCAACTATTGAGTTGGGCCAAAATGCCAAGAAAAGGTGGAATGGGTAATCTGTTTTGAGAATCCAAAATTTTCTTGCATCCCCCTGTGCGGAAAAAGGTATCAGAATAGTACTGGATGTTGATACAGTCCATGGAAGACACACAAGCCTTGTTGAGAGCGATCTGGATGAAGGAGCTGCCGGCGTACGACCTCGACTCATTATGGCAAGTATCTTTATCCTTCCTATGGTTGTTTGTGAAATCTGCCCCATTAAGAAAAAATCACCTTTTTACCATCCTCAAGGCCTATTGGACGCCCCGGAGATTGGCAAAAATGGGGACCCAAGCTGTGAGGAACTGCCCAAAGTGTGGAGAGCCAAACGCAGATGAAGTGCACATGTTCTGGCAGTGTTCCTCCATCCAGATCTTCTGGCAGAAAGTGGGTTTGACGCTTTCGGGAATTTTGGGTCAAGAAACTAAGGTAAGCCTGGCATTGGTTATTTTTGGGGAAATACAGGTTGAGGAGGGTAATAGCCCCCTTTCTAAAGCATATAATGCGCTTATTTTTATCTTAGTTCTCATGGCGCGCAGAGAGTTGTGTATTAAATGGATTCTACCTAACCCTCCTCTTGAAGGAGAATGGGTAAGCTCGGTACAAAGAATAACAAAACTGGACCGAGCTACACAGAACACGAAAAGAACAAAATGTTGGCGTCTGTGGGATAATTGGTATAAGGTAGTTTATCCCTAATTTACGATACCCTTTTCCACTCTCTTTCTTTTTCTACTTTTTCTTTTTCTACTTTCTCTTTTTATAGGTTTAAAATTTGTTTCGAAACTTTTTCCATTCTGTTTTCTTATGTCTGATACCTGGTCCAATGATTATCAATCAGAAATACAGGTTTTTTAGCGTTCAAAGGGGATCGCTAAATTCTGAATAGCATCCTTTTTTGGGGTCTAATCTGTAAGTACCTGTATAACTTAAGCAGACGTTGGTGCGAGCGCGCAGCGGACGCGCCGCCAGCGCAGCGGACGCGCCGCCAGCGCGCCGAAGGCGCGCTAAAGGCAAGCCCGTCTGCGCCCGTCCGCGCTGGTTCCGCGATCAGCGCCAGCCCTGATGCTCAAACGATTCCAGGTAATGTAACAACTATATCCTACTTTAGTAACTACCTGAAGTCTCTTAATCCCTACAAGGCAGACCACTCTTGCCATGTACTTCATCCAGAACACAAGTCTGCTTTAGTCTTAAAAATCTGCCCCAACTGCAACATTAAATTACCGGAATTAATGTCCCAACCTGTGGCCGCCTTAAATGAGGAACTGGTTAGTGCAGATGTAGTTTCTTCTGGCACTGCCTGGAAATGTGCCCTCATTAATGCGAGGTCCCTGGTTAAGCATAGTACGGAATGTGCCTCCTTTTTGGAGGATGAGGGGATTATGATAGCCTTTGTTACAGAAACCTGGACGGACGAAGCTTCCGGCCCGGATTTAGTGAAAGCTACGCCGCCGGATTATCTCTGCTACTCTTTAAATAGAGCTGAGAGAAAAGGGGGAGGTCTAGCGGTTATTCACCATAAATCAATTACATCATCTTTTAATCCACTAATTAACGAGGAATGTGAAGCTTTAGAGTTTTCTCTCTACCTTACACATCATGACTCCTTACGAGGCACCCTTATATACAGGCCCCCAGGCCCTAGAAGTCACTTTATAACTCAAGTAAGTGACATATTAGAAATAGCGTTAAACACTACCTCATACACAATTTTGGGCGATTTTAACTTCCATCTGGAGCTAGTCTCTGACCCTGACACCGCCAATCTTCTTGATTTGATGAAGGGCGGAAATCTTGAACAATTGACAATTGGACCCACCCATCGGGCAGGTCACACCCTTGATGGTATCTTCTCAAATAACCCTCAGCTTTCGTTTCTGAATTTACACCCTTTAATATGGTCCGATCACATGGCAGCACTTTTCAAGATCACCATACACACTCACTCGGGTATAAAACCCCCCAAAAAATATCTGGTAACAAGAGCCTGGAAAAAGATAGAAGCTGAGGAGTTATGCAATTTACTTACCTCTACTAATAACCCGCTGCCCACAGATTTGGACCAAGCAACTAAGTCCTACACGAATTGGTTAGAAGAGGCAGGGAATAAGCTAGCCCCTAAAACACGGATACGCCTTCATAGGCAACGGCCCTCCGCACCTTGGTATTCACAGGAACTCAGGGACCAAAAACTAGTTTGCAAATACAGGGAAAGAAACTGGAGGAAATATTATAAAGATGAAGAAAAAAAGGAATACAAACAGAGTTTGGCTCAATACAAACAATTGCTGCAAAGCACCAAACATAAGTACTTCACTGAAAAAATTCAAGAAGCCAAAAATTCCCCTAAAGTACTGTTTAAAACGGTTAATACTTTAGCCCACCCTTGTTCCCCTCCCATCCCAGCGAGTCAAGAACTATGCAATAGTATAGCCAAATTCTTTTTCGATAAAGTCAATGCCATTTTTCAAACTTTTTCGAACTCCTCAAAGAAAAAGCCACCTGACCCATCTACTTGTCCAATGAATATAATAAAAGACAACATGGAATTTAATAGCTTCAGTCCCCTTTCAGAAGTGGATACCTATAACCTACTTGCTAAAGCGAAGTCAGGCTCACCACATGACCCATGCCCGATAGAGACATTAAAACTAGCGGCGAAGATGGTGGTAGATAAACTTACAGCTATCTTCAACTTAATGTACATAGAAGGATACTTCCCTAGAGACTGGAAACAGGCTTCCATCTTGCCCTTATTGAAGAAACCTAATCTAGATGCCAAAGACCCGAATAATTTTAGACCCATCTCTAAACTACCCCTGCCAGCCAAAATGATAGAAAGTAACATGAATGTCCAACTCAACCAGTTTCTTAAACTATCTCAGGCGCTGAACCGGACCCAATATGGTTTTAGAGAGGGCCATAGCACGGAAACTGCTCTTATCAAGTCCACGGAAGAGATTAGGCTCATTCTTGATCAGGGAGGTAGGGCCGCCCTGATCATGCTGGACCTTTCGGCCGCTTTTGATACGGTCCATCATGCCCTTTTGGTGGACCGGTTAGAGGAGATAGGAGTTAAGGGCAGGGCTAAAAAACTTCTTGAATCCTTTCTCTTAGAAAGAACTCAAACGGTCAATTTGGACAAATTTGAGGCAGAAGCTTTCTCCTTACCTTGTGGAGTTCCGCAGGGGTCTTCATTGAGCCCGACGCTTTTTAATATTTATGTGTCCTCTCTAGCCCCCCTTATTGAATCCTTCGGTTTTAGTTTGACTTCCTACGCTGATGACACCCAAATTGTGGTGGCAATACGACCGGAGCTGTTACAGGATACCACATCCAAGCTACAGGACTGCATGAAAGCAGTGGGAACTTGGATGGATCAGAACTGTTTAAAGCTAAATTCCAGCAAAACGGAGGTTGTGCTTTTCGGCAACAATCCTACTTTCTGGACCCCAGATTGTTGGCCGAACACCTTAGGACCCCTGCCCTTTCCGACTAGGAAGGTAAAGAACTTGGGAGTATGGATTGATGACACACTCAATCTTAAGGACCAGGTGAACACTGTGGTAACTACCACTTCGTGCATTCTTAGATCGTGTAGAAAAATTATGCCTTTTCTTCCTAAAGAGGTACAACAAACGGTGGTCTCTGCATTAGTAATGTCCAGATTGGACTATTGCAACAGTCTTTACCTTAAGCTACAAGAAGGATCTATGAACAAATTACAAATGCTGCAGAATGCAGCAGCGAGACTCCTTACGGGCACCCCGAAGTATGTATCGGTCAAAGCAGAGATTAGAAAACTTCACTGGCTGCCAGTTAGAAAGCGCACCCAGTTCAAGGCTCTCTGTCTGGTCTTTAAGGCCCTTCAGGGAACGGGGCCTGATTTCTTAAAACAACATTTCCGCTGGTATCTACCGAAAAGAGCACTCAGGTCCTCGGATGCAAAACTGGTGATGATGCCCCGGGTGAAAAAAGCTAATTGGGGGGCAGAAGTTTCATTGCAAATGCGGCTAGGGCCTGGAATACCCTCCCAATTCATCTGAGACGTATGACCAAGCTGATGGCTTTCAGGAGGGCGCTAAAGACTTGGCTTTTTACAAATTAGGTTATCGCAATTCATCAAGCATTATGATCCACGTGGAGAGCTTTACCTTTGCGCCAGGACACCTTCGGGTAGCAGCTGCGCTCTACAAGTGCAATTAACATTAACATTAACAATTGGAGTAAAAAGTTCGGCGGTATAGTAACGGGAACCCGGGATGTGATCCATCCCCTCCTTTTGAGGAGTGACCGGGACTCTCCCTTCTTTCAATCGAGACTGCCCAAATTTTTTTTCTATCTCCACTTATAAAATGATTTGACAAATGAGGACTAAAAAAAATTTTTTTTTTTAAAAATAACCCTGTTCCTGCAAGTCACTTGCCTCAGCCACTCAGGGAGTCCTTAGTCTGGCAATTTGTTTAGATGAGGCCTGGTGGGAAGAAAGTGTCTTGCAAATATATAATTTGTAACATAGGCAAAAAAGAGTTCAGTAGGAGCAGCAGGAACAAGCAATATTCCATGAGTACCAGTGGGATGTGGTGACATTTGAGAGCTCTGCACCCTAAACGCCTTGCTCGGGCTAAGTTAGCCTGTGCTACAGAGCTTTATAACTCATCAGGGGCAAACACATCTTTTAAAGTGGTGACACTGTGCCTTCCCAGGTACTCATCGCTGAAGCAGATAACAATTCTGCTTATCTGAACAAATCCCTTTTTGCTGCCTATGCAAGCAGATTATTTATTCTTCTGAAACAAACAGGGCTGCACAGGACAGGCCTGTCCAGGATCAAAAATGTCCACATAGGCAGTAGTTTTTTTTTTATGTTCTACATTTTCTCCTCTTTATTTTGAAGGAGGTGTTTTCGTTACTCCCAGTCTCTTGAAAAAAATTAAAAATGTTAAAAACAAAAAATACAGTTGTTCAAAATGTTACTTGAAGAAACTATTTTCAGAACTACCCTATACTTTCATTATGTATATTGTTTCTACTATGTACGCCCTTTTGTATCCTTCATGATGAGTCTCGCAAGACACTTGCGAGAGCCATGAGGCTCCCATACATAGCATGGGTGATTTTTGCAAGAATCGGGTGTTTGTGAGCGGCTTGCGAGACTGTACTTTACGATCTCATGAGAATCTCGGGAGCCCTGTTGTATTAAGCTGCACACAGAGACAGACCTCTGTACTGAATCCTCTCCAGAGTGACAAGCATATATACAAAGATGTGCAAAAGAACTGCCATCTCTGCCAACTGGCAGCAGTGAGTAGTATGCTATGAGGATGCTTTCGCTTCTGTGCCAACACCTCTCTCTTGTATAAAAATCTTTATACTACAGTGGTAAGAAGCACTAATCTCTCTATATCACCTCATGCACACATATAAATCAAGCAGCACAGTTACAGTGCTTGAAGATGGAACTGCCTACTTTAAGTCAACATTGCAAGACTGTAATAATATAAAAATCTTTAAAAGCTATTAAGGAAAGAAATCAGTAGTAATTTTAAACTTTTTATTACAAAAAACAGTTTAACAGCATTACAAACAACAACTACATTAACAAACCACAACAACAACTGTAAAACAAGCAAAACAAACTTAACTTATTTATAAGATTTGTTCCTCACTCCGGCACCAATACCTCCTCCCCTTTTTCTTTATTTGCCTGCTAAATTTTGATGTACGTAGATCTTCTTTTCCTTTGTTTCAGCCACATTAGCCTGCCAAACAAGATCTGCTTTAATAGCCTTTTTCTGGCAGGCTAGGTGGCAAAAGAGTCACTTAAAATAAAAAAAAATTAGCAAAATGGAGTTCAGCCGGGAAATTTGAAACAACCAGTGTGTTTATTACACCATAATAGGAATCTACACCTTCTCAAGCAGATAACAACCCTCCTTTTCTGAATAAAGCACTTTTTTGCTGTTAAAGTAGGCAGATCATTTTGTCATCAAAAACAAGTAGCGCTACACAGAACAAGCTTCTTCGAAGGGTACAAATGTCATGGTAGGAAGAAACAACAACATCAGTTTTGTAGTTCATGTTTTTTCTTGGCTTTCCACACAGTTACTGTTCCTTTTTTCTTCCTAAGTGAACAATTTTTGTTTTACTCCGCCATACATTTTGTGACATGGTACTTGCGTTTTTCAAAACGTCTGTTTTCCATTTTCCACCTAAAAAACTACAAGAAAACAAAAAAATTAAAGTTGCATATTGATCAATAATTGATAACAGTGATACATTACTATTTACTCTACAGTGTTGTTACATTTTTCACCCACAATCACATAGTTATGCGTACTGTACTACTATCTTCATATTATTTTCTCTTGAAGAATTCAACACCCTCAACCAGAGCATTGTTTCACAATTCAATTATAACATGCCATCAAATTTGGTTCCATAACAATTCGTGAAGTAACACATTTCCCTTTACACACCTTTCCTAACATTGAGAACAGTGTTTTACTCTAGAAATGACAATATTTCCACTCTGGCAACACAAAAAGATGATGGACAGAATGCTGAACATTGCCAAACAATCACGCCTAGTCACAGCTCTTGGTTAAATCCATTGTTTTTTTGCTCACCATGCCACCCCAGTTCGGACCCGGCCATATGCAAATCAGTTTTGACCCTGCTCCCCATATGAACAGTCCAGCACGAACTGCCAGGCCAAGTACTCCCTGGACTACTTGGTTGCTCGCTGTGACACCGGATTCAAGCTAGCCTGGTTGATGAGTGGTGATACCCCAAAACTGGTCCCAGGATGCTTGTTTTCCGGTCCAAGGAGGACCTGGCCTGGCAGTTCGGACTGAACTGTTCCCATGGGGAGTAGGTTCAAGACTGATTTGCATATGGCTGGGTGCAAACTGGAATGGCGTAGCAAGCAAAAAAACTACGGATTTAGGCCTAGATCTGTGACTGGGGGTGAATGTTTGAAAATGTTCAGCATTGCATCCATCATCATTTTGTGCTGCAATATCTCCACTCAAACATCTCATAGGGGTAAAATATGTGCACAGTAAGGTTCATAAAAACTCTAGGTCTTGTATCAACAGATTGCAGATGCTTTGTTTTATAATTTCAGAAACACTGACTTTTTACTTACAACTACATACAGATCGAACATTTCGTTTTTTAACACAATGGTCAATACTTGGTGATATCTCTCCACATTCTAAAGTCTATCTCTCAAAACCTATGTTAATAAACATGCACCTCTACAAACAGCTTTAGACTCTTTAAACCTTGTATAGAATAAGTTTACGAACAGTAGTGCACTTACTCACAGTTCTCAACAAAGTTCATAAGGGATATATATAATTATCTGAACTTAGAGCAGTTTCTTATATATACAGCTAAAGGCACCAGTCCGTCTCAGTTCCAAAATCATTCCCTTCAGCTGAGCACAACTCCAATAGGCTTCCTTCTCCTCCAAATCACCAAGAACAATCTGAGTTATCCCTGGTTCTGTACCCAATCATATTGCAGCATTTCTTCAACCATTCAATCAGAATGGTCACTATTGGTTGAGCCTTGGCCCTTTTATTTTACTTCCCCTATACGATCTCGCAAAACTCTTGCGAGATCATAAAACACCTAGTGGCAGGCCCACTAATTTTCCATGTGAACCTCACAAGATGCTTGCTTGACCATAAAACACAGCATGGCAGGCTCAGTAATTGCCCCTTGGGTCTTGCGAGCCTCTCATGACATTGCATGTGTCCATGCATCAAGATTCACTCCCTAAAACCTGTGAGCTACTCTTGCAAGAGTCTCACGGAATGGCAACTAAATTGTAGGGAAATAGTAGGATGTGGGACGATGTATCCTTTCCACTGAGACCTATCGCTTACATGACAGGTGTGTGCAGTAGGGTGTGGGGAGAGACTGGCCTCTCCACAAAGTCCCCTGTCTCAGATAACAGATGTACATAGTAGTGTGTATGGAAGGACAGGCCTCTCCAGTGAGACCCCGCTCTTGGATAATGGGTGTGGGTAGTAGAATGTGTAGTAGAATGTGAGAAGAGACTGACCTCTTCTATCAGACCTCTCTCTTTCATGAAAGGTATGTATAGTAGGGTATCTACAAGGACTGCCTTGTCTTTCCACACCTCATTTTCAGGTAAGGGGAGTGCATAGTAAAGTGTATACATGGACTGCCCTCTACTTCCAGACGTCTCTCTCAGATGATGGGTTTGCATAGTAGGCTTTATGGAATGACTGCCTTTCCATTAAGTCCTCTCTTTCAGATCACAGGTGTACGTATTAAGGTGTGTACATGGACCGCCCTCTTCTATCGGAGCTCTGTCTCAGATGGTAGCTGTGCATATTAGGGTGTGTACATGGACTACCCTCTCCTTCCAGACCTCCCGCTCAGATGACCAGTGTACGTCGTAGGCTGTTAGTGGAAGAAAGGCCTCTCCAGTGAGACATCTGTCTCAGATGATGTGTGTGCTTAGTAGGGTGTATACACAGACCCTTCAGGATTTCGCAATTTGCAATACAATCGCGAAATCTGCACTTTTTACAAACGTGCCAGCATAATTGAAGGAACCCGGACAAACTAACCCCAGATGCAACAGGCCTCAGACATTCTTCCCTGAATTAAGAAACCATGGGGGTATTTTTACAAGAATTGCCACTAAGCAGTTTTCACGCTGTTTAGCGGCAATTTTTTTTTACCGCTGCCCATTGCCAAATCCTAACGCTATGTTTGCAACGTATTTACAAGACGTCACTACGTGGCGTTAGGATCAGCTGCAAGCTGTGAAAAAGGACCCTAACTCTAGCGTCAAGGCGATAAAAAACTACACATTATCATGAACGTGGCGTCTGGCTAATTATCGGCAAGAATGTTCGCAATAGTCAGGCCGACGTCACTTTTCAGTGTCTAGCGGGGAAAAAAAGCTTAAAGATACACCGCTAAGGGGAAAAACAATCTGCCTGAATGCAGAATGGAGCAGCATGGACCAAGTTCAGGACAGCAACCACCCAAACACCCCCCCAAAAGCCAGGATGACCAGCCAGAGTCCCAGGGGAAGAGGAAATGTAGATTCAGCCAGGAGGAAAATGAGATCCTGATTGCGGAGGTGATAGAGAATCAACATCAGCTCTTTGTCAGCTCCAAGGTGTCCCTGGGGACCAAAAATGCCATTTAGCAGTCCATTGTCAACAAGGTGAACTCTGTCGCAGAAGTCAAGCGGACAGTGAAGCTCTGGCATGATGCCAAGCACAAGACTAAGCAGAAACTGGCCAGCAATTGACAGGCAGCACTGCAGACCGGAGATGGAAGTCCAGTGCCACAGGAGGATCTCGATGCCTTGGAGGAACAGGTGTCCGCAGTCATCTGTGAGGAGTCAGTAGTTGGAGCAGAGGGACAGGGCAGTGCTGACTATGACCAAGTACATCAGCAACAGGGTAAGTACCAACCAGGGACATTGTGAGGGAATGTGTAATATTGTTCTGTCCAGGTAGCCGTGTCTCATCCCCACCCTCACTATGTGCAGGTCAAATACTAGCCATATAGGTACTCTGGGGCTTATTCACTTGTCCTTTGAGCTGTCTGTACGTCACTCTTTACTTCATTGAAAGTGACATACCTGTGGTGTAAGGGCCTAGTAACTAAGCCCTTATGCATGCATACAATTCTGGGATGTCCTGTGTGCACACAAAATACAATACACCCCTGCATGTCCCTCAGTACTGTTGTCATTAAAGATTGAGTAGCGCAAGTGCAGCCACCCTGCTAACATGTTTCTAAGGTGTCTGCGCAGCAGTGCCAAATGTTGATGTGCAGGAAGGGACACCTTCTTAGACACAAACAATTCTAATTGGTTATTTGCTGGTTCGATGTGTGCAGCACAATGCAGCACATATACCAAGAGCGAAATATGAGGAGATAATCTGCCAAAAATTGGGTTCCACTTTTTGGTCTCCTGAGAACATGGCCATAATTGTCAAGCACCTTGGGGCATATTTACTAGGAAACTGTTGGAGCACAGCGTTAAACCAAGAAGGCTAACGCCATGCTCCAACAGTTTCCAAATGCAGGTATGCGTTGTATTCACAAGAATACTGTGCACCCCTGCCTTTCCCTTAGCGCTAACGCTTAATGTAGCTGCCTAGCGCCAATGCAGGCACTCTTGCACCATAGTGCAAGGGTGCCTGCGTTGCAGGGAAAGATTGTTTATGTGCAGGAAGGCGTCCCTTCCTGCACATAAACAAGCAATGGCGTTTGCTGTTTCTCTGTGTGCTGCACAATGCAGCACACATAGATACAGCAAAAACGAGGAGAAATAAAGCATATTTCCTTGTTTTGGCAGGTTAAGACCAGGTTTTCCCTCCTCTTAATTTTGGTGCTGCCCCATATTTATGCCACCCTTGTAAATATGGGGCAGTGCCAAAATCAATGGGTGTTGTGACAGAACGCCCACCGCAACAGCCATTGTCCACCCCTTTCCTGCTAAGTGTAGCATGAAAGGGGGCCTTATTCACAAGGCAGCATGTGAATAAGGTGAAGCCCCTATCGCCAATGGAACATCGGAAAAAGTGACGTTCCTGTGGCATTAGGGGCTTGTAAATATGCCCCCTTGTGTTGCTGGTGAGTCTATTTCAAAATGAGTAAAAGTGACATACTGGGCGCAAGGGGCTTTTCAAAAAGGCCCTAGTGTTTATCTGTTCTAAGTTGTTGGTTCTGTGCCAGCATTGTAGGAATGGGTATAGTTAAAAATCTACATGCCTGGTGTGGATGGAATGCTCACAGAAACACGCATTGCACGTCCCTTCCATAGTAAGTGAAGGGTGAAAAGGTGCCACATTCACAAGGATGCACTAATAAATGTTAATTGGCTACACGCTGCCTTGCAAATTTAGGAAAAATGTATTTATCCACCTGAAAGTTGCTAAATTTTATGTTCTGTTGGTAATATGACATTGTATTGTCACTGGGTTTTGTGGTCAATGACATCCATTTACATATGTGGAACATGGCCCCTTGGTAAAGTCAAACGTGGCTGGTTGAAAATGCATACCTATTGGTTTGTGTCAACATCCATCCTTTAACAAATGCATGGAAGGACCATGTACACTGGAGTATATTTCATCCATGTGCACATCCCTAGGATATTGTACAAAGGCCAGCTGTGCACCAATGCAGCCATCCTTGGACCCTGCCTCAAAGTTGTCTGTCGTCCTGCTTGCCTGTTGTTATCATTGTCACTGCTGCGGAAAACACCAGGGGAGGGCACGCTCATTTTTACTCTGGGCCAGTCCTGTGTATGTGGAAATATGCTGTGTTGCATAGTTAAAGTGCTTGCTGCACCATGTCTAGTCAAAATCTTGTCTAAGGATTCTCTGTTGTTAAATCTCACCATCACCCTAATAAAAACATCTTCTGGGGTGCTGCATGACACGTCACCTCCTAATAGTTAGCAACATCATTCTTTTGTGGCTTGCCACAAGTGATGCAAGAGTAGTAGGTACAGGATAAACCACTCACCATTATGGTCACATAACTGTGTGGCAGTAAGCTGGTTGTCCATACTTTTGTCTACAACACACAGAGGGATCAATGCACACATACATGTGTGCAGAAGGAATACATAATCTGTCTCACATCCTGCAGAACACCTACTCTGCACATGATGAAACATAAAGGATGACAGTGATTCCCATTTGACAACTAGGTTTGACTGTAGCCACTTAGTATCATTTTAACACAGAATAGCAAAGTATAGTGTTAATCAAACATTGCTAACGCCACGATTCACCATTATGAAATTGCACTGATGCACCGTGTTTCAAAGTTACGGTGCACCCCTGCGTTTTCAATTGAGCTCATGTTTAATTAAGCTAACTTGCACCAACGCAGGCACCCTTGCACCAAATTGCAAGGGTGTCTGGTTTGAGGGAATGATTGTTTATGTACAGGAAGGTGTCCCACCCTGCACATAAACATTCATTCATGGTATTTTGCTATTACTGTGTGTGCTGCACAATGCAAAACACATAAACTGCAAAAATGAGGAGAAATAAAGCTCCTCTCCTGGTTTTGCCATGTGAAGACCATGTTGTCTCTGGTCATAAGTTTATGAGCGGCCTACTACTTATGCCACACTTGTAAATAGGTGGCAGTGGCAACATCAATGTGTGTTGCAGTGGAATGTCCCCCTCAAAACACATTGGCTACCCCTTTCATGCAAAGTGTAGCGTGTAAGGGGGCCTTATTCGCAATGCGGCGATAAGCCACGTGAAGTTGTTTTACGCCGCATTGTAAACAGCGCCACAGGAAGGTCTTAATAAATGACATACCTGTGGCAGTAGTGGCTTGTAAATATGCCCCTTAGTGTTGGCTCACAGGGCTAATGGCAAAATTGTGAACAAACTGACATAGGACAATCATGGACATTGTAAAGTGACATACACAGCTTTGTGTAACAGGTGTACCATGTAACACAGGAGAATGGAAAGTGTCATGCACTCTGAATGTCAAATGGTAAACTACCTGTCAACATGTAACAGACACAAACAATAGTATTTGCCTTATACATTGCAGAGGATGAAACCTTATCTCCTGGTCAGTATCCTGTCCCACTCTTCAACGATGATGGTGATGTTGATGAAGATCTTCCAACCATCGATCATGACACATTCCTAGAGCCGCTGAACTCCATAGGAGCCCCATCTCAGGAACCGGGGAGGCTCAGCAGCATCGTGGTGTCTCCACATAACCCGCCAAATAACCAACAGGCACCACCTGCCACCACAGCCACAATCCTAGACTCTCAGAACCCACAGATCACTTTCCAACACAGTGCGGTAGGAGTCCAGCGGGAGTTGGCAGATCATGTGAGGGTGGGGTTGTAGACCCTATCAGCCATACTAGAGGAGATCCGAGGGAGCCTCAGACCCAATAGGGACAACTCCGCTGCCATCAGAGGCACCTACTCTCCGCTCCATGGCCTCCAGCAATCCCTGGCTGACATTGCTGGTCTCATAATGCAGACGCACAACAACTGTCCTGCCAAAGTGGCACCAGCGATGTGGCCAAAGAGCTTGTGGCAATTAGAAAAATCTTGGAGACCATGGAGCCGATACTATTTCAACAACAAAATCCCTTTGGGTTTCTTTTAAGCATACACAGGCACTCTACTTTCACACCCGCACAACCTGATCACCAATAGTGGAATAGAAACCAAGAGATTACAATATAATATGCTTTTATTTCATCGGATCCTTTTAAAATTCAGAGACAGTACAAACAATTTTTTTAAACCATAATTATCATCGTATATATCAAAATTAAAAAAAACTCATTCAGAACACATGGGAGAATGTCACAAGCAATAATGTCTCATAGATCAAGTAGGTCAAAGTCGTACACCAAGTATCAATAACAGATATTAATGTAATGTTACAGGCCCATTGCGGAACCATGCCATGACATTTACCCCTATTCATAGGATGTACTGGGTGTAGTAGGGCATCCTACTAAGCACCAAAGTGTTACACATATACAAAAGCCACCCATCTGTCAATTGCAATGCACTACATAGTCAGATGTGTCTCCACAGCTACATATCCAGGGTTCATGCTGTATACATCTACTTGAATCATGTGAGTACTTGTATGTCACAAGGCAGTTAGCTGCTCCACAATGCTACATGAACTGAGAACATTGGAAGTAAGACAAGGAACAATGGTGGGAAGTGTAGTTCGCTACATCACAATGCCCAAATGTTTTTTTTTTTATTCCAGCCAGTTGTAGGTCTGGGGTAGACCAATCATCCAACATTCTGATATACGACAGGTCCCAACTTGTGTATGAGACAGGCTCATTGTATGAATTGGTGTCACTGACAAGTGCAGCTGCAATGCTCTGATACTCATTGATTGCCATATCATGTCAGTGTGTACATGAAATCCCTGTCTGGTCATACACATCAGCAACATCCCTTTTACATAATGTTGCCTGTATCTACACTGTGAAACACAGATGCAGAGGCAGATGTCAGATAGACTTTTGGCACATATATACAAGGTGAAAGTGCTACAGGAACTTCACAAGATTACCATACTCCCAGAGTCACAATGGCCTACACCATTTGTAGTATGTCATCTCTAGCCATCCACTGTGTACAAATGGCGCCATGTACACATGCTACACTGCCAAGAAGGCATATTCCCTTATGGAGTTGCAATAGATGTTGCTGTTGACTTTACCACACTACACCCATTGCATGTACATGTTGCATCAACTTCACACAGTATCAAGATCTATAGCTGCACCTCAAGTCACAGCATCAATTGCAAATTTGAGGGATGGACCCAATGGGTACCATAGTACTGTAGGTCTGTGTGCAAAAATGTATAGGGGCATCCTTTGAAAAGAATGGTGTAGTGCGGTGTCATGCAAAAATTGCTGATGACCTGCTCCAACATTTGAAAAATGCATGGAAGCAAGGAATGCGCAATAATAAGGGCCACCCCTGCTTTTTGCCAATCACCAGTGCCATCTTTTGTTGCCTAGCACCAATGCTGGCACCATTGCACCATAGTTCAAGGCTGCCTGTGTTGGCGCAAGGCAGCTACATATGGAACACTGTTATTGTTAAAATGCAGGGGTGCCACGTAGCATTGTACAAACAGAACATCCCTGTGTTCAAAAAAGGTTGGGATACAGTGCTGCATATTTTGCAGCAGCTCAATGCTACAACATCTTCTCATGAATATGCCTCATTGTGGGAGAGGTGATATCCATATCATGCACACCCAGAGTGGGATCACCAACCTACAGGACCAGTCATCACAAACTCTCATTTGTTGATTAAACATACATGGCCTAAGTCACTCACCAGTGGCGTGGGGGTCCTTAAAGGCATCAACGTACCCTTGTGTGAACAATGGCGGTCCAGCTTTAACACATGAAATAGGAGTAATGATCTGTCATCATATAGCACATGTCTCATATGCTGGATTTAACTCATCTACAGACAACATCTAGTAATTTATACCATGTGTAGGTTCATGTTGCATAGAGGAAGGGGTGTGAAATGACTGACTCACACACAACACATGCTCAATGCAGGATTGCGTAGTACAAGACAATCTGGACCAATAGGTGCTTCTCTTGTGACTACAATTTGAGAGTGGCAGTCACATCTAACATAGGTTAACCAACTATTGACAGCTGAGTGTCAGAAAACACCAAACCTACATCATTTGTATGTCAGCAACTGCAAGGTGTTGTTTTTCTCCATCTCACCAGCACATCAGACTCTGAGACATCAGTCTAACAATCTCCTCAAATACTTGGATGTATGTAAACAATCACCATATTGCCCATGCTGAAACTTTTTTTTGGTGCTCTGCTGGTGATGCCTAATGATACCAATTTTAAATGTGGCGCAGTGCCACTTTGCGTGTCTTGGGCCACCTTGTTTATATGGCCCTTACCACTGCAGTCCACTACAGCAAAGGGGCAGGCAATTGGTTTTGTGGTGGGTATAAAAACACAATAGCCATATATTGTGGCGCAGGACCAGATAAGCAAGTCTGTGCCTAACTCAGTTCTAACAACTCCAAGTAGGAGGTGTGAGGGTGGACCTACAAGGCCAAACATTGACATTTCTACATGTAATGTGTTCAACCTACTCATACTTCAATCAGCAGCACACATATTAGCATCGATTTGCAGTGTAATATAGTTTTTGTGCAGGAAGATGAGTAGCAAAATATATGTGTGTGACATGTAGCAACACGCATATAAGTTACAATGCAACCTTACCTAATTGTCCATGTGCAGGAAGGGACACCTACCTGTTCATTAACAATTTTTCCCTGCAACACAGGCACCATTGCACAATGGTGCAAGAGTACCTGCTTAGGTGCTAGGCAGACAATTTCTGCGCCACCGCTATGTGAAATGCCAGTTTCCAAAGTAACATATCAACATTGAATAACGCTGTTTACATGGAACACACAGTGTGAAGGCAGACAATATTATTCATTTACTTACCACCCTGCCTGCCAACGATGATCCCCAGGTTATCCAAGAGGTCACCCTCCTGGACAACGCAATCCTGCCAACGATGTTTCAACTGTTGGACAGTCCTGTCCACACCAATGATTCTAAGCATGTGGGGGCGTATGCGGTCCCACCGAAATTTTCAGACCTTCAAGCCATAGCCCTGGAGTACCCGTCCCCCACTCTCAACCATATTAGAATGGTAGAATTTCACAAGCCAGAGGAAAGCCCCAAATGCTTCCTCCGACATCCTCCCCTCCCTACTTTCCCCCAACATCTTCCCCCACAGTACTAAACCCAGTATAAAAAGAAACCCCAACTAATTGAACAACAATAACAAATTCTTAAATATATACCCAGTAGACAGACATCCAATAAAGCAAGAGCAAAAACACTAAAAACAAGACAAAAACGAGACACAGGACTTGACAGGGACAGTAGGGACAGCAGACTATTTCCCACAAATACACTTTATTCACACAGATCAAGCACACTCCTCCAAGGACAACCACATAGCTCAAAGGACACTAACAGTGTGAGCTAAAGTGAAAGTGTACAGCACAATTCCTGGCAACAGGATGCATGCTGACATCACTTCCTGTGCGTTTGCGGCACGTTTTTGGAGTTGGCTTTTTTTTTTTTTGCAGCTAAAGGTTTAGAGGGGAATTTCCATTGACAACTCATGTACTTTGTTAGTATTTTGCATAGCGGCTAGGAAAAACTTCACTCTAACATAAAATGTGTGAGAAAATGTGTCGCTAATTGGTATTTGACCTGTACATGTACCATTTTTTACTCTGTTGCATGCCTGGCAACAGTCTATGGCTATGACATGTGACATATGTTGTGTATGTGGCTTTATTGGCCATATGTCTTTGGTTCAAAAAATGTATAGGCTGTCAACCTGCAAGCCTTCACAGAGTCATGCTGTGCCATACGTCACAATGTTTGATTGGCAATGCATGCAATTGTACAAGTCATACAGTTTTCCATATGTTGTATGTGTGTCTATGTATGTGTCAAGTATGTGCCCCATTCCAGTAAGGTGTGTACCCCTGTCATGGGGTTAAGACACACACATATGTGTCAACCAAGCATTTACTACTTGTGCCAAAGATTTGGGGACATGCATACAAGGCACAAACGCCAACTGAACAACACTTTTGTTTATGCTCTGGTGGTGTTCTGAACATCCCCATATTTACAGGGTGGTGCAAAGCCAGTTAACGTGGATTCACAGCACCTTGTTCATATTTGCCTTACCACTAAGGGTGGGCGGAATTTGCGTAGTCGCGTTACGCAAAGTTCTGCGAAACAGTAAAAAATCTCCGCAAGCACGCGGAAATTCTGCGAACACGCGGAATTGCTTGTCCCGCCCATTCGTGATGTGTTTTTGCATGCTCGCGGGGAAATATCTCGCTAACTTGCCCATGTGGTCACTAATGGGCGCGGCCATCTTGTTTTTCACTTGTCCCGCCCGTTCGCGATGCTTATTTCCTGTTCCGGGTCGCGTATTGCGTGCTCCCGCCCGTTCGCGATGAGTATTTCCTGTTCGAGATGCTTTTTGCGTGCTCGGGGGGAAATATCGCGCGAACTTGCCCATGCGGTCGCAATGGGCGCGGCCATCTTGTTTTTCACGCTATTGCTATGGTTCTGGGCCTGCTTTTCTATCCTCCCTCTATCTTTGCAATCCTTTATTTCTGTACACTTTTTTTTAATCTTTTTTATTTATTATCTATCTCTCTATTTTCCTGATTCCATATTTTGAGTTTTTTTTCTACTTTTTGTGATTTTTTTCTACTACTTTTTCACTCTTTTTCTATAACTTGCTTTTTTCATTTCTTTTACTTACTTTTCAAATTCCTCCCTTTTCTTTTTGCCCCCCCCCTGAGTCCCAGAACCATGGCCAAGGGAGAGAGCATGGGCAAGGCTACTACTCGCAGCCGCGACCGCCTTCCCTGCGGAAGGCGGCGCCCACAAGGGGTGCAGGCTAGGGACATCTTTAGCGAGGCGGAGGTGGCCGCACTAGTTTTTTTTGTGCAGCGCCACCTCCCCTTAACCCTAGCAGCAGGAGGCAGGCCTGGATCCGGGTACGGGCTCCGGGAGCGTCGCCAGCGGTGGGGAAAGGTGCGCCGGGCAGTGTTTCGCTGCTCTGGTGTCCGGCGCACCAATACCCAGCTGACGCACCGGTGGTCCGATAACCTGGACCGGGAGCAGGACCTGCTGGACCTGCTAGGAGTGGAGGTCCCGGGGCTTGGTGAGTAGCTATTTAATATTACTAGTTTGTGTTCTTCTGCTCTGTGTTATATATTGTGAATATATTTTTTTTCCGAACAGCAAGAATGCTGCTGCTTACATTGCAGGTAAATTACGTTTAAAAATCTTCTGTGATTGTTATGACACAAGTGCTCGGCGCTACTAATCTTACTTGTTTGCAACTTTGCGCTCGCTTGGCCTGATTATGTAAGAGTTTACTTTAGAGAACTTAAGTTAGGTAATGCTAGAGAGACTCTAGTCCTTCCTTTGTCCACCTGCCACTAAGAAGAGATAGTGGTGGATTGATAGGTTTAGTTACTTATTAGTAGGTAATTTTTTTAGTGGTCTGCGTGACGCATCCTCTGTCACGTCATGTGCTGCTGAGTGCTGCTTACCCCAGTCCTTAGTAGAACCTTTTGTAGTTTGTTTAGTGAGTTGTAATAGGCTTATCACTAGCAGAACATCAGCAGGAACCAACCAACAATTTGGTGTATGCAAAAATTTATGCATGTGTCCTCCATCTATGCATTTTTGAGGACTAAAATAAATGGAAATGCAGACTTAGTGAACAATTGGCCCGTCTGGAATAGGTGGGCTAGGTCAGGTGGTACTTAGGCTTAGTTAGTATTCTGGAATCAGAATGGAACACTGGATTAGTGTTCATAAATAATAACTAGATGGTCCGCGAATCCCGCAATACTAGTCGACCAGATTAGATAGGTCAATTTTATTGCAATTGTTGTTTCCATAAATGTTTTTTTGAGCGTTTTTTAAAATATTTTATTTGTTTCACACCAATCATCCATGTTTGTCTCTTTCTTTCTTACATCTTTCATGATCAGCACCCAGGGGCAAGAAGTCGGGGTCGTCGGAGTCGGCGGGAGCAGCTGATGGCCAGGACCGCTCCTCTACCGAGGGCTCTGCTGCTGGCCCCAGTAAGTCCTCCTGTTGTTAATATTAATAAATATACTTCCCTAACTTTTACTGCACCTTATTTTTTCCGAACTATTATTTCGATTTCCTAATTCTATTTTTTACAAAATCTTCTTCGATCTAGACTGTTTCTAAATTCTTGTTATCCCTGCCTCTAACTGCCTCTGCTATGACTCTCTGTGCTACTACTATTAGTCTGTCTGTAGCTAAGCTTGCCCAGTTGGCCACTCTTTATTTATTTAAACGGTTTTAAATAAAAATCAGATTCACCAATAGCTCTAGCCACTGAGTCCAGTCCTTTGGGTTGTCCTCTTCTAGTCTTCTTGATCTTGAGGCTTTTCGACAATTCCCACCAACAAAATGCCCAACCAGATATTTTACTATTTTTGATAGGATAGGACATACTACTACTGTTGTAGAGATTCTGCACATTCAGAACTATGCACAAGAAAATAGGACGTTGGTGATAGGAGGTTGGACCTTCCTCACACCTCACCCACAATCCCCTGACCGACTAGCTATAGTGTCTCATTAGCTCCCCGAACCCCCCCGAAGATACCCAATGATTAGACAACCCAGAACATAACACTCCTGACCTCTCAGAGTCGTGGAAGCAATGCACACACTTTCGCTCACTCACTCGTGTAAGTCCACACCAAATACCACAGAGTCTATGTAAGTTCAAAAGGTTTATTTTCAACTAACAAGCTCTGTACGTTGTTCTATAATGCAGTATACGAGCCAGCACCAACAGCAAAATGCATAAGATTAAAACAATAAACATTGTTACAACTACAAGTCCATAGAAGACAAAAGGGGAAATCATGATAACTGAACAGTGGTGGAAGAACCACCCTCCCCTATGGTAGGAATATAGTTTATATAAAATTATAAATGAAGATCTCTGAGCGAATTCTGGGGGACCCCTCACCTTAGAAGAACCTAGAAGTACTGGTTACATCATAAGCTCTGCAAAGCTCTGGTTCATAGAAGGGAATCTTCCATGTGTTATGAGAAAAATGGTGCGCGTTAGTATATTGCAAGCATTTCTCAGTTGTGCCAAAAAGTGTAGCATGTTATGGCTAAGCAATACGGACTGACCACCAGAACTCCATAACAAAGTGGCTTGTTTTTCGACCTTGTATGCAGCGCTCAGACAGTAGCAGTATGAGCTTATGTGGGCTCAAAGGCGTCTTACACAACAAGCTGCGAGGTAACGTGCGCAAAAATAAAAGACACAAAGCTAAAATGGTTGTATGGCTCAGGCTAACTTAGCAAAGACTAGAATGACCCTAGGGACCATATAACACTACTAGTGTCTACTCTACTCTAGTAACCGATTTGTACTAGTGACGTATGTTGTATATGTATTTATTGTTTTTTTCAATCTTGCTAGTGAAAAAGAATAAATAGGGGGAGGTGTATATTGCATCTAAAAAATGTGTAATGTTTTTTCTAGGCGTACTACCGACCACCAGTGCCGGGGCCAGCGGCGATGGCGACGCGGCCACTGAGGGAGCAGGAGATGTGGCAGTTGCAGGAGCTGCAGGGGGTGAGCCAGCAGCAGTGGCGGGCGGTGGTAAGTTATATTCCTTACTTATTGACATTACACTCGCTGCAAGGGTGTACACTGTACTGTTGAGACTTAGTAAGTAAGAAGTTGTTGTGAACGGTTGAAGAAGACACCCTTTACTTAGCATTAGCAATAGCATTAGCGGCGGGAGTGTTGAGTAACCAATGGCCTCTTCTATCTGACTTCAACTCAGCTGTGAAAGTTTTATGGAGAAGACTAAAAGTCAGATCAGATGACCTTGATGGATGGGTTGAACGAAAAGGGAAAGAATGGTGAAAGGAGGAAGGACGGGCGAGATTTAATATTTATGCTTGGCAGAGAAGGTTATGTGGGAAGCATGCATAGGTGGCTGATAGGAATCAGATGCATGGGTGGTTCAATGCCTGAAACTCCCACAAATGTTAGAGGCCGAGGAAGTGGGAGGATAGATACATACCACAAATGTTATGTACTGTGCTTGCTAGTGCTACTGTGCCACTATGTGTAGAATTAATTTGTCTTACTGTTTTGCTAAGAGTATATTGTTACAATAGTCTTGTTTTTTCTTCTTGATATAGCTACTCCTTCCAAAAGGAAACCAGACAGGAAGGAGTTGGCAGCCATGGCCCGGTGCAGGAAGCTGGAGGCCATACAAACTGAATACCGGTGGCTGGTGGTTCTGGCGGAGGAGGAGTTGGAGGAGGCGGCAGCAGCTGCAGCCTCCTCCAATGCCCCGGGCCCCAGCCAGGCCCAGGCCCCTCTAGTGTTACGGCGCCGCTGTCTGGCAGCCGCCCGCCACCGCACTTCTTTATCCAGCACTGCTGCCCCCCCCCCCCCTGTGGATGCAATTGTCGGGCATTGAAGCGCAGCGTGGCCCGCCTAGAGGAGCGTATTAATGTCCTGGAGAAGCGAGCCCGCCAATGAGAGTTGAGAACTTGAGACCCTGTTGGATTGCCCCTTTTTTATTGCTTCTTTTGGTGGGTGGGAATTGGGCGTTGGGGTTTATGGACATGGACAATTGGTTGGACTTTTTCGTTTCGGACATTGGTTGGGGTTAGGGAGAGGGGTAGGTCAGGTGTTGTTGTGGGATTTTTACATAGTTTATTTTTGTTAAGGGATTAAATTATATTTATTCTTTACATACGATGTTGTTAATGTTTTGTGGGGGGGGTTACTGTTTTACGTCACACTGTTTCCTTGCAGCTGCAGCGCCACAGCCAGTGTTTGATTTAAATAATCGGCTGATTTTGTAAGACACAAACAGATAGATGCGGTACCCCTCACTGAGTGACTTGTCCTACTAGTACTGTCAGTCTCTCCTCCTAGTCTATGCATTCTGCAACTGGACTCAAGGGGTGTGTGAATTAATGAATTAATTTCCATTATTAATTATGCCTCCCCCAAACTTCTTCTCTTACCTGTGCTTGATGTTTAACTTAGGCACAGCGATGGCTGCATGGTATTGGTGATCATGATGGTTTGGTTTCCCAACATGCCATGGTTGTGGTGGTGGTAGTAGTAGACACTGGCAGTAGTATTTGCAAAAAAAGAAAATGAGACAGTCATTCGCCTGAGAGAGACTGTGGGAGGAGTAGTAGAACGAAGTACAGTACAGTACACAAGAAGACTGCCAAACAATAATAATAATGCTGATTGCTAAAGTAAAATAAAACATAATGGTGGCGGGGATAGCCTAGTACAACAAGTTACAAACTGTAGTTGTGTCTAGTCACTCGACTAGGCCTACACTCGACACAAGCGTAACCTTTAGTGCTGTGTAGGACAGCAGGAGGATGACAAATCCAATCAATGCCGGCAATTAATGATGATGGATTAGGTTCCTTTGGAAAAAAAATTGCCTTGCAAATATACTGATCATGGATGGGCAAGCAGAAGAAGATCCTCGCCCTGCCTTGAAATTGAATTAGTGTTGCTTTCGCCACATCCACCCCAGCAAGCGTGTGATCAATTATTGGTGTACCTTTAATTTAGTCACACCTCAATAAATCACACAGCCCGGGGGAAGAGGGTTAGGGTTTGATGAATGGTTGGGAAGGGGGGTTTGGGCAAAGGTTTGACAAAGAAAAACACTACGCATGGACAAACAACAAAACACAATCTTGGCAGACGACCATATCCATAAATCTGTTAAGGGAGAAAAAGGAAATGCATGCATGATGATGATAACTTGATGGTTAATGATAAGTAGTACTTACTAACTACTACTAGACAATTAGACAGTACAGGGCAGCAGTATATTATGCAATTTGCCTTGCCTGTCTGCCCTCAGAGAGACCCAAATTACATACAGTTTCTGTTCGGTTGTACCGGGCTTACTTTTAAAGATAGCAAAGAAAATTAAAAAATAGCTGTAGGGATGAATTATAAGCAGAGAGCAAACACAATAACAACAACACACAGTCGTAATGATTGAAGATAAAAAATGAATCAAATTATTTAAAAGATGATGAATGTTGATACTGTTACTGTATGTTATCCTGGTCAAATTGGGGAGTTGCATCTCGGCATTCCTCTTGGTCCTCCCTTCCATGGACGCTCCGTCCATCAATCTTGGGTGACGCCACTGCCTGCCTGGCGGATGTGGATTGGTAAGGTAAGTGTGAGTTGTTTTTCCCAGTATAGCACAGGGTAAGGGCCGGCCTGTAATTGTAGATGGTAAAACAAAAGGGATATTGAAAAATCAAGGAGAAAAAAATGCATAAATTACGGTGGAGTGCAACAAGAACACTTTCAGAGGCGGCATGGATACATCATGTCTACTCTGTTTCCAGCATTAACCTACAACAACAGGACAGAGCAGGCCCACGGCACCCGTGACCCAGCCTCCATTTAGCTTACATTTTAACAGAGGCAGACAAAGCACATATACAGCAACATAGCATTTTACAAATTAAGTGACTAAATCAATGCACCGCTGTCAGTCATATCACTACACTCGACTCCACCACTACACAAACATGTAGGTCTGCTAAGGTTGTTGTTGACTGTTTACCTTTTATGCCACTCATGAAACGCCCTGACTTATTCCATCAATCATCTCCGATCCTACTGAGTGACTGCGAAGATATTAAGTCACTGTGGTCATCATCATGGTGTTGTCCAACTCAGTGTGCAGTGTACAGAGTGAGTCCACATTCCATATTCAAAATGCAATGGATCGGCGTGCAGTAAAAGTACAATTTTGTTATTAAAAAACAAGAAGGGAAACATTGACTTGAGTTACTTTTAGTGTGTAGATTAAATAATAGTACACAATGAATTCACTTCATGCACAACAAACAACAACAACACAAATCACTCAGTCAGCGTCCAATGCATGCCATCATTCATTACCTGTTCCTTCTCATCTTAAGTTAAGGGGCAGTCTCTCTTGGCTCGGAAAGGAGGGTAGCTAAGATAGTCATCATGTTCCACTTCTTTTGGAGGGACTCAACGAGGCAACATTTTCTTTTTTCTTCTATTATTCTACATCCAATCATCATCTGGCTTGAGGCAAATGGATTTAGGGTGAGTCTGGAGGATGGAGGGCAGGACTCGGAGGAGTGGACTTCAGTTAAATGCAGACAGCTGCAACTCCAATATGGCAATAAAAAGACTAGAAGACGGTGGTGATGGATTTGTTGTGATTCGAAGTTTCGAACCAGAAAGACAGACACACACAAATAAAAGTAAATAAGGAAGGAAGAAAGTAAGAAGTTCAAGCCTAGATGTCAGGGAAGTGTAGCTCGTCCTCAAACTCTGGGGGTTCAACCAGAAGTAGGTACTCGTCTAACACACTACTTCCATCACCTAAGCCGCTGTCCTCATCTTCCTGCGTTGATTCATGTATTGTGTAATTCGGTGGTATAAAGTGCTGATTTATTTTGATCATGGCTAACCTCTCCATGTTTTTGGGCGAGAGACTGATCCTTTTCACTGTTACAATGGTACCAGCAGCACTGAAAACACGTTCAGAAGAGACACTTGCGACAGGACAAGCCAGATAGTTTATCACCAGCCTGCTGAGCACTGGCAATTGGCCCCTTTTCCCATACCAATACCGCAATGGGTTTTGATCAATGTAGACCTCTGTTGGATCATCCAGATAGGCCTGGACCATCCGCTCAATGTTCAGGGGTGCTACACTTTGTTTGGCCTCTTTTGTCTTTGCATCAGCACTGGACCTAGCAAGCCCTTGCTGTAAATACCAATCCTGTGCCGATTTTACTGGGGCTGATGATCCGGTTCTTGCTGTTGTCGATAGTGTTGGTGACCGCTCTGAGCCAAACGCACTGCCCTCAGGCTCTGAAGTGGAACTTGACGCCGGATGCCCTGCTGCAGTACTTGTTGTGGGTTTGAGTAGCGGGCCTTTAATTGCCAGCCGTTCATTTTCAAAGTCACTGGCTACCTCAGCTATCCAAGTTTTGTACCGGGCAAACTCCAGTTCTGAAAAAGGAATTAATGTCTTACTGTTCAGTGCCGATTTGTACCGTGGATCCAGAATTGTGGCACAAATGTAATGTTTTTCTGACACAACCTTAGTTTGCACCCTTGTATTTTCAGCTAAGCGACGGGATAAGCTCTCCACCAACTCATATGCTTCATTTTTTCCTCCACACCTATGTACGCTTCAGACACCTCCTTCAGCTGTTGCTCTAGCATGTGCAACAATGGGATAACTTGGCCCATAGTACAGTCCTCCTTGCTGACTTCACGTGTGAAGACCTCGAAAGGAAGAAGCATCTCTGTCAGGCATTTAACTAGGCACCATTGGTCCATCTGAAGGGTCATGTCTTTCACAGTAGCATCCCCTCTTTGCATGACATATTCATTGATTGGTCTGTACTGCTCAAACAGACGGTCAAGCATGTAATAAGTTGAGTTCCAACGTGTTGCCACCTCCTGGATTAGTGCTTTGACTGGCATTCTATAGTCATGTTGAATGAACCTCAGCTGCTTCCGGGCTTTAAAAGAATGGCTGAAATGTGTGCATATTCTTCGGCAGGTGGTCAGTAAGTTGCTGACTATGGCTTCTTTTTTCAGAAAGTCTTGAACAATAATGTTAATGCAGTGCGCCAAACACGGGGCACTGAAATAGCCACCATCCTCCATGGCCTTAAGTACATTACTGCCATTATCCGTGGCAACAAAACCAATGTTAAGCCCTCTTGGGCGCAGCCATTCAAAGAACTTGCTGTTTAACTCTTCCAAAATGTTGGCAGCAGTATGAGATTTCTCCATGGCGAACATGGCTACAGTTGCATGTTTCCGAGTAGCATTAAAAATCTCAGCAGTGTCAACACCACCTGCTTCAGATATCTTTTCTCTAACCCCCCCAAAAGAGATCCAGTGTGCAGTGATGCACATGTAATCAGTGGCTTGGCAACTGGTCCACATGTCTGTTGTCAGGTGGATATTGTGAACAGCACTCTGCTGCAAAGCTTGTCCAAGCAATTCCAGCACATCGTGATGTAGTGCTGGAACAGCAACTCTGGCGAAATAGGACCGGCTGGGAACCTTCCATTTAGGGCAGATGGCTGACACAAATTCAAGGAAACCCACCCCTTCCACAAAAGAAAAAGGGAGAAGGTCCAGTGCTAACATTTTAGCCAGCTTCGCATTGTACAAACGTGCCGTTGGGTGGTTGCATTCGTACTGCCCCTCCGACCTAAGCATGCTGTCAATGGTAGGCTGGATTATTTTCCTTTGTGGTGCAGCTGTCTTCTTGAACCCAGTTAGTCTCAACGACGCACTTTTTTTCATTGCAGTACTCAGTTGCCTTGGTGTCTCAGTCTGACTCTGAGTCTGACTCTTCTTACGGTGCCACTGAGATGTTGCTGAGGATGTGGGCGGTACCACTACACTGCTGGGGACAGGGCTAGAAATGTCTCCCTCTTGTTCACCTTCCACCGCGATCATATCTTCTTCTTCTACTTCTTCATCCCCACCAACAGCAATGGGTGCAGTTTTACTTTTTGTACGCGAAGTAGGTGAGCCTCCCACTGGATCATGTGGTGTTTTTTGAGATGACTTGTTTGGCCTCCGGTACCATAGTTTGTACCAAGCTTACCCGCCTAACAGCGTGTCGACAAATTGAGCATATAGCAATGTTCTCCTCCTTACTGCTAACCGAAAAGAAGTCCCAAACTGGGGAGGTGAACTTTCTGGCGCTGCTGGAGGTGCCAGTTTCAATGCCAGATGAACTATAGGGTGGGCGTGGAATTTGACTCTGCACTTACAGTACCACTACCTACTGAGGTGGTGGTTGAGCTGGATGTAGGTCCCTGCCGGGCCTTAGCAAATGCAAATATGGAAGCTGGAGGTGGTGTTACCTGTCTTGGTGGTATCCGTGCTACATCCCTCGCAGCGATTTTGGATAGGGTAATAATGTTGGTCTCCATCTCCTCTGGGCCGGGAGTGATGTTCATGATGACTGGCTCGTCATCATCATCCCCTCTTCTACATCTACCTCCATAACTCTAAGGCTTTCTGGAACCTTCCTTTTCACTAGCCTTGTCTTGTGGCGTGCATCACTCTCAGACTGAGCTGGTGGCTTCCAAGTGGCATCTAGATCATCAGAAGCGGGGCTTGAAGAAGAAGTTGATGGACTAACCCTCCTTTTCCTTGCTGGGGATCTGGAAGACAATGGATCTTCTGAAAGAGTGGCTTGCTCCTCTTCGTCTGCAGGAAGCTCGATTTCCTGAACTGCCCCTACTTCAGGAGGAACAACTACTTTTGTGGGCTGTTGTTGCGGCTGTTGTTGCTGCTGTTGTTGCCCACTTATCTGCTGAGTTTCCGCCTGCGTTGATTGGGTACTACTTTGCGATAATGACATTTCAACATCACTGCTCGTTAGTAGACTGGCTACCTCTGCGACACTCATGGGCTTGGGCCTAGGTCGGAGGGGTGGGCCCGCTGATGTGGAGGCGCTGCTCCCAGCTTGGTCCCCGGACACTGCTGATGCAGGCGTAATTTTTTGTTTCCCAAAAAACATATTGGCCGGCACACCAGTCTTGGTAAGTGGCAGTGCCACTTCCTTCTTCTGTTCCTTCTTCTCACTGGCAACTTTCTTGGTACTGGAGGACCTGGTACCTTTCTTTGGGGCCATCTTTTTCTTCCTTCCGATGTCAGCAGGACGCAGGTACACAAGTTGCAGAGATGTCTGTGGTCACACGTGGAAGTGACGTGGTGCACAGCAGGACTTCTGTCTGGCAGTACAACGGGTGATGATGACACCTCCTCCTCTGTCTTTTTGTGCACCTAAAAGCAAAGAAGCCAGGAGAAGAACATCAGTGAAATGTTGCATTTGTTGTTGTGGTTCAATTACTACTAGTACAAACAAATAAATATGATATATAACTTAGTGTGTGGTGGTCACACTTGTTAGTGTTATATTATTAAATTTTATTAACTCAGTTTAAGTTATAAAAAAAACATAACAGTGTAGCCATTTGTGAGACTTTGACAACAAGGGCTTTCATGGTATACTGTGTACACTCAGGAAGGATAGGAAAGAAGAAGAACAAAAACCAAAATACAAATGTAATGGAAGTGGAACCTGTTTGGCATTAAATTATTTGCTCATCACGTCATTCAGGGAGCTGCATCTGGCAAAGGGGATGGATGGAAGCAGTAAGCCAAGAGGAACATAGGAAAGACATGCAGGCATACATGGCAAAAGCAGCACACTGCTAAACTACCACCACAAAATGGCCACCAGCCACATGGACACTCACAGTCACAAGCAACAAGCAGGAGGCCTGGAAAACAATGAACTGAAACAGGCCTATAATAGCCAGGCAAAGGAGGCATGCTAAACAACACTGCTTTAATGCAATAAAATGCAAAAACGAAAATCCAAAGGGCTAAACAAGGTGTGCAAGTTACACAACAAACACACCACACACACACACACACACACAACAAAGGCATTTATTTAACACACACCAAAAAAGTGAAATACCCCAAAAAAACACATTTTGCAATTCAATCCAATGCCATCCATGCCCTAAATGATGTTTAAATTCAACAGAACACACAGAAACAGTTGTTTCATGCACCCATGACTACCTCTGAGCCTACTGGATGAAAGGCCTGTTGGCAGACTAGGCCACAAGCTTGCAGGCCTATGGCAAAAGCACACTGCCTGGCTTCAAAATGGCCACCAGCCACATGGCCAGGCCCACGACAACAAGAAAGGGAAGACAGACAATGCAGGCCTATGGCAAAAGCACACTGCCTGGCTTCAAAATGGCCGCCAGCCACATGGCCAGGCCCACAACAGCAAGAAGCCTAGGCCAAAAAGGAACAAAGGAAACACATGCAGGCCTATATGGCAAAAGCAGCACACTTATAACTACCACCAGAAATGGCCACTAGCCACATGGACACTCAGTCACAAGCAACAAGCAGGAGGCCTGGAAAACAATGAACTGAAACAGGCCTATAATAGCCAGGCAAAGGAGGCATGCTAAACAACACTGCTTTAATGCAATAAAATGCAAAAATGAAAATTCACGGGGTTAAACAAGGTGTGCAAGTTACACAACAAACACACCACACACACAACAAAGGCATTTATTTAACACACACCCAAAAAGTGAAATACCCCCCAAAAAAACATTTTGCAATTCAATCCAATGCCATCCATGCCCTAAATGATGTTTAAATTCAATAGAACACACAGAAACAGTTATTTGATGCACCCATGACTACCTCTGAGCCTACTGGATGAAAGGCCTGTTGGCAGACTAGGCCACAAGCTTGCAGGCCTATGGCAAAAGCACACTGCCTGGCTTCAAAATGGCCACCAGCCACAGGGCCAGGCCCACAACAACAAGAAAGGGAAGACAGACAATGCAGGCCTATGGCAAAAGCACACTGCCAGGCTTCAAAATGGCCGCCAGCCACATGGCCAGGCCCACAACAAGAAGCCTAGGCCAAAAAGGAACAAAGGAAACACATGCAGGCCTATATGGCAAAAGCAGCACACTTATATCTACCACCAGAATGGCCACCAGCCACATGGACACTCACAGTCACAAGCAACAAGCAGGAGGCCTGGAAAACAATGAACTGAAACAGGCCTATAATAGCCAGGCAAAGGAGGCATGCTAAACAACACTGCTTTATTGCAATACAATGCAAAAACGAAAATCCACAGGGCTAAACAAGGTGTGCAAGTTACACAACAAACACACCACACACACACACACAACAAAGGCTTTTATTTAACACACACCAAAAAAGTGAAATACCTCAAAAAACACATTTTACAATTCAATCCAATGCCATCCATGCTCTAAATGATGTTTACATTCAACAGAACACACAGAAACAGTTGTTTGATGCACCCATGACTACCTCTGAGCCTACTGGATGAAAGGCCTGTTGGCAGACTAGGCTACAAGCTTGCAGGCCTATGGCAAAAGCACACTGCCTGGCTTCAAAATGGCCACCAGCCACATGACCAGGCCCACAACAACAGGAAAGGGAAGACAGTCAATGCAAGCCTATGGCAAAAGCACACTGCCTGGCTTCGATATGGCCGCCAGTCACATGGCCAGGCCCACAACAACAAGAAGCCTAGGCCAAAAAGGAACAAAGGAAACACATGCAGGCCTATATGGCAAAAGCAGCACTTATAACTACCACCAGAAATGGCCACCAGCCACATGGACACTCACAATCACAAGCAGCAAGCAGGAGGCATGGAAAACAATGAACTGAAACAGGCCTATAATAGCCAGGCAAAGGAGGCATGCTAAACAACACTGCTTTAATGCAATAAAATGCAAAAACAAAAATCCACAGGGCTAAACAAGGTATGCAAGGTACACAACACACCACACACACACACAACAAAGGCATTTATTTAACACACACCCAAAAACTGAAATACCCCCAAAAATACACATTTTGCAATTCAATCCAATGCCATCAATGCCCTAAATGATGTTTAAAATAAATTCAACACACACCAAAGGAACAGTTGTTTCATCATGCACCGATGACTAGCTCTGGGCCTACTGGCTACCCACAATAATTTTTTTTTTTTTTAAATGATGAAAAGTACCAAAATTGTAGTTGCAGCAACTGCAATGCCCCAATCAAACAAACAACAACACCAACTTACTTGTAAAATCTCAAATCCAAAAGTCCTCAAATCCAATGATATATGATGCAGCAGACACAAAGAGTGATCCTTCCAGTTCAAAATCCAAATGAAAAATGAACAGGAGATGGACAAAGCACTGGGAGGAGCCTGCTGGACAGGAACAGGAAGTTGGAGACTCTGTGGCACTTCCTTCCTCTCCCCAAAAAAAGTTTTTTAAAAAAAAAGGACTCCTTGCACAAAAAAGTACAGCCAAATGTCAATCTGATGAGTTTTTTTTATCCAAATCATCATTTTAGAGAAAGTTTTATGCTGCTTGAGATATTATTCTTCTCCAGATTGCAAACTTTGCGTGTTCGGCATCGCGAGCTTCACCAAACTTCCGCCGGATGTCTGATGGCGCGTCCGAATGACGTGTTCGCGATCGCACACTCTCTCGCGGTGTCCGATGGCGCGGCGAATGACGTGTTCGCGATCGCACACTCTCGCTGGATTGCACGGCCGGCTACCAAAATCTCGTGGCGCACGCGAACGGATAGGAAAACTCGTCGGCGAACGCAGGGATCCCGGTAAGTCGCTATTGCACGCGCGAAAACACATTTTTAAAGCACGAACAAGGAAATAATTCAGCTACGCCGCAGATCGCGGAATTTCCGGCAATTCCGCGTTCTCCGCGGAACGCGGAATTGCCGAAATTCCGCAAATTCCGCGAGCGGAGCTGATTTTACAGCCCAGGGTTACTTACCACAGCAGTCCTATACAGCAAAGGGTTGGTAAATTGTTGTTGTGGTGGACATTCCACCACAACATCCATAGCTTTTGATGCGGCTCTAGAGTCACACATCTGGGGCTGTGTCAACTTTGACAGCTCTGAAACTGTGACGTTAGACAGCCAGGACTAGGAAACATGTATTAAGTGATAGTGCATTTCAGCTTATTCCATGTGTGCTGCATTCATCAGCACACATGGATGAGGCAATTCCCCTTTCAAGATTGATTTTGTGCTTGAAGGTGTGCCTTCATGCACACAGAGGGCAACCATGCAGCACAGTCACCCTTGCTACATGACGCAAGTGTGCCTGTACTGGCACTGTCCAGATTTGTGGGCGCAAGAGCACACACAGGGATGCACCATAAATACGGCACATAATGCCTCATCCCTGTGTGAGACAAGACAAAGTGCTGTGTTACCAATTTTTTCACAACACCAGCCACAGACCGTGCCTCATAGATTTCCCTTAACAATTCAGAAGTGGAATATGCTGTTTCAATGTGTGCAGCACAATACATCACACATTTGCGGAGCAGACTAAGAGGAAAATGCAATGATTTAAACTTGTATCACCCTTCATAGGCCTCCTTTTCAGAGCCATTACATATTTTGGCACAAGCACAGATTTATAAATCTGAGGCCGCATCATGAGGCTAAGCATGTTGCAGCAAAAGACCCCCTACAACACCCTTTGCACCCCCTCTTTCATGCTAAGTGGAGCATGTGCATGTGCCTAAATGTCAAAGCAACTTTCAGCCATGTTACGTGGATTGACGCCACTTTGAACATCAGGTGAAGGGGAGTGAACCACCAGAACATCACTAAAAGTGACAGTCTGTTGGCAGAATCCCCTGTTACTTGTGGCCCTAAGCAATACTGACACAATAGACATGTCCTTTCACATGGTGACATATGTAGATTTGTGTCCAGCATACTGTAGCAAAGTTTGCTTAGATCCCACAATGTTTTTGGGCCCATATGTACATGATAGTGTGAGTAGATGGTAGCACAGGATGATATGACACCCATATGAAGTTTGTGTGTGCTCTCATTTGTGTTCAACTATGCTTGGTAATGATTTAGATATGTGGATGGGTGTAGTGAAAATAAATATGTAGATTACTTCCAGTAACCTATAAATGTTTCAATTGGTTGTGTAGCCTTTTCAAGCTAGGTGATGCCTCTTCATTGTGTTACCATTTGTTTTTTTTAACTTTCTGACCACATTGTATTTGCGTTTGAGGGTGTAATTATTTGTATGTCACCTTGTGTGTATTGTCCATGCTTGTTGAGATCCCTGACGCACTATACTCATAAGACTTGCATCATTTGTTTAGTGGATTGAGAGACACAGTGAGTGTGCTGTGCTGAGGATAGGGCAGGTTATCAAATTTGAGTGCCAATGCACTTTCATGGTGGTGGCCATAAGACATCCAGACATTGTCATCATTGCATTGTTTGCCTATTTGGCCTATGTACACATTGGTGAACGCTGTTGCTATCTCAGTTATCAACTGGCTAACCTATTTTTCAGTGTTTGTGATGAGTGTTTTATCTCTATTTAAGGTTAGAACAGTGAGGAAAGATGAGTCATACACAGTGTATGTATTTCAAGAGATTTACCAACTTATAGTTACATTGACGCATGTGTGCGGTATATGGGGAGTATCCCCTGCAAGACTGGACATTATAATTGGTGTATGATGCAGTCCCTCCACTGTATTGGTTCAACAGTTGTTTGTGATACCTTATTCTTTTCTTCTTCAGCCTCCCCACCTTCCAGGTGATCCTGCTCACCATTGTTATGTAGCTATGGGGCTTTGGTACGCACACATCATTTCTGTGTGATACTGCACACCAAGATAATTTCACACACCATTGGCAGTGAGAAGAGCATGATGCCCCCAGAAGCATTCATGCAATGGAAGCAGAATATCTGGAATCATTTACTCAATTATATAATTGACCTGGTGCTGCCTAGGGCACAACACCAAGCACATAGCACTTCCCAATGGTGCTCTTTCTGCATTTTGTAGTTGCCATGCACAGAACATTTTTTCATACCAGGTTATGCCATAGGTAGTGTCATTTACTCTTCTAGGTGATTGGTCTGTGTGACACTATTAAGGGGATCAACTACAGTATGCAAGAATTGGTATCTTCAAAATTGAGGAACAAAGCTTACAAGATATTGCTTAAGTGATAACTTATTTACATACATGATGAACAAATATACTTGTCAATATTCCTAAGTGAACCTTAATTTTTTGTGGCATTAACTGAAGAAATTATTTATTATTGCATCCCTCCTCTGTCGTGTAGTTCCTACCAATCCGTAGGATCTGCACATTTGTTGGACAATATAAACTAGGGGCTTGGTGCCTAGACTGATTCCGAACACCCCCGCAGGATATTTGGCCTAGAGGCCAGCTAGCTCACAGTGCCACCGTAAGCCCCCCTAACCTTACCAGGGAGTGAATGGTTTCTGGCAATCACTGAACATGACAACTTTTATCCCTCAGGGATCGTGGAAACAGTACAGAACCTTTCGCTCAGTCACTCATGCTTACTTATTCCCAGAGAAGTATACAGAGAATACACAGTGGGACGTTTTCAATATATTTATTGAACTAACGTTATTCTTGTATAAACTACGTGTGCTGTAATGATTAATAGACCGAAGCAAATAAAGGTAATTACAAGCACCAAAAGCGTGAATAGTAGATATAGTTCTACCATGGTGCTAAAACAGTGTATATATGCAGGCATATAAAACAAGACAGTAATTGAGCGTACTTCTACTATGCGATCCCTACTCTAAGTGTACCTAGAGTGTGTGTAGGTGTGGAGCCAAGAATCCCTCCAAGGGCCGATCCAACCCCATTACCTGATGGGAGATAATGAAGGACCCTGTCTTGGTCACGAACTTGACACCACTCACGAGATGTCAGACCGCTGGGTGGTGAATTCTCAGCATGCAAGGACCCTCGATGTCTGCTGAAGTGCCTCCTCTTCTAATCTATCGGGATGCTCATCTTTTTATAATAGAAAACAGCCTTGCGATGTGCATATAGATTAGCGATGTTATGGATATGTAGATAGCCCTGTCACCCCGTGGATGAAGATAGAGATGACATTTGTACATAGTGCGAGAAGAGAACTTGTACATGATGTTCAGGGCATTGTGATAATGTTGTGCAAATCTAGATATGTAAACAAGTTTAGTTTCAGGGAAACTAATCCAACATTGTCGCACACCTAAATATGTGCAAAAGGTTACTGCTTAAAAAGAGGACAATGTAAGAATAAGCTGCTTTTCTACATGGGCCTAATTTGGGAATATAACACCTCAAGGTTGCTGCTGCTGTACCAGCAGGCTGCCTCTGCTCCTCTTCTTCATCCCCTCCATCGTCAGGATTTACTGGAGCCTCATTGTTGTCAGACAAAGGTGTATCATTCCTGACACATATGTTGTGTAGTATACAACATACCATGATCATTTTGCACACCAGGGGTGGTGAGCACAGGAGTCTCCCACCAGATTTGTCCAGGCACCTAAAATGTGATTCAGGACACCAAAGGACCTTTCAACTATGGCCCTGGTGCAGCTGAGTGCAAGATTGTAGTCCCTCTATGCCTGCGTCTGTGGAATTTTTAATGGTGTCATCACCCATGGCATGAGTGCGTAGCCTTGGTCAGCTGTAAAAGAAAATGATAAAAGAGATCCATTAGTCTCTATTCATGATGTGGGTGAGAAGTACATTAGTCATTATTGTGTCCAGTATCCAGCATTCTACATTCACCTTGCACACGGCCTAGTGCATGCCATTAAACAGCATCTTAGCCATTCATTTGCCTTTTGGTAACAGCTTGCACATTACTACACTGCCATTTGCATTGTCCTCTGTGATACCTCCAAATATTGAGAATCAGCAAAGTGCCAATACCTTGTAGGATTTGAATTGTCAACAATGTCAATGTGTAGTTAACGTTTCTGAGTCACTTGTCTGACATGCTACACTTTTCTGGATGTATGTGTAGCTTTCCAAATAGTGAATCCTCATCCTTACAATTACAAGACACATGACAGTGGCTGTTGGAGTTACTTCCTTTTGGCACAAAATTCACCAAAAACTTTTTCAGGATCTACATTTTGCAATATATCAGAGATGGACATGAAAGTGGATGTATGTGACCCTGTGCAATGTTTATCAACAAATGTTGATGCACAGTGTCCACTGTGGGGGCAATATACAGAAGTTAGTAAATGTGTTGTGAGGTTGCACAGAACCATTGAACAAGTAGACTCCATACACTGCAATGCAAGACACCTTGCTGCGAGTGTAGCCCATATATTTGACAGTATTTTGTATCAATTCATTGTGTATCTGCACTGGCAACAGCAGTGCAGAATTCCTCTATGACACTCACGATATGCCCTTGGAGAAGTTGTTGTTAGCTGTAATAGGGAATGTGTTGTGTGTATGAGGGAGCACCTTGCTGCACAGTCTGAGCCCTTGGATTAGAGCTGAGGTGATTCAGTCAGCACAATTCTTTACATGTTGTGCAAAATGTATGGGATATGTGCCTTTGATTTGTGATTTAACGCCGCATTGCTGTGAGTAACGAATGCAGTACAATTGTATGTAGTTGATTTGCAATCTCATTGTTGTGTGTAATGTCATCTCTCCTCTTGCCCCTGGGAATGACTTGTGGTACACAGAGTTAACACAGGGGATTCTTGGCTTTCTCACTGTCTAGTTGTACCTGGTAATTATGATGTGTTGTTACATGATTGTCCAAGACAATATCTGGATGTGCACATGATTCCTCATGTTCTTTGTTCTACCACTGTATATCACAGATTTTATAAAAGGCTGATCTTGAATGAATGAAAAGCAAAGTGGTGGTATGTGCTTTTCTTTGACATACCTAACATCCATGTTGTTTTATGTCCAATTAATGACTAAATTATGTTTTTGACTGACTGAGCAGCCACTATTGCATCATTGTGCCCATGTCATCTTGTTGTCTGAAGATGACATTAGGTTATGTTGTGCAGTTTCATGAATGATGTAATGAAATCTGTATGTCTTCCACTTACAATGTGTGATAGAGATTACAGGTACAAATCATACTGTTAATGAGATTGAGCCCTATGCTTCTGTGCCCTCAGGTGTGAATCCGTAGGGTGGCACACAACTTGCACGCTGTCACATGGTCCCTTTATATTGGTTGTGCTTAATCAGGTTGTGGTTGAATTTGTTATTGAGTGTGAATGGGTAGCAGATTGTGCATGGAATGCAGTTTGGTCATTAGCCAACTGAGTGATGTCCTTTGTAGTGGCCTGCCTTACTTCATACCTAATGTTCCTTGCAATCTTCTATATTTATTGTTTTTACAAAGTCAGGTAGTTGGGAAATGGCCATGTCCTCCACCATAGCATCATGATAGATAACAATCCCTCATCCCATGAGACTGGTTTATGTGGCCCACGGTGGCTTAGTGAGTGTCAACATGTCCAACACAAAGGCATAGGGAAGCACCCACTATACCAGATTAAGCACGAGAGCTTGTCTCAGATTTGTATTATAGCACCTTCTTAAATATAATCTGTGGCTGAAATGTCATTGTAAGTCAGAAGGAAAAACTTATCAACAGTGGAAACATTAAATACCAGGCTGTGACTGTGCATCAACAGGGCTTGAAAAGGTGTTGAAAGGAGTAGACTTTCTTTAATTGTTTTGGAAAAATTAAGTTGGATGCTAAGGCATTGCAGGGCAGAAGGAAAGCAATCTACCAATGGGTACAGAAGGAAAGCTAAAAGGTAGCAGGGTGGAACCGAAGTACACATAAAACATATGAAGTGGTATACAAAGGGGACGGAGAGGGAAGAAAAGACTTAACCTTTGAAAGAAGGCTAGTATGGTAATTAGCAAGATGGTCAACAATGGCCTGCACATTCATTAGCTAAGTGTGCTGCCTGTTGCGGAAGATGTGTGAAGTTTCAGCAGGAGGCACAAGTTGCATATGGGTGCAGTCCATTGCCCCCAACACATGCGAAAATCCAGCAATGGCATAAAAGCCTTGCTTGTTGTTGAGTTGTTCTTGCACAGAGTTGGGTAAGTGGAGGTACTGTAGCGTCAGGCTGATTATGGCATCCAGGACAGTGGGTAAGAACCTGGAGAAGGATGCCTGTGATACTCCTGCCACTCTGGCGGTGGTAGGTTGAAAAGTCCCTGAGGCTAACATGTGGGGACAGCAAGTAGCTTTGTCGGTGGAGGGATGTGTGTGCAGCGCTGGGATGTGAGATGCAGCCTTGACGCTATCTGGTTGAGGAGACGGACAATGGACCACCGTTTTTGTCTGGTAATGGGGTATGACCTCCTCTTGCCGAAGGTGTATGAGGGTTATCCTCTGGCGGTAGATCAGCTCCCTTCTCCAGCGTAGCCTCTGTGGTGGTGGTGGTGGCCTTCTTGGTGCTCCTAGTTGCAGTAGCAGAAGATCCATGGCATTGTTGAGGTTGCCAAGGATTAATTAGGAGTGTTCTCCTTTTTTCAAAGTGAGTTATTGTCATTTTTAAGACAATGAAATTCCTAGTGTTAAGAAACTGCCTCTAACGGGAATTAGCAGCAGTTTTTCTTTTTTTGCAACGTACAAGGAAATCCTTGTAAATAGCGTGTTGTGCGTTTTATGGGAGCTTTTACATGGGAATGCCTAAGTCATGCTAAACGAAGTGGCGCAGTGAAAAATTGCCACTAACTCTGTAAAACTGTTGTTAAAGGGGCTTTGCGACAACTTGCAAATAAGGCTATAAAAAAAAGCTACCATAGCATCAAAAAATTGGAGAACTGCTAAAAGCACAGGCAGATACTTACCTAAATTCCTTTAATTTGGAACGCTTAACATTTGCAGTAAGAATACCACCTAGAATTACATTTGGGCTGATATGACACTTTCGAGCTTTATGCATAAAATGTATTTTTATGGAGTTTTTCAGCTCTAATGGAAATTCCAATTGACCAGTGACAAATATTTTCCACTGGATACAGGATCACTTTATTTATGTTTGCTCATTGGTATTTCTGGATCTGGAATAATTAAATACAGAGTCCTCCTGCTGCCAGGAGAAACTACTAGTAACTGGTCAACTTGAATTTCCACCTACGATGTTATCCACTTTGAGCCATGAATATTCCTTGTTTTAGAATTGTGTTAGTGAAAGGTAGACAAGCGACAATAATACAAAAACTGCTGGGGTGGTGCTAATTTGAACCAAAGCATTGTTTGTAGGGGTGTGCAAAATTCGATTAGTTTGCTTTTGTATAATTCTGGAAAATTCAGCAAAAATTCTGCAAAATGCAAAAGAGGTATTTAGTGGTATATTTATATTTACACACATTTGACATAAGAAAATTAGTGCAAAAATCACCAATGTAGCGACCAACAGCGGCTCGCGTTCAAATGGTTCACATTGTTCCTGTGCTCAAATTTTGCAGTGGTGCAAATGTCACCTGCTGTGATGTTTTTGCTGAAATTATGCAAGATTATGCCCGCATAACGGAAATTTCACCAGCGCATAAGATTCATTTGGTACCGTATTTCATATTGTAGGGTGTGCTATTTGCACCATTTGTAAATGCACAGGTAACTGCTGTTTTCCAGCGGCCAGATAGTCCAGATTCACAAAGAAAAGTGCGAGCAGAGTTCTATGACTCCGTCTGAATGCGTAGTATTGCATCTCTCATGTGTCTTTTGTTTTTGGATGCCTAATCTTTCATGTGTGGGATTATACAATCTGGTACATCGTTTTTTTTTCCTCCTGGGTAAAGCATGTTTCCCCATGGAGAAAACCCTTCACCTATGCTGCACCCAATTTGGGGGTGGTCCATTTCCCTTGCAACCCTTAAAGGGAAGTACATCTTCATCCTTTTCTAGGGTTGGAAAGGCCTAGATTTCAGTTTGGTAATGTGCTCATACACATATACATGTTTATCGGTGTGTACAAACTTTCAAAGCTAACCACTCTTTGTTTTGCCCACTTCCTGTCTCTGACCTTGAATGGGATTTACTATTGCGTATTTCTCTGCATTAATTTTTGCAGCACTTTATTTTGCAATTTTTTCAACACCAAACGCAGAGATCTTATTTTTATGACCTATTTTTCAACAGGAAAGTTTACACCAAATCACTGTGTAAATAAAGTGCTGAGAAAATCTGCAAAATTCCCATATTTGTGCCGCTAAATTTTCATATTTGTGCCACAAAATTTGCTAATCCATGCCATCCTAGGGGGTGGATATACTTGTACTAGCCTCTTCTATTAGACCTCTGTCTCAGATGATGGCTGTGCATAGTAGGGCATGTACATGGACTAGCCCCTCCTGTCAAATCTCTCTCTCAGATGACAGGTGTGCCTATTAGGCTGTGTACATGGACTGGCCTCTTCTGTCACAACTCTGTCTCAGTTGACAGGTGTGCGTAATAGGGTGTATTGAGGTCTCTTGGATGACAGGTGTTCATAGTATGCACTGTCCAGGGACTGTTCTCCCTGCGAGACCCCTCTCTCTGATAATGGATGTGCACAGTAGGGTGTGGGAAGAGACTATCCCCTACTCACAACTCCTACAAAGCCGATGGGCATAAATAGTACACTCTGACAAATACCATCTACAGTAATACTCCTTCTTACAGTAGCAAGTGTGCATACTACAGTCAAACATCACCTACTTCTTTCTACTGTTCACGATACCGTGAGAGTCTCGCAAGATTGTAACTCTTTTTTGGAGCATAGGAATTAACCATCTATTCATCACAGAACTTATCTCTTACAGTACTCATGGCGGCAGCTACGCGGACGTGCCGCTGGCGCGCCAAAGACAAGCCCGTCTGCGTCCGTCCGCGCCCGAACGGGACCAGGGGCCAGGAACCCTGCTCGACCTCACTCAGACCCTGCAGGAAAAATAAGGTTCACTAAAGGTGAACTAGAATTACTTAGGCCAGCCATGTCCCCACTCTGCTTACATTCACTTGATGCAGATAATCCCCTGGGTGTTAGAACCCACTGCCAAAACTGTAACTTCTCACTAAAAACGACTCTGCCTAACCCCAGGTGCAAACAGGTCATGAGCAATAATTACAAGCATTGGAAGATGGGTCTCATTAACTGCAGATCCCTCCCAGGTCACAAAATTGAAATCGGGATGCTTATTTATTTATTTATTTATTTGAAGTTTTATATAGCGCGAACATGACCCATTAGGGTATCAGAGCGCTTTACATGGAAAGATAAGTTACGTACATGAAGGCATGGGCAAAGTATAGGGATGGGGGATAGGGAAAAGTCACTAGTGGGACAAAGCCGTGGATATATACAAGAGTCAATACAGTTCCAAAATCAGCGATGACTTGAGTACAATAGGGCACAAGGAAGAGATATATACAATAAATGGTACAGATCCAAGTACAGTATGGCGTGGGCAGAATACAAGGATGGGGGTTAGGGAAATGACAAACGTAGGACAAAGCTGTGGATATATACAAGTGTCAATACAGTTCCAGTTATAGAGGAGGAAGACCTTACAGAAACATGGCTCAAAGAAAGCTCAATGCCAGACATCATGATGACCCTTCCCCAGGCTATGGCATACACAGACTGGACAGGGTAGGAAAAGCGGGAGGCGGCGTGGCCATTATTTATAAGCTACCATTTAGCTGCTCTATCAGCTCCCTCAAACTAACCAATTGCGAGGCCAACCAATTTAGATTGGCATTCACCCCCACATCATCCTTCTCTGACAGTCTTATCTACAGGCCCCCAGGCACATGTACATCTTTTATAGAGTACATACCTGATCTCCTAGCCAGTCTAATTGTAGAGAAAAGCACATTCACAGCCCTGGGCGATTTTAACATCCACTTGGACGACACAAATAACCTTTCCTCCAAGAGACTTCTATCCGACCTTGAGGCCCTGCAACTTACGCAGCAAGTGGGTTCCGCTACACATGAAAAAGGGCACATTCTTGGCCCAATTTTTACTAATGATCCCAGACTACAGGCGCTTACTCCTATCCAGAGCCCCTGGTCGGACCACTTCTACATTCCTCTCCTATATGAGAAGGCATCTACACATAAGACTACAGGGGGCAGCACAGTCCTGGGACGTAAATGGCCCAGGCTTGTACCAGAAACTTGGACCAGTCATCTGGAGGCCACTACCCCTCCAACCTCAGAAGACCTCTACGAGACACACAAGCAATGGTCAGACTGGATCACCAGCTCAGTTGATAAAAGCTTTCGGAAATCCAGACCAACAGCGCAACGTAACCCCAATAGAGCAGCCTGGTTCAACCCCCAGTTAGCGGCCCAAAAGAAACACTGTAAAAAACTTGAGAGGAGTTGGAAGAAAACTTATGCCCCAGACCTTAAATCATCATATAAAATTGCCATCCGACAATATCATGATGATATTAAGAAAGCTCAGGCAGAATTATTTAAGGAGAGGAATGATAGGTCCTCCAATTCACCCAAAGAATTATTCAAAATCGTTAAATCTCTCAGCACAATTGAACTATGCTCCAACATACCCCAACCCTCAAAGGAGAGATGTAACGAATTAGCCACTTTCTTTAAGAACAAAGTCGAAAACATCTACAACTCATTACACTCCCACTCCGGGGACAACTCCGAAGGGACGCAGGACAGAGCAGGCAAAACGGACTCTCATCCCTGTCCAGAACTGCCCAATCCTACTCCGCCCCCTTCATTGCTATCCGTCCCTAAGCTGAGCAATGAGCGCACAGGTCTCCTCCTGAGTAACACCAAATCTGAGTCTCCACTAGATCCTGCCCTTCCTCATATCCTATTCCAGGGGGGTGATTCCATACTGCACAACATGGCCGACCTCATCTCATTATCTCTTGAAAAAGGCCTAGTGCCCAAAGAATGGAAGCATGCTATTGTGAAGCCTCTGCTCAAGAAACCCCAATTGGACCCAACAATAATGGGAAACTACCGTCCCATTTCACTCCTACCCATTCTGGTAAAAATTGCTGAGAAACACGTCAATAGCTCCATCTCTCAGTTCTTGGAGGAAAATGACATCCTGCACCAGTCTCAGATGGGGTTTCATCCAGAACACAGAACTGAGTCTGCCCTGCTAGTGATCACTGAGAAACTAAAAACAATACTTGACCAAGGCAGAGTCGCCGCAATTTTGCTCTTGGACCTAAGCGCGGATTTCGACACCGTAGACCACAAGATCCTAATTCATAGCCTCAAAGAGATAGGGATTAGGGACAAAGCCAATCAATGGGTGGCCTCGTTCCTGAGGGAGAGATCTTTCCAGTGTATGGAAGCAGGCATCCTCTCAGATATCTTCACCGCCCCCTGTGGAGTACCCCAGGGTTCGTCATTGAGCCTGACCCTTTTCAACATTTATCTGAGCCCTCTAGCACACATGGCACAGGAATTTGGCTTATCTATTACATCTTACGCTGATGACACTCAGCTGGTGGTCTCGGTGTCAGAAGAATTGAGGTCGAACCATCTGCAGCTAGTTCCTTGCTTGGAAAAAGTAGGAAAATGGATGGCCAACTGTAGCCTAAAAATGAATGGGGACAAAACAGAGCTCATGTTCCTTGGCAATGGCCCTGGGCCACGGGCTGGGATCAGCTGGCCTGGGAGCTGGGCCCTCCCCCCACTCCTAAAACTTCCATAAAAAACTTGGGAATGAGTTAGACCAAAACCTATCCATTGAAATACAATCCAAATAATTATCGGCTATCTGTTTAGGTATGCTAAGGATGATCCGTAAAATCATGAACCTAGTCCCAGAAAAGGCTAGAAGGACGGTGGTACAGGCCCTTGTAGTCTCTCGACTGGACTACGGCAACTCTCTGTACCTTAGTTCTCCTAAATATGTTACAGACAGGTTGCAGGTGGTCCAAAACGTGGCAGCCAGAATGCTTCTCAAGATCCCTAGGCACGAATCGGCGAGATCATCTCTGAAGAAGCTGCATTGGATACCAATCCAATCCAGGGTCAAATTCAAGGCCCTCTGCATCACCCATAAAGCTATGCAGGGGAGAGGTCCGACCATGATACAATCCTTGATCTCCCCATACGTTCCCAGCAAGCCCCTCAGGTCAGCATCCGGCTTCCTGATGAACACCCCAAAGATAAGGAAATCAAGATGGCGTGGAAGAGCCTTTTCACACCTGTTCCCAAAACTCTGGAATGCAATGACCCCAGAACTAAGGGGCTCATTACGATGGCGGAGGGACCGCCACCGCCGGGCCGGCGATGGCGTTCCCTCCGCCATCTGGCTCCCATTTCCCCCGCCACATGAGGATGGCAGGGGGGAATCGTTCCGCAAGCGTGGCGGGCGCAAAGGGTGCCCGCCACGCTTCCGCCACAGGCAATCATTGTGATTTCCTTGCGGCTCCCGTCCTGTCATAGCAAACTTGGTTTGCATTTTGAAAGAGAGAGCAGGAAACCTGCTCTCTCTTTCAAAATGCAAACCCAAGTGCTTTTCCACATGGGGAGCAGCATGTTAGCTGCTCCCCATGTGGAGAAGCAATGCCGGCTCCCGTAGGACGCGGGGAGCCGGCTGGGACTGTGGGGGATTGGGGACCCCCCACAGTCCCCAACCAGAGGCCAGGCCCCGGGGGATGGGGTCCCCGGGGCCATAAGTGGCCAGGGAGGGGGCCACGCAGCCCCCTCCCCAAATAAAATTTTTTTAAAAAAAGGGCAAGGCCGGCCCCGGGGATGGGGTCCCCGGGGCCTTAAATGGCCTGAGGAGGGGGCCACGCAGTCCCCTCCAAATTTAAAAAAAAAAAATCGAGGGCATGCCCCGGGGATGGGGTCCCCGGGGCAAATACAGGCCCAGGGAAGGGGGCCACGCGGCCCCCTTCCCGTTTTATTTTTAATTTAAAAATAAATAAATTGCTCAGGCCCCGGGGATGGGGTCTCCGTGGCCAAAGTGGCCAAGGGAAGGGGGCCACGCAGCCCCCTCCCATAAAAAAAAAAACGACCGGCATCGTGCCGGAGGCCCCGCCCCTCCCTGCAGTACTCTGCAAACGCGCCCCTGGCGCGTTTAAGAAGGGAAGTACTTCCCTTGAATACTGGGGGTCCCTGGGGCCAACTAGCCCACCAGGAACCTCCAGTATGTGCCAGGGGCTGCGTTGCAGAGAGGTGTACAGAGGCCACGGCCCTTTTACACCTCTCTGCAACGCAGCTCTGTGGCGCTTTTTAGAAGTACATGGTGGGCTAGTTGGACTCCAGGGACCCTCAGGATTCAAGGGACTTAATCCCCCAACTTAAAACGCGCCACGGGGCGCGTTTGCACAGTGGTGAAGGGAGGGCGGGGCTTCAGGTGACATGTGTGCAAACATGCCCCGTGGCGCGTTTTAAGATGGGGAATTAAATCCCTTCAATCCTGAGGGTCCCTGGGGCCAACTAGCCCAACAGGTACGTCCAGAAAGCGCCACAGAGCTGCATTGCAGAGAGGTGCAAAAAGGGGCATGGCCTCTGAACACCTCTCTGCAACGCAGCTTCCCTGGCGCATACTGGAGGTACAGGGTGGGCTAGTTGGACCCCAGGGACCCTCATGATTCAAGGGGACTTAATCCCCCAACTTAAAACGCGCCACGGGGCGCGTTTGCACAGATGTCACCTCACGCCCCGCCCCTCCCTTCACCATTGTGCAAATATTCCTCTAAAATCAGCCGAACTACGAATTCCTATTTACTCACCTGTTATCAGGAGAGACCTCAGTGCTGCATCTTTCAGCCCAGTACTGATCCTGAAAAGTAATTTTAACCGTACTTACCAGTAACTTGAATTTCCTTCCATAGGCTAACATTGACTGGTTTCACTTGGAAATTCTTCTAAGTGTGGAGTTTTGAAACTTTATAATATTCCTCTAAAATCAGCCGAAATACGAATTCCGATTTACTCACCTGTTATCAGGAGAGACCTCAGTGCTGCATCTTTCAGCCCAGTACTGATCCTGAAAAGTAATTTTAACCGTACTTACCAGTAACTTGAATTTCCTTCCATAGGATAACATTGTCTGCTTTTTGCTGAAAAAGTTTCTGTGTCGATTTTTGAAACATACAAATATTCCTCTAAAATCAGCCGAACTACGAATTCCGATTTACTCACCTGTTATCAGGAGAGACCTCAGTGCTGCATCTTTCAGCCCAGTACTGATCCTGAAAAGTAATTTTAACCGTACTTACCAGTAACTTGAATTTCCTTCCATAGGATATCATTGACTGGTTTCACTTGGAAATTCTTCTGTGTGTGGAGTTTTGGAACTTTATAATATTCCTCTAAAATCAGCCGAAATACGAATTCCGATTTACTCACCTGTTATCAGGAGAGACCTCAGTGCTGCATCTTTCAGCCCAGTACTGATCCTGAAAAGTAATTTTAACCGTACTTACCAGTAACTTGAATTTCCTTCCATAGGATATCATTGACTGGTTTCACTTGGAAATTCTTCTAAGTGTCGATTTTTGAAACATACAAATATTCCTCTAAAATCAGCCAAAATACGAATTCCGATTTACTCACCTGTTATCAGGAGAGACCTCAGTGCTGCATCTTTCAGCCCAGTACTGATCCTGAAAAGTAATTTTAACCGTACTTACCAGTAACTTATATTTCCTTCCATAGGAATCCATTGTCTGGTTTTCAGCAGAAAAGTTTCAAATTGTTGATTTTCACAAACTACAAATATTCCTTAAAAATCGCCTGTATGACTTAAACGCATTCTTTCAACTGTTTACAGGAGATGCACCAGTGCTGGATCCAGGATCCACCACTGAGTAAGAAAAAGTAACGATAACACTACTTACCTGCTAAGTGATTTTCCTCCCATAGGATAACATTGGTGATTCTATGTGAAAAAGTTTCGAAGTGTCAACTTTTAAAATACAATAATATTCCTTAAAAATCACTACTGTAACCAAAACGCTTTTACTCAACTGTTTACAGGAGATGTCCCAGGACTGAATCTAGGATCCAGTCCTGTGGTTAGAAAAGTAATCCATAAAGTAACTAATTGCATTTAGCTAGAAATTCACATTGAGCTCAATGTTGCATTGTGTTTGAAATTGTGTTGCCCATTGCAACAACTGTAACTACTGTACTTAAAAGACTATTGCCTATTTGCAAAGTATTTAAGTAAAGTAATTCATTCTGAGAAAGTATATTTTGTAATGTAATGTATAATGTAATTACAATGTAATTTAAAAAATAAAATATCTAAAAATAAATAGTTTAACAAAATGCAGTAAATCAGTATAAAAAAAAATAAATATAACAATTAATACATTTAAAAATTGTCATTTACAATACCTTTGAAATTCACTGAAAAAAACCATAGGTTTCAGACATGTTATAGTTAGGAATTAGCATTTAAAAAACCTTGAAATTCACTGAAAAAAGCATAGGTTTCAGGCTTGTTATAGTTAGGAATTAGCATTTTAAAAACCTTTGAAATTCACTGAAAACACCATAGGTTTCAGGCCTGTTATAGTTAGGGTTTAGCATTTAAAAAACCTTTGAAATTCACTGAAAAAACCATAGGTTTTAGGGAAAGTTATAGTTAGTTGGACATTGCACTCGTACAAAACCCGTGAAATTCCCCCGTTATAGTTAGTTCAGCTAACTATAACTCGCTCCTCGCAATGCACTGCTGATGACGTCACATATTACATCACTCATGACATGGTCAGTGACATCACTGATGACATCACTGATGACATCTCAAATGACATCACTGATGACTTCATCCATGTGAGAATTTAATGCATCTTCTCACACCCTAATATAACTTTTGATACACCCACTCTAAATTACAGACTGCCATTCTCAAAACCATACACACTCCAATACCAATAAGTACATACCCACTCACTGATTCTTAGGTCTACACACACACATCTACTCACTCACCCGTACAGTCACTCATACTTACAGTCACTCAGTACAGGACTATCATATGCACTCATACACCTATATAAACACTCACACAACGCAACTCATCCATAGAGGTACTCAGACACCTAGTCAGTCATACAAATAATTATTCACACTCCAATTTACTCACCTATACAGTTATACACACCAGCTCACTTACTCATAAAAATACTAGCACATTCTTACGCTCCTATGCAATCACTGATGCAAGCACACACTCATCCATATAGCCACTCTCACAATCACACACTCTCACTTATAGCCATTTATATACTCCAACACACATATATACTGCCTTTCACTTATGTAGTTACTCACACATGTACCACTGAGATATACATTCAATCACTAACACACCCATACACACACTCACCCACCCATACAGTCCATCACAGACGCACTCTTGAAACCATGCACCCAGTGAATCACCCACTCACACATCTATGCACAGAGTCACACACACCCCACCCACACAAACACTGAGGCACCCATACAGATACTCAGAGAACCAATCCATAACCCATATAGACACTCATTTAGCTAGTCAGAAACCCATGCAGCTGCTTACACAACAACAGACAGACGGATACAGACATTCACACAGTTTAGTCACTCACCCATGCATCCAGTAAGATACGTTTAATCACTCACTTATAGACTCAGTCACGCACCTACTAAATCATCCATTCAGATGCTTATACACCCACTCATTCTTCAATACGCCTTTCCCTATATATATTAAACATATTTAAACTTTACAGAAACACACAATCACTGGATGATGTCATCAGTGATGTCATCAGTGATGTCACTGACCATGTCATGAGTGATGTAATATGTGACGTCATCAGCAGTGCATTGCGGGCGCGAGTTATAGTTAGCTGAACTAACTATAACGGGGAATTTCACGGGTTTTGTATGAGTGCAATGTCCAACTAACTATATCTTTCCCTAAAACCTATGGTTTTTTCAGTGAATTTCAAAGGTTTTTTAAATGCTAAACCCTAACTATAACAGGCCTGAAACCTATGGTTTTTTCAGTGAATATAGTTATAGTTAGGACCATGTTTCCATAGGAAAAGCATTTTTTGACTTGCCTATAACTTTGGCATCCTTGACCAATGTTCATGAAATTTTCCCAAAAAAGGGTCAAGGTAGGGTCTGGTTGTCATGGAAAGTTTGGGGGTGATCCGTGCAGTGGAGACCAAGAATTTGGGGCACGAAATAAGGGTGCGAGCCCGAACCACTGAACAGACTTACACCAAATTTGGCAGGGAGATATATGTTGGTTCAAGGAAGTCCCTTTTGCCTATTTGGTGTATATCTGTTCAGTAGTTTTTGAGAAATTTAACCCAAAAATTATAGTGATATCTCTGACCGAGGATATTTTGCGGTGGTTTCGCGATGAATCGTGAATGCACGCACCAACGGGAATGCTCTGATTGGCGGACACAACCTGAACAGAAAGTTGCGGCCGGCATTTTATTGCTCGGGAACGGTACCCGGGGCTGAAAATTTCTCAAAAGCCAAACATAAGGGGTCAGAGTAGAGGTACCTTGATCCCATGTTTGAGGAATGGGGTATTAATGACACAAGGTATATGTCCAAAATGGATTTTTGTAATTGTGTGTGAGAATCGCGATGACGACGCGACCGCCAGCACGACCCCAGGGACATTGTGACTTTCGACATCGTCGCAAATATTGGTGGAAATATAAAATTGTATCAGTGAATCATTAATACGCAGTGTTATAGAGATATTGAGATTTTGATAAATGTGTTTATAGAGTTATTTATATAGTGAGTTATCTACTGTGATGGTTAGAATTAACTATATAGTTATAAGTTTTTTAATGTGTTGTGGCCATTGAATTCCTGCTTTTGTTTTCCTTTTTTGCGACGTGTCACAATATTTAGGGTACTAGGGTGGCTCTGACAAGAGCCGTTGTGTTGGTTGTGTGTATATGGCTGCTACACATAAGACCGGCTGCACAGTTTCAGGTAACTTAGAAACACCCTGTTGCCTTGAACTGTTAAGTGCACTCCATCATTTCTATAAATTCCATGCCTGTCAAAACACAGATTGTTGTTATAGATACAGCCCATGCGATGGTCTCTGAGGAATGCAGAAACAGTTTTATTAACATGTTTCCTGACTTTTTCAATCTGTGGACAGAATTGATTTGACAACTTCTAATTCTGTCTTTGGCATATATTAGAGTACACCAAGACAGTGTGAGTGAAAAACGACATCAGTTCTGCAAAGGTTTATTTCATTAGGATTTCCAGCCCTACCCTAGTCAATGTGCCTAGGTCATTGCCACCAGAGTGCACAATCATGAGGTGAGGAGCTTGGGAATCCACAATGGATTTAACCAAAGCCAGCAACTGATGAACCTTTAACCCTCTTTGGCCAAACCAAGTAATAAGCACATTTGATCACAGAAAGAATAAGTATATTTTTCAGTATGTGAAATACATTTGCTGATCACACATTCTCCACAGTAAATGTGGCAATGTTGTGCCGACTCAAAAAATTCTTACAAATAAAAATAGTTATTAATGTACTTTCTGATAAACACATACCAAATAAAAAAAAGTCGTATATAATATATTTATAATGTACAATATCCAATTATAGAAAGAAAATACGAAAATCTTAGAAGCTCACTTTAAAAAAATGGATGCTACAATTAAGAAATAGAATTTAAAAAAACCTTAGAAATTCACTGAAAAAACCAAAGGTTACAGGGAAGTTATAGTTAGGAATTAGCATTTAAAAAAACGAAGAAATTCACTGAAAAAACCCAAAGGTTACAGGGCCGTTATAGTTAGGAAATAGAATTTTAAAAAACGTAGAAATTCACTGAAAAAACCAAAGGTTACAGGGACTTTTTAGTTATGCTCAGATTTCACATAACCAGAGAAATTCAGCAGTTATAGGTAGCTGAGCTAACTGTAACTCGAACCCCCGCAATGCACTGCTTATGACCTCACATATTACATCACTCATGACATGGTCAGTGACATCACTGATGACATTACTGATGGCATCTCAAATGACATCACTGATGTCATTACTGATGACTTCATCCACAGAATCTCTGACGCACCCACTCACACCCCAGTATAACCTTTCATACACCCACTCCAACTTCCACACTAACATTCTCAAAACCATTGATAAAACCATACCAGTACTTACACATCCACTCACTGACTCATAGGTCTACACACACATCCACTCAGTCACCCATACAGCCACTCATACACCAACTCGCTCACTAATACAGCCACTGATATATCCACTCATAGACCCATACAGCTACTCACACACTGTCAGTCATCTTTAGACTTACACACCTACTCACTCATCCATAAAGTCAATCACACAGCCACTTACTCACCTATACAGTTAGGCACACACCAACTCATTTATTCATACAGATACTAACACATACACACCTATACAGTCTCTATCACAAGCACACACTCACCTATACAGCCACTCATAACCAACTCACTGACCAATACAGCCACTAATATATCCACTGATACACCCATACAGCCACTCACACACTGTCAGTCACCCACAGAGCTACTCACATACCTAGTCACGCACCCATAGAGTCAATTACACAGCCACTTACTCACCTATACAGTTATACACACAGCCACTCACTTATTCCTACAGCTACTAACACGTACTCACTCACCTATACAGTCACTGACAAAAGCACACTCACACACCCATACGCTACTCTTGCAATAACTCAATCACAAATACAGTCACTCATATACTCCCAACACTCACCTATACTGCCTTTTGCATATGCAGTTACTCACCCATATACCACTAACATATCCATTCACTCACCGACAGAGTCATACATATACTCAGTCACCCACACAGCCCCTCACACATGCACTCACTAACCCATACAGCCACTGACTCACCCACTCACTCATCCATGCAGACAGTCATGTACCCACTCACCCACCCACACAGATACTCATACAGGTACTCAGACAACCAATCAATCACCCATACAGCCACTCACGTACCCACTCACTAACCCATGCAGCCACCTAGATAACAACTGATAGACAGACATTCCCACAATGTAGTCACTCACCCATACATTCACTGAGACCCCCAGTCACTCACTTATACAATAAGTCATGCACCCACTGATTCACCAATACACCTTGGTATATATATTTAACACTAATAAACTTTTAAGAAACAGTCACTGGATGATGTCATCAGGGATGTCTTCAGTGATGTCATTGACTATGCCATGAGTGATGTAATAAGTGAGGTCATAAGCAGTGCATTGCGGGCCGCGATTTATAGTTAGCTCAGCTAACTATAACTGCTGAATTTCTCTGGTTTTGTACGAGTGAATTGTTAGCCTAACTAGAACGTTTCTGTAACCTTTGTTTTTTTCAGTCAGTTTCTAAAGTTTTTTTTTAAATTCTATTTCCTAGCTATAACGTCCCTGTAACCTTTTTTTTTTTCAGTGAATTTCTAAGGTTTTTTTAAATGCTAATTGTTAACTATAACATTCCTGTATCCTCAGTTTTTTTCAATTTCTAAGTTTTTTTAAATTCTATTTCTTAATTGTAATGTCCATTTTTTTTTAAGTGAACCTCTAAGATTTTTGTACTTTCTTTTTATAATTGAACACAAGCTTCCATAGAGAAATGGGAATATGCGACCGCACAATGTGCGGTCGCATCGTAATAGCGGTGTCGGGACCACCGATGGGAGGTCGGTTGGTCCCGAGACCGCGACAGTGTCCGGCGGACTTGAGTGCGAATTGTAGTCGAGCCCTAAGTCATGATGGTCTGAGTAGTTTTTGTCAACTATGAACTCAGCATAACTTGGTGATATCTTAACAGAGACCAGAAAAGCACTTCAGAAGACTTTTACCTGTTTGTAGGAACTGGTTCAATAAATGTGAAATGGACAAACAGATGTAGGTTCTTACTTGGGCAGAGGTTTGCAATGGAAGAAGGCAGATAACTTTTGTTTTTATAAATTCTCATATTAAAAAAAACTTCAGACTGTTCAAAATCAATATGGCCAACTTCTGCCCTAGGCACTTATCACAGATTGTTGTGTGTTTCATGCATGGACCATGGTTGTTTTCCCTAAACTACCATAACTGCACAGATTGTAGGGCGCTTTTATTTTGAACACGTTACTACATAACACGCTTGCCTTTGTGCCACATTATATTTTCACACAGAATTTGCACATGTTTTCTAATTTTGTTCCTTTCCAGGGATTTGGTCTGAACACACTAGATAAGGTCAAACAACAATGCCCCTTGTTATTCTCTCTGGCCAGACATTAGCACTTAGATATGACATAAAAGAATGCAGCTGCTGTTTGTGAGCACGCATATCTTGTCATACAACTGAGACCAGGGGTTGTGAAAAAACACACACTGAGCGAAGGTCCTGAGGCAAGAGTGCTGCGTCAGCTGAGATGTAGAGCATCCATCTATGTATGCTAAGGTACAGGGTCCGCCACTAATCCCAGAGATCTTTAATATATAATCATTTACCTTCAGTAGAAAGGGGTGGGGCTTAGTCTAATGTGTCTTATAACATGACAGGGCTTTTTATGGTATACGGTTTTCTAACCATGCTAATGATATTTTTGGTATGGATTTGATGTCTGATTGTGGCGCAAATGCTGCATCTTAGAGCATGATAGTTTAACCCTTTCGGTGCTCATAACGGAATGGTTCCGTCATGAGCACCGGTGCTCCTGCGCTCATGACGGAACCATTCCGTCATGAGGACAGGGGCACGAAATCCCTCTGCTGCAGACAGCAAAGGGATTTCCCTGTTTTTTTATTGGCCTCGGGATGTTGGGGAAGAGCTTCCCCAACCTCCCGAGGCCAATTTGCATTTTTATTGCAATGCCAAAAGCGCGCATGGCGTGCTGTTGTCATTGCAATGAAAATGAAACTGAAACTTAGTTTCAGTTTCATTGTTTCGGTGCTTGTGGGGCTATCTCAGCCCCCGAGCACCGAAACAGATGGGAGAGGTATCGTTGGAAAGGGAGAATCTCCCTTTCCAATGGTACCCATCCCTAGTGGATCCCTGCTTGGGGATCCACCCACTAGGCACCAGGGAGGGGGAGCAGCCCCTTGGGCAAGGGCCTTTGCTCCCCCATATTTTTGGGCTTAATTCAGTCTTTTTGCCCCCCCGGGGGGGCAGAAAGCCCACTAGACGCCATGTTTTTTTTTTTACATTTAATTTAGGGGTGGGGGCTTGGGCCTCCCACACGAGTGATGCACCATTTTTATCGGGAGACCTGGGGGAACACTGGGTGGTAGGAAATTTGTGTCAACCCGGTTATGCCACAACTTTCCCACATAAAAATGTGTGGAAAAAGTGATTTTTTTTCAGCTAAATTTCAGGTTTGCAGGGGATTCTGGGTAAGAAAACGTTGGGGGATCCACGCAAGCCATACCTCCCTGGAATCCCCTTGGTGTCTAGTTTTCAGAAATGTATGGGTTTGGTAGGTTTCCCTAGGTGGCCGCCGAGCACGGGGCCAAAAACCCAGGTGACCCCCCTTGCAAAACCAGGTTGTTTTGTGATAGGCAATTTTGATGTTGCCTCAATACGTTTTGGGCCCTTGCCTGTCACGGGTACTTGGGCCTCCCACACGAGTGAGGCACCATTTTTATCGGGAGACCTGGGGGAGTGCTGGGTGGTAGGAAATTTGTGTCAGCCCGGTGATGCCACAACTTTCCCACACAAAAACTGTGGAAAAAGTGATTTTTTCAGCTAAATTTGAGGTTTGCAGGGGATTCTGGGTAAGAAAACGTTGGGGGATCCATGCAAGCCATACCTCCCTGGAATCCCCCAGGTGTCTAGATCTCAGAAATGTTTGGGTTTGGTAGGTTTCCCTAGCTGGCCGCCGAGCACGGGGCCAAAAACCCAGGTGACCCCCCTTGCAAACCAGGTTGTTTTGTGATAGGCAATTTTGATGTTGCCTCAATACGTTTTGGGCCCTTGCCTGTCGCGGGTACTTGGGCCTCCCACACGAGTGAGGCACCATTTTTATCGGGAGACCTGGGGGAATGCTGGGTGGTAGGAAATTTGTGTCAGCCCGGGGATGCCACAACTTTCCCACACAAAAACTGTGGAAAAAGTGATTTTATCAGCTAAATTTGAGGTTTGCAGGGGACTCTGGGTAAGAAAACGCTGGGGGATCCATGCAAGCCATACCTCCCTGGAATCCCCCGGGTGTCTAGTTTTCAGAAATGTGTGGGTTTGGTAGGTTTCCCTAGCTGGCCGCCGAGCACGGGGCCAAAAACCCAGGGGACCTCCCTTGCAAAACCAGGTCGTTTTGTGATAGGCAATTTTGATGTCACCTCAATACGTTTTGGGCCCTTGCCTGTCGCGGGTACTTGGGCCTCCCACACAAGTGAGGCACCATTTTTATCGGGAGACCTGGGGGAATGCTGGGTGGTAGGAAATTTGTGTCAGCCTGGTGATGCCACAACTTTCCCACACAAAATGTGTGGAAAAAGTGGTCTTTTCAGCTAAATTTGAGGTTGCAGGGGATTCTGGGTAAGAAAAAGTTGGGGGATCCACGCAAGCCATACCCCCCTATAATCCCCCGGGTGTCTAGTTTTCAGAAATGTGTGGGTTTGGTAGGTTTCCCTAGCTGGCCACCGAGCACGGGGCCAAAAACCCAGGTGACCCCCTTGCAAAACCAGGTTGTTTTGTGATAGGCAATTTTGATGTCGCCTCAATACGTTTTGGGCCCTTGCCTGTCACGGGTACTTGGGCCTCCCACACGAGTGAGGCACCATTTTTATCAGGAGACCTGGGGGAACGCTGGGTGGTAGGAAATTTGTGTCAGCCCAGTGATGCCACAACTTTTCCACACAAAAATGTGTGGAAAAAGTGATTTTTTTCAGCTAAATTTGAGGTTTGCAGGGGATTCTGGGTAAGAAAATGTTGGGGGATCCACCAAGCCATACTTCCCTGGAATCCCCCGGGTGTCTAGTTTTCAAAAATGTATAGGTTTGCTGGGTTTCCCTAGGATCCGGCAGAGCTAGGGTTCAAAATCTACAGCTAGACACTTTGCAAAAAAAGGGCCAGTTTTCACTGTGAAAATGTGGTGTGTCCATGTTGCGTTTTGGGCCGTTTCCTGTTGCGGGCACTAGGCCTACCCACACAAGTGAGGTACCATTTTTCTCGTAAGACTTTGGGGAACGCGGGGTGGGTGGAATTTTGTGGATCCACGCAGATTCCAGAACCTTCCACCACAGAAGTGTGAGGAAAATGTGTTTTTTTGGACAAATTTTGAGGTTTGCAAGGGATTCTGGGTAACAGAACCTGGTGAGAGCCACACAAGTCACCCCATCCTGGATTCCCCTGGGTGCCTACTTTTTTAAAATGTATAGGTTTGCTAGGTTTCCCTAGGTGCCGGCAGAGCTAGGGTTCAAAATCTGCAGCTAGGCACTTTGCAAAAAAGGGTCAGTTTTCACTGTAAAAATAAAGTGTGTCCACGTTGCGTTTTGGACCGTTTCCTGTTGCAGGAACTAGGCCTACCCACACAAGTGAGGTACCATTTTTATCGGGAGACTTAGGGTAACACAGAATTGTAGAGCAACTGTTATTACCTATTGACTTTCGATGCATTTCTGCCTTCCAAATGAAAGACAATGTGTAAAAAAGAAGTCATTTTGAAAAATGACCTATAAGTCTCATGCTAGTATGGGTACTCACAATTTCGGAAATGTGCAAATATCTACTGTTTCCAAACTCTATATTTTGTTCTAATTTCAGAAATACATAGGTGTCTTTCATACCGATTTTTCCATGTATATATTTTCCCAAATTAATTGCTATATACCCGGAACATAATGAAAAACCATTGCAAGATGCTGCTCAGTTATTGGCTCTGGGTTCGTCGGGTTCTTGGTGAACCTACAATTCCTATATATCCCCACAACCAGAAAGGTCTAGCGGAAGTAACGGTATATTGCTTTCAAACAGCTGTCACACTTAGAAGAAGTTACAGGTGAAAACGTTGGCACAAATGGCTGTTTTTTTCAACTAATTTTTAATTTTGCCTATATTTAACTGTTAGTTTCTATGAAGAAACCTTGAAGGATCTACACAAATGACCCCTTACTGAATATAGAATTTTGTCTAAGTTTCCAAAATGTATAGCTTTTCAGGATCCATTATTGGTTTCATACCCATTTCTACCATTAACTGGAAGGAGGTTGAAAGCACAAAAAATAGCAAAAATAGGCTATGTCCCAGAAGAATGGCAAAACTGTGTAAAAAATGTTGGTTTTCTGACAAAAGTCTGCTTGTCCCTGAAAGCTGGGAAAAGGGTTATTTCAGCACCACAACCCCTTTGTTGATACCATTTGCAGGGAAAAAACCAGATGCTTTCATCTGTAGCCCTTTTTTCCCATTTTGCCCAAAAAAAAAAGAAATTACCTGTATTTTGGCAAATTTCTGGGTCCCCTCCGGGGGAATCCACAAACCCTGGGTACCTTTAGAATCCCCATGATGTTGGAAAAAAAGGACGCAAATTTGGCATGGATACCTTATGTGGTCAAAAAGTTACAGGGGCCTAAGCGCGAACTACCCCAAATAGCCAAAAAATGGCTTAGCACAGGGGGGAAAAGGCCTAGCAGCGAAGGGGTTAAATAAATATTATAAACTTCCTTTGTGTCTCTTGTTTATCTTATTGTGGAAAGGTACGAGTGAGAGAGCGAAAGGCTGTGTGTCCTGTTACCGTGATCCCTGAAAGGATCAAGGATGTTGTTTTCCTGGGGTGCCAACTCACTTGTTTCTCTGGAAAGGTTAGGAGGGCAAGTGAGGCACTATAGCTAGTCGGACTCGGGCTCATAGATACTGAGGTGGTATGGTGACTCAGTCCTACATGCTGATGTTCTATGGTCCCAGGCATTGTTCTGTTCCTGAGCAGAATCCCTGCAACAAGATGATGGGCCAGTTTTTGAATATTTGATATTTGATCTGCTTTTAATCCTTGATTTCGATTGAAAGTTAAGTTTGACCACTTAACATGGAAATCACAGAGATTGAATAAAATAATGTTTACTCTTTTAAATAATGATTTATGAGCTATAACAAAATCAATAAACCAAAGAAATGTGATCCCTTGTGTAGTTCCCGCCTCATTTCTTGCTTCTCTGCATGCTCATGCTAAGTTCTACTAAATAGTGCAAGCAACACATTGCCTTCCCAGCACACCCCACATTATAATGTATCACTAAGCACCGAAGAGTACGCTGAGGTGAAGTATGAGATTTCATAAGTGGTCTGGGGCCTGAAATTCAGATACTGCGACAAGAGACACCAGCACGTAATATGAACGTTCTAGCCTGTAGATAAGGACTAGATATGACATCACTGTGGTAAATGAGTGGATGAGTGAAAAAAATGACAAACTCTTGAGTCAGTCCTGAGAACAGAACACGTTAATAAGGTCTGCGGCCAGAAAACTGAAAGGTGTTGCACAAGATATGCTGATGTGTTTGAATGGCAGTGCAATGCCAGCCACACTTGCAAAGATCACAGTTTCAAATGTGGCTCCAAGTACGATATATGATAGATTTTTTAAATCGGTTTAAGTGTTTTTGTGTAGATCAGTAACACAACATTTTTGTAGTACACAGCAAGAATCCGTATGGGGTAACATGCTAAAATCTTTTAAAGACTGTGACAAGAACTGCTGGAGGAGATGTTTTTTCACCTATACAAACACAATATTATTGCAAAGAAAATAAAAAATGTTCTTTTAAAGAGTTTTATCTCATGGGGTGATTCACAATTGTTTCTCAGGCTTAAATTAAGTGTAATCCCACGTAAATTCAAAATGTACGCATGCATATTTTACCATTGCTATAACAATAGCATGTATCACAAAGTGTAAAGCACACGCCAAACTGCATTAAATGTATGGTCATGGTACATTGGTTTACATTTTGAGTTAGATTTTAAAAGGAGTGTCAGAGGAGTGGTCACAAATAAGTAGTGTAATGAGGCTACTATATACTACATACTACTCTTTAGGTATATGAAAACATCTAGGAATGCCTGTCACAAGCTTATCCAAACACTTAACTTACATCCAAGTTAATAAAGCATAAGCACTGTCAAAAGTGTGGAAAAGTACAGCAGTCCGTCCGTCCACTTGTCACAAGATATGTCTGGAAGGTGGGCGTTTAGACTGAAAACAATGTTTACTGAAAAAATGGATGTTATGGAATGAAAGAGATGTATTTAGTAGGCACACTCAGGTATTTTTCACACACATAAAAAGGCATAACCACTGTTTGGGATTAGGCAGCCATAGATTATTTTATTACATCAGCCACAAACCTCTGAAGTATTGGGTAAAACTCGTGACAATTTTAACTTGCTCCCAAAACCGCGGGTACACAGTTTGAAATGTGAGGAATAAGACATGGTAAGAAATTAGGACCATATGAAAGTGATAGCACACCTTGCAGACTTTGACATCATGACAACATTGCAAGTCTAGACACCTTTGCGCATTTTTCTAACATTGTTGTCAAAATATATTCTTTATGAGCATTATATTATTTCTTTATAATGTGGCATATCAGGAATGTACAAGACTGACGTCAAATAACCAGGGCCAGCCACCAATTATAAAGGCGGATCACTGACATAATATAGATCCATATAATATTGAACCACAAAAATATTGAAAATTAAATATTGATAAAAATATTGACTCCGTATACTTAACTATAAAAACCACAAATATCGAGTACACAAATATCGTTGTTAGAAATATTGATTTTTACATATATCAAAAACAAAAATATTGGGGGAAAAATATTGTTACCTTCAGATAAACATATAATATTTAAAAAATATAATTTCATAATATCAACTACAATATTATTGCCAAAATAATTAAATAATCATTAATAAAAATATAGAAAAACACTTTTCACAGAAAACTATTACTTTAAATAAACCCTAGACTTGTTATATACATATTTAAATTAAATAAAAATATACTACATCAACAAAATAATTATCATTCACCCCCCAAAAAGTATATATCTAAAATATATACAATAAAACCCTCCAGAAATTAGCATTAACTACAAACATTCAAACACCAGCCTAATTATTACTATATATATATATATATATATATATATATATATATATATATATATATATATATATATATATATATATATATAAATACAATTCCTCCAAGATTACCTCCCGACAGTTTTCAGGGTTTTTCAACAAAGGATCACTGCACCACAACCGGCAATTAGTTTCAGTGTTGCTTTATTTAAACCAAGGTGCAAACATGAACGGTAGAGGACGGTCTACGCGTTTCGGCTCCCAGCCTTCTACTGGACCATATATATATATATGGACGATATATATTACCTACTGGCGGTCGCCAGTAGGTAGTTATAGTCAGGACCTATTTTCCATAGGAAATTCACAACATTCTATTTCCAATAACTTTGGCGCCGGTTGATGAATCTTCGCGAAAGTTTCAAAACTCGTGGGGCGCTCCGGTCTGCTCCTATACTGAAAGTTTCGGGGTGATTCAGCAAGCGGGGGCCGAGAAAAAAGGGGGGTCCCAAAACGTGTTTTCCCCATGCAATTTTCCATAGGAAACTTTAGACACGGCTACAGCCCGAACTGCTGAACGGAATTACACCAAATTTGGCAAAGAGGTAGTTCTTGGTTCAGAAAGAACCCTTTTGTTAAATGGTGTAAATCCGTTCAGTAGTTCCTGAGAAATTTGAAAAAGTAAACATATCGATATCTGGGCGGAGCCTAACCACACATGTCATCGTGAGATCTGATTGGCTGTCAGCACTTCATCCTGGAATTGCTGGCAGCCATCTTGGGACCAATATAAATGATAGTACCCCATTGAAATGCATTGTAGTGAATCGAAGATTTTGAGGGTTACCAAAAGGAGAACTATAAAGGGTGATAACAGACTTTAGTTACATTAGAATTCATTTGTTGATGGTACCATACTAATTTCAGGAATTGTGGTGTGTTCTAAGGTGATTTTACCCTGTGAAAAACCTTCTGCTGAGATATCATGAATCATGTTTGAGAGAAAACTATTTTCTCATGCTTGTCCCATACAGTTTTGGAAGGTGCTCCAGAAGCTAAAATGAGCATATTTTCTGTAAATTCACATTATCTTTCTCAGTCATGTGAGAATGAAGTCTGAAATTCTCAGTAAAACATGTACATCCAACAAGGGCAGAGACTGTCAGTTGATTCCTTTGTGTTCTACTGCAGCTTCCCAGAGTGTTCTAAAGAACAACTAGAGTGCTAACAGCCTTACTTATTACAAAAGTATGGCACACCTGAAGCCATCTTGATTGGAATAAACTGGTAACACTTAAAAGATTTAATTTAAAAAGGAACAAAATGAGGGGGTTCATTTTGCCATAGAAATTATGGTTAGTGCTGTAGAAAGAAAAATTAGGACATGTTTTAAGTGAGATCTCAAATATCTTCCTGTTATATTTCAACAGGAGCAGCCTGTCAGTTGATGCCTTTGTGTTCTACTGCAGCTTCCCAGAGTGTTCTAAAGAACAACTAGAGCGCTAACAGTCTTACTTATGACAAAATGATGGCACACCTGAAGCCATCTTGATTGGAATAAACTGGTAACACTTAAAACATTTAATTTAAAAAGGAACAAAATGAGGGGGTTCATTTTGCCATAGAAATTATGGTTAGTGCTGCAGAAAGAAAATTTAGGGCATGTTTTAAGTGAAATCTCAAATCCTCTTCTATTTCATTAGAAAATTCTGACATGCAGACTGAAACAATCACTTTCAATACCAGCAGTAGACTTCCAGTTAACTCCCTGGTGAGCAGTAGCTTTACTACAGTGATCTAATGAACAACTAGAGTGCTTACATTCTGTATTTATGGCAAATGTGTGACACATCTGAATGCCTTCTTGATGGAATCAAAGTAAAAACTGAAAGCATTTCCTACTGAGGAGACTGCAGTAAATGACAAAATTAGGAAACTTCATAACAAATAAGTCTCCCAAGATGGCCACCAGAGAAAAAAGAGCCCAAATGTAGCACAAATATCACCCAGATGTAGCCCACATATAGCCCAATGACAGAAGTGTGCAAAACACTTTTTATTTTTAGTTTTTCTGCAGTTTTATATAGTGCAAACTGGTCAGGTATTGGAGCGTTACATCTTACTTGGACCCCTTATTGCGTATTTTGCACGAAGTACATGAGATTGATCTTGCGAAACATTGAACTTTACGATTCTGTTAACCTGAAGTTGCTCTGAACCGGGCTTTGTAACACCCGTTTTTACCTACTGGTTTTAATTAATTCTCACTGTATTGTATTAGGAAAGAGGATTTACTGTTTTTATGTACACTTTTATGATCTATGTTTCTAAATCAGATCAAATAAAGTTTAATGAATTCTATGGCAGGACGGAGGCGAGGATTATGCATATCTTTCCTCACTTTATTTGCATAGCAGTTCAAAGAAAACGTAACACAACAATCATTAAACAAAAGACTACACAACCCATGAACCATTAGGGGGTAGTCTCCAAGGCAACTATAGTCCAATCATATCACAGTCCATCGTATATAATATCGTGACGTCCCTTCCGCTTCCTCTTTCTTCACTGCTCGTCAGTTAAGTGCATTCCTTACATTCTTGGCTTAATCTGATGTTGTTGCTGTTTGTATAGCGGTTTCTTGTGCACGTTATTAGCATTATTGCCTTGGTATTGTTTCATATTCCCTGCGCAGCAGGCTCTTGCCCGAGCGCGTTCTCCCCTCGCAGTTTCTCCCGCTGTGTGCTCTGCGCGCTGTGAGATCCTGTCAGGCGCGTCTGGTCCGAGCGAGGCAGCTCCGTCGAGCGCTCCCGCTGGTCTTTACGCGCGTTTGGGAATCCGGTCACTCCTTTAGTGTCCGCTTGATTCCCGACCAACCTCGCCTAATTTTGACACCGCTACGCGGTGATTTCCCCACGCGGCCACGTTAGTGACCAGCGCCACCTGGTGGTGGTAATTGGTATTGCGCCTCAGTCTATTCTTATAACAGCTTCGGGAAAGCCCAGCTGTTGGAGCACCGGCGAGGGGGCTGCCTTAAGGATTTTAAGGGCATTTGTTCTGTGCTCACACCCTCTGCTATCATGTCTTCTCCAGAAGACCATTTTTACTCCTCCTACCAGGAAGTGGAGGAGGAATGGCCCCCCCAACTTCTCCCTCCAGCAGTGGACCAAGCCCTCTCTCTGGCTATTTCTAGGGCGCTGGCTCCTCTTAGAGATCAGGTTGATAAGCTGGTGAAAAGCATTCCTGGGGTGTTCAGTGACCCAGATCTGGTGGTGGCGGGTCCCAGTAGCTCCCAGATGGGGAATAAAAGGGCCGTTAAGCATAACGCGGGGCACTTGGAAGGATTTGATAAACTTACGGAGACCTTCCTCAAGAGTGCGCGAACGCTAAAACATGCACCCTGCCGGGAGGAGGAGGGGCCCGGAAAAAATTGCGACACTGTCACCACTATTGTAGACCCCGACGGCGGGTTTCCGTTAGAGGGAGAGGGTGTATCGGAGGACGATTTCTCCTCCGATGAGGATAAGGACTCGGGGTGTCCCTGGCGTCCAGAGTCCCACTCCTCTCAGTCCCCGGTTGGGGACGAGGTCCACTCGGACATGTTCGAGCCTACCCAAATTTACCATCCTAGGTCGGCGGACTGGACACCTGACGCCAAAGTGGCAGAGTATGTGGTGGGGAAAATCCATCAACCCCTTGAAAGGGAGGTCAGGAATAGGATGAGGGGAGAATGCCCCAGGCCCTCACTGAAGGGGAAGGTGGCACACACGCCTGAAATTGATGAGAAACTATGTACCTTTTTCTCCAAGTATATGAGGGATCCCAAGAAAGGAATTGATAGGTCTTGGACGTGGTAGGGCCCTTGACCCAAATTATTCAATTGACGGAGCATTCCAAAGAGTCAGGATCCCCTTTGTCCACGGATATTGTGGCTGGTTGGGCGCCATACCCTAAACCCTAAAGCACTACCCCCTCCACTACCCAAACACCACTGCACTACCCTAAACCTAAAACACTACCCCCAGCACGACACCCTACACTACCCAAACATAACTGCACTACCCTAAACCCTAAAACACTACCACCAGCATGACTCCCTACACTACCCAAACACCACTGCCCTACCCTAAACCCTAAATCTACCCACAGCACAACCCCCTACACTATACAAACACCACTGCACTACCCTAAACCCTAAAACACTACCCCCAGCACGACCCCTTCACTACACAAACACCACTGCACTGCCTTAAACCCTAAAACACTATGCCCAGCATGACCCCCTACACTACACAAACACCACTGCACTACCCTAAACCCTAAAACACTACCCCCAGCACGACCCCCTTCACTACCCAAACACAACTGCACTACCCTAAACCCAAAAACACTACCCCCAGCACGACCCCCTACACTACCCAAACACCACTGCACGACCCTAAACCCTAAACCACGACCCCCTACACTACACAAACACCACTGCACTACCCTAAACCCTAAAACACTACCCACAGCATGACCCCCTACACTACACAAACACTACTGCACTACCCTAAACCCTAAAACACTACCCACTACACAAACACCACTGCACTACCCTAAACCCTAAAACACTACCCCCAGCACGACCCCTACACTACACAAACACCACTGCACTACGGTAAACCTAAAACACTACCCCAGCACTACCCCCTACACTACCCAAACACCACTGCACTACCCTAAACCCTAAAACACTACCCCCAGCATGACCCCCTACACTACACAAACACCACTGCACTACCCTAAACCCTAAAACACTACCCCCAGCACGACCCCCTACACTACCCAAACACCACTGCACTACCCTAAACCCTAAAACACTACCCCCAGCACGACTCCCTACACTACACAAACACCACTGGACTACCCTAAACCCTAAAACACTACCCCCAGCATGACTCCCTACACTACCCAAACACCACTGCACTACACTAAACCCTAAATCTACCCCCAGCATGACCTCCCACACTACACAAACACCACTGCACTATCCTAAACCCTAAAACACTACCCCCAGCATGACCCCCTACACTACCCAAACACCACTGCACTACCCTAAACCCTAAAACACTAACCCCAGCATGACCCCCTACACTACCCAAACACCACTGCAATACCCTATACCCTAAAACACGACCCCTACACTACACAAACACCACTGCACTACCCTAAAACACTACCCACAGCATGACCCCCTACACTACACAAACACCACTGCACTACCCTAAACCCTAAAACACTGCCCCCTACACTACACAAACACCACTGCACTACCCTAAACCCCCCTACACTATACAAACACCACTGCATTACTCTAAATGCTAAAACACTACCCCCAGCATGACCCCCTCACAACACAAACACCACTGCACTACCCTAAACCCTAAATCTACCCCAGCACGACCCCCTACACTACCCAAACACCACTGCCATACCCTAAACCCTAAAACACTACCCCCAGCATGAACCCCTACACTACCCAAACACCACTGCACTACCCTAAACCCTAAAACACTACCCCCAGCACTACCCCCTACACTACAACACAAACACCACTGCACTACCCTAAACCCTAAAACACTACCCCAGCACTACCCCCTACACTACCCAAACACCACTGCACTAACATAAACCCTAAAACACTACCCCCAGCGCAACCCCCTATACTACACAAACACCACTACACTACCCTAAACCCTAAAACACTACCCCCAGCACGACTCCCTACGCTACCCAAACACCACTGCACTACCCTAAACCCTAAATCTATCCCCAGCACGATCCCCTACACTATCCAAACACCACTGCACTACCCTAAACCATAAAACACTACCCCCAGCATGACCCCCTACACTACACAAACACCACTGCACTACCCTAAACCCTAAAACACCACCAGCATGACCCCCTACACTACTCAAACACCACTGCACTACCCTAAACCCTAAAACACTACCCCAGCATGACCCCCTACACTACTGCACTACCCTAAACCCTAAAACACTACCCCTAGCATGACCCCCTACACTACTGCACTACCCTAAACCCTAAAACACTACCCCCAGCACGACCCCCTACACTACCCAAACACCACTGCACTACCCTAAACCCTAAAACACTACCCCCAGCACGACCCCCTACACCACCCAAACACCACTGCACTACCCTAAACCCTAGAAAAGAAACCCCCACCCCATGCCCAATCCCCCTTACCTCTCACTCCTCGTGGTTCCTCTCTCCTCGTGGTTCCTGCTTCACGTCGTCTCTGAGGGGCAGTGCACGTCGTTGTGAGGAAACGGAACAGCCTCTGTTTCCTTACGACATGGATCGTCTACATGTTTTTTAGAACGTATAGTCATTTACCATACATACCTTTACAACAAAATTTGTTGTAAAGGCATGCGTGGTAAATGACCATGCGTTCTAAAAAAATGCGTAGTAATGACTTCGTGATGTACAACGCATGCGTGGTAATGCATGCGTTGTAATGGTATTGCAAAGTAAAAAAGTCGTTGTAACGGCTGTTTACCGATCGAAGCTGGCCCCTGTTCTTCAGTGAGACGTTTATTTGATTAATTAGGAGGAAGGAATGTGTTTTTTTTACCGAAAAGTGCATTCCCAGCTGTTGTATTGTGAAAGTGTCCGCGTGGCCTGGTTTCACTTCCGGTGAGAGAGTGGAAGAGTCTGTTTGGATCTAAAGGAGTTCTGTTGTTTGACGGGGCCGGCGCAACATGTCATCAGAAAACATAGCTAATGGAAAGCGTCCTCCCGGAAGTGTGGAGCAGTGCCATGAGAGGTCAACGAGTGTGCGTCCCACCGCAGTATGACTGTACCGCGTGACCCATGTGCCGCCTCCAGGGTACGGGAGGCAGAAGCGGCATCGCAGGTCCTCTTGAAGACCGTTGTAGCACTAATTCTACATTTTGGTACTAGGGCATTTTAACTTCGTTGTTCCTGCCAGATACAAAGAGAAGATCCTGTGTTATTCAGTGCCCTCGTTACCTTTTTTGTGGGTTGTGGTGCTTGTCACTTTGCTGCCCCACCGGTGCACACGACTCGGCACCCCACCTCGTGTGCCATCTGCAGGGCCTCTGCCCTCGGATCACTGGTTTCGGTTTCTGGAGTGGCAACATAAACAGTTGCTCCCAAAGGACTAGCCTGAACACTTAGGTGAATATCCCCTGCACCAGCATTCCACGGAAATTCTTTCCTAGCTCTCCCACGTCAACGAGGACGTCATAATAGCACGGCTCCGCTCGCGACACCGTATGACGTCATCGGAGCCATAAGAGGACCTCGTCGGCGTGCTGACGTCAGTTCCACCCATTTTTTCGTGCCACCGAGGCAAACAGGGGACCGAGACATTTTCACATGTATACATAGTATAATAAATATATATATATTCACTGAAAAAACCATAGGTTTCAGGCACGTTATAGTTAGAAATTAGCATTTAAAAACCTTAGAAATTCACCGAAAAAACCATAGGTTTCAGGCACGTTATAGTTAGAAATTAGCATTTAAAAAACCTTAGAAATTCACTGAAAAAACCATAGGTTTCAGGGGCGTTATAGTTAGTTGGACATTTCACTCATACAAAACCATAGAAATTCCCCGTTATAGTTAGTTCAGCTAACTATAACTTGCGCGCCCGCAATGCACTGCTGATGACGTCACATATTACATCACTCATGACATGGTCCGTGACATCACTCATGACATCACTGATGACATCTCAAATGACATCACTGATGACATCACTGATGACATCATCCAGTGAATGTGTGTTTTTCTGAAAATTAAATATGTTTTATATATGTATATCTCAAGGTCGATGGAAGAATAAATGGGTATATAAGTGCCTAAATGGATGATTTTGTTTTGTAAAATTGATTGTATAACTGACTAAGTGTATCTTAGTGAATACATGGGTTAGTGAGTAATGTTTAAATATGAAAATATCTGTAATAGTCTCTCACTTTGTGTATAAGTGGCTGCATGGGTTGGTGAGTAGCTACATGAGTGTCTATATGGGTTATTAGTTGGTTTTTTGAGTATCAGTATGAGTGTCTGAGTGTCTGTATAGTTCGGTGGGGGGTATTATTTAGTGCATAGATGCATGAATGAGTGACTCACAGTTTGTAAGTGTTGAAGACAGCATGTGTGCAGGACTGTATAGGTGGATGAGTATGTGTATGGGTGTGTTAGTGAGTGAATGACTGTCTCAATAGTGTCTTTATGAGTAACTACATATGTTTTAAACTAGTATATGTGAGTATTGGTGTATATAAGTGAGTATATGTGAGAGTGAGAGATTGGAAGAGTTCCTGTACAAATAAGTAGGTGTTTCTATAAGTGATTGTTTAAGAGAGTAAGTATGTGTAAGTTTCTGTAGAAGTAAGTGTGGTAGTGTGTGTATAACTGTATATGCAAGTACATGGATGTTTGATACTTTGTTTGCATGTGTGACTATGTGTGTGAGTAACTCTATGGATGAGTGGCGGTGTGTAACAGGATGTATAGGTGTATGAGTGCATATGATGAGTGAGTACATGTATGAGTGACTGTATAGGGACTGTTGGTGAATGAGTGGATGTGTGTGTAGATCGTGGAATTACTGAATAGGTGTGTTGTAACTGGTATTGGTATGTCCATTGTTTTGAAAATGTTAGTTTGTATTTTTGAGTGTGTGTATCAAAGGTTATATTAGGGTGAGAGGAGGTCTGCCACTCTATCACAAGGATGATGTCATCAGTGATGTCATCAGTGATGTCATTTGAGATGTCATCAGTGATGTCATGAGTGATGTCACTGACCATGTCATGAGTGATGTAATATGTGACGTCATCAGCAGTGCATTGCGGGCGCGCGAGTTATAGTTAGCTGAACTTACTATAACGGGGGAATTTCTATGGTTTTGTACGAGTGAAATGTCCAACTAACTATAACGCCCCTGGGGCGGAGCTAACTGGCGACCAAGATGGCCGCTTGAGCCGAGAGCTCCGCTATTCCGCCACACAATCCGAACATTATCCTGCAGCTGTGCACTCAAATTTGCGAGTGGATGCGCCTTGAGAACTACGGAAAGGTCGGGACGACGATCGAAGAAAGAACGGCTCCCCTACCTGGCGCCGGAGCGTAGATACGGCGGGACGCCGATGCTGGACTGCTTGAGCTCTGGACGTGAGAGACGAGTGAGGCCTGCGGCGGAGGTCTCCCTTCCCCTCGGCGGACCGGGAAGAAGTGTTGGGCGATTGCGGGGCACTTGAGGTGAGGGGACAGAGGAGCGGTCCTGACTCCTCGGGGCTGCTGCTGCTACCCTGGAAGGCTGCTGTGTGACCGCACACCCGGAGGCTGCGTGTGAAGGTACCAACGAGCGGAACTGTGCTCCGGAGCGGCCCTGACGAGATCGGAGACCAGGGGGGTGCCCAGGAGCACATCCCCTACACAGCGATAACGGCACCCAGCGCTACTGGGGCTGCTGAGGGACGGAGGTCTCCCTCCCCCCCCCCTCGGTCCGGGAGAAGGAGTTTGTCCAACGCGGAGACATCCGCTGCGGGGCGCTTGCGGGAGGCCGGAACAGACGCCTCGAGGTCCCCCCCCGCTGTTACCGCTGACGGAGAAGGAGGGCCTGAGCCCACGGAGGCCGCGTGAGGCAGAGACAACGGGTGAGATAGAGCGGCGGAGCGGCCTGGCAGGGATTGGAGAGCTGGGGGAAGCCTTGTAGTACTGACACAGTACAGCTACGTATGCACCCGGATCGCTAGACTTGGGCCTGCTGGGAGAGGTCGCGAACATCCGGCGACGGTGAAGCAGAGGGGAGGGGCCCCACCCCCCCCTACCACGAACTGAGGGGGAGGGCTGACCTCCGGCGGGGGTCTGCTCCTGGCGGTGTGCCTACGCGCCCCCCCCATCCCACCAGAACATAAACGGGACTCTGCTGGGTGCATACAGGCAAATTCACGTATTTCCCCGGACTAGTACGGGCTGCCCACTAGAGGGTTGCTCTCTTCGACGGAGAAGCTGCGGAGGTGCTGCAGGCCCCCTACAAATATAAGGAATCTTCACATGCATGGTGGTGAGAATTACCATCTACAGCTCTCTGAATAACTGTATACTTGGCACTAGCTGGTTCGGGGAACCCCCCCCCCTCCCCCCGGGCTACTGCGGGGAGGCGGCGGCATACCGAGACACCAGCACTATACTGGCGGAATTGCCAACTGAACCAGGAGAGACACACGTGAGCAGACAGGATGGGTCGGGTTGACAGAACACAACCAAAACTGTCGTTTGACCAGAAGCGGTCCAAGCCTGATGAGACCACCACAGAGGAGGGCGCTGGGGCCCTGGAACGAGGCACGGAAGACCCATCACCGGACATCCGTCGTCTCTTAATATCCATGGAAAAGAACCTTCAGAGCGGAATATCCTCTTTGGGCACTAAGATGGACGCGTTAACCTACAGAATGGACCGCATGGCCGAGAGACTGGATAAGCATGCGGAACGGCTCGATGTGTCGGAGCGTAGACTAACAGAGACGGAGGAAGCACAAACGGTGCTGGATACTGAACACAAGCAGCTGGGAAGGGTGCTACAGGTTCTACAGGATAAGACAGAGGACCTGGAGGCCCGTTCCCGGCGCTGTAATCTACGCATCACGGGCCTTCCGGAGTCCACATCAACGGGAAACATGGAATTGTTTACAGAACGTCTGCTGAAGACACTCCTGGGAGACTCCGCGTTCTCAGCTATGTTTGTGGTGGAGAGAGCGCACCGCTCACTTGGTCCGAGACCAGCGCCGGGGGCACCCCCCAGACCAATAATAGCGAAATTACTAAACTATAGGGATCGAGATGCCGCGCTGAAACTAGCCCGTGAGAAACAACCGCTACGCTTCGAGGGGTCGACGATCTCACTGTTCCCAGATTTCACAGTTATTGTTCAAGAAGCAAGACGACTGTTTGCGCCCATGAAGAGACCACTTCGCGAACTTGGAGCTGACTTCGCCATGTTGTACCCTGCGAAGTTGAGGATAAACCGGCAGGGCCGTTCGCATATATTTACAGACCCAAAGGCACTACAGAAAGTGCTGAAAGACTGGCAGAAGGAGAAGCGGCCAAACTTGGAACAGCACCTTCTTGATGAGGCGACAGGAGGCCAAATAGATGATCAAGACTGACCAAACACTGGCGACGTTGATTGTTGAGTATGGGTTAATGCCGTGGGAGGAGGGGGACTTCTTTTTCGCAATAGTTTAGCGAAGTAACTAGCGGCCTAACGTCGCTAGTGTTGGGAGTTACCGATATCTTAATTAACAACTGTTTGGCGCACATAGCGTCCTCGCCAGGTTGAAGAGGTGGGCTATGATAACTTATAAGGGGAGTGTTGATGCAAGAGAATCGCAGATTTATTAATCTGCCCACTACCCTATAATGTCGAGAGACGGAGTGAAATGACTGCTTACCTTTGCCCGCCTTGGTTTCTACTCCCTATGAGTCACCTGGGAGGAGGAACTCATTATGGTACTGCAACACACTAGGACCCTGAGGTGTGGGACAACTTTATTCTTCGCTATAGCTGCAAATATATTCAGGGGCGGGGTGCGGAGTGCGACCATCACAGGTCTAGTTCTCTCATTGGTGTGCGAGTTACATCCACCCCTATGTGTAGCACACATGGAAAGTTTTTTGATGTTGGGGGAAGGGTGGGTTTTCTGTTTAAAAGGGAGGGAAGGGCTCGCGGCCAAGTTGGGGAAGGGCAGGCGTGGGAGGGGGTGGGGGGATGCTTGCTGCAGGGTTTGTTTATGTTGTTTTATTTCATGCACCTCATTGTTCAGACATGGAAGCCACTTGGGAGGGGATGCAACAACCTAGGGCAGAAGTGGGTGGAGGGGGGGCACATGCTGCAAACGTTTATAGGCATGTCTCGTTCGGCCCCGGCCCATGACGCATGGCCGCGGGGTAACATATTTCTGATGAGATCATCCTTAATACTACTTGACTACGAGACTCAATATGGCAGGGACACTGACGACTGAACACGACCCCTTACCTGACTCGTTGACCCTGATCACTTGGAATGTACGCGGCCTCAATGACCACCGGAAGGTCCGTAAAATCCTTAGCTATCTTTACAGACACAAGGTCGACGTGGCCCTTTTACAAGAGACTCATTTACACCCGGACAGCCCCATTTTACATACCAGGGGACTGAGGGACAACATACACGCTGCGGGCTTTACTTCACACGCTAGGGGGGTACTGACATGGGTAAACCCGAAGTCATCAATCACACTGTCCCCTCTAGAAACAGACAGAGAGGGGAGATTTGCCCTATCCAAATGCTGTGGGAGGGGAATGGAGCTTTACCTTCTAAATGTCTATGGACCGAACTTTGACTACCCAGACTTTTATACGGGATTGATGACTTTGTCCCAAACATATGCTCAGGAATATATCTTGTGGGGAGGTGATTTTAACTTTGTCAGAAACCCAGCCTTAGACAGGTCCGATGGCCCGGACAGACGCCCCTCGGCGTCTGCCAGAATGGTGGAGACGTCCCTGATGCGATTGAACATGTGCGATGTATGGAGACACAGACACACCGCACAAGGCGGGTATACGCATTACTCAGCACACTACAATGTTCACACTAGAATAGATTACTGGTTTTCATCATTGCAACTATGCCAACAAATACAGGCATGTACGATCCTACCACGCACTTACTCTGATCATTCGCCACTGCTGCTAACACTGACCACCCCAAAGAAACAAATACCGCCGTTCTTGTGGCGTTTCCCGCCATACTCCCTGCTGGACACTGTATTCAGAGAGGATCTAGCTAGATCCATAGAGACATTCTTTGAGATAAACGTAGGGTCAGTGGATTCATTCCAAACGGTGTGGGAGGCATTTAAGGTGTATATAAGAGGGGTAACAATCTCGAAACACGCGGGGGTCCTCAAGTCGATACGTAATAGATTGAAGGCCCTAGAGAGTAAACTGAAGGACCTAGAGTCCACTCACATGACGGACGTGAGCGAGGAACTCACCCTAGAAATAGCACAGACACTTCGAGAATATCACGAAGAGGCGGACGCAGAAATAAAACACCTAGGGAAATATGCCACAGCCCGAACCTATGGCGAGGGCGAGCGGCCGGGGTCGGTTCTAGCGCAGATCTTAAAGCAACGCAGGGAAAGAACCACAATACCAGACATCAGACCACAGATGGGAGACCCACCGCTCACAGAGGCACAAGTGGCGGAGCAATTCCGAACGTATTATGCGGAACTCTATTCCTCCCGTGGCCACTGCCCTGACGATCGCATATTAGACTACCTGACGCACATGGAACTTCCGCGACTCTCCAACACGCACCGGGAATTCTTGATGCGTCCGATTGAGAGAGAGGAAGTAGTCCTAGCACTCTCGGGTATGAGAGCGGGGAGCGCACCGGGGAGTGATGGTCTTAATGTCGCCTTCTATAAGGCATTCCAGGATCTCCTTATCCCGCATTTACTCACACTGTTTGAGGATATATGTATTTCAGGAACGATGCCTCCGACAATGCAGGAAGCGATTTTGGTTACCATACTCAAACCGGGGAAACCCCCGGAGGAATGCGCTTCATATAGACCACTGTCGCTTATGAACGTGGACGTAAAAATATTTGCGAAGATGCTGGCCAACCGTCTTGCCCCGCTTGTCACCACCTTGGTGGCACCGGAGCAGGCGGGATTTGTACCCAGCAGGAACCTAACATATAATTTACGAACCGTCTTTGCTGCTCTACAGCATACAAGACCGGAGATCCCAGCTGTTGCAGTCTTTTTGGACATGGAAAAGGCCTTCGACTCCGTCGAATGGCCCTTTATGAGGCAGGTCTTACAACGCATGGGAGTGGGAGGGGTCTTCCTACAACTCCTCGCGACACTCTATTCTTCACCCACGGCACGCATCCGCGTTGGGTCTCTGGTAACTGATCCCATACGAGTACATAGGGGTACGAGACAGGGCTGCCCACTATCACCAATATTATACGCCTTGGCGGCAGAACCGCTAGCTTGTGCACTGAGGGAATACCACGGGCACAGGGGCATACGTTTCCCCAACTATTGTTTAATTGTCTCCACGTATGCTGACGATACGCTTATCTATGTGAGGAATCCTGAGACCAACCTCTCACCTGTGCTTCGCGAGGTGGTCCTTTTTGGCTCTCTATCAGGTATAAAAGTCAACTGGAGCAAGTCCATTATGTTTCCCATTACCCCAGTAACGGTACGATTTGAGTCGGAATACCCCCTACAATGGACCACCGAGGCAGTGCGATATTTAGGCATCCGCCTACATACGGACTCAGAGGTTGTCCTTAGGGAAAATTATGGCGTGGCCATTTCCAAGCTGGAGCAGGATGTTGACAGATGGATTGGTCTCCCCCTATCGCTGTTGGGCAGAGTATCCATTATGAAGATGATAGTCCTGCCTCGCTACCTCTTCCTCTTTATGAACATACCCATGGTTCTGTCCAGAACATTTTTCCAGCGATTACACTCACTAATGGTGAGACTGGCATGGGCGGGCAAGCAACCGCGTGTTGCTTGGAAGATACTGACTCTACCATATGAGATGGGAGGTCTTGGTGCCCCAGATTTGGAACTATACTATAGAGCTGCCCAAGGCTCGCATGCCTATCATTGGATACACGGACCCTCGGATATTCCGCACATACGAATTGAAACTATAGTCGCTTCCCCCAAACCTCTGCCTGCCCTGCTATTTACGCCTCGAGACAGGCGCACAGGTATAATTGACTCTATAAACTCAGTGACGCATGCCTGGCACCATATCATGGACGTACAAGCAGGCAATATACTATACTCCCCGTTAGCCAGACTAGATTGGTGTCGATGGCTGACTCCAAGTACAGACAGGGGAGTCATAACTGCGCTACAGACGCTAAATGTGTTCACTATTGGAGACCTCTTTGAGGAAGGCACTGCCCGTACCTGGGAGACTGTCACAGTGACTGATGCGATCCGCACACCGCTTGCACAATTCCAATTCCACAGAATTAGACATGCTCTCAGGGACTTGCTTGGGGAGGACATGGAGGAACCGCCAGAAGTGCTAGCTCTGACTGCTATAATTAAGGCACAGTCCCCAGCGAAGTTGGTATCTAGAATCTATCACACAACACTATCTAACAGGGAAGGGGACTACACTAAACCGAGACTGGCATGGCAACGGGACTTACGAGTGGACTTGACTGACGACAAATGGAGATATTGCTGCTCAAACACCAAAAGAATTTCACTCAACGGACGTCACAGACTAATCCACTTTAAATATCTCAATAGGGTTTACTACACGCCGGAGCGATTACACCGCTATGGCCTCAGAGAAACACCTCAGTGTGAAAGATGCGGGGAGCAGGTGGCAGACTTTATGCACACTGCCTGGGTCTGCCCGGGGGTCGCGCACTTTTGGGGAGATGTATTTGTGGAAATTAACCGCATCACGGACATGAAGCTGACCCCGGACCCGACCCTAGCCTTGCTGGGATATTCCAAACCCCTACCCAAGACACACAGACGACTAATAGACATGGCACTTCTCCTAGCGAAGAGATGCGTGGCTCTCTGCTGGCTGCGCGGCCCGACTCCTACATTGGCGCAGTGGTCCAGAGAGATGCTGTATTGTTGCACCCAAACGGAAATCTATAGCGAATTATTACCACCTCGCAACAGGCCCAAAAATTACTGGACCCTATACATGGTCAGTGGAGCTGCCCTGACGACTACTGAACATGACGACAGTACAACGCAGGTGCCGACCGGACATGACATGACCGACTACACTGAGTGACGGAATCACTAGAGGAGATTTCTTAGCCATACATGATTATGTCCGACGAGAGAGAGGTTATGTTGAGGAGGGACTAACTGTTGCTATCGGTGCCGCATCGGTCTGGATGTTGGATGGGCTACTCCTCCCCTTATTCACTTACACTTTTCACTTATTAATACGATGTTGTAATGTAAGATCATCAGACGAAGGTTGAAGTGCTATGCAACTTGGTACATGTCACAGCCTATATGTCAATGAGCTGATTATTATTTGTTTTATTTGTTTAAAACGTTAATAAATAAATAAAAAAATAAAATAAAAAAACTATAACGCCCCTGAAACCTATGGTTTTTTCAGTGAATATATATATATATATATATATATATATATACTCAAACTGCTGTTCTCCTCTTTCATAAACAGCATGCCATGGACGCCAATCGTTTGCAAAAGCAGATTTTATTTCTCCTCTGACAACAACTCTACACGTTTCAGGGCAGGCGGCCCTTGTTCACGAGATATATATATATATGTGTATATATAGATGAAAATTTATGACCAAAAATATCAAACTACATAAAAAGTAAATCCTAAATTTTCATTTACCATAGAAGGACTCAACTGATAAACAATTCAAACTATACTAAACCAACCAATAAAATAAAAATATAATCAACTTTAACCAATAAAATCAAATAAGCATTCAAATCAACAATATAAAAGGCACACTATTTTAAACAACTTAGGGCCCGATTATGATGCAGTAAGAAATGGCTCTGACCGTCGGTCGGAGCCATTCTTACCACATCATAATCTCCTGTTTGGAATAATTTCCGACCGACCCATTTTGATGGAGTCGGTTGGAAATTATTCCAAACAGGAGTTCCTAATGGCTTGCGATGGGCTCGGAGAGCCCGTCCACCATTCGGAAAGCCTTTAGCAATCCTTCGGCCGGCTCTTTCCGGCCGAGGGATTACGATGGCAGTTTCCCACCGCCTTTCTGTGCCAGCCTTTCCGGCACAGAAAGGCATTGGGAAACTGTATTTGGGGGCACCCAGCAGGGCCCCCATGGGTGCAAGGCCTCCGAATGGCAGCCTAGGGGGCACCTATGGTGCCCCTCTGTTGATCCCTGCACCCGGTGGCAGGCACCTTGAGGTGCCTGCCACGGGATGCAGGGATCAACTGCACCACTGCTCTTTGCTATGAGAGCATGCATTCTGTTTAAAATGCATGCTCTGATAGCAAAGTATAGGATTGCGCCCGAATAGGGTTCGGTCGCATCCTAATAGCTGGGCTGGAACCGATGACAGGAGGTTGTTCGGTTCCATTTCCAGAGCGATGTCGGACTGACTCCAGCCCGCCCAACATCGCAATCGGGCCCTTAATACTTAAAAAATGACAAACACTGCAAGATGAGGAAACTCTGCCGAATTCTCTAAACAAACCATTAAAGAAGAAAAATATACATCTGAACAACTACATAACTAAGTAAGTAATACTTATATTTAAAGTAAAATGTAACTGTTACGAAACTTAAAAATGTAAAATAGCAAATATTAACACTCTCCAACTTTTATCTTTTGACATACACTTCCTAAAAGAAAAGATCTACAGCTTGAAAACGGATAAAATGCCCAAAAATACCAACTATCATAAACGTAACTTACATTGTTTTTTTCATTCAACAGAAAACACCTGCTCATATTGAAACACCCCCAATGGCAAAGCTGCAAAACCGTACAGAACATCTCAACAGAACATACATGTAAGTATACAAAATAGAAGTAATTGCGTTTTTTAACACATTAATAACAAATGTGTAAAAGTTAAAACATAATATATATTTACTACTATTACACTACTTACAGATACAATGATAGAGGCCGCCAAAGGTATCACTTCACAGAAAGGAAAGCAGTTACTAAATCACATGGGCTACACCTACAGCCAAGAAAGTGCAATATCAGAAACCATAAACTGGAAATGTACTACATTTTATTCTAATGCATGCTATGGGAGGGCAACTACAAAAGATGATGTTATAATTCATGTAAGAGAGTATAACCACCCCCTCAAAAGTAACAGAAATAGAAGTAAGAGAAATATCTCAAGATATAATAGAGGCAAGCACTAGCTCCCAGGAACCGAGAAGCAAACTCCTGAAAGTTATGCTAACTAGAGTCCCCAAACACATAACAAGGCCACTACCACCTATTCCCACTTTAAAACATTTAAAATATTTAATTGCACAAACTAAAAAAGCCACCAGCAATTATAGGTGAACGGAACACGCAGAGTTCTACTCTGCGGAATTCCGCAGAGTTATCTAAAAACTCCATGAAATTCTGCAGAGTTCCACATGCGGCGGAATGGCGCTCATTCCTAGTTAAATGTTTCTGAAAAGGAAGACTTCCTGTGTAGAGGTGATAAAGCACACATTTTGACTTACAACGAGTAGTACCAGCAGTATTCAATGTTCACTATTAGGTATTTTAGTAAGTTACATCAGTTTGGTGTGGGAAGCGAATTGGCCCATGCATTATTTTTATTCAACGGAGGGCAACGTGAAAAAAGTCTGAAGATCACTGCTATTGAACGTTGAGACTTGTGACAGCCCAACCGAGCTCTGCCCCCACAGAGGTGGCGAGCTGATAACCACACGCAGGGAGCAGATGGTACGATCCCCAGTTCTGCTCAAACCAATCCCTGAGTAGTCCCTTTTGACAAGCGAAAATCGCACTCATCTCACTGGCCCCCCCTCATAAGCTCGTGAAGAGGGTGTTATTTGGAGGGGAAGATGAACCGTCCAGGTTAGAGCTGGACGGCAGACTCACCCTTTCTCATTCAAAGTAGACTTCAGGCAGTGGCAGTAAAGATGTCTCTCACCGAACAGGGAACCATTGGTGTGAGGGGAGTGCAGCACCTCAAGAGTAGCTCATAACGAAAGAAGTGGGCCGGATGGCTTCTGGCAAAAGAACGATACAAAGTGCAGATGGGATCCAGACTAACAAAGCCAAATTTCGAGAGTCTTCTTGCAGCACCGATCTTCTTGAAAAGTCTCACCAAGACCTTTCAACTGTCACAGGCGACCTCTGCTACTTGAGAAGTGTATTACTGCTCTGCAGTAGAGAGTCAGAATTTATTATAATGTTAACGTTTCACCCAGTAGCACCGAGATATATATGTCTCCACTGAAATTAAAACAAGCACCTCCCTCTCTTCAACTTGACTGCTCTTTCCCCACAGAATCAAACAAATCTAAGATGACATGAAGCAGAAAATCCGCCTTTCTTTTTTTTTAAATTGCAAAATTACTAGTTCGAGAGTTGTGAGTTCTTGTTTGGCATGAATTAAAATCCATGTTTACATTTATCATTGTTTCCTGGTGCTCCTGAGAAATGTGTGTCCCCCAGAAGTCAGTCTTGCCTATTACTCAGCAGCATCTTGTATTCCGGGTGTATTCAGGGTGATATAGCCGCTATATGTAATAGGAAACACTGAACTGCAAACTCCAGAATGCAAAGTGCTGTAGGTTGAACAATCTAGGGGAACACATGACATGATGAAACCTCTCGATAGCAATGTTTGCGCATCTCATGCATAAATCCGCTCAAAACCAACTGCAACAGCATCTTCCAGGACTTCTTCAGCAGCGCGCAGGTCAGTGTGGAATTAGAAGCTGAGGTGGGAGCTCACGAGCGCAGTGGCCATCAGGTAAGAGCAATCACAAGGCAGGGTCTGAGGGGGATTCCATGCCACACAACTTCCCCAAACTTATTATCTGGCATGGGTGGGCATAGGGTGCGCCGCGTTGGAAACTTTATTTTATCCTTTATTTACAGAGCACAAGCCAGCATGATTGCATTTTTTTCAGCTTTAATGGGGGGGCGCCAGTAAATTCCGCCAAGCGACGGTTGCAGAGTTTTTGCCGAACTTCACACTGCAAGCGGAGCAAGGAGAGGCAAAACTCTGCAAACTCCGCGAGTGGAGTGGAGTTTACTGCCCACTGCTACCAGCAATGCCCCACCTGCCCCTAGAAGATACCAAGAAATAGCACATCATCACCTGGCCGCCCAATCGTATCAGGATAGGTTCTCTTCCAGAGACATTGTCTCATTTTTGCGACTTCTTACTCAAGCCCCTAGTTCAGGACACCTCCACATACTTAAAGGACACAAAAGATTTACTGAACTTGCTCAAAGATATTGAGTGTGATCCAGGAAAAAACCTACTGGTGAGCCTTGACATTGAGAGCTTGTATGCAAGCCTTCCGCAGGAAGAAACATTGGCAGTCATCAGATACGCTCTAGAGCAGGGTGAAGGAGAATACAACACCTCGAGGACATTTATATTTATATCAGACTGTGCCTGCCAAGCTGTGATGAAAAACTTCTTTGAGTTTGAAGGAACTTTGAACCTTCAAACATTTGGGCAGCACATTCGCCCCCAGCGTAGCAGGTTTGTACGTGTTTAATTTTTTAAAAAACACATTCTACATGACAACAATACTTGCAAGAACAACATAAACTGTGGAAGCAGTATATAGATTACATTCTGATAATTTGGGATGTGGACGGAACATCAACAACACCCTTCCTAGACTGGATACATGGCTGTGACAACAATCTGAAGTTTGCGGTAGATGGAAGAATATAGACTAAGACATATCAAAAATCTACAAACAAGACCATGTTGCTTAAATTTGATAGCTTTCACCGGAGAGCCCTAAGGGAGAATTTTACCCAATGAACAAATTTAAGGTTGAGAAGAAACTGCAGTAAAACCATGAACTTCAACCAAAGGCCAAATTCCTCACTGAGAAATTACGTGGGCATGATTATCCCAAGAGGATTATAAAAACAACTCAGAAATGAGCACGTAATCAGAACATGGAAGCCCTATTCGAAAACCATGCTTGCATGAACATCACAATCCCTCTCACGTGCGTCACTACATTTAATACTATATCAAATCAAGTGAAAAAAATTATTAATAAACACTGGCGCATCCTACAAATAGGAAAGCTCAAATGGGAGAAATCACTATTCTCTTTCAAATGAGCATGAAGCCTCAAAGATAATCTGGCATCCACCCACCCGCAAAATACACAGAAAAATGGAATACTGTGCTTAACAACTTGGGCCTTCCAGACGTAGTGGGACACTACGCATGCAGGAACTGCAACATGTGCCATGTCACTTCAATGACAAAAAACGCTCAACCTAGAACCAGAGAAAGTACGGGTAGTAAAAAAACACATTAACTGCAACTCTACTAACATAGTCTACATGATAACGTGCCCTTGCAAGTTACGCTACGCGGGGATCACAAGTAGTAAAATCATGACCTGGATCTGCGAGCACAGGAGCAACCTCTGATGCAAATGCAACACAACTAAGATGACAGATCACTTCCTCAGAGAAGGCCACACAACCAATGACATGAGGTGGGCTGTCATTGAACAACTGGAGAGACAGTTGAATAATCCAGATAACCTCCTGTACAAGAAGGAACAATGGTGGATTTACCACTTGTTCACACACAAAACAGGACTAAACAATAACATACCATGGTACATCATTCACTTGTAACAAGGCTCCCCATCAGTAATTATGTCCTTTTGCATATACCATGCCAGTAAGGAGCTCCACCCAAATAACTATGGTTTAGGAGGTGGGCTTACAACACTACCCACTGCTAATATGCTATATGCCAGTCATATACAGTGGTACAAGGCAGCTTGAGGCATACAACATATAAGCTGTCATTTGACCAACAGACCTATATTACTATTGCCCTTGTCCCTGTTAATGTGTATTTTGGATATTGACGATTACAAGTAAAAGTTAAAAATAGGTGGCACGATTATTTTGCATGATACATGCATCATGCGCATACCTTACAGCATTTGTATCCATTGTCCCTATGGTCTGCTGCCACATTGATTGGAAAACAGAGGTTGTGCCATAAACATGCCCCTTGGGGGCGTGTATGCAAGCTCACAAGGGGCGAGGCACACCTACAAGCCTTCGCTCAACACACGTTGTACAGCCCATGACAAATACCAGCGTCCACGCGCAGACGCGGCAATGCTCAGCCTCGATATGCCGGTGGGGATATTTAGTCCATGCCGCTTACGGGGTGAGTAACATCCTGATCTCCAGAGGATGGCAAAAGTACTGAGATGGGCGAGACGCCTTGACATTGTAAGTTGGAGGGAGAGGGCTGCACTATAGAGACTTGACCTATATTGCCGAAGCAGAACATGATTTAGATTCCAGCAATATCTGGGCACAATTATCGGGGCACTCTATGATAATTAACATTATTCCCGTAGTGAGTGACTACAGGCTCCAACCCCTCCTTGGGTGATCCATGTCACCAAAGATGAGAGCAATATAAGTAGGTTGAGAATGACAACACTGACATTTTGATTTGCACACATGTTTTTATTTCACGGTAAGCATCACGTCGCGATGCATGAACGTATCTATCGCAATATCTCTGCCATATCCTGCACATGAACACATTTCTTGGGGAGACATTTACCCCATAATGAAGGCATAAACAACACCTTACTGAATGATATTCTTCATTGTGGGGTCATACTGGGTAGTTACCACATGTGTGCATAATTGGTGTGGAGAAGTGTGCTAAAGCATCATGGGCACAGTTGCATGGCACTAGTGCTGGGCTGGCTATGCATAAGTTCTACCGTGCTATGTGCTACCATGATGTCTGAATCATGCCTTTTTATTATATTCACCCTAGTGTACTGAGAAGGTTGGTGAAAATCATGAGTTATGAACCATGAGCACAAATATCGCATGCCTTAGCACATAGTGGCTAGATTTTTCCTAGCAACCTGGTCCTGAAGAAAGCCATTGTCACACTGCAAGCATATATATTAGGCTGAAACTTGTCAACTAAGGATGCGAGAGACCATTATAATCTCACATCACATCCACTATCTCCAATTTTGTAACCCTACCCAAGGTATTTACCATTGAAATGTCCTTAAGGGGTGGATCACCTTTAGACAGTTTTAAATCACTCACAACTCCAAATTCACACAAAAAACACTGTGCTGTAATTCAGGCTTTGCAACAGACTCAAAATACACTAGGCATCTTGGGTGGGAACCCAATGCTGAAGCATGCCACTAACTAGGCTTTTTTTCTCTTGAGACAGGAGTGAAAGGCATTCTTGACACTATATATGAGTGGCAGCAAGCTCATTTTATTTTCTGTTATGATACTAAGACATAGACATACCTGAATATTTAAAAATTACACATAATGAGGAATCTTTCCTTTTACATGACAACCTAAATAATGAGAAACAAATTCAAATATTCTCTACAGCAAACAACTTAATGAAACTTAGCCAATGTCAAACCTGGATGATGGATGGGACCCTCAAAATGTGTCCCAAACAATTCACTAAGATATACACCATGCATGGCGACTATCAAAACACAAATATGCCTTTTATATATGCCCTAATACCAAGCAAACAAAGCATCACTTTCTACGAGCTCTTAAACCATGTAAAACATGAGGCAAATAAGTAATACCCCCAAAAAATAGTCATAGGGGCCGATTCCGATCTCGGTCGGAGGCGCACCTAACACCATTCGGTCGGGAAAAAAGCCATGCGAATGCCTGTTTCCCGAATGATCCGCACATTATTCCGAACGAGCAAGTACGATGCGCACAACAGCATAGATTCCGACCCAGTCGTACTCACCCAATCCAGGTCCTGTTCCCCGACCGAGCCGGATCCGTAAACGCAGAATCGAGTCGCACAGAAGCCAAAAAGCAGCCCCGTCCGGCCGAACAAGTACGATGCGCTTCCCGTACGTGCCGAACCCGTCGCTACGCACGGCACGTCAAAGCATCCGGGAGAGGCGCACATAAGCTCCGATTCGCGCCACAACACGATCCACGGCTACGAGACGAACACACCAGCGACGAGGACGAGGCGAAGCAACGAGAAAGACGAACGAGACGAACCAACCATGAATCCCATCGTGCCGATCCTACCAATATTCTACATCTACTACCGGAACAGGCACGGACGCGTACGGCGCAGAAGGTAAGTCAGACACCAACCACAAAAACAAACTACACGTACCCGACATATCACACACACACACAGGGATGCAGAAATCACTCACACCAGCAACAGCAGCACCATAGGGGTGGGATGGCCATCACCAATGCCACATATACACATAGGGGCCCGGATGCCCACCCTCACTACCATCCCTACCCAGGGTGTGCCAGATGCCTACCACAACTACCACCTCTACCCAGGGTGTGCCAGATGCCTACCACTACTACCACCCCTACCCAGGGGGTGCCAGATGCCTACCACTACTACCACATCTACCCATGGGGGGCCGGATGCCTGTCACTACTACCACCCTTACCCAGGGGGTGCCAGATGCCTACCACTACTACCACCCCTACCCAGGGGGTGCCAGATGCCTACCACTACTACCACCCCTACCCAGGGGGTGCCAGATGCCTACCACTACTACCACCCCTACCCAGGGGGTGCCAGATGCCTACCACTACTACCACCTCTACCCATGGGGTGCCAGATGCCTACCACTACTACCATCTCAACCCATGGGGGGCTGGATGCCTACCACTACTACCACCCCTACCCAGGGGGTGCCAGATGCCTACCACTACTACCACCTCTACCCATGGGGGGCTGGATGCCTGTCACTACTACCACCCCTACCCATGGGGTGCCAGATGCCTACCACTACTACCATCTCTACCCAGGGATTGTCAGATGCCTACCACTACTACCACCTCTACCCATGGGTGGCCGGATGCCTGTCACTACTACCACCTCTACCCATGGGGGGCTGGATGCCTACCACTACTACCACCCCTACCCAGGGGGTGCCAGATGCCTACCACTACTACCACCCCTAACCAGGGGGTGCCAGATGCCTGTCACTACTACCACCCTTACCCAGGGGGTGCCAGATGCCTACCACTACTACCATCTCTACCCAGGGGGTGTCAGATGCCTACCACTACTACCACCCCTACCCAGGGGGTGCCAGATGCCTATCACTACTACCACCCCTACCCAGGGGGTGCCAGATGCCTACCACTACTACCACCTCTACCCATGGGGTGCCAGATGCCTGTCACTACTACCACCCTTACCCAGGGGTGCCAGATGCCTACCACTACTACCATCTCTACCCAGGGGGTGTCAGATGCCTACCACTACTACCACCCCTACCCAGGGGTGCCAGATGCCTATCACTACTACCACCCCTACCCAGGGGTGCCAGATGCCTACCACTACTACCACCTCTACCCATGGGGTGCCAGATGCCTACCACTACTACCATCTCTACCCAGGGGGTGTCAGATGCCTACCACTACTACCACCCCTACCCAGGGGGTGCCAGATGCCTACCACTACTACCACCCCTACCCAGGGGGTGCCAGATGCCTACCACTACTACCACCTCCACCCATGGGGGGCTGGATGCCTGTCACTACTACCACCTCTACCCATGGGGGGCTGGATGCCTGTCACTACTACCACCTCTACCCATGGGGTGCCAGATGCCTACCACTACTACCACCTCTACCCATGGGGGCTGGATGCCTACCACTACTACCACCTCTACCCAGGGGGTGCCAGATGCCTACCACTACTACCATCTCTACCCAGGGGTGTCAGATGCCTACCACTACTACCACCTCTACCCATGGGGGCCGGATGCCTGTCACTACTACCACCTCTACCCATGGGGGCTGGATGCCTACCACTACTACCACCCCTACCCAGGGGGTGCCAGATGCCTACCACTACTACCACCCCTACCCAGGGGGTGCCAGATGCCTGTCACTACTACCACCCTTACCCAGGGGGTGCCAGATGCCTACCACTACTACCATCACTACCCAGGGGTGTCAGATGCCTACCACTACTACCACCCCTACCCAGGGGTGCCAGATGCATATCACTACTACCACCCCTACCCAGGGGTGCCAGATGCCTACCACTACTACCACCTCTACCCATGGGGTGCCAGATGCCTACCACTACTACCATCTCTACCCAGGGGTGTCAGATGCCTACCACTACTACCACCCCTACCCAGGGGGTGCCAGATGCCTACCACTACTACCACCCCTACCCAGGGGGTGCCAGATGCCTACCACTACTACCACCTCCACCCATGGGGGGCTGGATGCCTGTCACTACTACCACCTCTGCCCATGGGGGGCTGGATGCCTGTCACTACTACCACCTCTGCCCATGGGGGGATGGATGCCTGTCACTACTACCACCTCTACCCATGGGTGCCAGATGCCTACTACTACTACCACCTCTACCCATGGGGGGCTGGATGCCTACCACTACTACCACCTCTACCCAGGGGGTGTCAGATGCCTACCACTACTACCACCCCTACCCAGGGGGTGTCAGATGCCTACCACTGCTACCACCCCTACCCAGGGGGTGCCAGATGCCTACCACTACTACCACCTCCACCCATGGGGGGCTGGATGCCTACCACTACTACCACCTCTACCCATGGGGGGCTGGATGCCCACCACCAACAACACCCCCACTCACAGGATGGCTAATACATGACACAACAAGCACACACCAACATAAAGAATGCAACATAAAGACATCCCCCCCAGCACCATGACAAGCGTGTGTAGACTGTGTCAAATGCCTACAACACTGAACATGACTTTGAACATACAATGTGACCCCCTATCACATGTGCCACACATAAATGTGTGTGGCCCCCACAATGCAAGCAGGCCATGACCATTGTGGCAATGGGGTTCAAAACCCCATCATCACAGTGACCAAAATGTAAGTGTGGGGGCCCATAGCCGAAGCACATTCTGAACATTGTGGCAATGGGGTCTGAACCCCCATCATCACAGTGACCAAAATGTAAGTGTGGGGACCATAGCTGAAGCACGTTTTGAACATTGTGGCAATGGGGTCCAAACCCCCATCATCACAGTGACCAAAAGGTAAGTGTGGGGTCCATAGCTGAAGCACATTTTGAACATTGTGGCAATGGGGTCTAAACCCCCATCATCACAGTGACCAAAATGTAAGTGTGGGGACCATAGCTGAAGCACGTTTTGAACATTGTGGCAATGGGGTCCAAACCCCCATCATCACAGTGACCAAAAGGTAAGTATGGGGTCCATAGCTGAAGCACATTTTGAACATTCTGGCAATGGGGTTCAAAGCCCCATCATCACAGTGACCAAAATGTAAGTGTTGACAAAGAAAAAGCTGCAACTGCCAAACTGCATGGATGATTCCTGGTCACAGAACATAAAACACATCAGTGGCAAACTAGTGCTTGTGTCCCATTGCAACATAGATTGGGGGAGGCAAATACTGCAGTGCAAATAAGACATACCTTTGGCCATGTGCAGACAAACATCACCCATGGGGGCTGACATTGTCAACATTCATCAATGACACAATGACAGAAGTGACCATCAGAATGCAGACCCACATATTTGCACCAATGGGCACACAAATGCAGATACCCTGTGGAGACCGTAGATGTGAGGTGAACAGATACCATACCATGGCAGCAATGGGACACACAAACAATGATCATTGTGCTGACTGATGACCTAGGAGTCCCAGGGACAGCAGGGGAAACCCACCAAACAACATACAGCCAATGGCACACCAAAGATATGCCAATGCAGTGGGGCAGATGCACAAACACAAACAGGCAGACCCACACTGCACATCAAACACAACAGGTGAGGGGGGGGTGCCAGTGTCCCCAGGCAACCACACAACACATGAGGAGGCCTGCTGAATACCAATTACACAGATGTGCATACAGTGCCACACAAAGGTAACTCATGGATCCAAATCCCCTATGTGGGCAATCAGGCATTGTCAGATGAGAGGGAGCACAAATCACACATGTCACACAAGCATGTAGGAACAGCAACTGACACAGCAAGACACAGAGACACCACAGCACTACCCCCAGGGCCCCCACAATGTGGTGACCCTGGGCTGCATTACAATCCCACTGTGATGACAAAGCTAGATGTCGTTCACACTGTGAACCACAGTCATGTGTCCTGAGCAACAAACTACCATCACACCTACACAAGCACAAATCAATAAGCACGGCCAGTAAGCCAAGGCCAACATGGAGGCAGGGGTCTAGCCGGGCAACAACTCTCATCTGCACACACTCAACACCACACACCTCGACCTCCAACAATGTGCAGCAGTGAAGCTCACATGCACTGGTGACATTGCACATGCACCCATGACAATCCCAGGGGGAGGGGTGGGAACCAAGGTGCAGAAACACATCACACATGGCCACTCAACAAGACTCCTGAATGTCTGACACACTGCACACTACGCTGTACATGGACATGACGGCAATACCACACCAACCAATGGGATCCCAGCCACAGTCACACACCAATGAAGAAGCCAAGGACACCCACAAAGAACACACATAGACAACTACCAACATTGCAGCCCTGACCCTGAAGAGTGCCAGCAGTCACACACACAACGTGTCACAATCACTGAAAGATAACACACACTGGAAATCACATGACAGGTGTAAACAACAAGTGCCAAGGGGAATCCTGACTGTGACCCATCTGCGTCTGCACACAAACTCAGCCCTCACAGCAAACACACCTATGGGTGACACCCTGATGACCAGTAATGTGCCATGCACCCACATCACAGAGAACCCAGGGAGAAGACTTTGGGGGAACATAGGTCAACTCAGCAAGCATCACAAACAGGAACAACACTAGGGATCCCAGCATGCACAGCAAAACGGAAGTGAACACACAGACATGCTCATACAACACACACCTTGGGCGCAGGCGATGTCACAGGAGTACACACTGCCATGAGGGGACTCCACTCCTGTGTGAGGAAAGCTGTGCCATATGTTGCCTCAGTAGGGCTCCATCATGTCAGCTGAGCACTTGGTCACACAGTCAACAATTAGCACCAAATGAAGGCTCCCGTCACATCAGCCTGGTCATGGGAGTGCCAACGAAATCATCAGCACAGATCCAACACACTTGTATAGCAATGTTGCACTGACAACACAGATGAGTCCTTCCCCATTGATGCCCAAACCTGCATGTCCAGTGGAGATGGCCACACGGACAGGGAAGTAGACTAATTGAACAATGGCAAGCACAACAGATGTGCAGGGGTGGAAGCCACAGATGTGAAATTGCTAATGTAAGTAGGAAATCCCATTGCCAAATATTGAACACATGACACCCTCAGATGCTGCTAAGGATGACATGGATACACCACAGGATACGACACATTCCCCCTGGACCACATGGGTTCCTGCACAGTAACACTTCATTATCATGAGACCAAATATCACCATCACTGCAGCAAGGGCATGGTTAGCATCATCAACAACATGTACATCAGAAGCAAAAGCACTAGAGAACAGAAAGTTGATTTATTCAGCATATGTTGGTCCAACAGTTGATGTCCAGCAAAAAATAAACAAAGGCCAATGGCCAGTCCAACATGAAAGTCAAAACAGGGTGACAGTGGCAGATGTCACCCTACGCATGCCTGCACTGATAAAAACCAGGGACAATCCCCTCGGAGGGGCATACGGGGGGGCAGGCCAGGCACCGCAGGGACAGGATCAGGGCTCACAAGAAGGAGGCAGGGAAGGGGTGGTGGGTGCTGGAGAGCCACTGACAACTGCAGTGGAGGTGTCTGACATGGTGTGTGCCGGCACAAGTGGGGGGCATGACTCTGATGGTGTGGGTGCCGGCAAGACTGCAGTGGACCGTGCAGATGGAGTGGACAGGTTCCCCACTGCAGTGCCCAAGTCAGACAGGGTGGTAGTGGACTCCACTGCAGTGCCAACCTCCAGGGGAGGAGAATGGGGATCAGGTAAGGTGGGCAGGACAGAGGGGGAGGACACCGTCTCCACACCAGTGGCACAGACAAGCGCAGCGGGGGTGTGGGGCCGGAAGAGCAAGTGGCAGGGGGAGAAGGCCTGATCCTTTTGGGGATGGTGTATCTGTGGGTGGGGGAACCTGGGGCAGGGTGTGGTGGGGGCACCTGTGGAGTAGGGGCCTGAGGGATGGAGGAAGGAGACTTGGTGCCTGAGCTGCAGGGCGGCGGCGGGGTCTTGCTCTTCTGGGTCCGGGGGGACTTGCGGATGGGGGCGTCAGTCGGTCTGCGCCTGGGGGAGGGTGTCCGGGGGCGAGGGGCACTCCGCTCCATGTGGGTGGGCTTCCTCTTCCCCCTGAATGCTGTATCAGCTGGATCGGAGGGGAAGAGGCCGAGGTCACTGAGGAAGAGCCGCTGGGTCTTTGGGGTTGCAGGTAAGGCAACGGAGGGGGCTTTGGAGGGAGAGGCAACTGTGGACTGCGCAGTGCTCGTGGATGCGTGTGTGTGTGAATGGGCCCCATCCCCTGTGAGTGTGGATTCAGTCCCCTGACTGTGCGTGCGTGTGTGTCTTGTCTGTGGCGTGTGTGTCTGTGTGCTGCTCGTGTCTGTGCTGGTGTGTGCCTGTGCCGGTGTGTGTGTGCTTGGGACAGGTAAGGTGCTGGGTAGTGTGGATGGGGCAGAGACAGGAGGGGTGAGGGAATGTTGGAGGAGGGACACTGCTGCCGTCAGGGAGGAGTCCATGGACCTATTGCCCCTCTGTAGGGCAGACATGCCCGATGAGATGCCCTCCATGAACGACACCAGCTGAGTCAACAGAGTGGTGTGGGCATGGAGGACACTCAGCATTGCTGTCTGCCCTACATGGAGCTGGCGAAGGAGGTACACAGACTCCTCACTCAGGGCAGCAGGGGACACAGGGGCAGTGGGTGCGGTGCCTGGCCCGAAGGAGACATGCTCCCGAACATGGGAGCCTCCACGGACCTCGGGAATGGGAGCCGATGGGAGGGCGGTGGTGGTGGTGGTGGCGGGGACAGCAACTCTAGCTGGGGTGTGGTGGCTGCTGACACCCGCCTCCATAAGGGAGTCATCTTCCGAGCTGCTGTGGTCCTCAGCTGAGGTGGATGGTGCTGAGGACTCCTCGGTGTGGCTCCCCTCGCCCTCTGTGCCACTGGGTCCCTCCGACCACTCCTCGGCTGCTGACCCAGTCTGGCTCTGCGGCTCCTCCTGGTCCGTGGAGCTGTCCCCTCCTGTGGCCGTGGATGTATCTGCAAACAATAGGGAAACAGACAGATATCAGTCACCTGCACCGAACGCACACACCACAGTAAGTACAGCACAATACAGAGCAAGCCCTGGCATCCTTAGTTGAACATTGCTAAAAGTGCCCAAACAGAATAGGAGAAGCCAATTGTCAGTCTGATGGTCAACCATGGCACTCACATCCCACCTGGCCTTGCACCCATCTGTCTGGCGTACGTTGGATGGCAATACCCCAGTGTGGACACATGCACCACCTACACAGTAGTTGGACGGTGCAGAGAACACGGTGAAGCATGTGAACATGCACACATCACAACTCTTGCCACTGAGTCAGTACAGGTGTCTGGATGAAAGGGATGCCCAGAGTCATATATGAAATGCATGTGATGCATACCAGCGACAGACACCATGATGCACCCATGTCCTGATAGCCATTGCCACTATGGTGTGCATGTAGCACATGTCACTCCCCTGCAGGATCACTCATAGGAAGGCACATGCCATGGCACAGGCATGCCTGCTAAGTCATACATCACTGTCTCCAGTCACATGGGCAGGGCAGCCACACAACAACAGTCTGCACTGTGTCAGAATAGTAGGTCATGGGGAATGCAAGTCCTGGAGCTGAACAAGTGCACATGTACATCCCCCACACACCACATCATCTGAACCCTTATCTGTCCAGGTCATACTGATTGGACATATGGGAGACCTGTAACACAAGCCTCTGAACCTGAGCAGCTCACAATCTGCTGTGAATGGGAAACAGCTGCATGAACTTCACATTCGCATACCCCAGTCTGCACGGTCAGGTGTTCAAACACCTATGTGTCACACAAGTATCGTCTCCTATGGTCACATCTCCGGTGGCATGCTGAGCCCCAACCTAGAAACACCCCAGCAGTCCTGAAATCGAAGCCACAGCACACTGACACAGAGGCTGACACCTGAGGGGACATATCACTGAGCACAACGTGTCAGCTGATACACGGGAGTGGGAGTACAGAGTGTATTGTATGGCCTGGAGTAGGCATGACTGTCCTGCCCCACATGAATGAGGGATGAACCCTGGACAGTAGGCAGCTGGCTAAGTATGTGTGACACACGTAATATACACACTCCTGGGGCCCAAACATTGTTCCCACCCGCAGCTTGGGTGTGTGCCAGATACCCCAGGCACATGTGGTGGATCAGCTCAGCAATTGGACCACATATCAAAGTAACACGCAGATTACATGTCAGAACACAGGCATTGTGTAAGCAATGGACCCACCCATGATGCCCACCACAGTTAGGGGAACAGATGCTGTCCCCCACCTTGAGTCAAGCAAACTGCAAGGACACAGTACCCAAGTGACACAATTCCCTGACTGTAAGGGCCACACCTGGGTATCAGATGAGGAGTGGGCAGTGCACAATCGAGGGACATGGGTCCTGGACCACATGACTGATGTACTGTGGAAGTTTAACCAGGCCAGAGGAGGGCACATAGCATGGCAGACAAAGTTCACAATGCAGTCATGGACTCACCCCCTCCTTGCTGCTCCCTGGCCTTCAGCTGCCCATCCAGATCAGGGAAGACCACCGCCAGGATCCTGAGCATGTGGGGGTCAGGGTCCGGTGTCCGCCCCTCCTGCGAGGAGGCGACAGCTTCAGCTGGACCCGTGCGATTCTCCGGGTCCAGCCCCGAAGGTCCTGCCACCTCTTCTGGCAGTTGCGGATCCGGCGCTTGTAGACCCCCACGGTTCTCACTGCCCGGACGATGGTCAACCATATCTGCTGCTTCTGGTGGGCATCAACCTGTGAGGATGACAAAGTGAGAATGCCATTACTACACATGCAACATATCCGTGCATTACACAGTTGGATATACATGTCTCAATCACAGGGGCACATGATGTACACAGGCAGTGCAACGATGGCTATGGACAGTATGCCAGCAGTCACTACATGGTATCATTGCCTGGGGAGTAAAACCTTGTTTAAATGCACTGTCACTGCACTATACCTGTTCAGTGCATGTAACTACACACTATGGGGGGTGACAACTACTCAGTGAGCCTGCTAGCCAGTGGCGTGCAGACAGTTAGCCTTGCTAGTCAGACAACATACACATTTAGGAAGGCAGTGGACAGCACACTCACCTGCTCCCCTGCTTTCCCATACAGCTTGCTGTACTGTGGAAGGAGGCTGTCTAGCAGGGCCTGGTTCTCCTCAGTGCTGAAGGCTGGGGCTCTCTCCACAGTACGTGCCATTGCAGGGTCCAGAGGGTGCAGATACAGCAGCAGTGGTGGTGGCAGATGTCGTCCTGGAGCATGTAGTGCAGGCAAGTGAGCTCTCAGGGGAACAGCCAGCATTATATGTGTGCTGCAGAGGCAGTTACTGTCCCATGTGTCCAAAGTGATAGGTCCAAGTCGTTTGCATCTTCTGAATCTGGCCAATCCATGGAATTGCACCACTTACACACGCCCACAGCATCCTTCAAAAGTTCAACTTCATGACACCCATGAATTTGCAACATTGTTGTGGGTGACCAACTGAATTTCCAGCATCAGACTCGCTCAAGATTTGAAAACGCGTCCGTTGCCAGGCCAGGCCATAGCCAATGATTGCTGTTCAACGCATACCCGGGATACAACACGTACCAGCTCACATTGAATGCAATGGCCAATGTGTGCGCACTGATCGGTCCATTGCTGTTCAACGCGTACCCAGGATACAACGCGTACCCGCACACATTGAATGCAATGGGCCGGCCGGGCACACCGATCGGTCCATTGCTGTTCAACGCGTATTGCAAATACAACGCGTACCCGCACACATTGATTGCAATGGGCCGGCCGGGCACACCGATCGGTCCATTGCTGTTCAACGCGTACCCAGGATACAACGCGTACCCGCACACATTGAATGCAATGGGTCGGCCGGGCACACCGATCGGTCCATTGCTGTTCAACGCGTACCCAGGATACAACGCGTACCCGCACACATTGAATGCAATGGGCCGGCCGGGCACACCGATCGGTCCATTGCTGTTCAACGCGTACCCAGGATACAACGCGTACCCGCACACATTGATTGCAATGGGCCGGCCGGGCACACCGATCGGTCCATTGCTGTTCAACGCGTACCCAGGATACAACGCGTACCCGCACACATTGAATGCAATGGCCAATGTGTGCGCACCAATCGGTCCATTGCTGTCCAACGCGTATTGCGAATACAACGCATACCAGCACACATTGAATGCAATGGCCAATGTGTGCGCACCGATCGGTCCATTGCTGTCCAACGCGTCCCTGTACAAGTCACTGGCATATGTCACCATGCCTGTCACAGGTGAACATATGCCAGCCACATATACTTCCCAGGGAGTGAGGGGCACACCTACAACACCACAGCCTGTCCAAACTGTATCCTAAGGCATGTAAGGCTGCATTACCTATTCCGTGTATGGGGGTGAACATGTTGTTCTGTGGGTGTCACTTGGGGGCAGCCACCCCCAGGCTGTGCACGTGTTCATGGGCACAGAATCCTTGGTGTTTCGTGTACATGACCACTGTGATGTGCAACTGTTCATATCTGAGCATGTGGCATGGTCACATTTCACGGTGGTGTATGTGTATGTCATGTCACATACTCCCTAAGTCCCATGTGGGACGGTATGTTTAACCCAGGGTGACCCATTGGCACAATAGTGATGGTCCTCCACAGTCTGTGTGCATGTTGTGTTTACAATGTCTCTGATTTCATGTGCACAATGGGAGACAGTCTCCACATCCACGTTGTTTGTGCATGGACTTTGATGTTGTGCATGTGTGTGTCACAGACGTCCATGTCTGTCCTGCCGAGGCAACAGGGACCACTACCTGTGGGGGTCATGGTTGTTTTGCTGTGGTGTATACATGATACACCATGTCATGCCAGTGTCCATGTGGCAATACAGGGTCCCTGGGAATCTACCTGTCGTTGAGCTGTGATGCCTGGGGCACATCTGTCCTCACATGTCACTGTGGGGTGTGTTTGTAACGTGGCAGCAGGAGATGGGAACTGTGACACGGCCTCATGATATCCAATGGCACAACCTGGGACTTATTGATGCCACTTGTTGAACTGTGATGTTGGATGTTGGCCATGTATGTGCCATACATGTCCTTACGGAACTGCACACATCATGTACTTGTGCCTCATAATGATGTATCATGTGATATTGAGTGTGTACAATGCCACATATGTGGGGTGACTGACAATCTTTCTTTCTTCACCTATGCACTGCAGGGCACCAGCTGTCCATAGACCATTCCCTGACCTGGCAACGATGGTGGAACGTGACAGCATCCGACGGTACCGCTTCACCAGGCAGCTGATTGATGATTTGGCAGTGCGCTTGGCACCACATTTGCAACCTGGCCGGCCGTACCCTACAGCGCTGACCCCCAAGGTGAAGGTGATGGCAGCCCTACACTTCTTTGCCACCGGTACCTTTCAACACACTGTGGCGACTGCTGGTGGGATGTCACAGACCATGTTCAGCCGTGTGTTCCGCGATGTTTTGGAGGCTATGTTGATATACCTGAACCAGTACATCTATTTCCCTACACTCCAACAACTCACTGACGTGAAGAGTGACTTCTATGCCCTGGGGAGGATGCTGCATGTCATTGGCTCCATTGATGGGACACATGTGGCTTTGGTACCACCACAGGCCCAAGAGCAGGCATACAAGAACCGCAAACACTACCACTAGGTCAATGCACTGGTGGTCTGTCTTGCAGATATGAGCATCTCACACGTGTGTGCCCGTTTCCCCGGTTCTGCACACGATGCCTACGTGATGAGGAGTAGTCGCATCCCGAGGATGATGTCACAGATGCGGAACCAGCGTGCCTGGCTTGTTGGTGTGTACTGACTTTGTACCATTGTGTGTGTTCTGCAATGTAGTGTTCCACCCTCTTTTCCAACTCAGCTAATGTGCAATTGTCTGTATGTAGGTGACTCCGGATACCCCAACATGCCGTGGTTGCTGACGCCCCTCAGGAACCATGTGACACCAGCCCAGATGCGCTACAATGAGGCACATGGTCGGACGAGGAGAGTGATTGAGCGGACATTTGGTCTCCTGAAGAGCCGCTTCCGCTGCCTGGACAAGACAGGAGGGGCCCTCCCATATGCCCCAGCAGAGGTGTGCAAGATTGTCATCGTCTGCTGCATGCTACACAACCTGGCAGTGCGGAAGGAGTTGCCTCTCATCCTGGATGACGATGACCAACGTCCGCCACCTGTGGAGGATCCTGGCCTGGACCACGATGCCAGTGATGATGATGATGATGATGGTGATGTCCGCACACAGCTCATCACCAACTTCTTCAGCTGAATGTGAGTATCCAGAGATGTCATGTCAATGATGTGAGTTTGCATGATATGTGTTGGTGGTGCTCTGGTGCTGTTTGAGTGTGTCCATGGGCTACATGACTGTATGAGTGTAGCGATGTGTCCTTACAGGTAGTCTGTACTCCCCAACAGTGTTGACATGCTAACTTGGTTCTGGGTGGGTATCTTGTGACATGTATTGGGCATGAGTATTGCAGTTCTGTCCTGTTCTTCAGTGCTTTTGACTGTGTGTCATTTCTGTCCTTCACAGGGTACTTTCAGAGTCGGTTGGTCAACTGTGATCCCCGACACGTGATTCGACTTCCAGGGTGGTAGCTGTCGTGTCCCTACAGGTGATGTGCGCCACACCCATGGACTTCCTTCCTTCTACACTTGTTGACTGTGTGCCCGCTGCCAGGTGGGATTACCTTGCATCTGTAGTGGTTACGACATGTTGCAAATGTGTAATAAACCTGTGCTTCACTTTGTGATGTGCGTTGTCTGTGGTCACACATTTGACTGACATTTGCTTACTGCACCAGTGGGCTAGTTGACAAAGACTGTGAATAGGTGTTGTGTCTGTGCATTGCACCGTATTTCCTGGCAACATCAGTGTAGGCAATGAGTCAGATGGCCTAGGTGTGTATTTGTTGTGTAGCCCTGGTGGTGTGTCTCCCTCATATGTGTCACGTTGCCATGACTCACATGCCTGTGTTGTACTTGCTGTAGCAGTTAGCATGCACAGTGTAATTTCGCTGGTCATCATCTCCATGACAGAAACCACGTTGGAATCACGACAGAGGCAGGTATGGTGTATTAGTGTGTTTATTGTCATACATGTGTGTGAATAGTGCACAGGATGGTGAGTGCTGTACATTTTGATTGCAATCCAAAGTTCCTAGATGAATTGGAAGTCCTGGTAGCAGGAATGTCCTGTATCAAGTCCACAGTCATCTGAGACATTGGTCCAACTTGTACTCCCCATGTCATGTGTGGGAGTTGTGTTGCAGTCAACAGGGTGAACAGTTTGCGCACAAAGGTGATCATCCAGAACAGGTGTTGGCTTCCTGGGGGTTGTGCATGGCCATCAGCCTCTCAGTTGTCCTTCCTCGGACGACCCCTCTTCTTTGGGGGGGGACCCTCAAGTGCAGGCTGCTGCGGTGCAGGGGACTCTCCGCCAGAGTCATCCTGCCTCCCTGTGGCAGTTGCAGTTGTTTCAGCAGCAGATTTTGTGGGCACACAGGGAGGTGTTGACTGGTTGCTGCTCATCTGGCGGAGGCATTGTAATATGTCCCTATGCACCGCCGTCATCTCTTGCAGTGTGTCCCACTTGGACTCCACGCGGGACATGTGTGAGTCCAAGCGGGCATGATGGGCAGCCTGCTGCTGTTTAATGTCCCTGAGGAGCCCCACTACCTGGCTGAGCTCTCCGGTGCTGGACTGGTACGCATCGGCTATGCGTGCCAGTTGTGGGTCATCATGCAGTCCAGACCCTCTGCGAGCAGCGACCCACGTCTCCCACCCCTCCCACCACCCCTGGCGACACGTGCAGTACCTGAGGTGGCACGCACAGGTGACCCTGGGCCCCCTTGGGGGTTGTTGGTGGTGTTGGTGTCCATGGCCCCACGTTGGTCCAGGGTCCCTGTGCTGGTGGTGGTGGTGCTCCTTGGTCTGTCCATGTCGGCAGGGGTGGTATGTGTGTTGACAGTCGTTGGAGGGGTGGGTGCAGGGGGTGCAGCTGGTGGTCCTGCTGGTGCTGCATGATGACTTGCTCCGGAGGTGCCAGGTGGGTCTTCTTCATCCGAGGAGGGCAGAGGCTGTTCCACACCAGTGAGCTCCGTATCCTCTTGAGCCTGGGACGGGGACTCCTCAGCGTCTGCTGCTGTGTCCCCATCATCACCTGTTTTTGGGAGACACACACAATGTATGTTATGTTTCTGCAGGCATCAATGGTTGACACACCTGACAGTTGTGACTGTGCCTCTGGATGCGGGCCTGTACATTGCATTGTCCTAAGTTGTCACAGTCAGGGGTTGATATTGGTGTAGCACATTGTCCTGCATAATTTGGGCATTTCTATGTGAATGTTGGGGTGTGTACATGGTCTGCATTGGTTGTATTTGGTTGACATCCGGCCCTCCTTCCCACCCAGCCAGATATTCCACCATGGAACGTGCTTCCATTGCAGGGAGTGCAAGTTGTCTTTCAGGATGTCAGTCAGTGGTGTCCTGCTGTTGGTTGGTGCACAGTTGCCAGCAGGGCCTTGTGCTCCCCACAGCAGTAGCCAGTGTCAGCCATCTTGTCAGTTGTTTTCCACTCCCTGTGATGTGCGCATGGTTCAGGGTGGTGTTGATGGGACAGTTGTGGGGTGACCAATATCTGTGACTACCACTCCCATCATGCTATTGCCTCCACCCCACTTCCCAGCATGCCCATACATACTTGCTTTTGGGTGGACTTCACTGTGTGTGAGTGTGAGAGCAATGGCAAGATGGCTGACAGTGGAGTCCTGCTGTTAGTTGGTGGCCAGTTCCCAGCATGGCCTTGTGCTCCCCACAACAGAGCAGCAGTGTCAGACATCTTTGATGAGGCTTTCCACTCTCTGTGGGGTGTGCATGCTTGAGTGTGAGCTTGCTGGGCCATGTGGGTGGGGGATGTTGAGCTGTGACTACCACTCCCATCATGCTATTGCCTCCACCCCACTTCCCAGCATGCCCATACTTACTTGCTTTTGGGTGGACTTCACTGTGTGTGAGTGTGAGAGCAATGGCAAGATGGCTGACAGTGGTGTCCTGCTGTTAGTTGGTGGCCAGTTCCCAGCATGGCCTTGTGCTCCCCACAACAGAGCAGCAGTGTCAGACATCTTTGATGGGGCTTTCCACTCTCTGTGGGGTGTGCATGCTTGAGTGTGAGCTTTCTGGGCCATGTGGGTGGGGGATGTTGAGCTGTGACTACCACTCCCATCATGCTATTGCCTCCACCCCACTTCCCAGCATGCCCATACTTACTTGCTTTTGGGTGGACTTCACTGTGTGTGAGTGTGAGAGCAATGGCAAGATGGCTGACAGTGGTGTCCTGCTGTTAGTTGGTGGCCAGTTCCCAGCATGGCCTTGTGCTCCCCACAACAGATCACCAGTGTCAGACATCTTTGATGGGGCTTTCCACTCTCTGTGGGGTGTGCATGCTTGAGTGTGAGCTTGCTGGGCCATGTGGGTGGGGGATGTTGAGCTGTGACTACCACTCCCATCATGCTATTGCCTCCACCCCCCCTTCCCAGCATGCCCATGCTTCCTTCCCTTTGGCTCTGCTTCCCTGAGGAGTTGTGTGCCTGTGCTGACAAGATGGCTGACAGTGTTATCCTGGGGTTTGTTTTGCTACAAGTCCCATGTGTGTCCCTGTGCTTCACTCAGCATGACCCAGGGTTGTGGTTCTTTGTGGGATATTTGATTGGAGTGTGAGGCAATGCATTCTCCCAGGTGAGTTATGTGGAGTTTGTGTTAGGGGTGTGTGTGAGAAATGCTGCTGGTAACTATGGTCAGGGCTGTGAGTCCTCCTTCCCACCCAGCCAGATATCCCACCATGGAACGTGCTTCCATTGCAGAGAGTGCAAGTTGTCTTTCAGGATGTCAGTCAGTGGTGTCCTGCTGTTGGTTGGTGCACAGTTGCCAGCAGGGCCTTGTGCTCCCCACAGCAGTAGCCAGTGTCAGCCATCTTGTCAGTTGTTTTCCACTCCCTGTGATGTGCGCATGGTTCAGGGTGGTGTTGATGGGACAGTTGTGGGGGTGAGCAATATCTGTGACTACCACTCCCATCATGCTATTGCCTCCACCCCATTTCCCAGCATGCCCATACTTACTTGCTTTTGGGTGGACTTCACTGTGTGTGAGTGTGAGAGCAATGGCAAGATGTCAGTCAGTGGTGTCCTGATGTTGGTTGGTGCACAGTTGCCAGCAGGACCTTGTGCTCCCCACAGCAGTAGCCAGTGTCAGCCATCTTGTCAGTTGTTTTCCACTCCCTGTGATGTGAGCATGGTTCATGGTGTAGTTGATGTGCGCATTGTGAGGGTGGGCAATATCTGTGACTACGACTCCCATGATGCTATTGGCTACACTGACTTGCCCAGCATGCACAGAATTCCTTCCTTTCAGTGGGCTTCACTGTGTGGTGGTGTTGTAGTGGTGGCTACATGTCTGGATGTGTTTGTTAGTTATATTTGTGCCACTGCCCAGCTGTAGTTGTAGTTGTGTTTGTACATGTGATGACACAGTTACATGTCACTATGAGATGGCCTGTGTTGTGTTTATCTGACTGACATACACATTTTGGGATGATTCTGTTCTGGTTGCTGTGTATTTGCTAAGGGTGCATGGTTTGACTCTCCCTTGACAGTGATGTGTGTGTATTGTGGCACAATATTGTGTACATTTGTTGTGTACTCACCAGGCTCTGGGATGTTTTCTAGTCCATATACGCTCACTGGTGGTAGGATGGCCCGCACCTTCTCCTCCCAGGGCCTGAGGTATACTGGCTTGGCAGGAGGGCCACTGCCGGTGTGTTGGCTCAAGAGGTAGTCCTTCTTCAACAGCTCCCTGACCCTCCTGCGCACGTCATACCACCTGTTCTGGATGTCTATCTTTGTGCGCAAACATGGTGATTGTGCGTTCACCCTGTCGACGATCCTCTCCCACATCTTGGTTTTCTGCGACATGGGTGTCTGTTGGACCAGTGTACCAAACAGCTGTGGCTCTACCCTGAGGATCTCATCTACCAGGACTTCCAATTCACTATCTAGGAACTTATGATTGTTCTTTGGGGGCATGGTGATGGGTGGTGATGGTGAGTGATGTGTGTGTTGGTGTGCAGATGAAGGTGTGTGAGTGTGTGTTTTGCTGGGTGTATGTGAGGTTGCTATTTGTTGGGGTGCTGATGGTGTGTGGCTTGTGTGATGGATGAGCTGTGGGTGTGTGGTTGCTGTCTGTTGAGTGCTGGCAGGTAATTTGAATTTGCAAAGGATCATGGTAGGGATTTGTGTCCTTTATATGGGTGGAGTTGTGGGTGTGTCTTTGTTCCCTGCCCCCCCAGTATTTATTGGCTTTGTAATTGCTTGTTTGGCCTTTTTTTGTGTATTTTCCCTTTGTACTTTTTGTGCATGTAGGAGACGTTCTTGTGAACGAGTCGGACCCTGCAGTTGTCTCGTACGGGCTTCTCCGATTCGTTCACGCTGTGTTTGTGCTGTTTTCTATGCTGCGTACGCGTCGGTCGCGGTGTTTTGGGTTGCTTCGGCTCGCAGTTTTGTATGCGTGTCGGTTGTACGGCTTGGGCTCCGTGCGACTCGGTCGTGTTTTCCACGCGTTGCATCGTACTTGGCGGGTAGGAGTTCGCGGGTACGTTTCGTTCGGGATTGTTCCGGGTGCGTGTTGGTCGGTTCGATTCGCGTGTTTTTCCGGACCGATTGCTGTTTTCCGCGCGGCTCGGTCGTTCGGCTTGTGTTCCGTTCGAGTCGGTCGGGTTTTGCACGCTTCTCATCGTACTTTGCGGGTCGGGCTGCACCGGTACGTGTCGGTCGGAATTAATTCAGGCTCCGAGTCGGTCGGTACGTTTTCCGGCCCGAATCGGAATCGACCCCATAGACTTTGAGCAAGCCATGAGTCAAACCATTCTAAAAATATACCCCCACACAGCCATAACAGGCTGTTATTATCATTTCAATCAAGGTATATGGAGACACCTCAAAAAATCTTCACTAAGGCCCCGATAACAAAACTGGCGGTCTGAAGACCGCCAGACTCACGAGGTCGTGGCGATGGCAGTACAGCCACCGCCGCACCAGTGGTCTGACCGCCCTATTAGGACTTCGGCAGTCAGACCACCATTGCACCGCCAAAAGTCCTAATCAAGCCCTAAGTGTAGAATAACTCTATAAACAGCCAATTTGCATTAGAAAACTAATAAACGATAGCACTAGCCTATGTCCCTGTCACTATAATTTACAAATTGAAAGTCCTTTCTACCAACAAAATGAAGACAAACTTAGGGGCATATTTACAAGCCCCTATCGCCAGGGGAACGTCACTTTTGACGGCGTTCCTGTGGCGATAGGGGCTTCGCCTTATTTACAAGGCAGCGTTAAGCCACTTAACGTGGCTTAACACTGCCTTGTAAATAAGGCCTCCTCTCACGCTATGCTTAGCGTGAAAGGGGAGGGCCATGGGTGTTGCTGTGGGCGTTCCACTGCAACACCCATTGATTCTGACGCTGCCCTCTATTTACAAGGGAGGTGTAAATAGGAGGCAGCGCCAGAATTAGGACCAGGGAAAACCTGGTCTTACCCTGGCACAACGAGGAGAAATGTTACATTTCTCCTTGTTTTTGCTGTTTTCATGTGTGCTGCGTTGTGCAGCACACAAGGCCAATGATTGTTTATGTATAGGAAGGTCCCCCTTCCTGCACATAAACAATCATTTTAAAAATGCTGTTTTGCAACTTCTATGTGTGCTGCATGAAGCAGCACACATAGAAGTTGCAAAGCGGCATTTAAAGATTGCATATGTGCAGGAAGGGGGACCTTCCTACACAAACAATCTACCCCTGCACGAAGACACCCTTGCATAATGGTGCAAGGGTGCCTGTGTTGGCGCTAGGCTGCCAAGATTAGCGCCAGCGCAGGGGGAAACGCAGGGCTGCACCTTATTCTTGTAAATATGGTGCAGCCCTGCATTTCTGAAGTGGCGGAGTGAGGCGTTAAGCCAGGAAGGCTAACGGCTCGTTCCGCCACTTCCCTTGTACCTATGCCCCTTAGTCCCTTAATGTTACTATTTCAAAGACACTTGGGTTGGCAGACTGCATCACTCCGGACACAGACGCCAACCCAAATTCCTAATACCATAGTGGAATGTCTATGACAGCACCTAGGCACAGGAAGCCAAATCAAACAACACAGTGGAAGGATAACACAATGCCTTCCAATCCACACTAGGCAGAACTCAACCTACAATAAGCAAATTCATAGAAAAATTACAAAAAGAGAAAAGCTGCCAACAACTATGAATGGACCAATCCGTTAGCCAAATTGGCCCTAAAGTTAGCAAACAAACCAAAAGAATGTACGATATGCTACAATTTAAAGTTAAACTCTACATAAACAACAAAGGAGTAGAGTACTTAGAAATGATTGCCAAGAGCATATGATAAAACAAATGTCAACCTGCGAAAGTGCTCAAAAAGTATGATCAACTCTAAACAGGCATACAAAATCTATTTTAAAAAAAATATATATATATATAATATTTTATTACATCAGTAAAACAATTATTTGAAATTACAATGTTAATAAAGACTGATATATTGAAAATATATCTAAATTATTTTAAAAAAATAACTATCATCAAACAAAATAAATAAAATAAAACTCAATCCATCTCATAAAATAATTACTACACATAATCCCAAAGATTCCACGTAACAATCACATACATTTGACATAAGCAATATAATATCACATTTCCCACCCAAAATAAATGAATAAATAAAACTTACTGTTCTGTAGCTACAGATCTTTCTCGGTCTCCACCTTTTAAAAATTAGCAATCCAGCAAAGAAAGAGATATATTAATCTAAAAAAAAATGCTAAAACATAATGAATCCAAAGTATCTAGGTTCAATAAAAGAACAGAAAAAGTGTTTTAAAACAAGAACTGCTCCAGGAAACCTGAAAAAAAGGAAATCAAAGTAAAAATCATTGGTTTACTATAAACCAAAACTGATTTCCTTTTTAATAAAAAGAAAACTTCAAATGCCCATAGAACCCATTCATAGACAAAAACCTGTAAAGTAAATATAACGCCCAGCCGCAAAATGCATTACATTCCCAAAAAGTATGGATACATAACAGTTAATCATCAAAATATAACTACCCTCACACCATTTAACATAGCATAGTAATACATTACTAAAACAATGTAGAAAAACGCAAAATGACAAACTAGTGTAAAACACTGACAGCAATCATCTAAATATACCAAAAACCCACGGACAACACTATAAATACCTTTTCAACCTCCCTCCTAAATCCTCCCTACCCTCAGATCCCTTAAACAATCCTTAAAAAGTGACTAACCTGTTCCGACGAAAAGCAGCACCTAAAAACAACCTGGTTCTGGGGAAATAGACTAAAAATAACACAAATAGATTACAAAATAGAAGGTAGCGGTAAACAAAATGCCAGTAAAATGAAACTTAAAGAACAAGAATATCTCCCTATACAAATGAATGGGAAATATTCTAAAGGTGTTGAATACAAGTTTTTTTTTTTTTATAAAATTACTAAAAATTAAAAGATATTAAACAATGATATCAAAAATCAAGAAGAAATTGTAGTTTAATAACAATAGTATGAAATATATACAAATATTTAGTATGTACTCATAAAAACTATGTTAATATTATTTTTGAAAATATATTTATAGAAAAGGCTTAGAAATCTTGAAAAGTTGAAAATCTTCAACATACATAAATATGATTTACCTGATTTTTTATTACTAAAAAATAATGAAACAATGTTTTATTTACTTAAATGTACATATTTTTTAGTTACTTGAAGTATATATGATTCAAAATGTAACACTATAGAACAATTGAAAATTGGAAATAAAATCAAAATAGAAAAATGTATGACATGTTTTTACTATACAAAATTTGGGGAAGGTGTTGGATGCTAAAGGGGTGACATTTACTATCCCTCCTCCAATCTAAATGAATTTGGGAAGGTGTTCAACACTAAAGAGGTGACATTTACTATTCCCACTTCAATCTAAACCATTTTGGGGAAGGTGTTGGACACTAAAGGGGTGACATTTATTATTCACACTCCAATGTAAACCACTTCAGGGAAGGTGTTGGACACTAAAGGGGTGACAATTACTATCCCACTCCAATCTAACCATGCTGGGGAAAGGTGTTGGGTACTTAAATGGTGATATTAACTATTCCCACTCCAATCCAACCATATTCGGGGAAGGTGTTGGACACTAAAGGGGTGACATTTACTATTCCCACTCCAATCTAACCATCTTGGGGAAGGTGTTGGACACTAAAGGGGTGACATTTACTATTCCCTCTCCAATCTAAACCAATTCAAGGAAGGTGTTGGACACTAAAGAGGTGACTTTTACTATTCACACTCCAATCTAAAACAATTCGGGGAATGTGTTGGATACTAAAGGGGTGACATTTTCTATTTGAACTCCAATCTAAACCAATTCGGGGAAGTTGTTGGACACTAAAGGGGTGACATTTACCATTCCCACTTCAATCTAATCAAATTTGGGGAAGGTGCTGGGCACTAATGTGGTGACATTTACTATTCCTACTCCGATCTAACATATTTGTGGAAGGTTTTGGACACTAAAGGGGTTAAATTCTCTATTCCTACCCCCAATCTAAACTAATTTGGGGAAGATGTTGAACACTAAAGGGGTGAAATTTACTATTCCTACCCCCAATCTAAACTAATTTGGGGAAGATATTGAACACTAAAGGGGCAACAATTACTATTTCCACTCCAATCTAAAGCAATTAACAGAAGGTGTTGTACATTAAAGGGGTGATAATTACTATTCCTACCCCAATCCAACCATTTCGGGGGAAGGTGACACTTTCTATCCCCACTTCATTCTAACTATATAGGGGAAGGTGTTGGACACTAAAGGGGTGACATTGGCTATTCCCACTCCATCCTAACCATATTGGGGGAAGGGGTTGGACACTAAAGGGGTAACATTTGCTATTCCTACTCAAATCTAAACCAATTCAGGGAAGGTGTTGGAAACTACAGGTGTCACAAATACTATTCCCACTCCAATCCAACCTTATTGGGGGAAGGTGTTGGACACTGAGGGGCCGATTCCGATCTCGGTCGGAGGCGCACCCAATACCATTCGGTCGGGAAAAAAGCCATGCGAATGCCTGTTTCCCAACCGATCCGTACATCATTCCGAACGAGTAAGTACGATGCGCACAACAGCATAGAATCCGGCCGAGTCGTACTCACCCAATCCAGGTCCTGTTCTCCGACCGAGGCGAATCCGGAAACGCAGAATCGAGTCGCACGGAAGGGAAAATGCAGCCCCGTCCGGCCGAACAAGTACGATGCGCTTTCCGTACGCGCCGAACCCGTCGCTACGCACGGCACGTCAAAGCATCCGGGAGAGGCGCACATAAGCTCCGATTCGCGCCACAACACGATCCACGGCTACGAGGCGAACACGCCAGCGACGAGGACGAAGCGACGAGAAAGACGAACGACACGAACCAACCATGAATCCCTTCGTCCCGATCATACCAATATTCTACATTTACTACCGGAACAGGCACGGACGCGTACGGCGCAGAAGGTAAGTCAGACACCAATCACAAAACACATACAACACGTACACGACACATCACACACACACACAGAGGGATGCAGAATTTACTTACACCAGCAACAGCGGCACCATAGGGGCGGGATGCCCATCACCAATGCCACATATGCACACAGGGGCCTGAATGCGCACCACCACCACCACCCCTACCCAGGGGGGGCCGGATGCCAACCACCACTACCACCCTTAGCCAGGGGGGTGACAGATGCCTACCACTACTACCACCCTTAGCCAGGGGGGTGCCGGATGCCCACCACCACTACCACCCTCACCCAGGGGGGCTGGATGCCTACCACTACTACCACCCTTAGCCAGGGGGTGCCAGATGCCTACCACTACTACCACCCTTAGCCAGGGGGTGCCAGATGCCTACCACCACTACCACCCTTACCCAGGGGGCTTGATGCCTACCACTACTACCACCCTTAGCCAGGGGGCTGGATGCCTACCACTACTACCACCCTTAGCCAGGGGGTGCCAGATGCCTACCACTACTACCACCCTTAGCCAGGGGGCTGGATGCCTACCACTACTACCACCCTTAGCCAGGGGGTGCCAGATGCCTACCACTACTACCACCCTTAGCCAGGGGGTGCCGGATGCCCACCACCACTACCACCCTCACCCAGGGGGCTGGATGCCTACCACTACTACCACCATTAGCCAGGGGGTGCCGGATGCCCACCACCACTACCACCCTCACCCAGGGGGCTGGATGCCTACCACTACTACCACCCTTAGCCAGGGGGGTGCCAGATGCCTACCACTACTACCACCCTTAGCCAGGGGGGTGCCAGATGCCTACCACCACTATCACCCTTACCCAGGGGGCTGGATGCCTACCACTACTACCACCCTTAGCCAGGGGGCTGGATGCCTACCACTACTACCACCCTTATCCAGGGGGTGCCGGATGCCCACCACCACTACCACCCTCACCCAGGGGGCTGGATGCCTACCACTACTACCACCCTTAGCCAGGGGGTGCCAGATGCCTACCACCACTACCACCCTTACCCAGGGGGGCTGGATGCCTACCACTACTACCACCCTTAGCCATGGGGGTGCCAGATGCCTACCACTACTACCACCCTTACCCAGGGGGCTGGATGCCTGTCACAACTACCACCTCTACCCATGGGGGCTGGATGCCTACCACCAACACCACCCCCACTCATAGGATGGACAATGCATGACACAACCAGCACACCACAACCTAGGGAATGCAAGAAAAGACATCCCCCCAACACCATGACAAGCGTGTGTAGACTGTGTCAAATGCCTACAACACTGAACATGACTTTGAACATACAATGTGACCCCCTATCACATGTGCCACACATATATGTGTGTGGCCCCCACAATGCAAGCAGGCCATGACCATTGTGGCAATGGGGTCCAAAACCCCATCATCACAGTGACCAAAATGTAAGTGTGGGGTCCATAGCTGAAGCACATTTTGAACAGTGTGGCAATGGGGTCCAAACCCCCATCATCACAGTGACCAAAAGGTAACTGTGGGGTCCATAGCTGAAGCACATTTTGAACAGTGTGGCAATGGGGTCCAAACCCCCATCATCACAGTGACCAAAATGTAAGTGTTGACAAAGAAAAAGCTGCAACTGCCAAACTGCATGGATGATTCCTGGTCACAGAACGTAAAACACATCAGTGGCAAAGTAGTGCATGTGTCCCATTGCAACATAAATTGGGGGAGGCAAATAATGCAGTGCAAATAAGACATACCTTTGGCCATGTGCAGACAAACAACACCCATGGGGGCTGACACTGTCAACATTCATCAATGACACAATGACAGAAGTGACCATCAGAATGCAGACCCACATATTTGCACCAATGGGCACACAAATGCAGATACCCTGTGGAGACTGTAGATGTGAGTTGAACAGATACCATACCATGGCAGCAATGGGACACACAAACTATGATCATTGTGCTGACCGATGACCTAGGAGTCCCAGGGACAGCAGGGGAAACCCACCAAACTACATACAGCCAATGGCACACACAAGATATGCCAATGCAGTGGTGCAGATGCACAAACACAAACAGGCAGACCCACACTGCACATCATACACAACAGGTGAGGGGGGTGCCAGTGTCCCCAGGCAACCACACAACACATGAGGAGGCCTGAATACCAATCATACAGATGTGCATACAGTGCCACACAAAGGTAACTCATGGATCCAAATCCCCTATGTGGGCAAGCAGGCATTGTCAGATGAGAGGGAGCACAAATCACACATGTCACACAGGCACGTAGGAACAGCAACTGACACAGCAAGACACAGACACACCACAGCACTACCCCAAGGGCCCCCACAATGTGGTGACCCTGGGCTGCATTACAATCCCACTGTGATGACAAAGCTAAATGTCGTTCACACTGTGAACCACAGTCAAGTGTCCTGAGCAACAAACTACCATCACACCTACACAAGCACAAATCAATCAGCACGGCCAGTAAGCCAAGGCCAACATGGAGGCAGGGGCCTAGCCGGGCAACAACTCTCATCTGCACACACTCAACACCACACACCTCGACCTCCAACAATGTGCAGCAGTGAAGCACACATGCACTGGTGACATTGCACATGCACCCATGACTATTCCAGGGTGGTGGGTGGGAACCAAGGTGCAGAAACACATCACACATGGCCACTCAACAAGACTCCTGAATGTCTGACACACTGCACACTACGCTGTACATGGACATGACGGCAATACCACACCAACCAATGGGATCCCAGCCACAGTCACACACCAATGAAGAAGCCAAGGTCACCCACAAAGAACACACATAGACAACAACCAACATTGCAGCCCGGACCCTGAGGAGTGCCAGCATTCACACACACAACGTGTCACAATCACTGAAAGATAACACAAACTGGAAATCACATGACAGGGGCAAACAACAAGTGCCAAGGGGAAACCTGACTGTGACCCATCTGCGTCTGCACACAAACTCAGCCCTGACAGCAAACACACCTATGGGTGACACCCTGATGACCAGTAATGTGCCATGCACCCACATCACAGAGAACCCAGGGAGAAGACTTTGGGGGAACATAGGTCAACTCAGCAAGCATCACAAACAGGTACAACACTAGGGATCACAGCATGCACAGCTAAACGGAAGTGAACACACAGACATGCTCATACAACACACACCTTGGGCGCAGGCAATGTCACAGGAGTACACACTGCCATGAGGGGACTCCACTCCTGTGTGAGGAAAGCTGTGCCATATGTTGCCTCAGTAGGGCCCCATCATGTCAGCTGAGCACTTGGTCACACAATCAACAATTAGCACCAAATGAAGGCTCCTGTCACATCAGCCTGGTCATGGAAGTGCCAACTAAATCATCAGCACAGATCCAACACACTTGTATAGCAATGTTGCACTGACAACACAGATGAGTCCTTCCCCATTGATGCCCAAACCTGCATGTCCAGTGGAGATAGCCACACGGTCAGGGAAGTAGACGAATTGAACAATGGCAGGCACAACAGATGTGCAGGGGTGGAAGCCACAGATGTGAAATTGCTAATGTAAGTAGGAAATCCCATTGCCAAATACTGAACACATGACACCCTCAGATGCTGCTATGGATGACATGGATACACCACAGGATAGGACACATTCCCCCTGGACCACATGGGTTCCTGCACAGTAACACTTCATTATCATGAGACCAAATATCACCATCACTGCAGCAAGGGCATGGTTAGCATCATCAACAACATGTACATCAGAAGCATAAGCACTAGAGAACAGAAAGTTGCTTTATTCAGCATATGTGTGTATTGAAAAGTGAAAGTCCAGAAAAAACACAAAGGCCAATGGCCAGTCCATTGTCAAAGTCCAAACAGGGTGACAGTGGCAGATGTCACCCTACGCATGCCTGCACTGCACAAAACCAGGGACAATCCACTAGGAGGGGCAACCGGGGGGCAGGCCAGGCACCGCAGGGACAGGATCAGGGCTCACCAGGAGGAAGCAGGGAAGGGGTGGTGGGTGCTGGCGAGCCACTGACAACTGCAGTGGAGGTGTCTGACATGGTGTGTGCCGGCACAACTGGGGGCATGACTCAGATGTTGTGGGTGCCGGCACGACTGCAGTGGACCCTGCAGATGGAGTGGACAGGTCCGCCACTGCAGTGCCCAAGTCAGACAGGGTGGTAGTGGACTCCACTGCAGTGCCTACCACCAGGGGAGGAGAATGGGGAACAGGCAAGGTGGGCTGGACAGAGGGGAGGATACCCTCACCACATCAGTGGCACAGACAAGCGCAGCGGGGGGTGTGGTGCCGGGAGAGCAAGTGGCAGGGGGAGAAGGCCGGATCCTCTTGGGGATGGTATACCTGTGGGTGGGGGAACCTGGGGCAGGGTGTGGTGGGGGCACCTGTGGAGTGGGGGCCTGAGGGATGGAGGAAGGAGACCTGGTGCCTGAGCTGCAGGGCGGCGGCGGGGTCTTGCTCTTACGACTCCAGGGGGACTTGCGGGTGGGGGCCTCAGTCTGTCTGCGCCTGGGGGAGGCTGTCCGGGGGCGAGGGGCACTCTGCTCCATGTGGGTGGGCTTCCTCTTCCCCCTGAATGCTGTATCAGCTGGATCGGAGGGGAAGAGGCCGAGGTCACTGAGGAAGAGCCGCTGGGTCTTTGGGGTTGCAGGTGAAGCAAGGGAGGGTGCTTTGGAGGGAGAGGCAACTGAGGACTGTGCAGTGCTCGTGGATGCGTGTGTGTGTTCCAGGGCCCCATCCCCTGTGAGTCTGGTTTCAGTCCCCTGACTGTGCGTGCATGTGCGTTTTGTTTGTGGCGTGTGTGTCTGTGTGCTGGACGTGTGTGTGCTGGTGTGTGCCTGTGCCGGTGTGTGTGTGCTTGGGACGGGTAAGGTGCTGGGGAGTGTGGATGGAGTAGAGGCAGGAGGGGTGAGGGACTGTCTGAGGAGGGACACTGCTGCCGTCAGGGAGGAGTCCATGGACCTATTGCCCCTCTGTAGGTCAGACATGCCCGATGAGATGCCCTCCATGAACGACACCAGCTGAGTCAACAGAGCGGTGTGCGCATGGAGGACACTCAGCATGGCTGTCTGCCCTACATGGAGCTGGCGAAGGAGGTACACAGACTCCTCACTCAGGGCAGCAGGGGACACAGGGGCAGGGGGTGCAGTGCCTGGCCCAAAGGAGACACACTCCCGAACATGGGAGCCTCCACGGACCTGGGGAATGGGAGCCGATGGGAGGGTGGTGGTGGTGCTGGTGGTGGCGGGGACAGCAACACTAGCTGGGGTGTGGTGGCTGCTGACACCCGCCTCCATAAGGGAGTCATCGTCCGAGTTGCTCTGGTCCTCAGCTGAGGTGGATGGTGCTGAGGACTCCTCGGTGTGGCTCCCCTCGCCCTCCGTGCCACTGGGTCCCTCCGACCACTCCTCGGCTGCTGACCCAGTCTGGCTCTCCGGCTCCTCCTGGTCCGTGGAGCTGTCCCCTTCCGTGGCCGTGGATGTATCTGCAAACAATGGGGAAACAGACAGACATCAGTCACCTGCACCAAACGCACACACCACTGTGAGCACAGCACATTACAGAGCAAGCCCTGACATCATTAGTTGAACATTGCTAAAAGTGCCCTAACTGAACAGGAGAAGCCAATTGTCAGTCTGATGCCAACCATGGCACTCACATCCCACATGGCCTTGCACCCATCTGTCTGGTGTCTGTTGGATAGCAACACCCCAGTGTGGACACATGCACCACCTACACAGTAGTTGGACAGTGCAGAGGACACGGTGTAGCATGTGGACATGCACACATCACAACTCTTGCCACTGAGTCAGTACAGGTTTCCGGATGAAAGGGATGCCCAGAGTCAAATAGGAAATGCATGTGATGCATACCAGCGACAGACACCATGATGCACCCATGTCCTGATAGCCATCGCCACAATGGTGTGCATGTAGCACATGTCACTCCCCTGCAGGATCACCAATAAGTAGACACATGCCATGGCGGAGGCATGACTGCTAAGTCATACATCACTGTCTCAGTGATGTATGACTTGGCAGCCAGACAACAACACTCTGCACTGTGTCACAATAGTAGGTCATGGGGAATGCAAGTCCTGGAGCTGCACAAGTGCACATGTACATCCCCCACACAACACATCATCTTGACCCTCATCTGTCCAGGTCATACCGATTGGACATATGGGAGACCTGTGACACTACCCTCTGAACCTGAGCCCCTCACAATCTGCTGTGAATGGGAAACAGCTGCCTGAACTTCACATTCGCATACCCCAGTCTGCACGGGCAGCTGATCAAACACCTATGTGACACACAAGTATCGTCTCCTATGGTCACATCTCCAGTGGCATGCTGAGCCCCTACCGAGAAACACCCCAGCAGTCCTGGCAACAAATCCACAGGACACTGACACAGAGGCAGACACCTGAGGGGTCAAATCACTGCGCACAATGTGTCAGCTGATACACGGGAGTGGGAGTACAGAGTGCATTGCATGGCCTGGAGTAGGCATGACTGTCCTGCCCCACATGAATGAGGGATGAGCCCTGGACAGTGGATAGCTGGCTATGTATGTGTGACACACGTAATCTGCACACTCCTGGGGCCCAAACATTGTTCCCACCCGCTGCATGGGTGTGTGCCAGATACCCCAGGCACATGTGGTGGCTCAGCTCAGCAAGTGGACCGCATATCAAAGCAACACGCAGATTACATGTCCGAACACAGGCGTTGTGTGAACAATGGACCCACCCATGATGCCCACAACAGAGTTAGGGAAACAGATGCTGTCCCCCACCTTTAGTGAAGCAAACTGCAAGGACACAGTCCCAAGTGACACAATTCCCTGAATGTAAGGGCCACACCTGGGTATCAGATGAGGAGTGGGCAGTGCACAATAGAGGGACATGGCTCCTGGACAACATGACTGCTGTACTGTGGCAGTTTAACCAGGCCATAGGAGGGCACATAGCATGTAATACAGAGTTCACAGTGCAGTCTTTGACTCACCCCCTCCTTGCTGCTGTCTGGCCTTCAGCTGCCCATCCAGGTCTGGAAACACCACCGCCAGGATCTGGAGCATGTGGGGGTCAGGGTCCGTGTTCCGCCCCTCCTGCGAGGAGGCGACAGCTTCAGCTGGACCCGTGCAATCCTCCGGGTCCAGCCCCGAAGGTCCTGCCACCTCTTCTGGCAGTTGCGGATCCGGGGCTTGTAGACCCCCATGGACCGGACAGCCCGGACGATGTCCTTCCAGATCTCCTGCTTCCGATGGGCATTAACCTGTCAGGATGACAAAGTGAAAAGGCCATTACTACACATGCAACATATCCGTGCATGACACAGTTGTATATACATGTCTCAATCACAGGGGCACATGATGTACACAGGCAGTGCAACGCTGCCCATGGACAGTCTGCCAGAAGTCACTACATGGTATCATTGCATGGGAAGTAAAACCTTGTTCAAATGCACAGTCACTGCACCATACCTGTTCAGTGCATGTCACTACACACTATGGGGGGTGACAACTACTCAGTGAGCCTGCTAGCCAGTGGCGTGCAGACTTTCAGCCTTGCTAGTCAGACAAAATGCACATTCAGAAAGGCAGTGCACAGAACACTCACCTGCTCCCCTGGTGTCCCATACAGCTTGCTGTACTGTGGAAGTAGGCTGTCCAGCAGGGCCTGGTTCTCCTCAAGGCTGAAGGCTGGGGCTCTCTCCACAGTACGTGCCATTGCAGGGTCCAGAGGGGGCAGAGACAGCAGCAGTGCAGTGGCAGATGTCGTCCTGGAGCATGTAGTGCAGGCAAGTGGGCTCTCAGGGGAACAGCCAGCAATATATATGTGCTGGAGAGGCAGATACTGTCCCATGTGTCCAAAGTGATAGGTCCAAGTCGTTTGCATCTTCTGAATCTGGCCAATCCATGGAATAGCAGCACCAATACACGCCCACAGCATCCTTCAAATCTTCAACTTCATGACATACATGATTTTGCAACATTGTTGTGGGTGACCAACTGAATTTCCAGCAACCGACTCGTTAGAATTTCGAAAACGCGTCCGTTGTCAGGCTAGGCCATTGTCAATGGGTGCGCACCGATCGGTCCATTGCTGTTCAACGCGTACAGGGGTACAACGCGTACCCGCACACATTGAATGCAATGGGCCGGCCGGGGGCACCGATCGGTCCATTGCTGTTCAACGCGTACAGGGTACAACGCGTACCCGCACACATTGAATGCAATGGGCCGGCCGGGGCACCGATCGGTCCATTGCGGTACAACGCGTACAGGGGTACAACGCGTACCCGCACACATTGAATGCAATGGGCCGGCTGGGGGCACCGATCGGTCCATTGCGGTACAACGTGTACAGGGGTACAACGCGTACCCGCACACATTGAATGCAATGGGCCGGCCGGGGGCACCGATCGGTCCATTGCGGTACAACGCGTACAGGGGTACAACGCGTACCCGCACACATTGAATGCAATGGGCCGGCCGGGGCACCGATCGGTCCATTGCGGTACAACGCGTACAGGGGTACAACGCGTACCCGACACATTGAATGCAATGGGCCGGCCGGGGCACCGATCGGTCCATTGCGGTATCAACGCGTACAGGGGTACAACGCGTACTCGCACACATTGAATGCAATGGGCCGGCCGGGGGCACCGATTGGTCCATTGCTGATCAACGCGTACAGGGGTACAACGCGTACCCGCACACATTGAATGCAATGGGCCGTCCGGGGGCACCGATCGGTCCATTGCTGATCAACGCATCCCTGTACAAGTGACTGGCATATGTCACCATGCCTGTCTCAGATGAACATATGCCAGCCACAGATAGCTCCCAGGGAGTGAGGGGCACACCTACAACACGACAGCCTGTCCAAACTGTATCATAAGGCATGTAAGGCTGCATTTCCTATTGTGTGTATGTTGGTGTACATGTTGTCCTGTGGGTGTCACCTGGGGGCAGCCACCCCCATGCTGTGCACGTGTTCATGGGGACAGGATCCTGGGTGTTACGTGTACATGACCACTGTGATGTGCAACTGTTCATATCTGTGCATGTGCCATGGTCACATTTCACGGTAGTGTATGTGTATGTCATGTCACATACCCCGTGAGTCCCATGTGGGACGGTATGTTTGAGCCAGGGTGTCCCAGTGGCACAATAGTGATGGTCCTCCACAGTCTGTGTGCATGTAGTGTTTACAATGTCTCTGATTTCATGTGCACAATGGGAGACAGTCTCCACATCCACTTTGTGTGTGCATGGACTTTGATGTTGTGCGTGTGTGTGTCACAGACGTCCATGTCTGTCCTGCAGTGGCAAGTGGGACTACTACCTGTGGGGGTCATGGTTGTTTTGCTGTGGTGTATACATGATACTCCATGTAATGCCAGTGTCCATGTGGCAATACAGGGTCCCTGGGAATGTACCTGTCGTTGAGCTGTGATGCCTGGGGCACATCTGTCCTCACATGTCACTGTGGGGGTGATTGTGACACGGCAGCAGGAGATGGGAACTGTGACACGGCCTCATGATATCCAATGGGCCAACCTGGGACTTATTGATGCCACTTGTTGAACCGTGATGACAGATGTTGGCCATGTATGTACCATACATGTCCTTACGGAACTGCACACTTCATGTAGTTGTGCCTCATAATGATGTATGTTGTGATATTGAGTGTGTTCAATGCCGCATATGTGGGGTGACTGACAATCTTGCTTTCTTCTCCTCTGCACTGCAGGGCTCCTACTGTCCATAGACCATTCCCAGACCTGGCAACGATGGTGGAACGGGACAGCATCCGACGGTACCGCTTCACCAGGCAGCTGATTGAGGATTTGGCAGTGCAGTTGGCCCCACATTTGCAGCCTGGCCGGCCGTATCCTACAGCGCTGACCCCCAAGGTGAAGGTGATGGCAGCCCTACACTTCTTTGCCACCGGTACCTTCCAACATACTGTGGCGACTGCTGGTGGGATGTCACAGACCATGTTGAGCCGTGTGCTCCGCGATGTTTTGGAGGCAATGTTGCTATTCCTGAACCAGTACATCTATTTCCCTAGACTGCAACGACTCACTGACGTGAAGAGTGACTTCTATGCCCTGGGGAGGATGCCGCATGTCATTGGCTCTATTGATGGGACACATGTGGCTTTGGTACCACCACAGGCCCAGGAGCAGGCCTACCGTAACCGCAAGCACTACCACTCGGTCAATGCACTGGTGGTGTGTCTTGCAGATATGACCATCACACACGTGTGTGCCCGTTTCCCTGGTTCAGCACACGATGCCTTTGTGATGAGGAGTAGTCGCATCCCCAGGATGATGGCACAGATGCAGAACCAGCGTGCCTGGCTTGTCGGTGTGTACTGACTTTGTGCCATTGTGTGTGATCTGATCTGTAGTATTCCGCCCACTTTTCCAAGTCAGCTAATGTGCACTTGTCTGTTCATAGGTGACTCGGGATACCCCAACATGCCGTGGTTGCTGACACCCCTCAGGAACCCTGTGACACCAGCCCAGATGCGCTACAATGAGGCACATGGTCGGACCAGGAGAGTGATTGAGCGGACATTTGGTCTCCTGAAGAGCCGCTTCCGCTGCCTCGACAAGACAGGAGGGTCCCTCCCATATGCCCCAGCGAAGGTGTGCAAGATTATCATCGTCTGCTGCATGCTCCACAACCTGGCAGTGCGGAAGGAGTTGCCTCTCATCCAGGATGACAATGACCAACATCCGCCACCTGTGGAGGATCCTGGCCTGGACCACGATGCCAGTGATGATGATGATGATGAGGGTGATGTCCGCACACAGCTCATCACCAACTTCTTTAGCTGAATGTGAGTATCCTGAGGTGTCATGTCAATGATGTGAGTTGGCATGATATGTGTAGGTGGTGCTCTGGTGCTGTTGAAGTGTGTCCATGGGCTACTTGACTGGATGTGTGTAGCGATGTGTGCTTACAGGTGGTCTGTACTCCCCAACAGTGTTGACATGCTAACTTGGTTCTGGGTGGGTATCTTGTAACATGTATTGTGCATGAGTTTTGCTGTTCTGTCCTGTTCTCCATTGCTTTTGACTGTGTGTCATTTCTGTCCTTCACAGGGTACTTTCAGATTCGTTTGGTCAACTGTGTCCACCGACGACGTGATTGTACTTCCAGGGTGGTAGCTGTTGTGTCCCTACAGGTGATGTGCGCCACACCCATGGACTTCCTTCCTTCTACAGTTGTTGACTGTGTGCCCGCTGCCAGGTGGGATTACCTTGCATCTGTAGTGGTTACGACATGTTGCAACTGTGTAATAAACCTGTGCTTCACTTTGTGATGTGCTTTGTCTGTGGTCACACATTTGACTGCCATTTGCTTACTGCACCTGTGGGCTACTTGACTACAACTGGGAATAGGTGTGGTGTCTGTGCATTGCACCGTCTTCCCTGGCAACATCAGTGTAGGCAATGAGTCAGATGGCCTAGGTGTGTATGTGTTGTGTAGCCCTGGTGGTGTGTCTCCCTCATATGTGTCACGTTGCCTTTACTCACATGCCTGTGTTGTACTTGCTGTTGCAGTTCGCATACACAGTGTAATTTTGCAGTTCATCATCCCCATGACAGCACCCACGTTGGAATCACAACAGAGGCAAGTATGGTGTATTAGTGTGTTTATTGTGATACATTTGTGTGAATAGTGCATAGGATGGTTAGTGCTGTACATATATATTACAATCAGAAGTTCCTAGGTGAATTGAAAGTCCTGGTAGACAAAATCCCCAGTATCGGGGCCACAGTTGTCTGAGACATTGGTCCAACTTGTACTCCCCATGTCATGTGTGGGAGTTGTGTTGCCGTCAACAGGGTGAACAGTTTGTGCACAAAGGTGAACATCCAGAACAGGTTCAGGCTTCCTGGGGGTTGCACTTGGCCATCGGCCTCTCACTTGCCCCTCCTCGGACGACCCCTCTTCTTTGGGGGGCCCCTCAAGTACAGGCTGCTGCAGTGCAGGGGACTCTCCGCCAGGGTCATCCTCCCTCCCTGTGGCAGTTGCAGTTTGTTCAGCACCAGATGTTGTTGGCACACAGGGAGGTGTGGACTGGTTGCTGTTCATCTGGCGGAGGCATTGTAATATGTCCCTGTGCACCGCCGTCATCTCTTGCAGTGCATCCCACTTGGACTCCACGCGGGACATGTGTGAGTCCAAGCGGGCATGATGGGCAGCCTGCTGCTGTTTCAGGTCTCTGAGGAGCCCCACTACCTGGCTGAGATCTCCGGTGCTAGACTGGTACGCATCGGCTATGCGTACCAGTTGTGGGTCATCATGCACACCAGCAACCTCTGCAAGCAGCGACCTCTGTCTCCCACCCCTCCCACCACCCCTGCCGACATGTGCTGTGCGTGCAGTGGCACGCACAGATGACCCTGGTCCCCCTTGGGGGTTGGTGGTGGTGGTTGTGTCCATGGCCCCACGTTGGTCCAGGGTCCCTGTGCTGGTGGTGCTCCTTGTTCTGTCCATGTCGGCAGGGATGGTATTTGTGGTGACAGTCGTTGGAGGGGTGGGTGCAGGGGTGCAGCTGGTGGTCCTGCTGGTGCTGCAGCTGGTGGTCCTGCTGGTGCTGCATGTTGACTTGCACCGGATGTGCCAGGTTGGTCTTCTTCGTCCGAGGAGGGCAGAGGCTGTACGACACCAGTGAGCTCCGCATCCTCTTGAGCCTGGGACTGGGACTCCTCAGCGTCTGCTGCTGTGTCCCCATCATCACCTGTTTTTGGGAGACACACACAATGTATGTTATGTTTCTGCAGGCATCAATGGTTGACACACCTGACAGTTGTGACTGTGCCTCTGGGTGCGGGCCTGTACATTGCATTGTCCTAAGTTGTCACAGTCAGGGGTTGATATTGGTGTAGCACATTGTCCTCCATTATTTGGGCATTTCTATGTATTTGTTGGGGTGTGAACATGGTCTGCATTGGTTGTATTTGGTTGACAGCCGGCCCTCCTTCCCACCCAGCCAGATATCCCACCATGGAACGTGCTTCCATTGCAGGGAGTGGAAGTTGTCTCTCAAGATGTCAGTCAGTGGTGTTGTGCTGTTTGTTGGTGCACAGTTCCCAGCAGGGCCTTGTGCTCCCCACAGCAGTAGCCAGTGTCAGCCATCTTGTGAGTCCTTATCCACTCCCTGTGATGTGAGCATGGTTCAGGGTGGTGTTGATGGGCCAGTTGTGAGGCTGAGCGATATCTGTGCCTACTACTCCCATCATGCTATTGCCTCCACCCCACTTCCCAGCATTCCCATACTTACTTGCTTTTGTGGGGAGTTCAGTGTGTGTGGGTGTGAGAGCAATGGCAAGATGGCTGACAGTGGTGTCCTGCTGTTGGTTGGTGTGCAGTTCCCAGCATGCCCTTGTGCTCCCCACGACACAGCAACAGTGTCAGACATCTTTGATGTGCCTTTCCACTCTCTGTGGGATGTGCATGCGTGAGTGTGAGCTTGCTGGGCCATGTGGTGGGGGATGTAGAGCTGTGCCTACGACTCCCATCATGCTATTGCCTCCACCCCCTTCCCAGCATGCCCATGCTTCCTTCCTTTTGACTCTGCTTCCCTGTGGGGTGGGCTGCCTGTGCTGACAGGATGGCTGGGAGTGTTGTCCTGGCAGTTGTTTGGCTAAAAGTCCAAAAAGTGTCCCTGTGCTTCACACAACATAACCCAGGGTGGAGGTTCTTTGTGGGATCTTGAGTTAGGATGTGAGGCATTGCATTCTCCCAGGTGGGTTATGTGGAGTATGTGTTGAGGGGGTGTGTGAGGGGAGGTGCTTGTGACTATGGTCAGTGCTGCAAGTCCTCCTTCCCACCCAGCCAGATATCCCACCATGGAACGTGCTTGCATTGCAGAGAGTGCAAGTTGGCTTTCAGGATGTCAGGCAGTGTTGTTGTGCTGTTTGTTGGTGCACAGTTCCCAGCAGGGCCTTGTGCTCCCCACAGCAGTAGCCAGTGTCAGCCATCTTGTGAGTCCTTATCCACTCCCGGTGATGTGAGTTTGGTTCAGGGTGGTGTTGATGGGACAGTTGTGGGGGTGAGCTATGTCTGTGACTATGACTCCCATCATGCTATTGCCTCCACCCCACTTCCCAGCATTCCCATATTTACTTGCTTTTGTGGGGAGTTCAGTGTGTGTGGGTGTGAGAGCAATGGCAAGATGGCTGACAGTGGTGTCCTGCTGTTGGTTGGTGTGCAGTTCCCAGCATGCCCTTGTGCTCCCCACGACACAGCAACAGTGTCAGACATCTTTGATGGGCCTTTCCACTCTCTGTGGGATGTGCATGCGTGAGTGTGAGCTTGCTGGGCCATGTGGTGGGGGATGTAGAGCTGTGCCTACGACTCCCATCATGCTATTGCCTCCACCCCCTTCCCAGCATGCCCATGCTTCCTTCCTTTTGACTCTGCTTCCCTGTGGGGTGGGCTGCCTGTGCTGACAGGATGGCTGGGAGTGTTGTCCTGGCAGTTGTTTGGCTAAAAGTCCCAAGAGTGTCCCTGTGCTTCACACAACATTACCCAGGGTGGAGGTTCTTTGTGGGATCTTGAGTTAGGATGTGAGGCATTGCATTCTCCCAGGTGGGTTCTGTGGAGTTTGTGTTGAGGGGGTGTGTGAGGGGAGGTGCTTGTGACTATGGTCAGTGCTGCGAGTCCTCCTTCCCACCCAGCCAGATATCCCACCATGGAACGTGCTTCCATTGCAGGGAGTGGAAATTGTCTCTCAGGATGTCAGTCAGTGGTGTTGTGCTGTTTGTTGGTGCACAGTTCCCAGCAGGGCCTTGTGCTCCCCACAGCAGTAGCCAGTGCCGGCCATCTTGTGAGTCCTTATCCACTCCCTGTGATGTGAGCATGGTTCAGGGTGGTGTTGATGGGCCAGTTGTGAGGCTGAGCGATATCTGTGCCTACTACTCCCATCATGCTATTGCCTCCACCCCCCTTCCCAGCATGCCCATGCTTCCTTCCTTTTGACTCTGCTTCCCTGTGGGGTGGGCTGCCTGTGCTGACAGGATGGCTGGGAGTGTTGTCCTGGCAGTTGTTTGGCTAAAAGTCCCAAGAGTGTCCCTGTTCTTCACACAACATTACCCAGGGTGGAGGTTCTTTGTGGGATCTTGAGTTAGGATGTGAGGCATTGCATTCTCCCAGGTGGGTTATGTGGAGTATGTGTTGAGGGGGTATGTGAGGGGAGGTGCTTGTGACTATGGTTGTGCTGCGAGTCCTCCTTCCCACCCAGCCAGCCAGATATCCCACCATGGAACATGCTTCCATTGCAGGGAGTGGAAGTTGTCTTTCAGGATGGCTGACAGTGGTGTCCTGCTGTTGGTTGTTGCACAGTTGCCAGCAGGGCCTTGTGCTCCCCACAGCAGTAGCCAGTGTCAGCCATCTTGTGAGTCCTTTTCCACTCCCTGTGATGTGCGCATGGTTCATGGTGGTGTTGATGGGACAGTTGTGGGGGTGAGCAATATGTGTGACTACGACTCCCATGATGCTATTGGCTACACTGACTTGCCCAGCATACACAGAATTCCTTCCTTTCAGTGGTCTTCACTGTGTGTTGGTGTTGTAGTGGTGGCTACATGTCTGGATGTGTTTGTTAGTTCTATTTGTGCCACTGCCTAGCTGTAGTTGTAGTTGTGTTTGTACATGTGATGACACGGTTAAATGTAACTTTGAGATGGCATGTGTTGTGTTTATCTGACTGACATACACATTTTGGGATGATTCTGTTCTGGTTGCTGTGTAATTGCTATGAGTGCATGGTTTGACTCTCCCCTTGACAGTGATGTGTGTGTGTATTGTGGCAGAATATTGTGTACATTTGTTGTGTACTCACCAGGCTCTGGGATGTTCTCTAGTCCATAGACGCTCACTGGCGGAAGGATGGCCCGCACCTTCTCCTCCCAGGGCCTGAGGTATACTGGCTTGGCAGGAGGGCCACTGCCGGTGTATTGGCTCAGGAGGTAGTCCTTCTTGAGCAGCTCCCGTACCCTCCTGCGCACGTCATACCACCTGTTCTGGATGTCAGTCTTTGTGCGCAGACATGGTGATTGTGCGTTCACCCTGTTGATGATCCTCTCCCACATCTTGGTTTTCTGGGAGATGGGTGTCTGTTGGACCAGTGTGCCAAACAGCTGTGGCTCTACCCTGAGGATCTCGTCTACCAGGACTTCCAATTCACAATCTAGGAACTTGTGATTCTTCTTGGGGGGCATGGTGATGGGTAGTGATGGTGAGTGATGTGTGTGTTGGTGTGCAGGTGAGGGTGTGTGAGTGTGTGTTTTGCTGGGTGTATGTGAGGTAGCTATTTGTTGGTGTGCTGATGGTGTGTGGCTTGTGTGAGGGATGAGCTGTGGGTGTGTGGTTGCTGTCTGTTGAGTGCTGGCAGTAGAATGGCATTTGCAAAGGATCATGGTTGGGATTTGTGTCCTTTATATGGGTGGAGTTGTGGGTGTGTCTTTGTTCTCTGTCCTCACCCCCCCCAGTATTTATTGGCTTTGTAATTGCTTGTTTGGCCTTTTTTTGTGTATTTTTCCTTAGTACTTTCTGTGCATGTTGGAAACGTTCTTGTGACCGAGTCGGACCCTGCATTTGTCTCGTACGGTCTTCTCCGTTTCGTTCACGCTGTGTTTGTGCAGTTTTCTATGCTGCGTACGCGTCGGTCGCGGTGTTTTGTGTTACTTCGGCTCGGTTTTGTATGCGTGTCGGTCGTACGGCTTGTCCTCCGTTCGACTCGGTTGTGGTTTTCGCGGCTTGCATCGTACTTAGCGGTTTGGAGTTCGCGTGTACGTTTCGGTTGGATTTGTTCCGGGTGCGTGTCGGTCGGTTCGGTTCGCGTGTTTTTCCGGCCGGATTGCTGTTTTCCGTGCGGCTCGGTCGTTCGGCTTGGGTTCAGTACGTGTCGGTCGGATTTTGCACGCCTTGCATCGTACTTGGCGTGTCGGGCGCCACAGGTACGTGTCGGTCGGAATAAATTCCGGCTCCGAGTCGGTCGGTGCTTTTTCCGGCCCGAATCGGAATCGACCCCTAAAGGGGTAACATTTATGATTCCATCTCCGATCTAACCATATTGGGGGAAGATGTTGGACACTTAAGGGGTGACATTTACTATTCCCGCTCCAATCTAGCCATATTGGGTAAAGGTGTTGGATACTAAAGGGGGTAAGAACTGGAAAGGGGTTAGTATGCAGCCCAAATTCTTAGTTTCTGCTGACCTTTAGGTGGCAGTCCAACCGCTGCGGTTGGCTCATCGGGAAGTCAACTTGTAATACGAACGACGGTGTTGCCCCTTTGTACCACCCAATGGAGGCTGCCTTCCCCCATCCACGACCCCGGCGGTAGGCGATGTTCTGGTGGTGCCAGCAGTCCAGCCGCGGTCTATACAAAGCCAATTTGCCCAACACGTAATACGGGGGACCGCTCACCACTGTCGGACTACCACCGCCAGGACGTCGGTTCACGGACTGCCGAACTTGTAATAAGGCCCTTAATGTTTAAAAATTCATAACTCTGGGTGTACTTATTGGATTTATGTTGTTTTGGTCTTTTTTATTCATAACATTATTATCTATTTTTCTAACTCTTTGTGGAGTATTTTTGTGGTGTTTTCATTGTGTTACTATGTGAATGTGTTGCACAAATACTTTACACATTACCTCCTTAGATAAGCCTGACTTCTCTGTGCCAAACCTCCAGAGGGTGAGCACAGGTTATCTTTTAGTCTGTATCCAGCTTACCTTGACTAGAGTGATGATTCCGGCGGTAATGAGACAGAATATCGAGGTCAAAAAATTCGAACTACATGAATATAACGTTGGAAATATCGTGGAGTGGAAATATCGAGTGCAAATTATTTTAATAAGTTGTTAATTAACATTAATTATTTAATTGAAAATTAAATATGGAAATTGTGTAATTAATTTTAGGTGTGGGTTGAGGGGTTTATAGGGGTAAAGGGTGGAAGTAATTTATGTTTAATTATTTAATAATTAGTTGATCATTATTATTAATTAATTAATTGATATTTAATTAGGGTAATTGTTTATTTTTTTGTGCGTGGGTTTTACTTTTATAGGGGTAAAGGGTGGGAAGTAAATGCATTTTACTTACTTTATAATTAGTTGTTAAATACTATTAGTTTTTTTAATTGAAAATAAGTTTTAATTGTGTAATTAGTTTTTTTACAGTTTAATTTTAGCTGTGGGTTGTGGGTTTATAGGGGTAAAGTGTGGGAATTCAATACATTTTTATGAGTTTTAAATTGTTTTTTAATTAATAATATTTCTTTAATTGGCAATTAATTATGTTAATTATGGAAGTACATTTGTTTTTAAATTTAGATGTGGGTTGTGAATTGTGTGGTGTTATAGGGTAGGAAATTAAAAAAACTATATTTATGTAATAATAATGTTTTTGTTTCTAAATATTTTCTAATTAAAAATATTTATTTGTTTGAAATTTATTTTTAGTTTATTTAATATAATATTTGTTAGTATTTGTCATATGCATTTAACATTATAATATGTTTTTATTTTTTTATTTAAATATATTTGTATTTTAATTTTTAACATATTTATATAATTTTTTTATTTATTTCGTTTTTTAAAGTTTTTTTAGTTGTTTTTAATATTTTGTTTGTTTTTAATTCTGAACTGATTGGAGTGTGAATATTAATTTTTACCCCTCTGCTATCCAACACTTTCCCTACTGTTGTACTCATTGGAGTGAGAATAGTTATTTTTACCCCTCTGCTATCCAACACTTTCCCTACTGTTGCACTGACTGTAGTGGGAAATTTAAGTTTAAAGATTTTTTAATAGTTTAATGTTTTAATTTATAATAGAATGGTTTTTTTAATTAGATTTTATGTTATTGGTATATATATATATATATATATATATATATATATATATATATATATATATTACCGAGGCTGTCTGGTAACGTGAAAGAGAAAGGGAGATGAGGGAGGCGATTCTCTCTCTGGGACACCGCATTTTCAAGCAATTATTTATGCAAGGCAGCGAAGAACTTTCCTTGGAATGTGTGTTTTTTTGCATATACCTTGCATGTTCTAATATGGCCGCCGCTATAATAGGAGTAAGCGTGCTGGCTAATGTTTTCTTTAATTCTTATAGTCCCTCTTCAATGTTCTTTGTCTTTGAAAGTGAGTATTTTAAGAAAAAAATGTTAGCGCTCAGACATCGTGAGCAAGGCAGCTGAGACTGCTGAAACGCGTAGATGTTGTTTTTGTCATTCTAATAAAGAATTGAGCAATTGAACATGCCTGGGAGTGCTGGACGATCATTTTTGGAAAGCAAATATCTTATTTGGAATATTTAGAAGCGGGGCGTAACGCTTCTTAGCCAGCACCACCGACGCTTTGGATGCACGCCAGTACAAATCGCCAAACTGCAGTTTTTTGAACGGAGACAGGCGTGCCCCCTGCTATCCTGCGAACGAGGATTGCCAGAACGTAAGGGAGTGAAGGACCGCGAGCGGAAGCCTGGAGTCTGGAGCCGCTGATCGGAGGATAGCGGAAACAGGAACCGGGAGAAGGGACTTGCGGCAGAACTCCGGTAAGCGAGCAACTATAGAACAGGATAGCGGGAGTCAGGCGAAGGAATTTTGATACATTGAGACTCGGCAATTGTGACAATTGGGATACTGGAGTCGCAATAAAGAAAGTGAATAGGAATTTCGCCAGAGGGGTAAACCGGAAGAAATAATGAATGACGAAGAATGTGCAGCAAGGCAACAGGAAGCCTTAAAGATTTTTGAGGAAACTGCTCAACCTGTGTTGAGAGAGAGGGGTGGTGTAGCCCCTAAGGACAGCAATGATTTATATAGACAACTGCAGGAATATGAGAAACTGAAGAAAAGGGAAATCTCACGTTGGTGGGAGGTAGCATCTTTGAATCAGTACTTACAAGTGGGACGAGTCCCAAGGGGGCTGCGTATAATGATTACACCTACATATGAGAACCCACAGTCTGAGATGTTATGTGAATGGGCTGAGAATAGTGCAACCAGCTCCACGAACATGATTCACATTTTAGTCAAATACGCGGAAAAGGAAAGATGTGAAGTGGTAATAAAATTGAGAGAATTGAGTGACACCCTGGATAAAAATGAAGATAAGATCAGGGTGAACAAAGTCAGAGGTGAAATCAAAATTAGACTGGAAAAATATGAAAAACGGATAAAAGAGAGAAAGGCCACCAAATTCCTCAGAGACCGTCTGGATTATGAGTCAGGGCGAATTTATACTTTTGCAAAGAAATTCGATCCTGAAAGAAGGCAAAAAATCCAGAGCGGGGCTGTAGATCAACAGATCAACTCGCAAAGTGAAGCCAGTTCTGATACTGGGTCAGAACAAGAACAAGAGGAATCAGGTGGAAGAGGTATGAGGGATGTAAGACTTGCTGTGACTGACGAATTCCGTTTTATGTTGCTGGAGCAACAGACAGACCATCGTTCAGGGAGAGGTCGTGGAAGAGGAAAGAGTCAAGGAAGAGGAAACAAAGAAGAGGGGGTGAGGTATACAGGAGGAGCACAAGAATGGCATATAAAGCGTTCTCTGCGCTCCAATGTGAAGAGTGCAATGAAGAAGTGATGACAAGTAACACGATTATTAATTTAAGTACTGTGATTTTAACAGCGGAAGAACAATCGGTACTAGAATTGGGACTTTCATTTTGTGACAATAATGATTTTAATTATCCAAGTTGCAGAATGGATTTGTATCGCTTTATCCGGAAACTTAAATTAATAAAGTTGCATTATAATCGGCATTCCCAAAGCTCCCAAAGACAAGAAACAATAATAGATCCTCAACATGAACTAAATACCTTAAGTGTTAATGATATACCTATCCTGACAGACCTCTTGACATTAGCCGATGATACTAATATGGATATGGATAATTCTGAAAATATGAATGAAATATCAGGAAATAATGAACAAGCTGAATGGATGACATTAAGCTTAAAAAGTGGGGATTATACTCCATTCAGGCCACCGTCAAGATTTGTACCACAGTTGCCAAGAGATAATGTGGATATTTTTAGTGAGAATGTAACGAAAGATTTGAAATTGTTATATTATGAGCTAAATCAAAAGAAAAAACATATAAATCCGAAAAAAGCTCTAATACATAAAACTGTGGCAAAATTACAGAAAGAAGATGGAATCTTGATAAAACCCTCGGATAAGGGGGGTAATGTTGTTTTATGGGGCCGTGAATTATACAAAAAGAAGCATTGAGCCAATTGAACAATCATGAATGCTATCAGAAGATTAGCATGAAAGAATATGAAGGAGTGAAGGATTTGTTTTTTGACAGACTCGAAATATGGAAACAAGATGAACTGTTAAGCTGGGATGAGTTCAAATTTATCAAAAAAGAGAAACCAGTAATACCAGTGTTTTATATGCTCCCGAAGGTGCATAAAAGTACCACCACACCTCCGGGTAGACCCATAATCTCTTCATGTGGCAGCTTGTTCGAAAATGCATCTAGATATATTGATTATTTTTTAAATCCTATTGTTAGAACATTGACTTCACATATCAAGGAATCTACTGATTTTCTTAAGTGTATTTTTGATATTCATTGGGATGCTACCACCATGATTTTAATGACATTGGATATCTCCACGTTGTATACGAGTATACGTCATGTAGATGGTTTAAAAGCGGCAGAGTACTTTTTGAATAGAAAACCAATAAGATTCATGAAACATAATCGAATGATTTTAGAGTTAATGGAGTGGTGTCTGACGAATAATATATTTTTATTTGGGGATGATCTCTATCGGCAAGAACAAGGGTCGGCGATGGGCACCTGCTTCGCCCCCAGCTATGCTAATTTGCATCTGGGCTGGTGGGAGGAGCAGGTGCTCGAGGGCCGCCCTTAGAACATTGGTCAGATAACATTTTACTTTGGGTAAGATTCATAGATGACGTTTTCGTGCTGTGGCAGGGCACGGAAACGGACATAGAACAATTCATTGTGGATCTGAACCAGAACAAGTTGAATTTGAAATTTGTGGGACAGTTCAGTAAAACCAGCATAGATTTTCTTGATATCAGAATTCAACCAGTAGGGGAAAAACTTGAGACCACTATATTTCGAAAACCTACTGCGGGAAATACTATTCTCCACGCGGGGAGTGCCCACCCAGCACCATTGATACGAAGTATTCCCTTTGGGGAATTTTATAGGGCTAGGCGGGCATGTAGCAGCCAGGAAGAGTATCTGAGAATCGAACAGGAAATGATGAGTAGATTCACTGAGAGAGGGTACTCACCACATATAATAGAAGGTGCAGCTAAGAAAGCTAGGAATCTTGAGAGACAGAAGGTACTCTTTGAACCGTCACGAACTCAGAAAAAGAAGGAGAAAACTAAGCAGAAAGATCAGAAAAATGTGGAGAATCCAAGATTTATTATGACTTTTAACACCAAACACAAAGAAATCAGAGCCATTTAAAAAAAACATTGGTATCTGGTACAGGGTGACCCTTTGATAGGCCCACAAGTGAATAAACAGCCTAATATCACTTATAGGAAATCAAAGTCATTAAAAGATTTAATTGTGAGAAGTGAATTTCAGGAACGGAAGAGTGGAGCCTTGAATTGGCTCCAACAAAACCAGGTTTTAAAAAATGTTCTAAATGTAAAGCGTGCCAACATGGAATGAATGGCACGAATTTTAAAACATTTTTTAATAAAACTATTTTCATCAAAAGTTTTTTAACCTGTAGATCTGATTTTGTTGTCTATTTATTGCAATGTGACTGTCCGAAGGTATATATAGGTAGTACAACTTTACCAGTGTATAAAAGGATTTTACAACACAGGAGAGCAATTTTAAACAAGGATAGAACTTACCCGGTTGCAAGACACTTTGAGAAGTATCATCAAAGTAATCCCTCCAGCCTACAGTATAGCTGTATAGCAGAAATTCCCCGTAAAAAGAGAGGAGGAGATAGGGAAAAGGAACTCAGGAAATTGGAAACCTATTATATTTTGGAGTTTAATAGTAAGGAACCTCATGGATTGAACGTAGATGAGGACCTTTATACATGTCTACACTGAGGCTGTTGAGGGAAGGGAATGTAAGGGTACAAACTGCACAAAATGAGACTTTTTTTACTTTTTCTGTTTTTATTGGTATGGTAAGAATTTGAGGAAGAGGGATGTAAAAGGATTAGATGATTGCTGTACATAAAAGAAAAATTGTTTTTAAGATATAACTTTTTATATGTACAGCTTCTTCTGTTACTTCATACAGATTAAGAAGTAATTAAGGGGTAGTTCAGGTATATCGATTTTAGATATTTTAGGATATTAATAGTGTTTTAAAAAAGTGTTTTTTTTCTCTATTGAGTATATGAAATAAGTTTTCCCTTTTTTTTTAATGTGGAAGAAAAATATACTGTGAAGCACTTGCACTTTAGAAATTTGGTATATATAATGATATTTTAATTATATAGTTTTTTGTATATTGTGTTTTAAGTAGTATATGAAATATATGTAATAATATACGGTGAAGCACTTGCACTTTTAGCGATTGATTTGCACTTGGTATTTGCACTTTAATAATTGAAGAACCTTACGATATATTTAATTGAAAAATAATCTTTTTACTCCCCGTTGGCTTTGAAACTGTAGGAATATATTTAGAACGTATAATTTGAGGAATTAGAGGTTGCAAAAATAGGAACATGGGATGTTTATTTGATTACTTTCATGAAAAACTGATATGTGAAATTTGACCGGATATCTGAATTATAAGTACAAGGGACTCGGAGTCTCTGTGAGATATAAAAATTCAGAAAGGCAAAGCACAAGTTGGATTTAAACATCCTCTTTGGAAATTCTATGCTACTAATAGCAGAAACAATTTTAACAAAAGGAACTTTCCTTGGAATGTGTGTTTTTTGCATATACCTTGCATGTTCTAATATGGCCGCCGCTATAATAGGAGTAAGTGTGCTGGCTAATGTTTTCTTTAATTCTTATAGTCCCTCTTCAATGTTCTTTGTCTTTGAAAGTGAGTATTTTAAGAAAAAAATGTTAGCGCTCAGACATCGTGAGCAAGGCAGCTGAGACTGCTGAAACGCGTAGATGTTGTTTTTGTCATTCTAATAAAGAATTGAGCAATTGAACCCGCCTGGGAGTGCTGGACGATCATTTTTGGAAAGCAAATATCTTATTTGGAATATATATATATATATATATATATATATATATATATATATATATATATATATATATATATATATATATATTACCGAGGCTGTCTGGTAACGTGAAAGAGAAAGGGAGATGAGGGAGGCGATTCTCTCTCTGGGACACCGCATTTTCAAGCAATTATTTATGCAAGGCAGCGAAGGGCACTGTGCTATTGATGTATTTTAAACAGTTCTGCACTTTTGATTACAACAATTTGTGTGACATTGAACATTTTGGTGCATTCTGGGGCCTGTAGTAGTCCATCATGGGCCATGTGTCCACAAGGATTTTACAAATACACTCACCTGTGAACAAGGCGAGGACGCCGAAACCGGTCAGAATTTAATGAGTGCTGTGTGGCTGCCGAGCATACGACGAATAAATGTCAGCTTGTAAAGCAAGTCGGAGTTGGGCTTTGCATTTTTTGATGGTTAAGAAGCCGAAGCAACAGGATTCTCTGTTCCTGCAACAGAGCCCGCCCTGCAGGGTCGGGGGCCCCCAGTAAAATGGAGCTTCTTGGAAAACATATATATATATATATATATATATATATATATATATATATGTGTGTAAATTTTATATAATTTTTACATTATAAAATAAATTAAAATATTAAAATTAATAGTTTATTAATTGTTTTAAAGTAAATATTATGTATGTGTGTTTAACTTTTTTAATTAAGTTTATTTGTTATATTTGTTAAAATGTATATTAAATCTAATTTATTTTTTTAAATTAATTTCATTATTTAATATATTTAATATTTATTATTTTATATATATAAATCGATATTTTGTACAACTATATTTTTGACATCGATATTTTTTTTGTTGATATTTAAGTACTTACCTGTTTAAGTATGGGGAGTCGATATTTTTGCATTCTATATTTTTACCTTGATATTTTTTTATCTATGTTTTTGTAGTCGAAATTCTGTCAGTGAACCGGTTCCTGCTTGGACGAGGTGCATATCTCTGCCAAACAGAAACCCCAGTTCTTTCAAACTTTATTAGCTGCTCAATCGTTTTTGAAAAAATGCTGGCACTTGAGAGCATAGCCCGGAAGCCAATTGCTCCATGTGTTTACCGACTCCGACACCTACGTCTTTGCTTCATGTTTAGCATTTGCAAAACATCATCATTATAATGAGTTGAACTGCAAATAGCACTCAAACCTTTTCCTGCTTTCACGTCCCATCCTTCATTGCTGCTTGTCATTCCATTATATAATGCTTAAAGGTATTATAACAAAATATTGTCTACAAAAACATTTTGAACAAGAATATTGTGTCAAAAATATTGCCAACAATATCATAAAGCTTACCTATTTTGTTTGTAAACTACCAAAATATTGAAAAAAATATTGTGAAACAGAATCTCATTAAAAAGGTAAGTATATCAAAACATACATATACACATATATAGCATTATATGTAATCTATTTAAAATATTAAACTACAAAGTAATAGTAAAAATAAAAATAAATAGTTTTAATTCTTAATGTAAATTATTATATATATATATACTTCTAAAATATACAATAATTAAACAAGTAAAGAATACATTTTAAAAATGTACTATAATTTTAAAAGTTAAATTAAAAAAATATATAAAATAGATCAAACGATTAAAAAATAAAATGAACACAATACTAACAAAAGCAAAATTTACCTTAGAAATTGCATTTTTATAAATAATTTAAACATTAGATAAAAAATAATACAAAAATAATAACAATGCAAAATAAACAACTCTACAGAAATTGTTTTAACTTTAAAGAAGCCAGATTTTTTTTTTTGAGTTTTATATAGCACAAACTCGACCCGAAGGTATCAGACCACTTTACATGAGCACCAGTTGCGTTAAAGACGGACACATTCATTTTTTGTTAGGCACGGGGAGATTACGTGATTTGCCAAGAATCACAGGCTGTTGAGCGTCCCTGCCGATACTCAAACCAAGTTCCCTAGTTTTGAGGATGACCGCTCTATCCGTTAGGCCACATCCTCTCCCCAGTTTGCTATTCTAACTCCAAAGTAAGCAAGAGCAGGAAAAGTATTAGACATTTGAGGGGTTAGATTTACTATTCCCACTCCAATCTAAGCAACAGAAGGGAAAATGTCAGACTTTTTGGGGGTAGATTACATTCACTATTCTCTTTCCAATGTAAGCAAAATCAGAGAAACTGTTGGACTTTCCAGGGGTTAGATTTACTATTCACATTCCAATCTTACTAAAGGTGAGAATGTGTTGGATCCCAGAAGAGTGAAATTTAATATTCCTCTTCCAATGTAAACAAAAACAAGGAAAGTGTTGGACTTTGAAAGGGTTAGATGTACTATTCCAGCTCCTATCTAAGCAACAATAGAGGAAGTTTGGACTTCAGAAGGGTTAGATTTACTTTCTCCACTCTAATACAAGGAAAAGCAGGGAAAATGTTTGACTTTGGAAGGGTTATATTTACTATTCACACTCCAATGTAAGCAACAGACGGGAAACTGTAGACTGCAGAGGGATTTGCTTTACTATTCCCACTACAATATAACCAAAAGCAGGGAAAGTGTTGGACTTTGGAGTGGTTAGATTTACTATCCCCAGTCCAATTTAAGAAATAGTAGGGAAATCATTGGATTTTGGATTGGTTAGATTTACTATTCCCACCCCAACATAAGCAACAGCAGGGAACATGTTGGACTTTGGAAGGGTTACATTTACTATTGCCACTCCACTCCAATCCAAGCAAAAGTAGGGAAAGTGTTGGACCTTGGATTGATCAGATTTACTATTCCAAATCGAATGTAAGCAAAAGCTGGGAAAGTGTTGGATTTTGGAGGGTTTATATTTACTATTTCCACTCCAATCTAAGCAACATTAGGGAAAGTGTTGTACTTTGTAGGGGAAAGATTTGCACTTCCCACTCCAAGATAAGCAAAAGCTGGGAATGTGTTCAGTTCTGAGTGGTTGGATTTATTATTCCCAATTCAAGCTAAGCAACAGTAGGGAAAAGTTTGGACTTTGGAGGATTTAGATTTACTATTCCCATTCCAATCTAAGCAAACATTAGGGATAGTGTTGCACTACGGAGTGCTAACATTCAAATTACTAAATGTTAAAGAAACATTTAAATATATAACAAGATAAAAATATATAAATATGTTTAAAATAACAAATAGATTCATTGCAGATAAACAAAATTAAATGAAATGGACAAACACATTTAATTTCCTGAAATTAATTTAAAAATATAAAACAAATTAAAAATGCACTTCCCTTCCTACCATCCAAAAAACCACCAAACAAAAAATACTTTAAAAAGTTATAAATAAAATATTATTAGTATTCAATTAACAATATAAATTAAAGCAAATATTGAATATCCAATGCTTTTTCAAAATGTTATTATTAAATACATTGATCAACAAATTAAGAATGCAGTATAAAACAACAATTAATTAACATGACACTAAATTGAACAATTTCCATAGTTAATGTTCAATTAATATTTTAATTAACATCCTAAATTATTCACAAAATAATTTATAATTACAATAACTTTCCAGAACCTAACAACCCAATACTAAATAAAAAATAAAAAAATACATTAAAATTACTAAATTACACATTAAAAATTGTAAACTATACTAAAATATCTAAAATAATTAATCAATGAAATAATTGAGATAACTATTGACCAATTAAGTATTTATTTAACATAAGAATTAATAATTAAAAAGCAATCATTTATATTTTAAATAACCTCTGACTCCAATCCCTTCCAAACCCAACAATCTGATACTAAATTAAATATTCCTGATTAATTTTTACATTTTTTAATTACACTTATATTGTGTCCTGCATCCAAAGACAATACCTCACCTACCTCAATTTTGTGTTATTTGTCCTGAGAATTAATTTGCGTTCTTGATCCTGATTTTAACAGACCTAGGGGCATATTAGCAAGGGGGGTATCGCCGCTTTAGCGTCACTTTTTGCCGCTAAAGCGGCGATATTTCTATCGCCCTATTAGCAAGCTGTCGCTAACAGCTGTTAGCGACAGCTTTATGGCGAAAGCGACCGTTGTGGTGCCGCTTTGCATGTCAGCGATAATTATCGCTAATGACATGCAAAGTAGGCGTTCCCAACTAAAAGCGACTGGAAACAGTCGCAAACACAACTTCCCCCTATTAGCAATGCCCGCGAAGCGATAAAAAAAGTCGCGCTAACCGCGATTATCGCTGGAATTTAACACCTGCTAAAAACGTGACTTAACCATTCTTGTCAATGGGAGGTGGATTGTAAGGTTAAGTCCTCACCTGCCTATTAGCGAGCTTTTCATTAGCGCTGTGATTTCATCGCTGGATTTCTCGCGCTATTGCTGGGTTTCGCCGCTATCGCTGGATTTTTTATCGCCTTGGAGATAAGCGTTGATAATAACGCGTTATCTCCGCGATGAAATCCAGCGATAGCCGGCGATAAAAAAAACAGCGCTAAGCGCGCTTTGCGATAATTATCGCAAATCCTAGGTAATATGCCCCCTTGTTCCCTGTCTGGCATATTACTTCCCAAGAGTGCATTTAAAAATATAATTCACATTCTTACCGGAAAATGTTAAAAAAACATTTGGGTAAACATATCCTTAGACAATTTCGAATGTTTCAAAGATGGACCACTGATTACATTGTTACAGTGGACACAATTTAGAGAGGGGTATGCTCCCACCAGCTGATAATCCAAGAACCGTTGTTTCGTTTATGGCCTTGGTCCTTGAACATACACTAACTCATCCTGAATATTACTTTTTTGTATATAGTAACATTGTTTTTTGACCCAATATGTTTTACCACTTCATCATTTTAAACTATTTTCCAGTGCCTTAAAACAGACTGGAAATCATATTGATTTTTTATGCAGCAAGGTATAATTAATCTGTTGTGTTTTTCCATTTCATTGGATCTCTCTTGGATGTTCATGGTTGATGCTGTTTGTGGTGTACGAATTTCTGGTTGTGGCTTCCTTCGGCTAGTTGATGTCTGTTACCATCCCTCTTTGTTTGGAAAGTCTGGAAGCTGTCCCCCTATCTTGTTGAAGAGAGTTAACATGGACAACATTTTCATTTGCTTTGCTGCTTCTTTCCTATCTCCCCCAGTTGTGTAAAAATGGACTTTCAGGATGAAATATCCTGGACCTTTGGAGGAGCTTTGCTCCACCAGCACAAAGAACAGCTGACAAGGAACAGGACTCTGGAATTTGATGGTTCCCTCTAAAGCTAAGGTCATGTCTTTAACTCTGGAGATAGCCCTACTGATGTGGCAGGTCCTGAAAGAAGAGAAAGTGACACTTCCTGGTGTAGGGAGGAGTTATACCTCGACTACATGGACAAAGGAAAGGACCAGTGGACTGATTCTTGCATTGACTTCATCTGATGAGGTGAGCCACACAGTGGCCATGAGTATGGTGCAACAGAGCTGGTCAGAACAGAACTGAAGGCATCTGCTTTGTAAGAGGGTCAGGAATCTGCGGGGGACATTCCAGTAATACTGGTGCTGTGAGCTGCATCGCCTTAATCAGTAACCTAACACCCCCTAAGTTTATGGGTGCTAGTATCACTTGCTTTAGAGCGCTAGAGGAAAACGCATGGGTTCCTTTTCAACCAAAGATTTAGGGAAAGTGCCCTTTTGGTTGAGGGCAGGATACCTTGAATACTGAACTATTAGAATGACCTTTCTAGCTCTTGCCAGTCCATCTGTAAATATATGAAAGGACGCCCTCAATCAATCAATCAATCAATCACGGTTGGTAAAGCGCAACTACTCACTCGTGAGGGTCCCACGGCGCTGGGGGGAGTGGCGGCTCTATTGAGTGCTGGGGTCATCTGAAGAGCCAGGTCTTGAGTTCCTTCCTGAACTGGGGCAGTGTGGGAGCTTGCCAGAGGGAGAGGTTGTTCCAGGCCTTGGCTGCGAGGTAGGAGAGTGTCTCTATGTGTGTTGCCTTATTTGCATATTGGCATTCACATGTGATCCACGTATGGATGTGTGTATGTATGCTGTGTGCCTCTGTGGTCATGCAGTACACAAAAGTCAAGCCTATAGTCTTTGTTCCTTTTTTTTAAATTGTTAAGTACTTTTGGGCAAAGTTTGTTCCGGTGCTTTCATGAGCCATCGTTTCATGACTTATGCAGTCTGCCGTTCCTCTCCTTTAAGATGTTATTCACTTCTTGGCCCCATTAGCATAGTTTAGGCTTATTTAGTCTTCTGTATCGTTGGTACTGCAGGACCTGGTGAAATGGATTTCTATTGCGAAAATCTCTTGGGACCCAGTGAACATTTTATGAAAGCTGAGTGTTCCTGACCCCGAAATTACTTCCATTAGAAAGAAAATATTGAAGCACAAAGCTCTTCTCAGTGCAATATTCCCAAGCTAAGTCTGATAAGTGAAATTCATCCTATACTTTAAAAAAGGAGTTGCAAAGAGGCAAGAACTAGTACATTTATAATTTTGCTGATTACTGAGTCCATCATACTCTTTAGAAAAAAGACTTCAAGTTAATGTTCACGCGATTTTACAGGAAATACATGTTTATGGCATGGTACAGGCATGCATTTATGGTTAGTGCCAGTTTATTCCTGTGTTTTGCAAGCTCGTGGAGTGACAATAATGTGTCAATAGTCACAGACGCCCTGGTAGAGATATTGCAAAATGATTAAACCTCTATATTTGCAGAGATCTACCACTATTTACATGAAAAATGAAAGTCATCGGTGCATACGTTTGTTGCCTTCAACTATTGAAATGTAGCGTGTAAATATAAGGCATTCACATACATTTCAGGTGTATGCCTGCATTTGATAATTCTATTGGTGCAGCATTTCCACATTGCAGAAATTCTGTTAGTGTGCGATCTGAGAATGGATGTTGTTTCACCCAAAACGTTTTTTTCCTCACATTGAAAATATGGGGCTGATTAGGATGGCATGCGGACTTTTGTCCGCCCACCACCCTATCATAAATGGGACCACCCGACATGCTGTCTGCGGTCCCGCCAGAGGCATTATAATGCAACCGCCACCACGGCGGTCACAATGCCTATATTTTGCATTGCGCAGGTGCTGCTGGCTGCAGCACACGGCGCAATGCAAAAATAGGATACATGACATATCCCTGCACTACATGGCAGGCACCATGCGGTGCCTGCCACATGGTGCAGGGATATGTAGGGGTACCATAGGTGACCCCATAGCTTGGGGCAAGGGGGGCCCGCTACGGGCCCCAAAAGTCCCTTTCTGCCTGCCTTTTAATGGCAGGTTACCTGCCATGAAAAGGCAGGTGAAAAGGGACATTGTAATCCCTACGGCGGTGCCTGGCAGGCACCGCCACCATTGTAGGGAATACAAATCCCACCAGCAGGCTCAAGGAGCCTGTCGGATGCGAGACGGTCGGTCTTTCTGACTGCCAACAAACCGCCTGCCATTGTAATATGGCGGGCGGGAAACTTGCTTACGATGGCGGTGAGACCACCACCGACAGGCTGTTGTTGGCGGTCTCACCGCCATCGTAATCGGCCCCTATGTTTCCATGCGAAGTCTTCCCTCACAGGCCTAGGGAAAATGTAAGAGTTGCCTGCAAAATGCCACACTTTCTACACCCTTGTGCTTGAATCTTTTAGATGAATATTTAAAACTGGAAATCTTGATTTGATAGACTTTGAAAAGTTGTGAGAACACACAAAAAGTTATGCCTCTATCAATGCTCACCTCATTTCTATTGTATTTCCCAGATCACTCTTTCCTGGCATTCCACATACCTTTCCACAACTAGCTATCCCATGTATCTTTGTAAAAACCCACACTTGGGGGCCGATTCCGATTCAGGCCGGAAAACGTACCGACCGACTCAGTACGGGAATTTAGTCCGACCGACACGTACCGGCGCTGCCCGATCCGCGTAGTACGATGCAAAGCATGTGAATTACGACCGACTCGTACGGAACACAAGCTGAACGACCGAACCGCACAGAAACCAGCTATCCCGCCGGAAAACTACGCCGACCGACACGCACCAGGAATGAACCTGACAGAAACGTACCCGCGAACTCTGACCCGCGCAGTATGATGCAATGCGTGTAAAACCAGACCGAGCCGCACGGAGCTCAAGCCGTACGACCGACACGCATACAAAACAGGGAGCTGAAGCAACCCAATACTCCGCGACCGACGCGTACGCCGCACATGAAACACAGCTTGAAAGACTCGGAGAAGCTCGCACGAGCCAACTGCAGCGTCCTACTCGGTCAGAAGAACGTCTCCTACATGCCTAAAAACTACAAAGGTAAAAATACAAAAAAAAGGGCCAAACAAGCAATGACAAAGTCAATAAATACAGGGGGAAAAACACGGAACAAAGACACACCCACAACTCCACCCATATAAAGGCCACAAATCCCTACCATGATCCTTTGCAAATTCAACTGACCTGCCAGCACAGAACACCATCAGACAGCAACCACACCCACAACTCATCCATCACACAAGCCACACACCATTAGCACCTCCCAAATAGCACCCTCACATACACCCAGCAAAACCTACTCACCCACCCTCACTTGCACACACACACACACACATTAATCCCCACCACCACCCATCACCATGCCCCCAAAGAAGAATCCAAAGTTCCTAGACAGTGAATTGGAAGTCCTGGTAGATGAAATCCTCAGGGCAGAGCCACAGTTGTTTGGTACATTGGTCCAACAGACCCCCATGTCGCAGAAAACCAAGATGTGGGAGAGGATCGTCGACAGGGTGAACGCACAACCACCATGTTTGCGCACAAAGGAAGATATCCAGAACAGGTGGTATGATGTGCGCAGGAGGGTCAAGGACCTAGTCAAGAAGGATTATGCCCCGAGTCATCGCACCGGCAGTGGCCCTCCTGCCAAACCAGTATACCTCAGGCCCTGGGAGGAGAAGGTGCGGGCCATCCTACCACCAGACAGCGTACATGGACTATCAAACATCCCAGAGCCTGGTGAATACACAACCAATATACCCAATATTGTGTGACAATACACACACATCACTGTCAAGGGGATAGTGAAACCATGCACCGTTAGCAAAGCCACAGTAACCAAAAGATAATCATCCCAAGATGTGTATGTTAGTTAGACAAACACAATACCTGCCATCTCATAGTGATATGTAACTGTGTCATGACATGTACAAACCTAACAACAAATAGAGCAAGGCAGTGGCACAAATATAACCAACAAACACTGTCAGACATTTTGCCACCACTAGAACACCACCTCACAGGGAAGCTCAATGAAAGGAAGGAATTGTGTGTATGCTGGTGAAGTGAGTGTAGCCAATAGCATGATGGGAGTTGTAGTCACAGATATTGGTCACCCTCACAATTGGCCCATCAACACAACTCTGAACCATGCTCACATCACAGGGAGTGGAAAAGAACTGACAAGATGGCTGACACTGGGTACTGCTGTGGGGAGCACAAGGCCCTGCTGTGAACTGTGCACCAACCAACAGCAGGACACCACTGACTGACATCCTGAAAGCCAACTTGCACTCCCTGCAATGGAAGCACGTTCCATGGTGGGATATCTGGCTGGGTGGGAAGGAGGACTGACTGCACTGACCATAGTTACCAGCAGCTTTTCTCACACACCCCCTTAACACAAATTCCACACAACTCACCTGGGAGAATGCATTGCCTCACACTCTAATTAAATATCCCACAAAGAACCACCACACTGGGTTATGCTGTGTGAAGCACAGGGACACTTTTGGGACTTGTAGCCAAACAAACGCCAGGACAACACTGTCAGCCATCCTGTCAGCACAGGCACACGACCCCACAGGGAAGCAGAGTCAAAAGGAAGGAAGTATGGGCATGCTGGGAAGGGGGGTGTAGGCAATAGCATGATGGGAGTGGTAGTCACAGCTCAACATCCCCCACCCACATGGCCCAGCAAGCTCACACTGAAGCATGCACACCTCACAGGGAGTGAAAAGCCACATCAAAGATGTCTGACAATGGTGCTCTGTTGTGGGGAGTACCAGGCCCTGCTGGGAACTGGGCACCAACCAACAGCAGGATACCACTGACTGACATCCTGAGAGTTAACCTGCACCCACTGCAAGGGTGGCATGCTTCATGGTGGGATAACTGGGCTGGGGGGAGAAGGAGGGCCGGATGTCAACCAAATACCACCAATGCTGGTCATGCACACACCTCAACATTCACATTGAAATGCTTCAGGTTGGCAGGACAATGTGCTACACCAATATCAACCTCTGACTGTGACAACTTAGGACAATGCAATGTGTAGGCCCGCATCCAGAGGTACAGTCACAACTGTCAGGTGTTTGAACCATTGATGCCTGTAGAAACATAACATACATTGTGTGTCTCTTCCAAAAACAGGTGATGGGGACACAGCAGCAGATGAGGAGTCCCTGACCCAGGCTCCGGTGGCCCCTGAGCTCTCTGGTGTGGAACAGCCTCTGCCCTCCTCGGATGGCGAAGACCTACCTGGCCCCTCCGGTGTGAGTCATCATGCAGCACCAGCAGGACCACCATCAGCACCCCCTGCACCTACTCCTCCAACATCTGCCAACACACAGACCACCCCCGCCGACATGGACAGACCAAGGACACTCAATGACAACAGCACAGGGACCCCGGCCCACCGTGAAGCAACGGACAACAACCCCAGTACCAACCCCCAAGGGGGCCTAGGCTCACCTGTGCGTGCCACCACAGGTCCCGCACGTGTAGCCAGGGGTGGTAGGCAGAGGTCGCTGTTTGCAGAGGGGTCTGGACTGCATGATGACCCACAACTGGTACGCATTGCTGATGCGTACCAGAATAGCACCGGAGAGGTCAGCCAGGTAGTGGGGATCCTCAAGGACATTCAACAGCAGCAGGCTGCTCATCATGCCCGCTTGGACTCCCACATGTCCCGTGTGGAGACACACATGTCTCGCGTCGAGTCCAAGTGGGACACATTGGAAGAACTGACAGCGGTGCAGAGGGACATATTGACATGCCTCCGCCAGATTAGCACCAACATGGCCACACCTCCCTGTGTGCCCACAACATCTGGTGCCGCAACAACTGCAACTGCCACAGGGAGGGAGGATGACTCTGGTGGAGAGTCCTCTGCACCGCAGCGGCCTGCACGTGAGGGTCCCCCCGAAAGAAGAGGGGTCGTCCGAGGAAGGAAAACTGAGAGGCCGATGGCCATGTACATCCCCCAGGAACCCAACACCTGTTCTGGAAATTCTCCTTTGTGTGCAAACTGTTCACCCTGTCGAATGCAACCCAACTCTCCCACATGACATGGGGAGTTTAAGTTGGACCAATGTATCAGATGACTGTGGACTTTACTCAGGACATTTCTGCTACCAACACTTCCAACTTATCTGGGAACTTTGGATTCCAATCCCAATGTACAGCACCCACCATCCTGTGCACTATCCTCACACATGTATGTAAATAAACTCACTAATACACCATATTTGCCTCTGTTGTGATTCCAACGTTGTTTTTGTCATGGAGATGATGATCTGCTAAATGACACTGTGCATGCTAACTGCTACAGCAAGTTCAACACCGTCATGTGAGTCATGGCGACGTGACACATATGAGGGAGACACACCACTAGGGCTACACAACACATACACACCAGGGACATCTGACTCATCGCCTACACTGATGTTGCCAGGAAATACAGTGGAATGCACAGACACCACACCTATTCAGAGTAAGCAGTAAGCAAATGTCAGTCAGATGTGTGACCACAGACAACGCACATCCCAAAGTGAAGCACAGGTTTATTACACATTTGCAACATGTTGTTTCCACTACAGATGCAAGGTAATCCCACGTGGCAGTGGCCACACAGTCACCAAGTGTAGAGGAAATAAAGTCCAGGGGTGTGTGGCACATCACCTGCAGGGAAACGACTGCTTCCACCCTGGAAGTTGAATCATGGTGTCGGGGGATCCGAGTTGACCAAACAACTCTGAAAGTACCCTGTGAAGGACAGACATGACACACAGTCAAAAGCACTGAAGAACAGGACAGAACTGCAATACTCATGCCCAATACATGTCACAAGATACCTACACAAAACCAAGTTAGCATGTCAACACTGTTGGGGAGTACAGACTACCTGTAAGGACACATCGCTGCACGCATACAGTCAAGTAGCACATGGCCACACTCAAACAGCAACAGAGCACCACCAACACATATCATGCAAACTCAAATCATTGACATACCAACTCTGTATACTCACATTCAGCTGAAGAAGTTGGTGATGAGCTGTGTGCGGACATCCCCCTCATCATCATCATCATCATCACTGGCATCATGGCCCAGGCCAGGATCCTCCACAGGTGGCGGATGTTGGTCATCATCATCCAGGATGAGAGGCAACTCCTTCCGCATTGCCAGGTTGTGTAGCATGCAGCAGACAATGACAATCTTGCACACCTTTGCAGGGGCATATGGGAGGGCCCCTCCTGTCTTGTCCAGGCAGCGAAAGCGGCTCTTCAGGAGACCAAATGTCCGCTCGATCACTCTCCTGGTCCGACCATGTGCCTCATTGTAGCGCATCTGGGCTGGTGTCACAGGGTTCCTGAGGGGTGTCAGCAACCACGGCATGTTGGGGTATCCGGAGTCACCTACAAACAGACAATTGCACATTACCTGAGTTTGAAAAGAGATGTGGAATACAACATTGCAGAACACACACAATGGTACAAAGTCAGCACACACCGACAAGCCAGGCACGCTGGTTCTGCATCTGTGACATCATCCTCGGGATGCGACTACTCCTCATTACGTAGGCATCGTGTGCAGAACCGGGGAAACGTGCACACACATGTGAGATGCTCATATCTGCAAGACATACCACCAGGGCATTGATAGAATGGTAATGTTTCCTGTTCCTGTATGCCTGCTTATGTGCCTGTGGTGGTACCAAAGCCACATGTGTCCCATCAATGGAGCTGATGACATGTGGCATCCTCCCCAGGGCATAGAAGTCACTCTTGACGTCAGTGAGTTGTTGACGTTTAGGGAAATAGATGTACTGGTTCAAGTATCTCAACATCGCCTCCAAAACATCGCGTAGCACACGGCTGAACATGGTCTGTGACATCCCACCATCAGACGCCACAGTGTGTTGAAAGGTACCGGTGGCAAAGAAGTGTAGGGCTGCCATCACCTTCACCTTGGGGGTCAGCGCTGCAGTGTATGGCCGGCCAGGTTGCAAATGTGGGGCCAACTGCACCGCCAATTCCTCAATAAGCGGCCTGTTGAAGCGGTACCGTCGGATGCAGTCACGTTCAACCATGGTTGCAAGGTCAGGGAATGGTCTATGGACAGCTGGTGCCCTGCAGTGCATAGGTGAACAAAGAAAGATTGTCAGTCACCCAACATATGTGGCATTGACCATACTCAATATCACATGATACATCATTACGAGACACAAGTACTTGATGTGTGTGCCGTTCTGTATGGACATATATGGCACCTACATGGCCAACATCTAACATCTCAGTTCAACATGTGTTGACAACAAGTTCCAGGTTGTGCTATGGGAAATCATTAGGCTGTGTCACAGTACCCATGTACTGCTGTCACGTTCCAAAGACACACCACAGTGATAAGTGAGGACAGATGTGCCCCAGGCATCACAGCTCTTTGACAGGTAGATTCCCAGGGACCCTGTATTGCCACATGGACACTGGCATGACATGGCGTATCATGTACACGTCAGCAAAACAACCATGACTCCCACAGGTAGTGGCCCCTGTTGCCTCTGCTGGACAGACATGGACGTCTGTGACACACACACGCACAACATCAAAGTCGATGCACAAACAACATGGATGTGGAGACTGTCTCCCATTGTGCAAATGGAATCCGAGACATCTGAAACACAACATGCACACAGACTGTGGAGGGCCATCACAATTGTGGCAATGGGTCACCCTGTGACGTACATACCATCCCACATGGGACTCAGGGTGTATGTGACATAACATACACATACACAACCTGGAGATGTGACCATGCCACATGCTCTGAACTGAATAGTTGCACATCACAGTGGTCATGTGCACAACACACAAAGGATTCTGTCCCCATGAACACGTGCACAGCCTGGGAGTGGCTGCCCCCAAGTGCCACCCAACAAACCACATGTTGACCCCCATACACACACAGGTAATGCAGCCTTACATGCCTTAGGATACAGTGTGGACAGGCTGTGGTGTTGTAGGTGTGCCCCTGAGTCCCTGGCAAGTAATTGTGGCTGGCATACGTTCACCAGTGACAACCATGGTGACATATGCGAGTGACTTGTACAGGTACGCGTCGTACAGCAATGGACTGATCCGTGTGCACGCATTGGCCATTGCATATGATGTGGACGGATGCGTGTTGTTTTCCGAAATACGCGTTGTACAGCAATGGACCGATCGGTGTGCACGCATTGGCCATTGCATATGATGTGGACGGATGCGTGTTGTTTTCCGAAATACGCGTTGTACAGCAATGGACCGATCGGTGCGCACGCATTGGCCATTGCATATGATGTGGACGGATGCGTGTTGTTTTCCGAAATACGCGTTGTACAGCAATGGACCAATCGGTGCGCACGCATTGGCCATTGCATATGATGTGGACGGATGCTTGTCGTTTTCCGAAATACGCGTTGTACAGCAATGGACCGATTGGTGCGCACGCATTGGCCATTGCATATGATGTGGACGGATGCGTGTTGTTTTCCGAAATACGCGTTGTACAGCAATGGACCGATCGGTGCGCACGCTTTGGCTATGGACTGACATGGTAACGGACGCGTTTTCGAAGCTTTTACGAGTCGGATGCAGTGAATTCAGTTGGCCACCCACAACAATGTTGCAAATTCATGGGTGTCATGAAGTTGAAATTTTGAAGGATGCTGTGGGCGTGTATAAGTGGTGCAATTCCATGGATTGGCCAGATTCAGAAGATGCAAACGACTTGGACCTATCACTTTGGACACATGGGACAGTATCTGCCTCTGCAGCACACATATAATGCTGGCTGTTCCCCTGAGAGATCACTTGCCTGCACTACATGCTCCAGGACGACATCTGCCACCACCACTGCTGCTGTCTCTGCATCCTCTGGCTACTGCAATGGCACGTACTGTGGAGAGAGCCCCAGCCTTCAGCACTGAGGAGAACCAGGCCCTGCTGGACAGCCTCCTTCCACAGTACAGCAAGCTATATGGGAAACCAGGGGAGCAGGTGAGTGTGCTGTCCACTGCCTTACTAATTGTGCATGTGGTCTGACTAGCAAGACTTACAGTGTGTACACCAGTGGCTAGCATGCCCACTGAGTAGTTGTCACCCCCCAAAGTGTGTAGTTACATGCACTGAACAGGTATAGTGCAGTAACAGTGCATTCCAACAAGGTTTTTCTTCCCAGGCAATGTTACCATTTAGTAACTGCTGGACAACTGTTCATAGCCATAGTTGCACTACCTGTGTACATCATATGCCCCTGTGATTGAGACATGTATATCCAACTGTGTGATGCATGGATATGTTGCATGTGTAGTAATGGCCTTTTCACTTTGTCATCCTCACAGGTTGATGCCCACCAGAAGCAGGAGATCTGGCTGACCATCGTCCGGGCAGTACGATCTGTGGGGGTCTACAGGCGCAGGATCCGCAACTGCCAGAAGAGGTGGCAGGACCTTCGTGGCTGGACCCGGAGGATCGCAAGGGTCCAGCTGAAGCTGTCGCCTCCTCGCAGGAGGGGCGGACACCGGACCCTGACCCCCACATGCTCCGGATTCTGGCAGTGGTCTTCCCTGACCTGGATGGGCAGCTGAAGGCCAGACAGCAGCAAGGAGGGGGTAAGTGCTAGCCTTTTCTGTGTACTATGACTAACATGCTCTATGCACTCCTTTATCCTGGTTCCACTTCCACAGTACAACTGTCTTGTCGTCCTGGACTCATGTCCCTCACTTGTGTCATGCCCCCTCCTCATCTGATACACAGGTGTGGCCCTTACAGTCTGTGACTTAGGTCACTTGTGTACTGTGTACTTGCAGTTACCTGTGGTTCAAGTTGGGGACAGCATCAGTTACAGGAACTTTGTTGTGGGCTGTATGGGTGGTACAATTGCTCACACAATGCCTGTGATCTGACATGTACTCTGGGTATGGCTTTACAATGTGTTCCAATTGCTGCTCTGACTCACCACATGTCTGGGGTATGTGCCACACACCCATGCTGTAGCAGAGACCAAGGGGGGAGCCTCAGAAGTATGTACATCATGTGTGTGACACATGCATAGCCACCTGCCTAGTGTTCAGGGTAATACCATGTTGCACATGGACCAGGACTGTAATGCCTACTCCGTACATCGAAGGTACTCTGTTCTCCCACTCCCGTGTGTCAGCATACAGATTGGGCACTCGAGCGGGAGTTCAATGACCGTTAACTCCACGCCTGACTCTGCCTGACCTCAAGATGGCGGCTCGCACCTCGTCGAGCAGTTGACTGGCGGATGTCCTGACGTAATGCTTGCCATCTGGGGCACGTACTGTCAGCTAGCACCCTCTTAGCAAGGAGGCTTGTGAAATCCTGCACCTCCCTGGTGTATACAAGCCCACGGACACAGCCCAGCAGTACTCAGCCTGGCCGGACCAGCTAGTTCGGTCTATTGAAGCAAAATTAGGTCGAAAGGGCCGCCTCTGGGGACATCTGACACACCAATTTTCTAATAATGGCCACCATGAGTGGGCCCCTTTCCAAAGCACTCCTTCTCCCCTTGTTGGGGAGGGATCCAGCATTTATGCCCTGGAGTCTCAGAAACGCCTCTGAGAGAGTCCACAGCGAGAAGGGAGTCTCACACAGCGGAGGCCTGGGTTCTTACCCCATTACCGCTGGGAGCACAGCACCGTACACCGTGACTGGCGCGCTCAATGGAACTTTTTGGACTATGCCCCCCTAGGCGGAAACTATAACCCTTCTGTATGTACTGCGGTGCCCGAGCAACCTTTGGCCGAAGACCGGTGGAGCTGTCCCACGCAGCTATAGAGGAGTTTGGCTCTGGTTCACCCCTCGGCCGTCACCTACCCAGCCGGACGTTGGACACTGTTTTTCCTCGTCTCCCTGTTGTGCCTCCTATACCCTCCCCCTCCTCTTCCCCCCATTATTCTCCTCTACCTCCCCTATTCCTTCCCTCTCTCCCCTATTCTTCTCTCCCCTTGCCTATTTTTTCCTCATGTTTATGCTATGCTTTTGTACTCATGTAATTCCTGCAACTAAGCTCCAGTAACTGATGTAACCATGTTCTGAAACAATGTTTCTTCCTCATGTAAAGCGCTCTGATACCTCCGGGTCTAGCCAGCGCTATATAAAACTCAATAAATTAATAAATAAATAAATGAAGAGTGCACTCAGGTGTCTGCCTCTGTGTCACCGTGGTGTGGCCTTGCTTTTTGGACTCCTGGAGTGTTTATCAATTTGGGGTGGCCAGCCATCTGAGTTGTGACTATAAGATCTGCACATTGGTTAATGCATAGGTCTCTGATCCCTTGACTGTGCACAAAGGTGTATGAAACATTGAGGTGCAGGCAGCTTTGGTTCATTCTCATCAGATGGTGAAGTGCCCATGTGTATGGATTTGTGTTTGCAGTCACTCAAATGTCTCATTTGATTGACGTGGGATCATCTTAGTCCTCAAGATGTGGGTGGCCAGGGGTGCACATGTGCACCTGTCAGCTACAGGGCTTGCATTCCCAAAACTTCCATGATTGTGACACAGTGTAGACTGGTGTTGTGTGTATGCACTGCCCCTGTGACAGGAGACAGTTATGACTGACTTGCCAGACAGGCCTGTGCCATGACATTCAACTCGCAAAGGGTGATCCAGCAGTAGTGTGATATGTCCTGCAAGCACACCATTGTCGCATTGTCTATCAGGACATGAGGACATCATTGTGTGATGGAAGCAAAACCCGCATATCGACAGAGACTCTGCCCGTCACTTTTCCTGACACATGTATTGAGTCAGTGGCAGGAGAAGGCATGTGTTTGGAGTGACACATTTCCACATGTTCTCTTGGATGTCCAACAACTGTGTATGTGGTGCATGTGTGCACATATGATTAGTCGCATACAACAGGCACCAGACAGATGGGTGCATGGACAGGTAGGATATGTGTGGCATGAATGACTGTCAGGCAGACAATGGGCTTCTTCAAATCAGTGTCAGCACTTATTGCAATGTCTAGCAAATGATGGCAGGGCTTGCTCTGTGATGTGCTGTACTTACTGTGGCGTGTGTGGTCAGTACAGGTGACTAATGTTGCTCTGTTTATCCTGATTGTTTGCAGATACATCCACGGCCACAGGAGGAGACAGCTCCATGGACCAAGAGGAGCGGCAGAGCCAGACTGGGTCCACTGCAGGGGAGACCGAGGGACCCAGTGGCACGGAGGGTGAGGGGAGCCACACTGAGGAGACCTCAGCTACGACCACCTCGGCTGAGGACCACAGCACTTCCAGTGAGGACTCCCTTGTGGAGGCGGGTGTCAGCAGACCAGAGACAAAATCAAGCAAGTCTGCCCCCGCCACCACCACCATCTCCACCCTCCCACTGTTATAGGGATTCTGCACACACACAGAGCTATGCACAGGATAATAGGACCTCGGAATATAGTGGTGAGCCAAGCATAAACCTTAGCACCTAAAACCCCAACCCAACTAGCCTTAGCGTCCCATTAGCAACAATGTACCAATGATTAGACAACCCAGAACACGGTATCTCTCTCTCTCAGGACTAGCAGTAGCAAGAACACCCTTTCGTCACTCACTCATACCTGTCCACAACCGGCGTAAGAAGAGACACAGTATAGGTTAAAATGTTTATTTCAACATACGTGCTCTAAGATACAGTACACGTGACAGTACTATCAGCATAATGCATAAGAATAATATAATCAGCATAGTTACAACTCCATAGAATACTAACGGGGAAAGCATTTCATAAAGCAGTGAATAGAAGGCTGAATGACATTACCACCCTCCCCGTGCTAGTAGCTATTGTATTATAAAAATAGAAGACCTCTGGGCTTTAACAAGCGAACCCCCATACCTCAGTCTCTAGATGCAAAGACTACATCAGCAGACAATCACAGCTCTTCTCTCTGGAAAGGTTTTCTTCAAGTCCCTCTCAAGAGGGGAAAACGCAATAATAAAAGCCCACCAATTTCTCCATGGCAGCTGTACATAGTGTTATGTCTAGGTGCGAGGGACTGGCCATATCAGCAAGAACCAGGGACGTGTTTTTCGACCTTGTAACTGTTGTTCAGACTGAGCCCAAAAGGAACAGGAGAAAAGGTGAGAAACAGAAAATGCAGACAGTTGTAAAATAACTTGGCAGGAGCAGAGGGCGACAGAACAACGGCTAAGAGTAACGTGCGCAAAAGTCATCATGGCAGCCAGGCCTATGCCAACGTATCCAGGCAGGCCAGGAGGCCACAAACCACAAGACACCCTCCCCTGGACAGTCCATCGGCCAAGACTAAGAACGAAGACAGAGTTCAAAACACCTGAGCAGAACAGAGGCGTCCACAGTGGAAGGAGTCCTAATGAAGGACAATGAACGCGGTAAGGTAGCAAAAAGACAGTCAGCGAGGCAGCAAACGGCAAATCAATCCAAAAACGTGGAAGTGCAGAAAAATGCTATACCGTCCAAGAGGACATCATTGGAATCGTCAGAAAACGTAGACGCCATCCAGTCCAACAGGTCAAAGCTGCAGGAATGCTCCTCAGAGGACGGAGCATCCAAAAGCAATGCGGGACAGCTTGCGTGATATTCAATATAGCTTTGTTGTAGGAGATTCTGAGCAGCCGCCCAGATATCCCATTGTGCCAAAATCCCCAGTGCAGCTGCACGCGTCATGCAGCCTGCAACGGAACAGTCCCATTCATGGGCCTCTAAGGGACCCATCAACCGAACAAAATCCGGAACAGACAAAGACGTATTGGAGAGGCAATAATCCATGGCCCAGGTGAAAGGGCAGCGAATGCAAGACATCACAGGTTGCACGCAAGTGAAACACGCAAAGCGAAAAGAAAGGGTATAGGACACACTCAGTGTCGCCAACGGCAGAACTCCGAAACCAGATAAAATGCGCTCATGGAGCAGCAGTAGGCGTCCGGGGTCGAGAAGGGCCCATCGGGGAGCAGCCATTGCGAAGGAAGCAGATCAACAGCAGTACACCAGCCGCCAAAGCAAGGATTAATGGAAAGCCACCAAAGACGCTGGAAAAAATAGAATGAATAAACGCCGGTATCACACCAAAAATAGTTTGGAAAGAGGACACTAGGCCGGACCCCACCACTTTAAAAAATGCACTAGACCCTCAGTGTTAGATGCGTTAAAAATACGGTGAATTAATTCACCGAAATGTTGTGGGAGGTTAGTGTTCAAAAGGGCCTGTATTTCACTGTGGGTACTTGCCACCTGGAGAACAAATGTCTCCCGGGCGGAAGTGAGCATAACCTCCTCGTTCAATAATAGCGCCTTTATTCTGCTCAGTTTATTGAAATCCGCCTCCATAGTAGGAATGGAAGGCCAAATAGAATTATCTACGATGTCTTGTGGGGGAGGAAAAAGCACATTCTTGCAGCAGACAACCCTGTGCGAAACAGTAACAATATAAGGGATGCCAGCCTGCATGCCACAGCAGTTGTCGTTATTTAAAAGCAAATAGCTACCATTTGTAAGCAAAGTAAAGGTAGGAGAAATCGCAGGAGCAGGAATGCCCCTTAACACACAAGCAAGATTCGGAGCAGAAACATTACAAGCTCCGTGCAATTTAATATGTTTACAAACAAGGGAATGACCCACTGTTGAATCGCATTACTCCCCCGTGAGAAAAACTTCCTTGTCATCTCTAAGGCATTTATACATGAAAGGGAGGGACCAAAGTTCATGCAGGAAGGCACTACCCAAAGGCTGGAAACGGCCCACAGGATAATGTTTCATGCATGAACTAAATTCAAACAAGGAAAAAGGCAATGCGATAACCCCATGAACTAGCCACACAGCAGAATCTATTTCCGCCACAGAGAATGGTAAGGGCTCCACTTTCTCGATATGTAACAGAGTGTAAACTGCATCTTTCATGGACATGAACTGCTGTTTGTCAGTTAAATTAAAAGGCAGAAATAAGGCAGTGGTGTTCAAAAAGTGCCAAGGAACCTTACCCAACTTAAGTGTTTGCAAAGTCCACGCAAATTGCATAACTGAACGTAATTGATTCTGACCATGATACAACACAGAAACATCATCTTGTACAATATCAACAACAGAGGACACAATATTCTCCAACGTGTAAATGAGGGAAGACAGGGTATTAATACTATTGTCTACAACAGCAAGCACCTTTTCCAAATTTGCTTGGTCTATTTACCGTAAACGGGAAGCAGCCTCCATTTGCGATAGCTTCCAGAGTTCATTATAAGCTTCATAAATGAATCTCTTCGGTCTTGGACCACGAGGTCCCAATATAAAGTCGGACAGATCAATATTGCCTGAAAGGAGGGACAAATGTTGTTTAACAGAGTCTAGTGAAGAATGTTGCAACCATTGTTTACATAATTTACCAACAGAATAGGTGGTGACAGTACGGGAGTTAGAAAACCTAGGATCGGGCTTGTCCTGAGTATAGCCAGAAACTGTGTCATGAAAACGCAGCTGGCACTCGTTAGATGATATGGGCCAAGACAACCAAGGTGACTGAACAAGTGTAGAAATATTAAACAAATTGTTCTGAAACAACATCTGTAAAGTTGAAAGGGACATATTAAAGTGCGAGCTGTGGTTTAGAGTGGAAGACAGGGATGGAATTGATGGTGCATTCATTTGTTTTGTGGTAGCCAGACCCCAACACGTAGTCTGATAGATCGAAACATTCAAAAACACCATTTGGGCTGGGACTAGGCAGGCACAGTGCAAGGCCTCGGTGCCTTGCACCTGCCAAGGCTTGGAGCCCCAGATTGACTTCAAATCCACCGTTTCCGTCCAGTATTCATAACCACCCACAGCTAAGGCCTTTAAAAAGGAACTCGAATAAAGCAACTTGGTGTGGGTCAACATGAATTTCTGTGTGAATGGGGCAGGTAATTTGAAATAATAGGACCCAGGGTTCGATCTATTAAAATCAGTGAAATAAGTAAATTTATTTCGAAGAGTCCGGGAGCTACCCGATAAAGGGTTTGGGCAATGTTCCCATTGAGTGTAGGTCACAGGGCTACGTAGTGCACTCGGTTTATGGACAAAATGGTTGCCCCAATGCTGGTAACAGTATAAATCGGCATAATTCGCAGAATTCATATACAAATCCTCAGCATTAAATGAAGCATAATATTTCAAATCAGCAAACAATGCTTCAACTGCATGCACATCCCAATCATCAGAATGAATATTACTTTTTACTACATCACCCATGGAAACTCAAAGGACATTCAGTACATTAATAACTTCTGTTGGTCCATGAATTTGAAAATTTACCACATCCCATACGATGCCATCAGCAACTGGAAAAGCTGAAATGTTCACCAATGTGTGGTCACGCTTCATGATGTGAGATGAGGAATGTGGAGCCAAAGTTCCAGCAACACTGTTCACAGCAGAGCGTTCAGGCAAATAGTGACCATTGATCAGTAGAAAAAACACTGTGACAAAGCCAATGGACATGAACAAAAAAATCAAGAAAAGTACCAACCAAATGTATGTCCAAGGGGGAATCAAAAAATTGTCTCTAAACCAGGATACAAAAATACTGAACTTGGACGGGACAATCGACGTGGTGGAATCCGAGTCAAAGGAATAACGTGTCGGACTCAGTGGCGTTGTTGGTAAATGAGCCACAGATTCTGTTTCGGGATAGGTATACTCGTTCGCGTCAATGCAGGGGGTAACTGGAGGTTCGAGTATACTTTCAGGCAAATCAATCATCTCAATTGTAACATCAGTGACCGTTCGGGCAGTAGGGCCTCGAACACAAGTCCGGTAAATTGTAGGACAAGAGACCGCTGGTGTAACACTATTTAGGATCGGCCAGTTGTTGTAGCTTGACATTTTCCACTGAGATGTATCTGTTCTCCTTGCGACCAGGAAGCGGTGGTAAGATGACTGTACGTGTTCCCTTCAAACCCAGGACTGGAACCGGTGCACGATAAGAGGGGCCGAATTCTTTCTTGTTCTCCACCTTCTCTCGAACCAGGTCTCCAATCTTCGGAAGCCAGCCGGCAACCGGAATCTGCAGGGCAGTATCTGTGGCTGAAGGTAAATGTGCGTTTGCAAGTTTGTCTCGGGCTTCTTGTAAGTCCTGTAACATAGTAGAATGGTTATCTACATCAAACTTGGCGGGTTGCGCCGCCATGTCTAGACCATCAAGGTCAGGCACAAACATTCTTATGCCAAAGAGCATTTCGTATGGGGTCCGCCCACCCAGAGATCTTCTAGGGAGATTATTAAGTGCACGTTGTATGGTATACAAGTGGGCCAGCCAGTTCCTGCCAGTACCTAAGACCTTAGCTGTCAAGGATTGCTTTAAATCACGGTTCATTCGCTCCACAATTGAATTACCCTCAGGTCTGTATGGAGACGAAAACTTCACCCGTACCCCCAGTGAACCCATTGCGTCCTTGTACGCCTTAGAGGCAAATGCTGGACCTTGGTCAGAATGGAAGGTACCGCATGTGAAGATTCCCACAAAGACACGCAAATCCCTGATGACATTTCGAGCGTCAGCACTCCGTTGTGGCCAGACCCAGATGAAACGTGTGCACGAGTCCACTGCCACTAAGATATATTTATAGGCAGTGTCTGAAGAAAATGGACCGCAGTGATCCAAGTAAACACACCCAAAGGGTCTGTTAGAAATGTAGAGCGAGGTCTGTGGTGGTCGTGTAACCGTAGAAGGCTTAATCTGTTGACACACGTCACAAGAAAGCACATAAGTACGGGTGTCTTTATATAAACCACGCCACCAGTACCGCTGCTGCAAGATGGAAACGGTCGCAGACACTCCAGCATGAGCCGAAGCCATGCCTTTGTGTGCTGCCGTTATCAAGGAAAGTCTGCGAACCTCGTTGGGTATCAGCCGATCACCGACGTTTGGTATTGTTACATAAGGAGCCTGTTCGGGACCTAACTGATAAGAATATTTGGAAGGAAAACCCCTAGGGTAATTAGCACCTTCCTTTGTCGCAGCAATAGCGGCCAAAATATCAGTGTCAATTTTTGACATGGATCTGGTAACTGCTGCTACTGAACACGTGACTACTGCTGATCTGGCTGCTTCGTCTGCCAGACCGTTACCAACAGCGTGTGCGCCCACCCGCTGATGGCCTAGGGTGTGAACCACTTGTGTGAGTGGCAAACGTTGTCTCAATTCTGCCACCCGAACCCAAAGCATCTTATGCTTGATTGTGCTACCTTTAGCGTCTCTATAGTTGTTTTGTGACCAAAAGAATAGCTTGTCATTGTATGATTGAACACAGTAGTAAGAATCGCATACAATAAGTGTGGTCACATCCGGATTTATGAATTCAAGCGCAAGCACCAATGCGCGCAGCTCGGCCAATTGCGCAGTACTGTCCCCGAGTGTTTGAGTATGCACTACAGTGGACTTGAACTCTCCGTTCACAAAGGTACCTGCAACAATAGCACATGCGGCTGAATAAGCATGCTTGGACCCCGTGGCCGGTTGTGCCGAACCATCGGTGTAGATCACACAGTCGTAATCCTCAAGCGGCAGTAAAGACAGAGGAGGAGGATGAACAAATTCATACTGTAAAAACTCCTGAGTCTGTAGAGAAGAATCGAAAATGAATGTGACATCCGGAGACGTCAAAGAAGTTGCCCATTGTATCCAACGGGGATGCAAAGCTTTAGAGTTCCGTACACTTGCCTTTGTCACTGCTTCTAGAGCAGGATAGGGTGTTACCACTAGAATGAATTTTCCCTGTGCCAGTGCGCGCTCCTTCAGAATCGCCATTTGCACTGCAGTCAGAACTTTCTCCACAGATGAAAAGCGCAGTTCTGCGGACGTGTACAGATGTGACTTGTATGCGATGGGTACTGTGTCACCCTCGTTAAAGGTTAAATACGTGAAACCCACTGCCCCCGGAATTATTCTAATCACCAGGTTTGTGTGGTTATCACGCGTCAACAGGTACTTAGACTCAAGAAGGTCTGTCTGCAAAGACTGCAGAATGGAGGAATGCTCCGGAAGCCAACAAGACTTTGAAAAGTTTGGTTGTATCAAGGCATACAATGGCTTGATACGCTGGGCGTATTCGGGAATATAAGTACGCCCGAAGTTCAGGAAACCCAGCAAAGACTAAAGTTTTTTCAGAGTAGTAGGAGGGCACAAAAGTGCACATTTTTCCAAGAAGTGGGGGCTAAGCCCTTACCTTCATTGTTGAGCTCGTAGCCCAAAAACAAAACTGTTAATTCAGCAATGTGTGATTTGGCAAAGTTAAACTTATAACCTAATACCGCAAACTCGAGAATAATGCGGTCCACTCTGGAAAGATGCGGGTATAACTCGTCGTCTGTCAGGTAAATATCATCGACGTACGAACACGCATCTGGGTCTATGCCATCTAACAAAGAGACAACACGGGCTGCGAACATACCTGGACTATTTTGGTAGCCCATAGGGAGTCGCCTTAATTTGAATTGTTTACCACCGGAGGTAAAAGCGCTCCATTGGCTACACTCCGTGGCTAAGTTGTGCGTGTAAAATCCATTGGATAGGTCAAGTTTCGTTTTATATTTTTTACGAACAAGACTGTCTACAAGCGCAGAACTGTGGGTATTTTGCACCGCAAAGGTCCGACAATGAGAGTTCAAATGCCGGTAATCCAATACTAGGCGGTACGATCCATCGGGTTTAGAAACCGCGAAAAGGGGATTATTCATGGGTGATACGCATGTTTCTATTACTCCCTGATATTCTAACTGCGTAAGAATTTCAGAAACGGGGCCTTTGGCTTCACGTTTAATGGGATATTGGGGTTGTGGCTGCGGTAGGGACCGTAAAGGTATCTCATGGGGGGGAGAATCTTCATCCCAACCCACGTGGTTGCGGTATAACGCAGGAGCCAGGGACACAGCCCACTCAGCTGCAAGAGCCTCCGCTTTGTCCTTTGGGACATGTCGAGAAAATCTCGGAAGGATTACCTCCTCCCCTTTACGCGCAGCAAGTACGAATGGAGGGGGCCAATTCGCCTCCGCTAACAAAATGTCATACGAAGAGGTCAGATTTTCCCCAAAAATCCCTTTAATTACACGCTGTATATCACCTTCAATTTGAATGGCGATATTAAATAGTCTGTCAGGGGGTGCCACTCTGGTGTCAGCTGTTTCAACAGTAATAAATGTTTCAGTTGCTGTCGCCTCCATATGAGGACGTAGCGCCTCCCGCACTATGGTAACTTCCGCGGCGCTGTCTAGGAGGGTTACTGCCCACGTCCAATTCAGGAGTCTCGTTCTCACCGTCTGTGGCATATTTCGCTGTTACAGCGGCAACTTTCTTCTTCTGAAATTGTGGGCGAGAACGTTGAAAGTCTTCTGCTTTCCCTCTGACTTGTTGTTGAGGTTGATCTCGTCCCTGGGGAGCCTCTCGACCCCTTCCTCTATCCTGGCGATCCCCTCCACTGGCTTGCGAAGTTGTCTGTGCCTGTGAAGAACGAGGAGAATGCGTATCAGGGATCTGAAACCTATCCGGATATTTAATTCTCGCCCTATCGCGCAAATCATATGTGCGTTCAGAAGAGACAGAAACAGGGGATGCGCCTCGCGACCCCGGCTTCTTCTGTTGCTTACCCTGTTTTTTCAACCTCCAGCTCTTTTTTAGTAAAAACTGGTTTCTCATCTTTTTCAGATTGAGTTTTAGGTTGTTGTTGTTGTTGTGTTTGTGTTTGTTGTTTTGCAAAAGGCTTATTGCCCAGGCTATTTCGGCCAATAGTTTTATAAGCCTGGGTTATAATTTTCGGTGATTCGCGCGGCTTGTCCAATTCTGGGACTAAAGCCAAAGCATTAGCTACTTGAAAGTTCACTGCATCGCCCTTGACATTCGCAAGGATCAGCTCAGCTACTACTTCGAACACTCCCACCAGTCTCATCCCTAATTCCACAGCCGCTTCAGGGCCATGTTCATCCTGTACTTTTTAATTACAGAGGGAGAACCGTCATGGAAGGAGTGCCGAAACACTTCGAATAAACTGCTGCGAATACCCTACCCCAGTTGTTGCATGCTGTCAACTCGGGATTAAGTCTTTTGGCAAACTAATTGTAAGAATTCTATGTTTATCCACCGGTGTTGTATTTGGAAAAACTGCCTCCAACTGGTCAAATTTTTCTGCAAGCCAATAAGGAAAATCATCCTTGTTTTGTGGACGTTTGCCCATCACTGAGTTCACCATGACGGGACTTATAGTCACTCCGCCTGCAGCAGCTGGATGGCCTGCAACCCCAGGTGGGGCCCCCTGGATGTTGCCTGTAACATATTGCACTAAAGCGCGATGCACTCGCACCAAAGCCGAATACATATTGCGCAGGTCAGCGAAAGGTATCTGCATATATCGCGGATGTGGGGTGTACCCGGCCAAAACAGGCCAAGTGGCCCCGTCAATAGACAAGGGGCCTAAATGAACCGTTGTTACCGGTTGTGGGAGGGCGCCATCAAACCACACGCCGTGCTGCCAAGCCGTGAGCGGTACGTCAAGATTAGTATAAGGTCTATAGGCAGCAGGTACAACGGTGGGTTCATATTCATGGAACAGATCATCGTTCGCTTCCACCGCTGGAAAGGTGACCCAAGAGTAGAATACTTCAAAGTGGAAAGCCGGATCGGCTTGAACCACAAAGATCAGTTCGACTCCCGTGTCCGGCACTCCATACACCCTTAAGTGATCACGGAGCGCTGCGCGGCTATGTGCCGCTATGTTTACACCCGCCATTACGATCGGGGTTGTTCGACAACCTAACAGTAGGCAGCACAATAGAGGGTTCGATTAAGAAACCTTTTAATAACTTCAAGCTTGAAAGAACCTACAAAAACGTCAATATAGGAGGCATTACCGTCACACACGCTTCCGGAAGCGTCCGTGAGGGTTCTTGTGGACAAGCACAAGCACTACTCAAGCGTCTCGCAGATAAGCAGCCCCACGTTGGGCGCCATGTTATAGGGATTCTGCACACACACAGAGCTATGCACAGGATAATAGGACCTCGGAATATAGTGGTGAGCCAAGCATAAACCTTAGCACCTAAAACCCCAACCCAACTAGCCTTAGCGTCCCATTAGCAACAATGTACCAATGATTAGACAACCCAGAACACGGTATCTCTCTCTCTCAGGACTCGCAGTAGCAAGAACACCCTTTCGTCACTCAGTCATACCTGTCCACAACCGGCGTAAGAAGAGACACAGTATAGGTTAAAATGTTTATTTCAACATACGTGCTCTAAGATACAGTACACGTGACAGTACTATCAGCATAATGCATAAGAATAATGTAATCAGCATAGTTACAACTCCATAGACTACTAACGGGGAAAGCATTTCATAAAGCAGTGGATAGAAGGCTGAATGACATTACCACCCTCCCCGTGCTAGTAGCTATTGTATTATAAAAATAGAAGACCTCTGGGCTTTGACAAGCGAACCCCCATGCCTCAGTCTCTAGATGCAAAGACTACATCAGCAGACAATCACAGCTCTTCTCTCTGGAAAGGTTTTCTTCAAGTCCCTCTCAAGAGGGGAAAACGCAATAATAAAAGCCCACCAATTTCTCCATGGCAGCTGTACATAGTGTTATGTCTAGGTGCGAGGGACTGGCCATATCAGCAAGAACCAGGGACGTGTTTTTCGACCTTGTAACTGTTGTTCAGACTGAGCCCAAAAGGAACAGGAGAAAAGGTGAGAAACAGAAAATGCAGACAGTTGTAAAATAACTTGGCAGGAGCAGAGGGCGACAGAACAACGGCTAAGAGTAACGTGTGCAAAAGTCATCATGGCAGCCAGGCCTATGCCAACGTATCCAGGCAGGCCAGGAGGCCACAAACCACAAGACACCACCTGCTCCCATCCCACATGTCCGTGGAGGCTCCCGTGTAGGGGAGCGTGTCTCCTTCATGCCAGGCACCGCACCCCCTGCCTTTGTCTCCCCTGCTGCCCTGAGTGTGGAGTCTGTGGACTTGCTTAAACAGATCCATGTAGGGCAGACATCAGTGCTGAGTGTCCTCCATGCACACACGGGTCTGTTGACGCAACTGGTGTCATTCATGGAGGGCATGTCATCTGGCATGTCTGCCCTACATCGGACCAATCAGTCCATGGCCTCCTCACTGACGGCAGCAGTGTCCCTCCTGCAACAGTCCCTCACCCCTCCTACCTCTGCCCCATCCACAATCCCCAGCACCCTGCCTGTCCCAAGCACACACACACTGGCACAGGCACCCTCCAGCACAGACACAAGCAGCACACAGACACACACGCCAAAATCCAGACGCACACGCACGCACAGTCAGGGGACTGATACCTCACTCACAGGGGATGGGGCCCAGGCACACACACACACATCCACGAGCACTGCGCAGTCCTCAGATACCTCTCCCTCCAAAACCCCTTCCCTTGCCTCACCTGCAACCCCCCCTCCCAGAAGCTCTTCCTCTGTGAGCTTGGCCTCTTCCCCACAGATCCATCTGACCCAAAGCACAGGCGGAAGAGGCGACCACCACACACAGAGGGGAGTGCCCCTCACACCCAGACACCCTCCCCCAGGCACAGGCAGACTGAGGACCCCATTCGGAAGTCCCCCGGACCAGGAAGGGCAAGACCCCACCACCACGCAGCTCCACCACACAGTCTCTCTCCTCCATCCCCCAGGCCACCACTCCACAGGTTCCCCGCCACACCCTGCCCCAGGTTCCCCCACACACCCATACCGCATCCCCAAAATGTTTAGGCCCTCCCCCACCACTTGCTCTTCCACCCCCAACCCAGACGCTCGGCCTGTTTGTGCCACTGGTGTGGAAACCGGGTCCCCCCCTCTGTCCTGCCCACCTTATCTGCCCCCCCTTCCACTCCCTTGGAGTTATGCACTGCAGTGGAGTCCACAACCACCCCGTCTGACTTGGGCACTGCAGTGGGGACCCAGTCCACTCCATCTGACCGGCCCACTGCAGTGGTGCCACCACCCACACCATCTGACTTGTGCCCTACAGTGGTGCCGGCCCCCACTGAGTCAGACACCTCCACTGCAGTTGACGGTGACACTCCTGCACCCACCACCCCTTCACTGCCTCCTTCTGGCATCCCCTGATCCTGTCCCTGCGGTGCCTGGCCTGCCCCTTGTATGCCCCTCCGAGGGGGATGTCCCCTGTCAGTACCAGTGCAGGCAAGCAATGGGTGACAAGTTGTCACATATCACCCTGTTCGGACTGTGTATGTGGACTGGCCATTGGCCTTAGTTTCTTTTGGACTTCAAATTTTTCTCAACATTTGCTGAATAAAGCCTCTTTTTGTTTACTAGTGGTTTTTCTTTTGATGTACATGATGTAGATGAGTATCATCATGCATTTACTGTTGTAATAGTGTTCAGATCAGGTAAATGAAGTGTTGCTGTGATGGACTCCATGTGGTCCATGGGATATGTGTCCTAATCTAGTCTGGATCCATAGCATCCTTTGCTGCAGTCTGAGGGTGTAATGTTCAGCATTTGACACAAGGATGTACGTTTTGCATTTGTAAATTGACATCTGTGGCTTACACCGATGCACATCTGGTGGGCTTACCACTGTTCAATGTTTCTATTTCCCTGACTGTGTGCCCATCTCCACTGGACATGCAGTTTAGCACATCAATGTTGAAGGACTCATCTGTGTATACAGTGCAACTTGCTTGACACGTGTTTGGGTATATGCAGATGACTGACGTGACACTCCCGTACCCAGGCTGATGTGAGCAGAGCCTTCAGTGTGCTGTAATTGTTGACTCACTGACCGAGTGTTTTGATGACATGTTTGAGTCGTGCACAGACAAGGTTTGGCACAGCGGACCTTCCACAGGAGTGGAGTGCCCTCATGGCAGTGTGTAATCCCGTGACATTGCCTGGGCCCGTGTTGTGTGTTGTGTAAGCATGTCTGTGTGTGTTCCCTTCCCTTTTCCTACACCGGCTGTGTCCCTACGGATATTCCTGTTTGTGGTGCTTGCTGAGTTGTCCTGTGTTCATCCAGCATCTTGTACCTGGTTTCTCCGTGATGTGGGTACATGGCAAACTAATGTTCATCAGGTTGTCATCCCTAGTTGTCTTTGTTGTCAGGGCTGGGGATGTGGGCAAACGCAGATGAGACACAGTCAGGATTCCCCTTGGCACTTGTTGGTTACACAAGTCATGTAATTTACAGTTTGTGGTAGCTTTCAGTGATTGTGACACGTTGTGTGTGTGACTGCTGCCACTCCTCAGGGTCAGAGCTGCAATGTTGGAAGTTGTCTACGTGTGTTCTTTGTGGGTGACCTTGGCTTCTTCATTGGTGTGTGACTGTGGCCGGGATCCCATTGATTGGGGTGGATTTCACGTCATGCCCATGTATGGCGTACTGTGCAGTGTGTCAGACATTCACGAGTCTTGTTGACTGGCCAGGTGTTATGGGTTTCTGCACCTTAGTTCCCACAACCACCCCTGGGATTGTAATGGGTGCATGTGCAATGTCACCTGTCCATGTGAGCTTCACTGCTGCACATTGGTGGAGATCAAGGTGTGTGGTGTTGAGTGTGTGCAAATGTGAGTTGTTGCACGGCTAGACCCCTACCTCCATATTGGCCTTGGCTGACAGGCCGTGCTGATTGATTTGTGCTTGTGTAGGTGTGATGGTAGTTTGTTGCTCAGGACACATGGCTGTGGTTCACAGTGTGAACGACATCTACCTTTGTCATCACAGTGGGATTATCATGCAGGCTAGTGTCACCACAATGTGGGGTCCCTGGGGGTAGTGCTGTGGTGGGTCTGTCTCTTGCTGTGTTAGTTGCTGTTCCTACAAGCTTGTGTGACATGCGTAATTTGGGCTCCCTCTCATCTAACAATGCCTGATTGCCCACATAGGGGAATCCGATCCATGAGTTACTTTTGTATGGCACTGTATACACATCTGTGTAATTGGAATTCAGGCCTCCTCATGTGTTGTGTGGTTGCCTGGGGACACTGGCATACCCCCCATCACCTGTTGTGTTTGATATGCAGTGTGAGGCTGCCTGTTTGTGTTTGTGCATCTGCACCACTGCATTGGCATATCTTTGGTGTGCCATTGCCTGTATGTTGTTTGGGGGATTTCCCATGCTGTCCCTGGGACTCCTAGGTCATCAGTCAGCACAATAATCATGGTTCGTATGTCCCATTGCTGCCATGGTATGGTATTTGTTCACCTCACATCTACAGTCTCCCCAGGATATCTACATTTGTGTGTCCATTAGTGCAGATATGTGGGTCTGCATTATGATGGTCACTTCTGGCATTGTGTTATTGATAAATGGAGACGATGTCAGTCCCCATGGGTGATTTTTGTATGCACATGGCCAAAGGTATGTTTTATTTGCACTGCACTGTTTGCCTCACCCAATCTATGTTGCTATGGGACACAACCACTACTTTGCCACTGATGTGTTTGTTGTTCTGTGACCAGGAATCATCCATGCTGTTTGGCAGTTGCAGCTTTTTCCATGACAACACTTACCTTTTGGTCACTGTGATGATGGCGGTTTGGACCCCATTGCCACAATGCTCAAAATGTGCTTCAGCTATGAACCCCACACTTACCTTTTGGTCACTGTGATGATGGGGGTTTAGACCCCATTGCCACAATGTTCAAAATGTGCTTCAGCTATGGACCCCACACTTACCTTTTGGTCACTGTGATGATGGGGGTTTAGACCCCATTACCACAATGTTCAAAATGTGCTTCAGCTATGGACCCCACACTTACCTTTTGGTCACTGTGATGATGGGGGTTTAGACCCCATTGCCACAATGTTCAAAATGTGCTTCAGCTATGGACCCCACACTTACCTTTTGGTCACTGTGATGATGGTGGTTTGGACCCCATTGCCACAATGTTCAAAATGTGCTTCAGCTATGGACCCCACACTTACCTTTTAGTCACTGTGATGATGGGGGTTTAGACCCCATTGCCACAATGTTCAAAATGTGCTTCAGCTATGGACCCCACACTTACCTTTTGGTCACTGTGATGATGGGGGTTTAGACCCCATTCCCACAGTGGTCATGGTCTGCTTGCATTGTGAAGGCCACACACATTTTTGTGTGACACATGTGATAGGGGGTCACATTGTATGTTCAATGTCATGTTCAGTGTTGTAGGCATTTGACACAGACTACACACTCTTGTCATGATGTTGGGGGGATGTCTTTTGCTGACATTCCTTATGTTGGAGTATGCTGGTTGTGTCATGCATTACCCGTCCTATGAGTGGGGATGGTAGTAGTGACAGGCATCCAGCCCCCCATGAGCAGGGGCGGTGGTTGTGGTAGGCATCCAGGCCCCCCTGAGTAGGGGTGGTGGTAGTGGTAGGCATCCAGGCCCCCATGAGTACGGGTGGTGGTAGTGGTAGGCATCCAGCCCCCCCTGAGTAGGGGTGGTGGTAGTGGTAGGCATCCAGCCCCCCATGAGTAGGGGTGGTGGTAGTGGTAGGCATCCAGCCCCCCATGAGTAGGGGTGGTGGTTGTGGTAGGCATCCAGGCCCCCCTGAGTATGGGTGGTGGTAGTGACAGGCATCCAGCCCCCCTGAGTAGGGGTGGTGTTAGTGGTAGGCATCCAGGCCCCCATGAGAAGGGGTGGTGGTTGTGGTAGGCATCAATTTCCCTATGAGTGGGGATGGTAGTAGTGACAGGCATCCAGCCCCCCATGAGTAGGGGTGGTGATAGTGGTAGGCATCCAGCCCCCCATGAATAGGGTTGGTGGTAGTGGTAGGCATCCAGGCCCCCATGAGTAGGGGTGGTGGTAGTGGTAGGCATCCAGCCCCCCCTGAGTAGGGGTGGTGGTAGTGACAGGCATCCAGCCCCCCCTGAGAAGGGGTGGTGGTAGTGGTAGGCATCCAGGCCCCCATGAGTAGGGGTGGTGGTAGTGGTAGGCATCCAGGCCCCCATGAGTAGGGGTGGTGGTGGTAGTAGGCATCAATTCCCCTATGAGCAGTGCTTTAAATGGGCCGGTACTCACCGGTACTGAGTACCGGCACTTCTTATTTTTACCAAGCTGAGTACCGGCACTTCTCCACTGGCAAGGAGAGTACCGGTACTCAGGGTCGAATTGATAAGGTGGGCACTGGGCCGGTGCCGAGGGCCAGCTGTGTTCCTGTTTTTTAGCAGCGTGTTTGCCGTTTTGCCGTTTGTCTATGTCATTCAGCTGTGACAAGCGGCACGATGGGGCCTGAACGGTCTGCTGGAGGCCTGCTGCTTTAGCAAGTAGGCCTCTGCTTCCTCCCCGCCCAGATGAAAGCTCTCATTGTACTCAACAGCCCCCTGCCGAGCCTCCATGCTGGGACATCTTGTTAGATAGTGTATGGGACATTTGATGCCAGGGGCACAGCAATGTGGGCAGACTGAATGAGTGGGAGGGTGGGGGGGAGGGCCTACCCAGGAGTGGCCACTTAAGAACCCAGGTAACAAGGGCCATTTTTACCCCTTGGCCTCTCACTGGGGTCTGACTATCTTTTCACTGACTCACTTGCCCCTGCAATTCAACCCCCACCCCGCCCGCCTACTGTGACATTGAGTCCATGATGGGCGGGGATGAGGTGGTGGGGATTACCTAGGCGGACCCCATGGTGCCCAGGTGAGGTGAGAGACGGTCTACTGACCTTCCCATCAGAGGCCAGTATTGTTCTGCCCCTGACCTCTACCCTGCTAGACACTGCACATGTTAACGACCCAGCAGTGCTCACTGTCTGCCACTGAAAGCTTACCGACCGTGGGGCCTTCTGCTGAGGGAAGAGGACGGATAATGGAGTGAGAGAAGGTGAAGAGTGAAGGGACAGAGATAGAAGAAGCAGAGAAGAGTTTAAAGGGGGAAAAGATAGACAGAAGGGGTAAGCGCAGATAGAGATGGGAAAGCAAATGAGAAAGTTATAGAAAGAGTAAGAGAGGCACGGAGAAATAGAGAGAATGATGGTAGAGAATGCTAGGATACAATTGGGGTAAAGAGAGTGGGACGGAGTTAGATACAAATGGGAGAGAAGTGAGGGGGAGGGATCCAGAGGTTAGAGATGTGAAGACTGATAGAGAGTATTTGTCTGCTTGTTTGTGTGTGAAAGAGAAATGAAATCAGAGCAGAAGAGAATCGGGACACTCAGGAGGTATTTGAAAAGAAATGTGTGGAATACTTGTTTTGTGTGTATGTGTGTGCACTCTTGAATATAAAAGGATTGCGCCAAATGCAAGTAAGTAGGATCAGTATGACATTAAGAAGCTGCAAATATTATGAAACAAGGAAATATTAACATGTGTTGTTTGACATTCATTTTGTGTAACGAGTTAGCACATTTTGTTTATATTGATACATTTCTCACATGTTTTGGTATGTCCTGCAACTGGTGTAAATGCCCTTCTCTGCACATATGAAAAGTTTGAGACAACTATCAAGGACAAAATGAATACTCAACAGAAGTGTTTTTGTATCATCATGCCTCACCCCGCCTCTAAACCCGCCCACTACCACACCCCTAGCTCAATTTAATGAGTACCTTCACTTATTAATTTCCATTTAAAGCACTGCCTATGAGTGGGGATGGTAGTAGTGACAGGCATCCAGCACCCCATGAGTAGGGGTGGTGGTAGTGGTAGGCATCCAGCCCCCCATGAGTAGGGGTGGTGGTAGTGGTAGGCATCCAGCCCCCCTGAGTAGGGGTGGTGGTAGTGACAGGTATCCAGCCCCCCCTGAGTAGGGGTGGTGGTAGTGGTAGGCATCCAGGCCCCCATGAGTAGGGGTGGTGGTAGTGGTAGGCATCCAGCCCCCCCTGAGTAGGGGTGGTGGTAGTGGTAGGCATCCAGCCCCCCATGAGTAGGGGTGGTGGTAGTGGTAGGCATCCAGCCCCCCATGAGTAGGGGTGGTGGTAGTGGTAGGCATCCAGCCCCCCCTGAGTAGGGGTGGTGGTAGTGACAGGCATCCAGCCCCCCCTGAGTAGGGGTGGTGGTAGTGACAGGCATCCAGCCCCCCCTGAGTAGGGGTGGTGGTAGTGACAGGCATCCAGCCCCCCCTGAGTAGGGGTGGTGGTAGTGGTAGGCATCCAGCCCCCCCTGAGTAGGGGTGGTGGTAGTGGTAGGCATCCAGCCCCCCATGAGTAGGGGTGGTGGTAGTGGTAGGCATCCAGCCCCCCCTGAGTAGGGGTGGTGGTAGTGGTAGGCATCAATTCCCCTATGAGTGGGGATGGTAGTAGTGACAGGCATCCAGCACCCCATGAGTAGGGGTGGTGGTAGTGGTAGGCATCAATTCCCCTATGAGTGGGGATGGTAGTAGTGACAGGCATCCAGCACCCCATGAGTAGGGGTGGTGGTAGTGACAGGCATCCAGCCCCCCCTGAGTAGGGGTGGTGGTAGTGGTAGGCATCCAGCCCCCCCTGAGTAGGGGTGGTGGTAGTGGTAGGCATCCAGGCCCCCATGAGTAGGGGTGGTGGTAGTGGTAGGCATCAATTCCCCTATTAGTGGGGATGGTAGTAGTGACAGGCATCCAGCACCCCCTGAGTAGGGGTGCTGGTAGTGACAGGCATCCAGCCCCCCCTGAGTAGGGGTGGTGGTAGTGGTAGGCATCCAGCCCCCCATGAGTAGGGGTAGTGGTAGGCATCCAGCCCCCCCTGAGTAGGGGTGGTGGTAGTGACAGGCATCCAGCCCCCCCTGAGTAGGGGTGGTGGTAGTGGCAGGCATCCAGGCCCCCATGAGTAGGGGTGGTGGTAGTGGTAGGCATCAATTCCCCTATGAGTGGGGATGGTAGTAGTGAAAGGCATCCAGCCCCCCATGAGTAGGGGTGGTGGTTGTGGTAGGCATCCAGGCCCCCATGAGTAGGGGTGGTGGTAGTGGTAGGCATCCAGCCCCCCATGAGTAGTGGTGGTGGTAGTGGTAGGCATCCAGGCCCCTATGGGTGTGTATGGCATTGGTGATAGCCATCCCACCCCTATGGTTCTGCTGTTGCTAGTGTACGTCATTTCTGCATCCCTATGTGTGTGTGACATATGTCGGGTACGTGTTGTTTGTTTGTGTAGTGGGTGTTTGACTTACTGTCTGCGCCGTACGCGTCCGTACCGGTTCCGGTAATAGATGTACAGTATTGGTAGGACCTGCGCGATGGGATTCATGGTTGGTTCGTCTCGTTCGGGTTTCTCGTGGCTTCAACTCGTACTCGTAGCTGGCTTGTTCGTCTCGTAGCCGTGGATCGTCTTGTGGCGCGAATTGGAGCGTATGTGAGGCTCTCCCGGATGCTCTGACGTGCCGGACGTAGCGACCAGTTCGGCGCGTACGGAGTGCGCATCGTACTTGTCCGGCCGGAAGGTGCTGTGTATTTACTTCCGTGCGACTCGATTCGGCGGTTCCGGATCCAGCTCGGTCGGGGAACTGGAGCGGGATTGGGTACGTACGGCTCGCTCGGAATTTTGGCAGTAATGCACATCGTACTTGCTCGCTCGGACGACTGTTCGAATCGTTCGGGAAAAACGCGTTCGGCTCGTATTTTTTCCGGATGAATCGTATTCGGTGCGCTTCCGGCCGAGATCGGAATTGACCCCTTGGATGGAATTCCACACTTGTAAGAGACATCTCTGCACGCCAATATATGCCAATCCTCTTTTAGTGAATTAGGGTATATTTTTTACATGAATAGTTTGGAACTTTTTCTGAATGCCAGGCAATGCAATTTTCCCTGTGTGGCTTACACAGGGAAAAATATTGAGAATCAGGCCACAGTGGCCAAAGTGGCCTAGACACACTTTGAAATTGTGACCTCCTACAGATCATTTGTGCTCCATCCTAGACTTCCAAGTAGCAGCAAGTGGTGATTTTAAACAGGAGGTAGGTGTCAGTGTGAGGGAGTTCCTCAGTGGGACCAGAATGTTAAAACCCAACGGCGGCTCCTCCACAAGAATGGAGGAGCATCACCCCACCGGCTGCGAGTGCAGCAGGCAAAAACACAAAAATAAAATGGCATAATAATGCTATTTTATTTTGCCACCAGCTCGCACTGTGTACATCCTGAGCATGAAGCAGGGTTCAGGGCTATTGCAGAATTACTGCAGCTCCTTTCAGTGCGCATTTCGGGTTGGCCTGCTGGCTACCTACGGCCAGCCTGACATGTGCACTGTAGACCCAGCAAAGCCCGGGGGATTGGTGGCACAGGCACCCAGGCTCAAAATGAGCGCTGGGTTAGCCTGCTCCCACCAATCTTGGAGCTGCTATCATGCTGATGAGAGCAGCTCCAGGATTGGTTGGAGTTGTGTTCCACTGAGCAGGAAGAAAGTCCTTCCATTCCTGCTCATGGAACGCCGAGGAGAAGGACAGCATTTATGGTGAGTTTGGCGCCATCGCGCCTCACCATATTTTTTTAAATGGGTAGTCGACACTGTCAAAACCTAGTTCTACCTGACTTCTAGGAAGTGGAAAATTTGCAACTGAGTCTCAAAAAGGAAGCGAGCGTACTGATGAGAGAATTTATGGACAATACAAGGGGAAGACTCCCAGGTTGTTGAAGAAAGAGATTCACTAAACACCCCTACAGTGAAAGCATTACTTCTAGAGGTGGCCCTGCATGTAAATGGGTTTTAACCTTATAAACAACTAACCTACAAACTGAGGACCCCATGTACAAAGGGGTTTAGCATTTGCTAACCCTCTGATTCGGTAAATCATTGCACTAAGCCCATTTAACGATTCGGAAAAGGTTTTCCATAACGTTAAATGGGTTTAGGAAACCTAACCGCATCAGTATTTGAAAGGGGCTTGTTCAGGGTGTCCTTTCCAAATACTGATTCCATATGGTATGTATTAAAGTTTTTTGAGGCTGAAATTTGATCACAAAATAATAATATTTTACTGACTACATAAAGGTAGGGGTACCCATGGGACCCCTTCCCCTTTGTAAATGTTGCCAAAAACATTTTTTTAAAGGATGTAGGGGCACATGCATCAAGAATCATTTTTGCGATTCCTTAATAGCGATTTTTAAGAAATTGCTATTATGGATTCGCAAAAACGAATGCATCAATATTTTCGCAATAATTTAGCGAGTCGGTAAAAATCGCAAATAGCGAATTCGCTATCACCGAATCACTAATATCGAATCCGCAAATAGCGACTCGCAAATAGCGATTTACCCATATTGCTGCATTTGGATGACATCACAACCAGGAAGTGAATCTGGGAATGCACACACCTGTTCACAGAGAGAGTCAGAGGAGGAGGCAGACTGTTTGAGCTGAGCAGGAATAATCTGTTTTGGAAGCAGAATCTGTGTGAAAACCACAGCATGGTCAAAGACAAAGGGGACAAGAAAGGAAAAGGAAGCTGAAATTCAGCGAAAAAGAACTGGAAATCCTCATTGAGGAAGTGGTGCAGAACCACGATAAACACTTTGGAAAACTGTCTCTGCAGGTTGCAGAGTCAGTAAAAAGAAAGATTTGGCTGGCTATCCAATCGAAGGTAAATGCAGTGGGGGTCACACAACGCGCAATCTCAGACCTGCGCAAGCGCTGGTATGACCTGCGCAGCCGAGCAAAAGAGAGGGTGGCTGAACGGCTTGCAGAGGCTAAAAAAACTGGAGGGGGACCATCTGTGGAACGTGGCAACACACCCCTGGAGGACATGGTAGAATCTACACTGCAGCCAGACGCAGTTGTTGGCATCACCCAGATAGACACCTCTGAACAGGCTGGAACGTCACAAGGTAAGATCACAGTAAAATATCTTTTAATGTTACACCAAACTAAAATAGCCCCCAATGCAGATCATGCGTAGTGTAGTAACCCTGAGTCCAGTCCACATTTTACTTGCAACACCCAAAGGCATTATGGAAGTCGTATACAGACAAATGTAAGGCTAAAGCAAGGAGAGACCAAAACAGCATAAGTGCAGCAGAGTACAGCAAGGAAGTGACTAAACTAGACTCTGTCCGTAACAAAATAACTTTAAACAATGGCATGCGCTTTGTCACATACATGTACAACAAAAAATACTGAACTTGCACTGTTTCAAATCACAGATGCAGATGCGCAGGAGAGTGACGTGGATGATGTTCACGACTCACAGGGACATGATGCACAGTCTGAGGAGGAATCAGAAGTGCCAGCATCCTCACCCATACCTGCAACCACTCGACGCAGGAGAATAGTCCCACCACTGCCTGATTTGGAGAGCGATGAAGAGAGCCGAACAGAAACTATTACACAACAGGCTGGCCATACCCCCCCACCACCAACAGAGATACCAATGTGGTGCAGGTCCACACATTTCGGCAGGCGAAGGGCCAGGGCAATCATGACAGCTGCAGAAGACAATGGGGCTGCTGCCTGGAGTGGGCTGGAGGGCAAGATGCTCAAGGTCCAGCATCTGCAATGCAAAAACATGAGGATAATGCAGGGCCAACTAGGAACAATGGCAACAAACATGGGAGACATACGTGACTGCCTGAAAGAGCTCACCACTGCTGTTGTGGAAGGGCAAAGGGCAAACAATGAGCACTTTGCAAATGTGACAAAAGCTATGCATGACTTGTGCAGGGTCATGCAGGAAGACCATGTATCCCATCGTCAGAGGCATCACAATTTGATTGGGCGCCTAGACGGTTACACCAGGGCCATAAATAGGTTGAGCACAACGACAGCTCAGCTGTCACGTCGTGCGGTCAGCATGCAAGTGGAGATGAGCCACTGCTGCGGGGATGTGGCCAGGGGCCTCATCCAGGTCACCAATGCAGTGGAACAACTCCAGACTGCTGCAGTTGGTGGCAACAACGTTCTTGGTGGGGGGGATAGTGAGGAGGCCTCCAGCCTCAGTAGCCTCCTGGCACCTGTTACAAATCCCAGGAGGCGCAGTTCTAAGAGCAATACTGGCACAGAAGGCTCAACAAGGGATGTGGCTGAGCCAACTGAGAGGCCCCCGGGAGTGCGTGGCCGGAAAAAGTGAAGACATGGACATGGACTATTCTGGTGAGGTAACCAGCAGCATTAACATTGTTTGTACTGACTTGTAATTGCCATTGCAATGGGATATGATTTACTTTCTTCACACTACAGTTGTCTGCACCTGGTATGTGTGCATTAACACAACCACTATATTGTTACATTAAACCGTTGAGCACCTACTGTGTTGTCTCGTGATTACCCACCTTAAAAGAAATGTTGAGTGATTTCTGCACGTCTCTGTCTCCCCTCTGCTGCACTTAGACGACATGCCGCTTGTGGTGGTTGTCTTGGTTGATTTTCATCCTCAGGCTCGCTGTCAGACTGTACCAGGGGTATGCCCCTATTAGTGGCTATGTTGTGCAACATGGCACATGTGGCGACTATTTTGCAGCAGGTATCTGGCCTGTACTGCAATGCACCACCAGTTTTGTGTAGGCAGCGGAACCTAGATTTAAGTAAACCAAATGTCTGCTCAATCACGTTGCGTGTGGAGATATGTGCGGCATTATATCGCTGCTCACTCGGGGTACTGGGATTCAGGTATGGCGTCAGTATAAAGGAGCGCACAGCGTATGCGCTATCACCTACAGGAGGTAAACAAATAACATTAGTCACTGCAATGTGTCACAATGGCGGACTAGTCTGCAAGACAGTATTACATCTGTTTACCAAGCAAATATCCTTCTCCGAATTCACCCGCAAGGAGACGTCTGTGTATGCCACTGTGTTTGAAGATGTAGGAGTCATGTCTACTGCTAGGGTAACTAGCCACTATTAATGTGATGATGTTTTTGGAATTGCAGATGACTTTTATGTTCAATGAATGGTATAATTTCCTGCTCCTGTAAATGTACTCATTCACTGAGGGGGGACAGATGGGTACATGAAATGAAAATGGTATTTATAAAGCGCATGGCTACCCGGAGGCCTCCCAGCACTAGGCTAGACCAGTGACCGTAGGCAGGCACACTCAGGGGAATAGCAGAGTTTTTAGTTGCCTTCGAAAGGCAAGATGGTTAGGTTCCCTGCGTAAATGAAGTGGTAGAGCATTCCAAAGTTTGGCCGCATTGAGAGAGAAAAGGCGGCCACCACTTCTCGCCCTCTTGATCCTTGGGACCTCCACCAGATGGAGTTCATCCGAACGTAATTCCCTGGTGGCCTTATAGCGGCGGAACATTGTCGAGATTAAAGTAGACCCATTCCCTTGCAGAGACTTGTGAACAATACAGAGAGCTTTAAAGCTGATTCTTTCCTTCACTGGAAGCCAGTGAAGGGCACATAGGGCCGGTTTCGCAGAGAGGCGTTTTGATGTTCCAAGTAGTAGTCTGGCCGCACAGTTTTGAATCGTTTGCAGTTTCATGATTACTGCCATTGGGGCCCCCAAGTAGAGTGCATTTCCATAGTCTATCCTTGATAATATCAAGGATTGGACTAATATTTTTCTGGCTTGGGAAGGGAGAAGAGGAAGCACTTTGCGGGCCATTCTCATCAGACCATAACAAGTTGCCACCGTCCTCCTGGCTTGTACCTTAAATGTCAGATTCTGGTCTAGCCAGATTCCTAGGCTCTTTATCTCACTCCTGGGAGTTGGGACAGGTCCCATACAAGTTGGCCACATGGTACTCAATGAAACATTAGAAGGATTACCCAGGATCATAATCTCAGTCTTGTTTCCATTGAGTTTAAGGTGGGACGCCCCCATCCACTTAGAGACTTCCTCCAGACATGAGTGAAGGTCTTGGGATAGTTGCTTAGCTTGATTAAGCGCAACGACCAATTGGGTGTCGTCGGCGTAAGTCACCACGTGGATTCCAAAGGGAGCTACAATAGCCGCCAATGGGGCCATATACACATTAAAAAGAGTCGGGCTCAGGGAGGATCCTTGAGGTACTCCACAGCGCAGAGGCATCGATTTAGAAGTCATCTCACCTTCAAATATCTGGAAGGATCTATCTTCCAGGAAGGAGCGCAGCCACTGCAGTGCAATACCAGTGACTCCTGACTTCCCAAGGCGGTAAGTCAAGATACGGTGATTCACTGTATCAAATGCTGCGCTCAAGTCGAGGAGTATGATGACGGATGCCCCTCCTGAGTCCAGAAGCTTTCTACTTTCTTCAACGACTGCCAACAAGGCAGTTTCCGTGCCCTGTCGTGGTCTGAATCCCGTTTGGGAAGGGTGGAGCAAATTGTTGGATTCGATAAAATTAGAGAGAGTGAGATTAACATACTTTTCAGCGAGCTTGGCCATCCCGGGAAGCAAGGAGATAGGGCGGTAGTTACCCAAGTCCCCTGGATCCAGATTGGGTTTCTTCAACAGTGTCTTTACCATAGCTCTTTTCCAATTACGGGGAACTATTCCTGTACTTAAAGATGCGTTGATAACATCTGTGATAACAGGGGCAATTATTGAAGCAACCTTTACCAAGACATTCATAGGTGCAGGATCCCTAGGAGACCCGCTTTTCATCGAGGAAAGCAGAGTCAAAAGAGTTTCCTGGGTGATAAGTGGAAAAGTCTCCAACAAAGGTCTAGTTGACAGGACACCTTGATCAGAATCCTCACCTAGTAGGTCATATTCATCATCAATTTGAGGCAGGCATTTAAGAATGTTCTCTATTTTAGTAGTAAAGAAGTCTGCTAATCTGTTACAACGTTGTCCGGAAATGTCAGGGGCCACGGGAGGGGCAGGGGATTTGAGGAGCTTCTTTATAATGATGAAGGTTTCTCTAGAGGAATTTCCAGTCGACAACATTTTTTCCTCAAAGTAGGAGCTCTGAGCCTGTTTAATGCCTGCTTTATAAGTATCAATGGCACTCCGATATTCCAATTTTTTGCTAGGTGAATAATCTTTCCTCCAACTTCTTTCCAGAACCTTGCATTGCTGTTTAAGAATGCGTAATTTGGGGAGTACCAGGGGGATTTGTACGAACCCTCTGTCTTTTTCATCAATATTTTAGGGAGGACTGCATTTAGTGAGTCGTCTATCCAATTGCAAAAGTCATCATTGGCTGCACCTGAGCTGGAATTCGGCTTGGGTCTGGTATTTTCCAGTTCAAGAGCCCAGCTGTCCATGGCAAGCTTGGACCAGGGTCGTTTCATAGTTAATGAAGGTTGTACACAGGGAACGATGACCTGAGGGCTCCAGGATAGGGGAATAAGAAAATGATCAGACCATGGGACAGGGATGGGGGTATCCCCTTTTAGGTTCTCCAAATTCGAAAACACGGAATCCAGGCAGTGCCCTTTAACATGGGTGGCTTGCATAACTTTTTGAGATAGCTGCAAAGCCGTAAGATCCCGCACCAATTCCAGCGCCGTCACTGCCTCCAGATCGTCAAAATGTAGGTTAAAATCTCCAAGGACAGTAAGATTAGCTGCTGTGCTGGCAGAATTGATAACTGTTTCAAGCAGGGTTTTACAAAAAGTGCCCATAGCACTAGGGGGCCGGTAAATCAAAATGCCTGTGAATGAGAGAAGTGGGGTAAATTCTAATGAAAAGTGGACATTCTCACAATCCAGAAGTGGGCTTCCCAACATACGGCATGTGAGATGATCTTTATAGACAATAGCTATCCCACCACCCCTGCCTGTTGACCTGTCTACTCTCTGTATCTGGTACCCCTGGGGGAGCGCTTGAACAATGTCAGGTTCCGAGCTGGAATTCAGCCATGTTTCCGATAAAAATAGGACCTCTGGATCATAATCCTTTAGGAGTATAGAGATCTCTGTAGTATGCTTGGGCAAAGAGCGACAATTTAGTAAGAGAAGTTTAAAGGACCTAGTAGATACAGGGGGCTTAGTGATCCTAATTTTCTGAGAAGAAAGGGTAAACGAGCAATGGGGACATGTTTCCAGGGATTTTCCACAAGCCATTTGATGATAGCAAGTGGTTCCTAATCCACTATTTAACTGGTGGAGCTGAGAGCTCGAGTAATGATAGTTCCGAGGGGGGGAAGATCCAGAGAGCCTGGACCCTGGGCCCGGTCGTGCGCGGACGGGCGCAGACGGGCTTGCCTTAGGCGCGCCTTCGGCGCGCCAGCGGCGCGCCCGCTGCGCGCGTCCGCTGCGCGGTCGCTTCACCGGGCACATTTATACCACACTTCCGACGTCAGGAGCAGCAACTAGACCGCTGCCCTGAGGCGGAAGTGGACACGGCCCCTCCTACCCTCGAGCCTTAACACAGCTCTTCCCGCACAATGAATAAACAAACAGGTAAGTGCAAATTCAAAATAGCAGCAGATAGGATTAAAAAGTGTAAATTAAAAGATCAGCAAGGTCAACAGAGTAAAATGCCAATTTTTAAAAAGCGGAAGAACCCGGCAGAGTCACTCTCCTCACCCGAGTGTTCTGCCCGAGCCCCCGGTCAGCCTGTGCGCGGTCGCTTCACCGGGCACATTTATACCACACTTCCGACGTCAGGAGCAGCAACTAGACCGCTGCCCTGAGGCGGAAGTGGACACGGCCCCTCCTACCCTCGAGCCTTAACACAGCTCTTCCCGCACAATGAATAAACAAACAGGTAAGTGCAAATTCAAAATAGCAGCAGATAGGATTAAAAAGTGTAAAATTAAAAGATCAGCAAGGTCAACAGAGTAAAATGCCAATTTTTAAAAAGCGGAAGAACCCGGCAGAGTCACTCTCCTCACCCGAGTGTTCTGCCCGAGCCCCCGGTCAGCCTGTGCGCGGTCGCTTCACTGGGCACATTTATACCACACTTCCGACGTCAGGAGCAGCAACTAGACCGCTGCCCTGAGGCGGAAGTGGACACGGCCCCTCCTACCCTCGAGCCTTAACACAGCTCTTCCCGCACAATGAATAAACAAACAGGTAAGTGCAAATTCAAAATAGCAGCAGATAGGATTAAAAAGTGTAAATTAAAAGATCAGCAAGGTCAACAGAGTAAAATGCCAATTTTTAAAAAAGCGGAAGAACCCGGCAGAGTCACTCTCCTCACCCGAGTGTTCTGCCCGAGCCCCCGGTCAGCCTGTGCGCGGTCGCTTCACCGGGCACATTTATACCACACTTCCGACGTCAGGAGCAGCAACTAGACCGCTGCCCTGAGGCGGAAGTGGACACGGCCCCTCCTACCCTCGAGCCTTAACACAGCTCTTCCCGCACAATGAATAAACAAACAGGTAAGTGCAAATTCAAAATAGCAGCAGATAGGATTAAAAAGTGTAAATTAAAAGATCAGCAAGGTCAACAGAGTAAAATGCCAATTTTTAAAAAGCGGAAGAACCCGGCAGAGTCACTCTCCTCACCCGAGTGTTCTGCCCGAGCCCCCGGTCAGCCTGTGCGCGGTCGCTTCACCGGGCACATTTATACCACACTTCCGACGTCAGGAGCAGCAACTAGACCGCTTCCCTGAGGCGGAAGTGGACACGGCCCCTCCTACCCTCGAGCCTTAACACAGCTCTTCCCGCACAATGAATAAACAAACAGGTAAGTGCAAATTCAAAATAGCAGCAGATAGGATTAAAAAGTGTAAATTAAAAGATCAGCAAGGTCAACAGAGTAAAATGCAAATTTTTAAAAAAGCGGAAGAACCCGGCAGAGTCACTCTCCTCACCCGAGTGTTCTGCCCGAGCCCCCGGTCAGCCTGTCCCATCATGCATTGATGCGTCCCATCAATGCATCCAATTACGTGGGGAAAATGGGCTATCTGATAGAAGTCATATTTAGTTTGCTGCAATTCCTGTGGTGTTGTGGGGAACTTTATGTGGTGGTGTATCCTCTGCAACATGTCATCAAGGAATGAGTTAAAAAAGCGCGATAGTGCACTTTGAGAGACACCTTCAGCTGTGGCAATTATTCCCTGGAGCTACCTGACGCTAGGAGGTGCAGGCAACATAGAACCTGCACATGAGTGGGTATGGCATGTGTACTGCGAGTCTGACGCTGCAGTGGTGGATCTAATTCAGCTATGAGATCATAGATTATGTCTGCATTCAGCCTATATTTATCATAGATCTCTTCCTCTGTCTGCCCTAGCAAAGTAATGCGCACTCCTAAAATGCGCTCCTGTATCCTCCTTCTTCTTTGTGCTGCTGCTCGTAGCCTCATCCTCCTCGCCATGACGTAGAGCGCTGCCATTGTGAAACATTCTGAGGCCTTCTGGGACTGGGAAGTAGTTTGGTGATGATTAGCACCTGATTTGTCCACTTTGAAATGGTTACCACCTGATTGAATTTGTTCCTATTTAAGAAATGCTAATTGCGATTTTTCACAGATTCGCTATTTGCGGATTTTTGTTGCATAGCTTTTGTGATTTCCAATTTGCGATTACCTCTTACAGAATCGCTAATTCAGATTCGGTATTTAGGTAATCGCTAAATTTTGCGATTTTAAGGATGATTCTGCGAATATGCTACATGCATTGCATTAGGCTATTTTGCAATCGCAAACGGCCTTTTTTTGCGAGTCGCAACGTTTGCGATCGCAAAATAGCTTGATGCATGTGCCCCGTAGTGATTTCATGGACCACTGACTTGTCTTAAAAAAAGTTTGTAAAACTTTTTGTTTTTGTTTTTAATCGCATCCTGTTTTCCTTAAGGGACAACGGGCTGCATTTAAAATAAAAGATTGCTTTATTGAAAAGAAATCACAGACATGGTCATCTGCTGACCCCAGCAGGCCATCATCCCTGTGATGGCAGCGAATCATTGTGGGTCACACATTGCAACCTCCCTGATGAATATTCATAAAGTAGGTCGAATTGCGACCTACTATGATTTGGTATTTTGAGAACCGAGCTATTAATGCATAAGTCAGTTTGCAAAACAACAGTGCATTTGGTATAAGTAGGTATGCAAATTGCAACCACTTTTACAGAATGCATTCTTCGTACATGAAGCAAAACACTGTACATACATTTGCAGCAGTGAGGGTACATTTTTCACTCATGTTTGCAGCAACTGATCACTGCAGAGTGGCATCTGCTCGCAGTCACTGCTGTGGCACTTGGTGGCATTGCTTTAGAGGAGAGAGGATAGGTGATTTTGCACCAAATGGTTGGTACAAGTGTCACTTTTGTTCAGGCGGGTTGGTGAAAATGTCAACACAAAATTGTCTTGCATCAATGTAACTTTGTGTAATTTAATTTGGTGCTATAGGTTCAAATCCTAGAAGTTCCTTGGGGCCCCATTATGAGTGGACCTGTAATGCAGCTGAACCTCCCATCACCGCACGTCTCTCCTGGAGTTATCAATATCGTTTCGTGAATAACTACAAGTGGAGCTCTGAAGAATCGCTTAGAAAGTTAGAATTACCAGGAGAGACACTAGCATCAGTCCAGATCCCCCTGGTTATTCCCAATTTTTAACTGGTACGTCACTTGGAGACTCCATCTACTTTTAGTAGGAAGTGTGTTCAGTTGAACGTCACGAGATCCACAGAGCTACAGAAAATTACTTAATTCTAGTGGGGCATGTAACTCCCATCGGAATTAAAAGGCCACTCAGAAATGAGGGCCTTACTATGGGATGCAATTTCCATTTTTGGTGCTAACTTGCATTTTTGTCCAAAACGAGAATACAAGTAGGGTGCCAATTGCATCTGATATGGGTGTTTGCTCTCACGATTTGTGCAAAAAACACAATTGATGGACAGAATGCAGAACAATGTCATACATTCACCCCAGTACAGAGATCTGGGCCTAAAATCAATCGTTTTTTTGCTCCCCATGCCATTCCAGTTTGAACACAGCCATATGCAAATCAGTCTTGACCCTGCGCCCAATGGGATCAGTCCAGTCCGAACTGCCAGGCCAGGTCCTCCCTGGACTGGAAACAAGCATCCTGGGACCGGTTTCGGGGTTTCACCCATCAGCCAGGATAGCTTGACTCCAGTGGCAGGTAACAGCTGGTACAATTCATAGGAGGAAATGTGACCCAGTCATAGTCAGGCTGCACGTGCGAAACACTAAATAGGTTGGTGTGTCTCCCTTGCGCGGCCCATTAGTGTAAAACAGGGACCTTTCACTACTGAACGGAATATACGGTAGCACACCGGTCAGGAAAGAAACCGTGAAAACAGAAGAGGGACGATTCCCAGAAACAAATGCTTGTATTGGAGAATGTGAAAATCAGGGTAGACTTGTGCCCATGTGTTAGCAGCACCCTACCAGATGACTAAGTGCAAGATTCATCTCCTCTCCCCACTTGTGTTTATCATGTACTGAAGCTGTTAGAGCATCAGCTTTACCGATCGAAGTCCTACCGTAAATATTCAGTGCAAGTAACTGAACACGAGGAGGAGGAAGCACTCAAAACAAATCAGGCAGGCTTATATCTTGCAAAAGTAAGCACCGCAGGAAAACCCCACTGGTGATGCAGAAGCGAGATGGTGTTTCTTTCCAGTATGGCTGGTGAAGCATGGAAGTGTGAAAAGGGGGCATCATGGATATTTTTGGGAACTATCATAAAATGTACAACTATAGTGTAACACGTGCAACTATAATATAAACCGCATGGTGGCAGCAAGGAAACTGAAAACCAGCTGAAGCGCTGTCCTCGTTTGTTTTCTGACAACGAGTCAGTGCTGTGCAAACAGATTTGAAGTAATCAGATAAGCTGCTCCAATACATTTGTTGAATGTTTTCTGGTCCGTAGGTTGAAGAGCTAGCACATTACATAGTAAGAGCCTTAAAGGGAATAGGCTGGCCCCCAAGTGGAAGAATACAGGGGAAAAAACAATACCACGCAAATGCAAATACCACGAAACACATCCTTATTCTTCTAACAAGGATCCAATTCAAGTTTGGTCGGTACTGTCTTTCAGATCAGGCATACAATGCTGTGCTTTAAATGGGTAGGTACTGAGAGGTACTGAGTACCTCATCTTCTTTAATCTGAAATGAGAAGGACCAGCGCTTTCCAACACTGGTGCAAAACTTTTAATAGTAGAGTCCCAGCAGGTCTCAGTTGCAAGCAGGATGGTGCACCCTAAATAACGACCCCAGAATATCAATGGGGCACAATATCGAGGGCCAAATATCGAAAATAAAACATTGAAAGGCCAGTCTAGATTTTCTATACCTAACTCCACATAGATGTACCTTGGTGATATAATATATAGGGCAGGTATAGTTAGGTCCGCATTTGGTTTGCTAATAACTTTGGCCCCATTTGATGAATCTTCATGAAACTTTCTAAATAAAAAGTGAATCCACCTCAGTTCCTTCTTGGAAAGTTTCAGGGTGATCCATCAAGCGGGCCAAGAAAAAAGGGGTTTCTAAAAATGCAAAAACGTCATTCATTTCCATGGACCTTTTTAAGAAGCGCTGCCACAAAAACAACTGAACAGAATTACACCAAATATTGGCAGGAAGGTAGATCTTGGTCATGAAAGCGTGCTATTTGTGATTTGGTATAAATCCATTTAGCAGTTTTTGAAAAACTATGATTAAAAAATATTTGTATACCTGGACGGCTAGGTTTGAGGTTCTCTCACAAAAGTCCCTCAAGCCTAATTAAAAAACTAGGGCCTTCTGATTGGCCCAGAGGGCTATTTTACCCATGGGCCATCTTGCTTTCACTGCAGCGAGGCTCCCGCAGCAGCAAGGCTCTGATTGGCCACTGGCCACAAGGAGAAAAATATTGCAGTAAGCCATTACAGGACACAGGGACTTAGTCCCCTGTCCTGCATAATTTTTTTTAGATATAGGGGGGCAGGGTAAGGATACCCTGCCCCGCTAGGCCCTGTGGGAGAGGAGGGGGGGGGTCCTGAGGGAGCCTTATGGGGCAAAATCATTTTTTATGAAAGGTTTGTGATCCAATGGGAGTCTAGCAGGATTACAAATCTTTTCTTAAAAGAAAACGCCTGTTGAAATTTAAAAAAATCATAATTATTTAGGGAGGAGGGCATGTGGCTCCCTTCCAAAGCCACAGGTGGGCTCTGGTGAAACCATCCATGGGGCCAAGTTATTAAAAAGTGGAGGGGGACTACGAGCCCCCTCCCAGAGCCTTAGGAGGCCCCAGGGACCCCATCCCCAAGGGCAGAAAGCCATCAAAATAGGGAGGGGCCATGTGCCCCCCCGAAGCCCAAATTGGGCCCATGATTCCCCTTCCCAGGGCCAAAGGTTCTAGATTTAGGGGAGGAGGGCATGTGGGCCTCCTACTGAGCCCAAATGGGCCACAGGGTTCCCATACCCTGGGAACCAAACAATAACTTCAGGCGAGGGGGCATGCAGCCTCCCTCCCGGAGCCTTACAAGGCCCCGGAGACCGCTGCCCCTGGAGTCGGATCTTGAGCTGTGCCCCAGGAAGCCCACCTCCAGACACTGGGACACAGTACTTTTCCCTGCATGCGGGACCTTGGGCAGGGAAAGAAGTGTGCTTCCACCTGACGGGAGCTTTGAAAATGTTCCAGCAGGATGAGAGCACACTTCTGTTTCTCTGCCCGCGCTCTTGCGGACAGGGAAACTGTGATTGCTCCCACCTGGAGAGAGCAAGCAGAAGTAGCTACTCCCCCAGGCTGGAGCAATGCCAGATCCAGTGCAAGAGCTAGCTGGGGCCACGGAGGCCCTGGGGCTCCCTCTGTGGCCCCCAATGTTATGTTTGGCCCTACAGGATGGGGTCCCTGGGGTCCATTTAGGCTTGGGGAGGGGGGTTATGCATCCCCTTCCCTAATAGTAATGAATGAGGCTGCGGGATATGGGGTCCCTGGGGCCTCTTAAGGCTTAGGAAGAGGGGTCACAAGCACCCTCTCCTATATAAAACTATGGCCCCGGGGATGAGGAACCTGGGGCCTATTTGGGCTCAGAAAGGAGGGCCACATTCCCCCCTACCCTAATGTTAAAGTATTTGGCCCGGGGATGTTGTTTCTGGGGCCACTACAGGCTCGGGAGGGAGGGCCACACACACCCCTTTCCTAATACTGTTTTTTTTTTGCCCCAGGGGATGGGGTCTCTGGGGCAAATAGTGGCTTTGCAAGAGGAGCCGCATGTCCCCCTCCCTGGGGAATAGGGTCCCCAAGGCAAATAGTGCCAATAGTGGCTTGGGGAGGGGGGCACGTGCTCCCCTCTGCTTTATTTTTTAAAAAGGCCTAGAGGATGGGGGTCACCAATGCTGCTAGAGGTTTGGGGATGGGGGGCCATGTGCAGCCCCTCCATTTACAAGAACAAAAGGCCCACAAGGATGGGGTTCCACAATCTTGTCATCAATGATGTAAGTTCAGATATTGCAGTCATGCTATCAATGATGTAATAGATCATGTCACGAGTGATGTAATATGTAGGGTAATTAGCAGTGCGTGGTGGGGGCGCACGTTAGGGTTATTGGAGATAACTATAACTGGTGAATTTAAGTGGCTGTGTTAATTTGAAATGGTATGTTTTAACTGACATTTTCTCCTAACTATAATGTCCTTTTAACCTTTGTTTTTTTCAGTGAACTTCTAAGGTTTTTTTAAAATGGAAAGTAAGACATTATTACCATATCTGACTATTACATCACTTTAACCTTTGCTTTTTCTGTGAATTTCTAGTTTTTAAAAAATGTAAAGTAATATTTATTACCATACATAATGCCAAGCCCCTGTGCTGCGGGGGTTTGGCTGGGGGCCTGGCAACACACAGTCAGACTTACTAACACAACACAAAAATGTGGGCCTATTGGCTTTATCAAGGGGTGAGCATATCAAAAAACATATAAGCAGATCTATTATCTTTGTCCAAAAATCCCCAATATTTTAATCAAATGTATATTTCAGTAATTCACACAATGCAATGTTTAATAATGGTGATTTTTATAAAAATGTTTTAAAGAGTTTCAATTAAAAAGATAAAATCAACACGTCTGTGAGTCTTTCTTTTAACACAATATTTATGATTGCATTTTGTGGGCTGAAAATGTTAAACGAAAGACTCGCAAATATGTTTTTTTTCAAAAATAAAACAAACATTTCTCTGAATCTTTTTAACATTCTTCAGCCCACAAAACACAATCACAAAAACAAGCAAAAGAGGGCCTTGCACTCCAGCTGAGGAACACAGAGATCCAGCTATCAGTGTTTTTGAAAAATATGGTAATTTCTCCTGGAGTCATGGATTCAATGACCCAAGAGATATACTGCTATTTTAAATTTGCTTGGGGACTGCTGCACTCCCTGTAGCCCTTCAGCAACATTAAAACATGTTTTTCTTCAAAGAAGCAGTGAATAATAAATGAACAGCTGCGGGGGATGGGGTCCTTGGGGCCTGAACAGGCTTAAAATTATAAACGCATCTTTAAAGACATGTTCTTGATCATTTATTTTGATTACATCAATCATTCCAGTAACATAGCATCTGACATGCTCACTATCCTCCTGCACAACCAATCAGCACATATATATTTAATGTAAATTTACAATATAGGTTTTCACACCTTTGTGTATTGCTAGTGAAAGTCGTGACAGTTACATTTCAGTGCAAGGTATCCCCCAATGTGCAATTTTAAAGTGTACTTACAAGTAGTTATTCCTTATTCCTACAATATTTAATAAAATTAAACTTATATGATTAACATTTTGGTTTTAACGAGGGCAATGGGTAATCAAAGTCTGTAGTAGTAAAGTGAAACAGCACTCTAGTTGAATTAACGTTCATAGCCGGTCCTGGAGCTGTATACAATAATCAGTCAATTTTCCTTTTTAACATACAGATTTTGAATAAATCTGTCCCACTCTGTATGGCTACCTCCTCATACTTCATAGTGTTTTGACTTGGGGGGGGGAGGGGGGCACCACCAAGACAAGGACCAGGAGTGCATTTATTTTGTGGATGAAATTGCTGATCAAGAACATGTATCTGTTTTCCATTTTTGTTCAGTACTATTAATTAGAATTTAGAGAATATATCTCTCAGTATCTTAATAGTTCAGGTGCCAATATAAGTATTTGATAGCTTTGTGTCTGCAATTAAGGTAGTGGGACATAACAGAAGAAAAATAATGACTGGTACTAATCTAAACACATTCTCAATCTAGTTTTCTACTTCTAAAAGTGCCAGGTATATAATAATTTGGCTTCCATTTGTGATCTTTGGCCAACGTTTGTTTCGGATTACTCAGTGGTAGTCCCTAGAGCTGACAATTGATTTGTCCCCCCCTCAAATAACTCACTATACATTTCTTTTCACTGGCCAAAGATGACATATTGATAAGCTCCACATATGCACAACATTATTCACTGGGTGATGGCATCTCAACTTCAAACTTTTGCTGAATCTATCCACATCCTGTAGCAGACCAGATGGGTTTTGAAAGATGAGAAAGGGTATCTAGGAGGATGCCAACACCTGGAACGCTTCACCCTTAGTAATGAAAGGTTCAATTGCATACTCATCCTACTGGACCCTACCACTAAAACCAGTCAGCCAGAATGAAGCCATTAGGGCCTTTAAGTTGACCTCTTAAATATTTTTGCTCCTTAATCATGGACAGAGAACATTGTGTCAAGTTAGAAACCTTCATGCCCCCAGCCTCCCATGTAACGTAGGCATTGCCTAAAACTAACACCTGTCCATTTTAATTTCCAATAGGTACATGCTACCACTCATCAATCCTATAACAGATTGAGGCATCTCCCGTCCCTCCAAAGCTCATAATGCCCAAATCTGTCTAAGAATCAAAAAACCTTTTGAAAATATTTGTTTAGGATCTATAGGTACTATACCAAGCAGGGTTTATCAAGGACAGGTATCAAATAATAGGGCTCAATGGCTACAGTAATGCTCACCACCATCATTCTTTGGTAACTGTGTTTGAGGGCTGGATACTAACATGCATTATATCCTAGTTTAAAACAGGAGGTCACAATGAATACATAGAAGGGTACACTTTGAAGGATATGACAGACTTTTTGTAGTTGTACTGTTCTTCGCAGCAGGCAGATTTAAAAATCTGTTTCATCCCTGTTCATTAGAAGTACTTAGTTAATTCAGCTCTCTTAATGTTCATTCTTAGGGGTTCAGTCCTGGATGTAGGAGATCTTACTCATGTGGACTTTCAGATAACCTTCATAACACCAAATATATCATGATCAGGTGACTTAGTACCAGTGGCAATTTGATGTATAGTGCTGGTCAGATTATTTGAGACTCTGTTGACATTCTGACTGGGCTGAGTTCTGCGGTAAACGTAAACAGAGGTCTGTGTATTTTAATTTGTGATATGTTTTGGAGTTCTCCACGTTTGGCATGGAGAGCATCAGCTCCATATGCAAGTGTAGGTGTAAGCCTTGATTTTATCACTCTAAGAATTGAAGTTAATTATGAATTTCTGCTACAACGCAACGATGGATTAAAGGCAAAGCATAGTGAGGACACCTTTGGGTTGAGGGAGTTCAAACACTGTTGATGGCCCACACGATCTTTGAACCAAACACCCAGGCATTTGTATTCTAAAGTTTTATCAAATAATCGCTTGCCTAGATACCATCCTCCTGTTTTATGAACTTTTCTCGAAAAGATGACGCTTTTCATATTGTCGAGAATTACGGACATAAAAATCTGCTTAGCAGAAAGATGTAGCTCATTTAGCAGAGGTAATAGGCTTGTGACTGACTGGCTGGATATGAGTTACACGAAGCGATCATGCGCCCCTCATGCCAGACATCTGGAAACACTACCAACTTGCCCACATTGTGTCCACGCAAGGTCAAGCCACCTGAATTTGTTATCAAAGACCCTTTATTTATGACTCCACAGACAAAGCCCACATTCCTTCACCAAACAAGGATTGCCAATGTACTTTTATTGTACCCAAAACTGTATATAAGCACACACAAATTGATTGTACTTTGAGACAGTCCTCAGACCCAGTTCTGTGGGTTGTACTCCCGGCCGAAGTGTTTAATTAAACCAACTGTTCCAGTTTTGCCAACCGCCTCTTGTCTTTGGTTTTTCAAGGTAAATTCATATTCGAACAACAAAAGGTTTATCAGGGGCTGTACAATTGGATTGCAAGAGACCACATGTTCAGTCTTTGTTTTACAGATGTCCGCCAACACCTGATTGACCCCAGGAAGCTTGCTAAGGTGGTGGACCGCTGGCTCACCACCAGGCTCCAAAAGAAGGTACCCAGGAGTGACCTCTAGAAGGGTGGTTCAGGTTCCCCCAGCAGAGTAAAGGGGAGGTCAAGGGAGACACCGACCGGTCCCAGAAGAAGGGGGGGGGGAGGGTTCCCAGGCAGCTTCTGAGAAACAGGGATTTGGTACTGGTGGACAGTGGCCGAGGGCACCCCATTTTCAACCCTGCTGCTTTGATTGTTCTCAGTTAGGACACAAGAAGGGAGACTCTGTCAGTCCAAAGAAACCACCCACTGGTGGACCTCTGCAGAATTGGCCAATATAGCCTTATTGGAAGTAGTCCCCAGGGGCAGGTCATAGACCATGCCATGATCTCCCTTAGCTGGAAGATAGGCTCAGGGGTGAGCTGGTGATCCCTGAGGGTGGGAGTCATCACTAACACCAGGTGAAAGTGAATGGGGTCCCAGTCACTGCTCTGAGGTACACATGGGCTATCTAGACCATGATAGTGGAAAGGCTACTTTCCCCAGAGCAGTACACCGGCCAGGTATGTAGGGTAACTCAGGTCAATGGGCAGGACATTTTCCTCCCTATGGCCCTGGCATCCCTGGAGTGAGGTGGGGAGGTGACTAGGAGGAGGATCATAGTTAGTCCCCAGATGCCCATAGACTCCATTCTGGGGAATGAGTTGCCCCGGTGTCTGGAGAATTGAGAGGGGCACCCGCCAAGGGTTGCCTGACAGTCCAGTTTTCTGGTAGCACCACTCCCAAGTGGAGGGTACAGGAGCCCAGATGGAGGGGCAGGTTGAAGGAGGACTCACCCCTGTCTCCTGCTTGGCCTCAGGGTACAGAGCCAGTGCTGATTGGCCAGTGTCAAGAAACCACCCCTGGACTGGTGAGATGTAGAGTGGAAGAAGGGTGCTAAGCACCCGGGGTTACTGCCCCCCCCCACTCTGAGAAACTTGAGGGATCAGAGAGCCCTGGATGGCCTGCTCTTGACACTGACAGCTGTCAGTGGCCTCTGTCTGTTCCTGTTCTTAAAGGCAGAGTTTTTCCTGGGTTGGGGACAGAGGTCTGATTCAAGAGGTGGGATGGGCCACATCACTCTGTTAGCCATGGTGGTAATATCTGCCTACTGGGATGCATCTGTGAGCAGGTTAAGGTTAGGTGCTTCAGAGGTGGGGTCCACAAGTGAGGTGGAGGTTCCCCAAGGTTCAGTTAAGTGGCTCAGAAGAGTACAGACGGAGGGTTCCAACTGAGTTTCGAGAGGTGTAGGACTGACAACTTCCTCTGCATAACAGGGTCTTCGTCCATGTTCTATCACCTATGCAGGGAAGCCCATGAAGATATTGATTAGCCTAACCTGGCTTTTGGCTGGAGGGGGGGTCGTGCTGAACTTGGCTTTTTCTACAGAGTCATCCCCAGACATTTTGCCTTCCTCCTCTCATATTTTGTGCTGAATTCATTTTTGTTGGCTTTAGGACACTATGCCCTTTACCACTGCTAACCAGTGCTAAAGTGCTTGTGCTCTTTGCTTAAAACATGTTGAAATTGGCTTATATCCAATTGGCATATTTAATCTACTTATAAGTACCTGGTAAAGTGGCACTAAATGTGCCCTGAGCCTGCAAATTAAATGCTACCAGTGGGCCTGCAGCACTGATTGCACCACCCACTTACGTAGCCATTTAAACATGTCTAAGGCCTGCCATTGCAGAGCTTGCATGTGCAGTTTAAACTGCTATTTCAACCTGGCAATGTAAACCTTTTGCCAGACTCAAACCTTTCTTTTTAATACATATAAGTCACCCCCTAGGGTGGGCCCCGGACAGCTCAGAGGGCAGTGTGCAATGTATTTAAAAAGTAGGACATGTACCTTTAAGTTTTACATGTCTTTTGTTTTCTCGGTGTTGAGTTTCAGGCAGCTCTTCTTCATCCAGGTGGCGACCGCTTTCATCCCTTCTTGGAAGTTGTACCTGGTGATGTTGGGTTCTTTGGTGAGGGAGAGGATGAGCTGGGTGTTGTCGGCAAATGAGCTGATGTTGAGCCCGTGGTTTATAACGATGGTTGCAAGGGGGCCATATAGATGTTGAAGAGGGTGGGGCATAGGGAGGATCCCTGGGGCAATCCACATCTGGTCTCTGTTGGTTAGGAGATGTAGGGCGGGAGTCTGACTCGCTGAGTTCTGCCTGTGAGAAATGAGCATACCCAGTCCAGAGTCTTTCCGTCGATACCAGCGTCGTGAAGTCTGGTGGCTAGTGTGCGGTGGGAGATGGTGTCAAAGGCAGCTGAGAGGTTCAGGAGAATGAGGGCTGCCGTTTGGCCCTGGACGAGGAGGGAACAGATGTCGTCGGTGGCGGTCTCAGTGCTGTGGTTGCTGCGGAATCCAGATTGGGAGATGTCCAGGATGTTGTTGGCTTCGGTGAAGTTTGCTAGCTGGGTGTTGACGGCCTTTTCAATGACCTTGACTGCGAATGGAAGCAGGGAGATGGGCCTGAAGTTCTTGAGGTCCGTCGGGTCTGCAGAGTTCAGACCCAGCCATATGCAAATCAGTCTTGACCCAGTTCCTCATGGGAACAGTCCAGCCCGAACTGCCAAGCCAGGTCTTCCCTGGACCAGAAACAAGCATCCTGCGACTGGTTTTGGGGTAACACCCCTCACCAGCCAGGCTAGTTTGAATCCAGTGGCAAAGTGAGCAAGGGACCCATGTCTGGGCATTTTCTTGTCCCAACCATTTGTGCCTTCTGCCAGTATCCTGGGTCATATGACTGAATAGCTCTGACATTGAGGTTTGTGTACTCCTCCGAGACAGAGACACAAGGGGACTAGAAGCTGGCAGGATGGGCCATCCTACCAGGATGACTGGAGGCGGAGCTGTATCCTGGCCCACTTACACTACAAATAGTTTTGGCTCCAGCATGAACAAAGGAACCTGACTCCCGCCTTTTGTCACCCCAGACAGTTTGGAGCCTTGACAGGGGAAGGGAAGAACTTTCCAGTACAAGATGTGAGTGTAGGACATGTTGTCCCCACACACACAAAGGTTGGTACCAGGTATAAATATAAGGACCCCCCCCCGAACCACTCTCCAAATCACTTCTGGACCTATGGAAGACTCAGAAGAGGGACTGCTTTGCTGTTATTTTGCTGGAAGGACTTCACTGCTGCCTTGCTTCTGGAAGGACTGCCGTGCTGCCGTGCTGCCATGCTGCCCTGTTGCCTGAGGAAGGAAGACTGGACATGCTCCCTGAACCCAGGGCCACAAGGGTGATGCCAAGGACTAGCTAGCTGGCTTCCTATGTGAGTTACAGGGACACAACAAGCCCCAGAGACCCTGCAACTTACCTGCCTGCTGTGACCCCAGGACAAATACCTTGGGTGTGGTGTTAAAGTAGCCTCCTACTACCAGAACTCAAAACCTGGGACTTAGAAGAATTTTCAGCAAAAACTGCTCTGAGAACCAATAGGAGACAGGCACCTACCTTGAAGCCAATCTGACAAAGGTGCATCACCAGTGGGATTGACTTTGCCACCGCTCCTGCTACGTTCTTCTCCGCAGCAGCAAATGCTCTTCAGCTGGACCTCCAGGCAATGGTATCCAGCCTCATGGAGCTCTCTTTGGCTACATCCTGCAGCCTTGTCCCACTGGGTGAATTAGAGCTCCAGAAAAACGTTTAAGTCTGAAGGTTGAAATGATCACTAGGCTCAGTGACGACCAGTACCCCATTGACAATGACGACCTCTTAGGCCTGGAAATTTAGTATCTCCCACTTGGAACTTTTCCTGCTTTTATTGACGGCTTCACCAAGACTTCGCCCAGTAGCTCCCCATCGTCAACGACTCATCCTCAGATACAGCTCAGTGCCTTGACCCGCTGAGGCTCTACCTTCTTGTTGGACCTAACCCTTTTTGCAGGGTTATCTCCAAACTTTTTGCCTTCTTCCTCCTATTTTTTGTGACCGGTTTTGGTTGGCTTTAGGACTCTGGGCACTTTACCGCTGCTAACCAAAGCTAAAGTGCATATGCTCTACATCTAAATTGTATTGATGATTGGTTTATCCATGATTTGCATATTTGATTTACTAGTAAGTCCCTAGTAAAATGCACTAGGTGTGCCCAGGGCCTGTAAATCAATTGCTACTAGTGGACTTGCAGCACTGATTGTGCCACCCACATGAGTAGCCCATTAAACATGTCTTAGACCTGCCACTGCAGTTTCTGTGTATGCAGTTTTAAACTGCCATTCCGACCTGGCAAATGCACCCACTTGCCAGGCCCAAACATTTTCTTTTACTACATGTAAGTCACACCTAAGATAGGCCCAAGGCAGCCCCATGAGCAGGGTGCAGTGCATTTAAAAGGTAGGACATGCACCATCGTGTTTTACATGTACTAATAGTGAAATACTGCTAATTTCATTTTTCATTAGTTCAAGGGCTATCTCTCTCATAAGGTAGCATGGGGGTTGCCTTGAAATATCTTTTAAGTGTAATTTCCCATTGGAAACGGTTAGAGATTTGGAGTTTGTGGTCTCCAAACTCACAATTTAAAAATACATCTTTTGGTGAAGTTGGTTTTTAAATTTCATGTTTGAAAACGTCACTTTTAGAAAGTGGGCATTTTCTTGCTTAACCATTCTGTGCCTCTGCCTGTCTGTAGAATCCACATCTCATCTGTGTTAGGAATAGGATGACAGTTGGACTCTTGTGCATTCACTCTAGACAGTCACACAAAGGGAGCAGAGGTGTGCCTTGCATATCCTGATGAGCCATCTCTAGGCTGATGGGCCTTCCTGAGCTAGAGTGGTGGAAGGAGTTGTCACTGACACCTGAATAGGGCTGTGCCTGTCCTTACACAAAGCTGTCTCAACCCTCCTGGAGTGTGTCTGGAGCCAGGCCAGGGAAAGGCAGGGTCTTGTGCACTACAAAGACTTTTCTTTGAAGTTTGCCTCCTTCAAAGGCAGAAAGGGGCATAGTATTGGACCTCTGACACTCTCAAAACAGAACACTTTTGGACTAAAGGACATTCTTCCAGGAAGAAGAGCTGGATGCTGTTGGAGGAACTGACACACTTCCCATTGCTTTGTTTTGCTGGCCTGCAGCTTGCTGCTTCTGTCCTGGGAGTGAAAGGACTGGACTTGGCTGTCTGTATCCTGCTTCCAAGGCTGTCCAAGGGCTTGTGTGTGCTTGCCTTCTGTTAAGAAGTCTCAGGCCCATCAAAGAGTTCACCTAGCATGGGCTCTTCTGCTGAGAGTCCTGAGTTGCTAAGCGGCACCAAATTCAGTCCCTGTGCCCTTGGAAGTGGAATCTGATGAACTGAAGGAGAAAATCCATGCATCGACTCCCAGCATCTGTTTTTATCGATGTATCACTACAAACCTCAACACAATGCCGCTGCCAGCACTGGAGCATGGTTCCCGATTGGCGCATCAACCACAGCTTTCACCACAGGCCCCAGCTTTCCATCACAACACATCAAAGACATGCCACAGGCTGAGTTTCGAGCACTGAATCATTGAAGCCCGTGACGCACCACTCCAACTCCGACGCAGTGCCTACTTCATCGCTGGGAATCAACACAGCATGTCTGGATTTTCGACAGTAAGGAACCGATGCATTTCTTCCCCTGTGTAGCAGTAAGGAACTGACACATCAACTCCCCTGGCAGTAAGGAACCAATGCATAACTTTGCTTTTACGGCACCTCACCTTCCTTGCGCCTCGTACCATCTTTGAATTTTAGCACATCCAAGGTACTTTGTGCTAAAAGTGGCGAGTCCATAGATTTCTACGAACAACATTTCCTTAACCTTTGAAAAGCGATATATTTGCATGTGTATGTAGGATTTTTGTCTTTTTGGTCTTATTTTATTCCAATAAACATTGGTTATTTTTCTAAACTGGTGTGGACTCCTTTTGTAGTGTTTTCATTGTGTTACTGTGTGTGTATGTCCAAAAGCTTTAAACATTGCCTCTGAGATAATCCTGACTGCTTGTGCCAAGCTGCCAAGGGGGTGAGAAGGGGTTACTTTAGCTGTGTGACTCCCTTACGCTGACTAGAGTGAGGGTTCTTACTTGGATAGGGTGCAAACCACTGCCAACTAGAGACCCCATTTTTAACTCTTCTCAAGAACGTATTCAATATTTTAATTCTAAGTTCAAAGTTAAGCCAAGACTGGGTCAAATCCACCTCTTATCTCTGACTTCCACTCCATCAAATTCGGCCTTAACCTTTGATTTTGACCCAGTCTCACATGATCAGCTACCAGCAGTTGGTGCTTTGATCTTTTATGCATTAGATTTCACTAAAACATTCAAAAAATAATATTGGGTTCTGCTGATTGGATTTTATTAATTTTGGCATTATTCTATTTATTACAATTTACTCTATTTATCTAAATTTGTTTGGGATTTTTCTTGCATTGTCTTTTCACTTTATTATTGTTTGTGTGCTGTATAAATACTTTGCACATTGCTTCTAAGTTAAGCCTGACTGCTTTTGGGCCAAGCTACCAGAGAGTTAAACACAGGTTAATTTAGTGACTTTTTATGGTTCCCACGACACAAATTGTATTTATTATTTGAGTGGGGCTTCCACCCCCTTACTAATAACCCAATTTCTTAAATTGTTATTCAGTGGTGGGATCCAGTACGTCTGTTTATGCAGTGCCACACAGTGATTTGTGCAAAACTAAAACTAAATAATCTGACCTCAGATTTGATTTTGCTTTTATTCTCCTTAGTTTGTGGTTCATACATTTGTTTTCCTTTTTCCAAATTTAAATCTTGCCTCACATTGTTTGTTCTACAATGGAGTTGAAACTGAGCAACATTGACATCCTCAAGGTGACAGAGCTGAAGAGGTTCTGCATGGAGAGAGGGCTGAATGTGGGAAAGAGGGCCACCAAATTGGACTTCCAAATAACCCTCAAAGCCTTTGAGGAGGTCAGGAGGATACAGCCTGTGACAATTGAAGGGGAGGAGGAAGAGAGTGAACCTCTCCCAGAGCTCCTCTCTTCAGAAGAGCACTATGGATCAGTGGAGGAAGTGAATCTCTCCCCCTCTCTGATCCCCTCAACAAAAGCGAGACTGCCACCAGATACTGGAGCAGTTTTCCTCCCTGTTCTCATTGACCCCCGGGCTCACCCATTGGTATACCCATGAAATTGATACTGGAAACAATATGGCTGTAAAGAATAGGATCCACAGGCTATCTGACAATGTGAGAGCAAGCATCAATGAGGATGTGTCCAAGATGATGGAGCTAGGGGGGATTGAACTCCAACAGCCCTTAGTCTAGACAAGTGGTGCTGGTACCCAATGCCAGCCCACCGAGTGCGACACCAGAACTCCAGTTCTGTGTGAGCTCACCTCGGTTACCAAGACTAATGGACACCCCACCCCCTGAACTGATGAGCTCATAGATCGGTTGGGCGCTGCCAAGTTCCTGCATAACTTCGATTTGACATCTGAGTTTTGGCAGTTTGCCTTAACTGAGGGGGCCAAGACGAGTTCTGCATTCTCCACTCCAGACAGCCACTTTCAGTTTAGGCTGAAGCCCTTTGGGTTAAAGAATGCCCCTTCCACCTTCCTGAGGTTGGTCAACATGGTCTAGGCTGGGCTGGAGGACTTCAGTGCTGCATGTCTAGATGACATTGCAGTCTTCAGTTCCAGTTAGAATGACCACATGAGCCACCTCCAGGCAGTGCTACAAGCCCTGCACAAGGGAGGCCTGACTATCATGGCCAGTAAGTGCCTGATAGGGTAGGGTTAAGTTGTCTAATTGGGTCACCATTTTGGTGGCAGCAAGGTGCCTCCAGCCCAAAATCCAGACCATACTGGCTTGGAAGCCCCCCAAGACCAAAAAAAGCTGAGAGCCTTTCTAGGCCTCATCGGATACTACAGGAGATTTGTCAAGCGTTATGTCACCATTGTTGTCCCTTGACTGAAAAAGCAGAGAAAGAGGGTGATCCTGATAGAGGCATGCCAGAAAACATTTGACACCTTGAAGGTGTCTGTGTGAACAGCACCAGTGCTCAAGCTCCTGACCTCTATGGAGAATTAATTGCTCAGGCAGATGCCTCAGACCATGGCATAGGGATTGTGCTCTCATAGCTAAATAAAGAGGGTATAGACCAACTTGTAGCCTTCATCAGCAAGAGGTTACTTCTCAGTGAGTGCTACAGAAAGGGAAGCCTTTACAGTGGTGGGGCACTGAAGAAGCTAAGACCATACCTGTTTGGGGCTCACTTCCCTGTTCATACATACCACAGATCCCTGCTAATGCAAATGAGGGGTGAGAATCCCAAACTGTTGAGGTGGGCCATCTCCCTACCGGGAATGGACTTTATGGTGGAACATCATCCTGGGACTGACTACTTTAATGCTGGTGGCCTTTACAGGTTTTTTCCGCCTTAGCAATGAGAACTCTCATGATGGTGGGTAGTTTTCCCTGCTTTCAGTTGTGGGGGACACATGTTAGACTTGACACCCTTAAGTGGTAGTCCCCCAAAGCTTTTACCTTCACCCCAACCTATCTTGCTGAATTAGTTTTTGTTGACTTTAGGACTTTGTGCTCTTCAATGCTAACCAGTGTTAAAGTGTTTGTGGCCTCTCCTTAAAACATGGTACAATTGGTTTACACCTCCTCCTACCAGAATCCAAAACTTGATACTCAGAAGAATTTTCAGTAAAAACTGCCCTGAGAACTGACGGGAGACCGATACCTACCTGCAAGCCAATCCGATGAAGGTGGATTGCCGGTGGGATTGACTTTGTCACAGCTCCTGCTATGTTCTTCTTCGTAGCTGCAAATACTCTAAGGCGGTACCTCCTGGCAACAGTATCTGGCCTCATGAAATGAAATGAAATTCGTACTTGTAAAGTGCACTTATACCCCCAAAGAGGTGTCCTGGCGCTGTACGCATACCGCTGTGGAACCCTTCCTGGCTTTTCCCTGTGAAATGTCCACTCCTGGGCACCCCCAGGGTGAAGCCAGGCATCCCAGCGCTGTTGGGGCCGTTGTGGAGATTAAGCAAGCTATTGCCCAGAGTTGCAGAGTGGGACCCATGATTAGAATAGGCACCGAGGCGAGAATTATCAGGTCCGAGGAAATTGAGCCCAAGACCCGCCGAGGCGGGAATTGAACCCTGGTCCCGGGCCAGATCTCTGCATCAGGGTCTGCCGCTCTAACCATTGAGCCACACTTCTCCTCTCATGGAGCCCTCTTCGGCTACAGCCTGCAACCTCCCCCCGCTGGGTGAATCAGAGCTCCAGATACATTTCTAAGTCTGAATGTTGAAGTTTTCACTGCGCTTGATGGTGACCAGCACCCCATGGACCACGAGTGGGGCTTTGTGCTTTTAGGCTCTATATCTACCTAACACTTTAAAATCAATATCTCAGGTGCTACTGATTGGAGTTTTGTCATTCTGGTATCATTTTATTCATTAAAATGTACTCTATTTTTCTAAATGGGTTTGTGATTCTTCTTGTGTGTGTTCACTTTATAACTGTTTGTGTGCTGCATGAGTACTTTACACATTGCCTTTAAGTTAAGCCTGACTGCTTTTGAGCCAAACTAACACAGGTTAATTTAGTGACTGTTTGTTGCTCACCCTGACAAGGATTGTATTTATTATTTGAGTGGGGCTTCCACTCCTCTCAACTAATAACCTAATTTCTTACAATAAGTCACCCCTAAATAGGCGTTACTGTCCATAATGGCAGGGTTTATGGTACTTGAAAGTAGGATATGTAAACTTTAATGTTAAACATGTCCTTACAGCAAAACTGTCCTCCATTCTATTTTCACTGTAGCAGGGTTGGCTGTTCCATAGGAAAACACTGGTATGCAATATAAAATACGATACCTATTTCTCAAGAATGGAACTAGCTAGAAAAGTAATTACAGAACTATTTTTAATAGTTGTTGAAAATCCAATTGACTTGTGAAGTTGGATTTGTTCTAAATATAATGGAAAGGTAACTTTCAAATAGTCGCCTTTGCCCTGCTTGAAGGCCAAGGAACCTAAATCTGCATTCTGAATTTTTTACTTCTGCCATCCATTAATTAGCATTTTAGTGGGTGTGAATGAGGTGTGAACTTGCTTCTAGGAGCGAACAATGTGCTGACAGGTCTGCTAGGTTTACATATAACATTTTGTGGCGCACTTCAAAGTAGGGAAATCGAATGTCCAAACAATTTGTGTGTATCCACTGTCTGGATGCTGAATGCACAGCTTTGTTATAACAGACTTCTGTCTCTGAGATTTTTGTGGGCTAAAACTACAGGGACACCACAAGCTACAAGAGGCCCTTTCCTGCAACTGTCCAGTTGACCGATGGCAACTGCACCTGGACTGGACCCTGCTGGGGCCTCTGCCTACCACCCTGTGAGTCTCTATGAACCTCTCCTAAAGTCCTGGAGTGCTTTAGAAGCGTACTTATATGGTGAGTTGGACTTGAAGGACTAAAGTCTGACGGTAAAATATTTGACCAGGACGAACCTTGTGTCAGTGTATCTGACCTGCGCTCCATCGTGGTCCTCATCAAATTATGCCTTTGCCCTGTTCTACCACAACCATTGACTATCACTGGCATTTTGGGCTTCTAGTTGCTATTTCTACCTAAAAATGTGAATTCATATTACCAGTTCCCACTATTATGATTTTTTGTCATTTTTGTGTTGCTTTGGTTATTAAATTTTACTTTATTTTTCTAATTCATTTTGGGATTTATTTTGTTTTGCATTTATTACTTTATTATTGTTTTAGAACAGCATAAATACTTTGCATATTGCCTCTAAGTTAAGCCTGTCTCCTCTGTGCATAGCTACCAGGGGGAAGCGCTCAGGTTTATTTAGTGAATTTAGTGGTTCACCCTGACAAGGATTATGATTATTACTTGAGGCGGGTACTTACACCCCTCAACTAATAATTTAATTTCTTACGAAGTGTAATACGGCTGAATATACCAATCAGCAACTGAAAGGTGAAAGCTTAACCTTTATAAAGGATCTGCCACTGTGCTGCACCAACAGCTTTTTTAAAATAATGTTTGATAGGTTTTATCTAAAAACAATTTTTGGGTTGCAATCTGAAATTATGCAGCAGGTAGTGGGTTGTGTTGCATTTATGGCAAACCCATAATCATTTTAAAAAAATGACAGAGAAAGCAAAATTCCAAAAGGCTCTAAGCAAAATGGATTTTCATTGCATTTCCATACCAAACAGATATATTAATCAATTTAACACAGGATCAGTTATTCAGGAATCAATGGATGATGCTCTCTCTTTTCCGTGTGAGCCCCGATACAGTGAGAATGGGTTTATTCACAAACTGTGTTTTGTAGTATGTTTAGTACTGATCCAGCGATCAGGGATCGATATTTTTTACAAACATAGGCCCATTTACACTACCCAAGTAATCCCTTCACGCTGGGGTTCAGTGTAATGTAAGTTTACTCCTAATTCACTAAATACACCGTAAAACTTGCATTTCTCCTAACAAATAAATGTGGCGATGAACCTAAAGTTGAAGAGTTGATGACAATAATATGTACTTATCTATGCATCTATGCTACTAAATAATAACAGACTTTGGGGCCGATTCCGATTCGGGCCAGAAATCTCTCCGACCGAGCCGGACCCAGAGAGATTTCCGACCGAATCAGACCCTAGCAGCCCGACCGAACGAGTACGATGCGTCCGTATGCTATCGGACTCGATTCGGTCGGACTCCCATTGAAGTCAATGGGAGCCGGTCGTACAACGCATACGCGGGCTCCCATTGACTCAATGGGTGCGAGGAGAACAAGGGCACCCCCTACAGCGGATACGCGCCGAAGCGACTCGCGCCGTACATGCACAGGTAGGGGGGACCCATGGGTCCCCCCTGTGTGTGACTCGCGTGGCTACGCGTACAGGGGTGTCCGACACGGACCCCCGAAGTACGGCTCCGACTGCTCCTTGGAGCCGGACGGCGCGAGTCGGTCGGACTGCTCGCGGCACGCATCGTACTTGCCCGGCCGGGGAACGTCTCCATCGCGCGGTGCGAGTCGTGTCCGTGCGAGTCGGTCGGTGCGGTTGGGACGCGCGAACAAGTCGGTCGGCGATTTCGCGTGCGCTCGCATCGTACTCGCTCGCCCGGACGCACGTACGAATCGGTCAGAAAAGAGGGCTCCGAATCGGATCCGGTAAAGCTGAGTCCGATTCGGTGCCCTACCGGCCGAGATCGGAATCGGCCCCTCAGTGTGTAGTTTTTGTTATTTATCGTAAATAATGTAAGAATAAATGCTCATCAAATATAAGCCTGGGCGTAGTTCGCGTAGTCGCGCTACGCGAAGCTACGCGAAGACGTCGGAGCGCTACGCGTAGCTTCGCGAGCGTGCGTAGCTGCTTGCCGCGCCCGTTCGCGATGCGTTTTTCTTGCTCGGGAACGCGTTGTGGTTGTTCGGGACGCTGTTTGCGTGCTCGGGGGCGCAAACTTACCCATGCGGTCGCCTATGGGCGTGGCCATTTTGTTTTTCACTTGTCCCGCCCGTTCGCGATCCCTTATTTCCTGTTCCGGGTCGCGTATAGCGTGCTCGCGATGCGCATTCCTTGTTCGGGAACGCGTTGTACGTGTTCGCGACGTTTTTTGCGTGCTCGGGGACATATATCGCGCGAATTTACCCACGCGGTCGCGATGGGCGCGGCCATCTTGTTTTACCACTCTATGCTATGGTTCTGGGCCTGCTTTTCTATCCTCCCTCAATCTTTGCAATCCTTAGTTTTTTACACTGTTTTTCAATTTTTCTTTATTTCTTATCTATCTCACTCTCTGCTTAAGTCTATATTTTGCATTTTTTTCTACTTTTTACTGTGTTTTTTTTACTTTTCGACTGTTTTATATAACTTTCTTCTTTAAGCTCCTACTTCTTCCCCTAACTTTATTTTTCCCTTCTAACTTTTCTTTTTCACCTCCTCCCACCCCAGAACCATGGCGAAGGGTAGCAGCAGCGGCTCAAAGGGCAAGGCGTGTGCGCCCAATCGCCGCCTGCCTTGCGGCAGACTGCGCCCTGCAGGGGTGCAAGCCCGCCAGCTGTTTAATGAGGCGGAGGTGGCCGCCCTTGTTTTTTTATTCAGCGCCACCTCCCCTTGACCTTGGCAGCAGGCGGCAGGCCAGGCTCCGGGTACCCGACCCAGGAGCGTCACCGCCGGTGGGCGAAGGTGCGTCGGGCAGTGTTTCGCTGCTCCGAGGTCCGGCGCACCCATAACCAGCTGGCCCACCGGTGGTCAGACATCCTTGACTGGGAGCAGGACCTGTTGGATCTGCTAGGTGTCGAGGTCGTGGGGCTTGGTGAGTAGCCAATATATATATAGTAGTATAAGTATTGTGATTTGTGTATACATTTTTTTACAAATAACAAGAATACTGCTGCTTACATTGCAGGTAAATTACGTTTCAAAATCTTCTGTGATTGTAGGACACAGGTGCTGGGCGGTACTCTTACTTTTTTGCAACTTTGCGCTCGCTTGTCATTATGTAAGAGTTTACTTTAGAGAACTTCAGTTAGGTAATGCTATTGCTAGAGAGACTGTAGTCCTTCCTTTGTCCTCCTGTCAAATAGTGGTGGATGCATTTGATACTAGGTTTAGTTACTATTAGTTGATAATTTTTGAGCGGTCTGCGTGACGCATCCTCTGTCACTGAGTGCTGCTTACCCCAGTCCTTAGAACCTTTTGTAGTTTGTTTAGTGAGTGGTACTGGTAAGCTTAGCTTAGCAGTGTCAGTCAGCTGCAGAACTTCAGACGCAACCAACCAACAATTTGGTGTATGCATTATGCACTTTATGCATGTGTCCTCCTTCTCATCTATGCATTTTTGATGTCAATAAAAAATGGAAATGCAGGCTTAATGAACAATTGGCCCACCTGGAATAGGTGGGCTAGGTCAGGTGGTACTTAGGCTTAGTTAGTGTTCTGGATTTTATTTGAATCAATCAGAATGGAACACTGAATTAGTGTTCCCAAATAAGTAGACTGTCCGTGAATCCCGCAAGGCAGTAGTCGGTCGGATTAGTTAGGTCAATTTTATTGCAATTTTTGTTGCCTAAAACGTTTTTTGAGCGGTTTTTTTAGATAATTTATTTGTTTCACAGCAATCATTAATGTTTGTGTCTTTCTTTTTCTTTATTATATCTTACATGATCACTGATGTGCAGCACCCAGGGGCAAGAAGACGGGGTCCGATTCGGCGGGACAACCACCAGAGGACCGCTCCTCTACCGAGGGCCCTGCTGCTGGTCCCAGTAAGTCCTCCAGTGGTTAATATTAACAATTATATTGCCCTAACTTTTACTGCACCTTATTTTTTCAGAACTATTAATTCTGGCTCCACTCCCTAATTCTATTTTTTACAAAAGATTCTTTGATCTTGACTTGACTATCTGTTTCTAAATTCTGGTTATCCCTGCCTCTAAGTTCTAACTGCCTCTGCTATGAATGTCTGTACTCTGTACTACTAATATTAGTCTGTCGCTAAGCTTGCCCAGTTTGCATTGCCACTCTTTATTGTACGGTTTTGAATAAAACTCAGATTGACCAATACTAATAGCTCTAGCCACTGAGTCCAGTCCTTTCGGTTGTCCTCTTCTAGGCTTCTTAATCTTGAGGCTTTGACAATTACCACAAACAAAATGCCCAACCAGATATTTGACTATTTTTGATAGGATATAGTACATACTACTTGGATTCTGCACAGCCCCATGCAGAACTATGCACAATGAAATAGGATGTTGGTGATGCGAGTTTGGAACTTGGACGTTCCTCACACCTCAGGCAGAAGTGAACCCACAATCCCCTGAACGACTAGCTATAGTGTCTCATTAGGTCCCCGACCCCCCACCCGAAGATACCCAATGATTATGATTACACAACCCAGAACATAACACCCTTTCGCTCACTCACTCGTGTAAGTCCACCACCACCACCACACAAAATACCACAGAGTCTATGTGTAAGTTCAAAAGGTTTATTTTCAACTAACAAGCTCTGTATGTATGTTGTTCTATAAAATTCAGTGTACTCCAGCCAGCTCCAACAGCAAAATGCATAAGATTAAAACAATAAACAGTGTTGCAACAAGTGCATGATCATTGATGATATATAAGACAAAAGATCTGTGCGAATTCTGGGCGACTCCTCACCGTAGAACGTAGAATTACTGGTTACATGCATCATTCATAAGCTCTGCAAATCTCTGGTTCGTAGAAGGGAATCCTCTGCCTGAGAAAAATGGTGCGTGTTATATAGTATAATGCAAGCATTTCTCAGTCCTGCCCAAAAAGTGTAACATGTTACCTATGGCTAAGCAATACGGACTAACCGAACTCCATAACAAAGTGGCTTGTTTTTCGACCTCTTGTACGCAACGCTCAGACAGTAGCTGTATGTGCTCATGTGGGCTCAAAAAGGCGTCTTACTGTTACTGCGCAACAAGCTGCGAGGTAACATGCGCAAAAGACATGAAGCGGAAAATGGTTGCATGGCTCAGGCTAACTTTGCAAAGAGTAGAGTATAGTATAATAATGACCCTAGGGACCATAACACTACTAGTGTCTACTGACTGTACTCTAGTACCCGATTTGGACTATTGAATGTGATTTATAATAATATGTATGTATTAACTTTTTTTTCAATCTTGCTAATGAAAAAGAATAAATAGGGGTAGGTGTACAGGCATCTAAAAATGTGTCATGTTTTTATCTAGGCGGACTAGCAACCACCAGTGGCGGTGGGGCCACCGGCGATTCGAGCCTTCCGGAGGGGGCAGGAGAAGATGCGGCACCTGCAGGAGCTACAGGGGGGGAGCCAGCAGCGGTGGCGGGCGGTGGTAAGTTATATTCATGACTTATTGACATTGCACTAGCTGGAAGGGTGTGTGGACTTCACTCACTGTACTGTTGTTGAGACTTATTAGGTATGAAGTTGTAGTGAACATTATACAACGGTTAAAGAAGACACCCTTTACTTAGCATGAGCAATGCAGTAGCAATAGCATTACCAGCGTGACTTGATTAACCAATGGCCTCTTATATCTGACTCCAACTCAGCTGTGAAAGTTTTATGGAGGAGACTAAAAGTCAGATCAGATGACCTTGATGGATGTGTTGAACAAAAAGGGAAAGAAGGGTTGAAGGAGGAAGGGCGGGCGAGATTTAATATGATGACTGGCAGAGAAGGATACGTTGGAAGCATGGATAGGTGGCTGATAGGAATCAGATGCATGTGTTGTTGAAGGATGGGTGGAAGGTGAAAGAAGAATGGATGCCTGCCTGGGTGGGCGACACAGTATGGGTGGATACTGTGGATAGCAAGAATCATCAGCGGTGTTTGGGTGAAACTCAAAGCCAAGGCAAGCAACGGAGTGAGTGGATGCATGCGTTGTTGTTGGTGAAACAAAGTAAGGTTGGTGGAGAGATTAAGAAGAATGATTGACATTTACTTAGAATGGATGGATGCCTGTAT